>CM069157.1:36807104-37407104 GCA_035221665.1 Okamejei kenojei
CCTCGGTAGGGGCTGGGAATCCATGAGGGTCAATGAGTGAAAACACAGTTTCAATGGTTTATTTTCAGTCAATGAAAAATACAGTTTCCAAATGTTGAAGAACACCTTAGGAATTTGGGATTCTGCTTTTATGCTGAATACGCTTGAACTTGAACTGGGGAAAATTCAATAGCTGTATGTAATTGAGCTGTTCCCCTGAAAAAACAATTGTGCATTGCTCAAAACCAAAAAACAAGTGTCCACATAGTGAATCTGCTCGAGATCTTCATGCTATCTGGATGATATTTCTTGTTTTTGGTTTCCCCCATCTAAGCTGGTCAAAAAAACTAATTTATTCCCTTTATGTGAATATTTAAAAAGCATATACAAAGTTCAATAAGGTTACGAATTCAAAGCTAGATGCAATTGCTTAGATTGCCTCCGAGTGGCAGTAAATGCATGTTCACAGATATTTTCTCATACTTATTATTCTCAAAGATGGCAAAATGTATATACCTTCCAATTCCAAGTAAAATCTTCTCTAAAAATTGTGGCGGCGTGGCACATCCCTATGCCCCGTGTCTCACGAGAATTTGCGAACAGCATAATTTACCTTACTTGTTTCATGACCCTGCTCACACACGGAGCAGCGATGCATAACACTCACTACAGCTGACAGGAACTCTGACTTCGTTCCTGCGGCTACAACAACTTTTTGGGCGAACTCCATCACGCTCCCTGAACATAGCCAAACAGCGGAGCAAGCGGAGCAGCGGAGCGGTGGAACAGCAGAGCCGCATTCCAAAGTCCGCTCGGCCGACCAGAAGCACCCACAACAGCGACGCAAAACGTAAGCCTGCCGCGGAATGCACGGTGGGTAAAAGGCTAGTAGATTAACCCCACACAGGCTATCGATTCCAAGCTTCTCACCAACGACCGATTCACTGGCAAAAACAAAATGGACGAAGTCCAGCTTACGGACCACCTCCCCAACTGCGATCAAAGACTGCAAGCAAGATGATCTTCACAGAAACTTGGACTCAACACCGACGTTCCTGACGTGGCCACGAGCTAAACGGGGCGTCACTACTCCAAGCAGACAAGAACCAACAGACTCCTGTAAACCAGAGTGGGGGTCGCGCATTTATGTTAATAAAGCATGGTGCACGGACACCACAATCATCGATAGTCGCTGCTCAGCTAACCTAGATATCCTCTTGTTAAATGCAGACACGTTCTATCTACCCAGAGAGTTAACACCACGGTTGTGACTGCAGCCTATATACCTCCTGATGCTAATGCTAAGCATGCAAATGAAAGAACTGCATCACTGCCACAAGCAAACAACAGGCTCCACAACCCCCGAGGCAGCCTTCATTGTTGCGGGTGACTTCAATCACTCCAACCTGAAAACCACTCCCCAAATTCCACCAACAGGTCTCCTTCGCCACAGAGAAGACAAGATACTGGACAAAGTATAACACAAATATGCTGAAGCATACAAAGCCGTCCCCCTCCCCCACCTTGCCAGTCCTGAATCACCTCTCATTGTTCCTGCTCCCAAATTACCCTCTCACTCATCTGATAAAACCCACAGTAGGACAGTTAAATTGGTCAGAGGAAGGCGGACTCCACACTTCACAATGTTTAGGAAACACTGACTGGACTGTGATTTCAGCCAGCCACCCTTGACTCCCACACGGACATTGACTCTTAACCTCCTCCGTTTGGACGTTATATCAACCCCCATCAACAGGTCACCCACCCTCAAACGGATTACCACATTCCCGAATCAGAGCCATGGAAGAACAGAGAGGTCAGGCTACAGCGAAAGCACGGACACTGCTTTTCAGGTCCGGCGATGCACGAGCCTACAATACATCGAGGGCTTAACCTGAAGAGGGGCCATCAAGAAGGCCAAGCACAGCTACAAGCTTAAGGATGAGGAGCACTTCAAGAACAACTCCGACCCCCGACTCATGTGGCAAGGCATCCCAGAGCCATCACGACTATAGATCCACCAACACCCACCCCCCACATCCAGCGACTCATCCTTCCTTGAGGAGCTTAAAACCACTTTTTATGGCCGCTTTGACAGGGACAATCAAGAATGAGCCTCAAAGCTGTGCCCCTACTGATCACCAGCCCACAACACTCACACCTACGACTGTCATGTGGCACTGGGCAGGATTAATGCACGAAAGGCTGCTGGCCCTAACGGCAACCCCAGGTGCGTCCTCAGGGCCTGTGCTGTGCAGCTGACAGACTTCGGACTGACAACTTCAACCTGTTCAATTCACAACAGCTTGTCCTCCACTGCCTTAAAACCAACCTCCATCGTGCCGGTGCCAAAACACTCCACTGCGGAGAGCCTCAATGACGTCTGTCCAGTTGCACTTACTCCCATCATCACCAAGTGCTTCAAGAGGCTGGTCCTGCACAACTCAAAGGCTGCTACCTCCCACTAACTGGACCCCTATCAGTTTGCCTTCGAAAGAATAGGAGTACGGAGATGCCATCTCAACAGCACTTCACTCCCACCTCGACAACAGAGACACCTATGTGAGAATGCTGTTCATCAACTATAGCTCAACATTTAACACCATTATCCCCTCAAAGCTGATCACCAAACTCAGTGACCTGGGCATCGACCCCTCCCTCTGCAACTGGATACTGGACTTTCTAACTAATAGACCCGTCTGTTAGGTTAGACAACCACACCGCTTCAACACTCACCTGAACACTGGCTTCACAGGGCTGAGTGCTGAGCCCCCTCCTCTACTCCCTCTTCACCTACGACTGCACACCTGCACCATCATCAAGTATGCAGATGATACAACGGTGATTAGCCTCATCAGCGACAACGATGAGTCGGCCTATAGGGAGGAGGTCCAGCTCCTAGCAGCATGGTGCGCTGATAACAACCTGGCCCTTAACTCCAAGAAGACCAAGGAGCTCATTGTGGACTACAGAAGGTCTAGGGGTGGCATGCACACCCCCATCCATATTAATGGGACGGAGGTGGAGCGTGTTTCCAGCTTCAGATTTCTGGGGGTCAACATTTCTGATGACCTCTCTTAGACCTACAATACCTCAACACTGGTCAAGAAGGCTCACCAGCGTCTCTTCTTCCTGAGGAGACTAAAGAAGGTCCATCTGTCTCCTCAGATTCTGGTGAACCTCTACCGCTGCACCATCGACAGCATCCTTACTGTATCACACTGTACCAACTGTATCACGGTATGGTATGGCAACTGCTCTGTCTCCAACCGGAAAGCACTGCAGAGGGTGGTGAAAAACTGCCCAACTCATCACCGTTGCTTCACTCCCCTCTCCATTAATTCTGTCAAAGCAAGCGATGTCTGCAAAGGGCCGCAGCAATCGTCAAGTACTGCTTCTCACTCCAGCCACAGACTTTTACCCCTCCTCCCATCCGGAAGCGCTACAGGTCTCATCCCATTGCCAGACCAGCAGTTCGGAACAGCTTCATTCCCTGCGGCTGTTTACACAACTTAACTCTACACCTTGGTGACCTGCTAGTCACCCCCCGCACCACCCCCCCACCCCCCCCACCTCCCCCCCCCCGGACACTCCGTCCCCCAGAAAAATTGCACTACAGCTAACTGGTATGTAACATAAATATATAATTGCGTTCCATTATTCTATTTTCGCCGTCTTCTGGGTGAATGCTAACTGCATTATGTTGTCTCTGTACTGTACACTGCAGAATGGCAAATAAATATTGAAACCTGAATCTGAATCCTGAAATCAGTGGTGTGAACACAGCAGCAATGTTACAAATTGTGAGATATTAAAAAGATCAAGTGCAATTATATCCCATCAGATAAAGCATAAAATTAAGTTTTGAATTAGACACCTAATGGCACGTTTCCATAATCTTCAGTATTAAAAAAGTTATGGCAATTTTCATACTCCGGCAATTAGCAATCTTGTTCCTAATTGTTTTTTTCCATTGACTCCACCCAAAAGCTGTGATATAGGACATCAAAAGCCCCATAACTATCTTAAATATTAAGATAATTTAATGAAAATTTCCAGTTATATTATGGATTGAAGCATTCTGAAACAAATATAAAACCTTCTTACTTGGATGACCTTAAATTAATGCATATAATTAGTTAATGACCTAATTGTAGCTTAATTACGAAATTGACCATTGTGACGGAAAAGTAGATAAACACCCAGACGGCCTTGAAAATACACAAATTGATAGTCCTACAAGATCAAACTTTAAAATTATTGTAATATATGCTGTAATCCATTACAGATAGTAAATAAAATACAATTTCTAGCCAAGAGCACCAAGTCTCCCATGTAGAAGTATCAATTGCTAGCTGGTACATTGGCATATCATAATCATAGCACATCACATACTCCTCAGTTGTATCCAATAAGCAACTCTGTACACCTTGGTTTTCCTCAACTTTTCAATTTGGACTTGTAAACAACAAGTTTATATTGCTCTTCATACCACGCATGACATCCTTTCCCCTGCCCCCTACACTTCCCAATAAGAATGTCCTGTAGATATCCATTTCTAGAAAATTAGTTTTTTTAAAATAGCCTAAGTATGCCAATTAACAAACTAAACCCCATCCATAATAACAAACTAATCTCATTCCCAAAGAAGTCACATACAACAATACCTCACTGTCATGATTTTATATGCGATGGAAGGAAATTTAATGTATACCAATTCTATAAATTAATCTAGACACATCCACTCCATATAAATCAACAATTTTACATTATTTTTCAACACAAAAGATGAGACTAAAACTGATATTTAGCATACAAATATTGACTATGGATAGACAATAACACAACAATAGATTGATTTAGATGCTCGTATGACAATATGTCCAAAAAAAGAGCATTTAATCATCTGTGAGTGGGTTTTACTGGAACGCGATTGATATTGGAAACGTTGCATTTGCGGTGGAATTTTGGACTCCATATCTGCAGGCAAAAACACAGCCAGTCATACGGGGCCCCAAATAACAATATTTAGCACACGTAAAATTAGAGTTAACGCTATCCCAATAAGCAAGATTATATGTACTATAGTACGACTACCATCACTTATCCATCACGTTTTGTTAGCAATTGTACGTTCCCTTTACTCGCACGTCCTGTTTATTTAATCTAATATTAACATTTACCTCGAGACTTATGAAAACACCACATTGGGGCACTGTAAGTACGGCTTAACCATATAAAACGCCTTTTCTTCAGCAGCTAGCAGCCCGAGGAAGTTTGCCTTCAGATAAGCAGAAGAAAACAGCATTTATAAAACGCCCGCCCTCCAAGCTCCAACGTCATGCTGCACGGCAGTGTGGCAAGAACTGCAGCGCTGCTGAAGGTAAGTTTTGTAACGTCGCTACATACCGACCCAGAGACACAACAGGTTCCATATCATTTGTGACTATTGTCGGTTGTCCTGTATGTAGTTTTGATTTACCGCCTAAGTCACGCTCTTACCATCGCTACAAAGATCAGCCACCTCACCGTGCAGATTTTCTCTTGCAAGCATTTTCATCTTCGAGCAATTGCTTAAAGTTGCCGTCAGTGTGGCAGTAAAACTGCATGTCACTAGCTATTTTCTCTGCTAGATATTCTCATAGGTACAATATCAATTTTATTCGTCACAATACACATATAAGTGCAGTGAATGAATATGCCAGCAGCGGTAACAATTTAAAAAGAACACACAATACACAATAAGATTTTAACACAAACATACACCACAGCAATTCTTCAATTCTGTGAAGGCACAAAGTATAGTCAGTTCCTCCTCCATTGTTCACGCGTGGTCGGGGCGTAGAACATCCGCAGACTGCGAGGCTTTAGAATTAACTGTCCACAGGGGCAGCGATCCTTCGAACACTCCCTTCTGGCACCCCAACAAGGGCTCGTCCACGACGTACCGTGTCTGAAAAAGCCCATGCTGCGCCCACTGCTGAACTACACCATGGGCTCTCACTTCCAGGAAAGGCTGCTCAGATCCATGGTGTTCTGGCCAGAGTTGGGATGTGACTGAAAAATTCAACGTCTTCATGTGGAGGTATTCGACCGAGAATCCCTTTCAACCCCAACCCCCCCCCTTTCCCCCCCCCACTTTTTTCCCCCCCTTTCCCCCCCCCTTCCCCTTTTCCCCCCCCCATATCCCCCCCCTTCACCCCCTTTTTCTTCCCCCCCCCCGTTCCCCCCCCCCTTCTCCCCCGCCCCCCCCCCCCCTTTCCTTCCTCCCCCTTCCTTTCCCCCCCCCTTTCCCCCCCCCTTTCCCCTCCCCCCCCCTTCCCCCCCCCTTCCCCCCCCCCTTCTCCCCCCCCCCCGGGGGGGGGGGGGGGGGGGGGGGTGGAAGGGGGGGGGGGGCGGGGGCGGGGGGGGGGGACCGTTTCCCTTCCCCCCCCCTTGCTACCCCCCCCCCCTTCCCCCCCCCTTTCCTCCCCCACACCACCTTCCACCCCCACCCCTACCTTTCTCCCCCCCCGTTCCCCCCCACTCCCCCCCACACTTTCCCCCCCCCCCTCCCACCCCTTTCCCCCACTCCCCCTTCCACCCCCACCTCTTCCCCCCCCCAACCTTTTCCCCCCCACTCTTCCGCTCCCACCCCCCCCCTTCCCCCCCCCCCTTTCCCCCCCCCCACTTTCTTCCCCCCCCCCCCCTTTCCTCCCCCCCTTTCCCCCCCCCCCCCTTTCCCCCCCCCCTTCCCCCCCCACCTTTCCCCCCCCCCTTTCCCCCCCCTCCCTTTCCCCCCCCCCCCTTTCCCCCCCCCACCGTTTCCACCCCCCCCCCTTTTCCCCCCCCCCCTTCCCCCCCCCCCCCTTTCCGCCCACCTCCCCCCCCTTTCCCCCCCCCCCTTTCCCCCCCCCCTTCCCCCCCCACCTTCCCCCCCCCTTTCCCCCCTTTCCCCCCCCTTCCCCCCCCCTCATTTCCCCCCCACCTTTCCCCCTCCGCTTTCCCTCCCCCCCTTTTCCCCCCCCTCACTTCCCCCCCCCTTTCCCCCCCCTTTTCCCCCCCCTTCTCCCCCCCCCCCTTCCCCCCGACCCCCTTTTCCCCCCACCCTTTCCCCCCCCCGCCCTCTTTCCTCCCACCCCTTTTCCTTCCCCCCCCCTTTTCCGCCCCCCCCCTTGTCACTCCCCCCCCCCTTCCCCCCTTTCCCCCCCCCCCTTTCCCCCCCCCCTTTCCCTCCCCCCTTCCCCCCCCCCCCTTTCCCCCCCCCTTTCCTAGTGTGTGTAGAAGGTGTAATTGTGCGGTGATTGCACTTTTTTCCCCCCTTTTTTTTCCCCTTTTTTTTCCCCCTTTTTCCCCTTTTTTTCCCCCTTTTTTTTTTTTTTTTTTCCCCCTTTTTTCTTCCCCCTTTTCAGTTCCCCCCCTTTTTCCCCCTTTTTTCCTTTCCCCCCACTTTTTTTCCCCCTTTTTCCCCCTTTTTTCCCACATCACCAGGAAAGAGGGATATCTGCTTTTATGCTGGAATACTCAAATCCTTTTCAACATGGCACCGAAAATTTTCCAATAATTGTACGTAGATGCATGCAGTTCCCTAAAAAAAAAAGTGCATTGACTTCAAACCAAAGATCTAGTGTCTAAATAGTGAATCTACTCGAAGATTTTTCATTCCATTTGGAAGATATTCTTGTTTTGGTTTCCCATATTAACAGTCATTAAACATTATTCCCCGTTCTGTGAATATTTAACACAAGCATATTACATCGTTCAAAAAGGTTAGGAAATCAAAGCTACATGCACTTGTAGTCTCATTCTTTAGGGAACAGGGATTCCCCCTTTGACTATAGATGTGGCTCTCACCAGGGTCCCTTCTATATCCTGTAACTCTGCCACTCACTACATCGCCCAACCCCCCCACTTGTAACAAGTGTCAGAGTCTCCCCTTGTCCTCACCTTCCACCCTACCAGCCGTCGTATACAACGGATAATCCTCCGACATTTTCGCCACCATCCAATGGAATCCCACCACTGGCCACAATCTTCCCATCCTCCTCCCCTTTCCTGCTTATCCCGCAGAGACCGCTCCCATCATAACAATCCCTGGTCATTCGTCCCTACTTAATACCCAACCAAACAACACCCCCTCCCCGGTACTCTTTCCTCTTTGCAACCGCAGGAAATGCATACACTTGTTGCTTTACCTCCCCACTCCGACTCCATCAAGCACCAAAGCAGTCTTTCAGGTGAGGCAAGGTTCCCCCTGCACCTCCCTCCCAACCTCATCTATGCATAACGCTGCTCAATGTGTCAACATGCTCTACATCAGTGAGATCAAGGCGCAGGCCTTGGGGCGATCGCTTCACCCAACATCACCTCAAACGGCCCGCATTAACCAAAACCGATCTCCCGGTGGCTTCAGCACTTCAACTCCCCTCCCATTCCGTACTGACCTCTCTGTCCTGGGGCCTCCTCCATAGCCAAGAGTGAGTCCCACTGCTAGAATTGGAGGAGCAGTCACCTCATATTTCACTTGGTACGTTTTACACCACAGCGGTATGATCAATGAACTTTTCCAAGTTTCAGGTAGTTCTTGTTTTCTCCTCCTTCCCCTCCCCCCAACCCAACTCTCCACACCGACGTCAGCCCCCCCACCCGCCTCTTCCTTTCATCTTTCCGCGCCCCCCCCCCCCCCACACCCACTTCAGTCTGAAGAAGGTCTCGACCTGAAACGGCAACAATTCATTCGCTCCATAGATGCTGCCTCAACCCGCTAAGTTTTCTGCAGCATTTTTTGTGTCTACCGCAATTGCTTAGGTTGCCTCATGTGGTGCGAGGAAATTGCATGATCCACAACTATTTCCTACTAAATTTTTCTCAAAGATGCAAATGTATATTTATAACTTGCCCATCCAGTAAAATCAGGGTGTGACACACCAGTAGAGTTGCTGCCTTATGCCCCTGTCCCACTTAGGAAACCTGAACGGAAACCTCTGGAGACTTTGCGCCCCACCCAAGGTTTTCGTGCGGTTCCCAGAGGTTTTTTGTCAGTCTCCCTAATGGGCCGAAAGTGGTTTCCTCCCGCTTCTTTCTATGTTCCGGCTATTATTTTAAAAAATTCAAAACCGGCCACGACTAAAAATAAGTTGCTGTTTTAAAAATCGTTAATTTTTTTAGTCAAAGCTGCTTGCTATGCTAGTTGAAGGTGGTTGCCAGAGGTTGCAGGTAGTGGAAGGTAAGACCTCCCTGGTGGAATAAAACTGGGTGAAAAAAAGGTCTTACCTTCCACTACCTGCAACCTTCGGCAACCACCTTCAACTAGCATTGCATGGCCATGGGATAGATGATAATGAGTTGTACAGACGGTGAAACTCAACTGGACATCAGTGAAGCTAGCGAGCATTGTTGGAACTGCATTCAAGCAGCCACGAGAGAAGTTCTAGTGATAAGGGCGGCAAGGTGGAGCAAGTAGGTCGCTGCCTTACAATGCCAGATACCGGTTTCGATCCTGACCATTGGGTGCTCTCTGTATGGGAGTTTGTAACGTCTCTCACTCTGTGACTGCTTGGGTTTCGCTAACAGTAGTTTTTCCTCACACTCCACTCAACCAATGATGTCAGTAGGTTTTGAAGGTTAATTGGCCTTGGTAAATGGGCCCTAGTGGGTGTGTAGAAATGGTGTAATTGTGCGTGATTGCACCTTTGTTTCCCCCTTTTTACCCCTTTCATTCCCCCCTTTTTCCCCCCTTTTTTTCTTTCCCCCTTTTTCCCCCTTTTTCCCTCCTTTTTCTCCCGTCCCCCTTTTTCTATTTCCTTCTTCCCCCTTTTTCCCTCTCCCCCTTTTTTCCTTTCTCCCCCCCTTTTTGTACTTATTCCCCCTTTATATCCTTTGTTATCTTCCTTCCCCCCTTCTATTTTTTCCAATTTTTTTCTTTTTTTCCCCCTTTTTCTTTTTCTTTATCCCCCTTTCACCTTTTTTCCTTTCATTTTTTTCTTCCCCCCTTTTTTTTTTTTTTCCCACTTATTATTTCTTTTTTTTTCTTTTTTTTTCTTTCCCCCTTTTTTTTTTTTTTTTTCCTTTTTCCCCTTATTTCAAACCTTTTATCATTTTTTCCTTTTTTTCTTTTCCCCCTTTTTCTTCCCTTTTTCTTTTCATTCCCCCTTTTTTTTCATTACCGATCACTAAGTATACTAAGGCAATGGGATAATCTATATCTGCTTTTTATTGCTTGAATACTCAATTCCTGTCAACAAGCACCACGGAAAATTCCACATAATATTGTACTAGATGCATGCAGTTCCCCAATGAAAAAAAAAAGTGTGCATTGAACTTCAAACAAAGATCTAGTGTCTAAAAAGTGAATCTACTCGGAATATTTTTCATTCCATTTGAAGATATTCCTTGTTTTGTGTGTTTTCCCATATTAACAGCTCATTAAACATTATTCCCCTTTCTGGTGAATATTTAAACACAAGGCATATTACATCGTTATTCAAAAAAGGTTAAGGAAATTCACGAGACTACATGCACCTTGTAGTTCTTCATTCTTTAGGAACAGGGATTCCCCCTTTGACTATAGATGTGGCTCCTCACCAGGGTCCCTTCTATATCCTGGTAACTCTGCACTCACTCCCCAACCACCCACTTTGTAACAAGGTCAGAGTCTCCCCTTGTCCTCACCTCACCCTAACCCAGCCTCGTATACAACGGATAATCCTCCGACATTTTCGCCACCCATCCAATGGAATCCACACTGGCCACATCTTCCCATCTCCGTCCCCTTTCTGCTTTCCGCAGAGTACCGCTCCCTCAGTAACTCCCTGGTCAATTCGTCCCTACCCATATCCAAACCACCCCCCCCCGGTACTTTCCCCAGAATAACCGCCAGTAAAAAAAAAATGAAATGCTACACTTGTTGCTTTACCACCCCACTCCATATTCGACTGCGACATCCAAGACACCAAACTCAGTCTTTCCAGGTGAGGCAGAGAGTTCCCCTCGCCTCTCCAACCTCCATCTATGCATTCCCGGCTGCTCAAGGTGTCAAACTGCGCTACACTCAGTTGAGATCAAGCGCAAGGCTTGGCGATCGGCTCTCATCCCAACATACACCTCACAGCCCAGCATTAACCAACCCGATCTCCTCGGGTGTCTCCAGCACTTCAACTTTCCTCTCCCATTCCGTATCTGACGCTCTCTGTCCTGGGCCTCCCCATAGCCAAGTGAGATCCCCACTGCTAATTGAGGAGCACACCTCATATTTTCACTTGGGTAGTTTACACCACAGCGGTATGATCATTGACTTTTCCAATTTCAGGTAGTTCTTGTTTTCCCTTTTTCTTCCTCCTTCCCCTCCCCTTCCCAACTCTCCCACAGCCCACTGGTCACCGCTCGTCCTTTCATCTTTCCCCCCCCTCCCCCCCCACACCCACTCAGTCTGAAGAAGGGTCTCGACCTGAAACGGCACCAATTCCTTCGCTCCATAGATGCTGCCTCACCCGCTAAGTTTCTGCAGCATTTTTGTCTACCTGCAATTGCTTAAGGTTGCCTCAGTGTGGCAGGAAATGCATGATCAAAACTATTTTCTCTACTAAATTTTTCTCAAAGATGCAAATGTATTTATAACTTGCCCATCCAGTAAAATCAGGGGTGTGACACACCAGTAGAGTTGCTGCCTTATGCCCCTGTCCCACTTAGGAAACCTGAACGGAAACCTCTGGAGACTTTGCGCCCCACCCAAGGTTTTCGTGCGGTTCCCAGAGGTTTTTGTCAGTCTCCCTAATGGGCGAAAGTGGTTTCCGCTTCTTCTATGTTCCGGCGATTATTTTAAAAAATTCAAAACCGGCCACGACTAAAAATAAGTTGCTGTTTTAAAAATCGTTAATTTTTTTAGTCAAAGCTGCTTGCTATGCTAGTTGAAGGTGGTTGCCAGAGGTTGCAGGTAGTGGAAGGTAAGACCTCCCTGGTGGAATAAAACTGGGTGAAAAAAAGGTCTTACCTTCCACTACCTGCAACCTTCGGCAACCACCTTCAACTAGCATTGCATGGCCATGGGATAGATGATAATGAGTTGTACAGACGGTGAAACTCAACTGGACATCAGTGAAGCTAGCGAGCATTGTTGGAACTGCATTCAAGCAGCCACGAGAGAAGTGATAGTGATAAAGGGCGGCAAGGTGGAGCAGAGGTAGGGTCGCTGCCTTACAATGCCAGAGACCCGGTTTCGATCCTGACCATGGGTGCTCTCTGTATGGAGTTTGTACGTTCTCCCTGTGACTTGCTTGGGTTTTCTCCAGGAGTTTCCTCTCACACTCCAATGATGTGTAGGTTTGAAGGTTAATTGGCCTTGGTAAATGGGCCCTAGTGTGTGTAGAATGGTGTAATTGTGCGGTGATTGCAGCTCGATGCGCTCAGTGTGGTGGTGGCCATGTTGCTGCGCTATATCTCCAAATTAAACTAAACTAAAAGTACAGCATGGAAACAGACTCTTCAGTTCATCAAGTCTGCACAGTCCTTCACTCACCCACTTACTCATCCTGCATTAATCCCAGTTTGTATTCACCCCATGATTCTCATCAACCCCCCCCCCCCCCCCCCCCCCCCCCCCCCCCCCCCCCCCCCCCCCCCCCCCAGCCCCCCCCCCCTCCGTTTCTACCACTAGGGGTAAGTTACAGCAGCCACCTTACCTACCATCCAGCACATCTTTGGAATGTGGGAGGAAACCAGAGCACCTGGAACAAACTCTTGTGGTCACAGGGAGAATAGTAAGATTAAACGAGAACTTACCAGTTTGAAGTTTGATCTTTATTTTATGAGGAGTCGAGTTGAGGGACTACGTGAATAGAAGCCCGTACAGCCGTTGGTGCGTCAATCTTCAAAGCAGCGGAATGAATTCACAGCTAACAATGACTGAAGTACAATGGTAAGATGATAAAACTAGAACTACCAGATGAGATCTATGAGGGTGGGAGCGGAGGGCACGTTGTCCCTCAACTCGACTCCCCTCATAAAATAAAGATCAAACTTCAAACTGGTAAAGTTCTCGTTTAATCTTACTATTTTACTTCGGAGTCACGTGAGTGACTACCTGAAGACTTCAAAGCACTGTGAATTCACGCCGCAGACCCAAATCCGAAGTTCACACTGCCTTGATTGACTCAAAAGTCGTTAACAATCAATCATGCATCATTAGCACATTTGTTAAATGAATATCAGTTTATTTACAAACAAATCATAACAAACCCCTCTAACTCAGGGGGAAAGTGGATAACAGTTACAAAACAGAATCGAGCTTGAAATCGGCTTGTGATAAAACCTCTGAAAAGTTAGCTCACTGGACATCCTGCGGCCGCGAGGATATGGTCTATTGGCACGTCCATCGCCCTTGCCGCGGAAGTTGATGCCGCCCTGGTGGAATGAGATTTGAATTTATCAGTATCATTCCAGCACTTGCCAGGACCTGCTTTAGCCACCTTGAAGTTGTTTGCAAAAAAACCGACACCTTTGCTGTGTGGTTTTTTGTGACTAATAAACAATGCAGACTCTGTTCCTCTCAGAGGTTTAGTAATCTCAATGTAACGAGATAAATGTGAGACTACACACAAGCGATCATCTGCGGGATATGCTGAAAACATATCTTACATCCTGTCTTGCCTCTTCTATTATGTTTAAGCAAATCATCGACTAAAATATTAATGGCATCTGCCGACAATGCATTCTATCCAGCCGTAGCTTTGCATCGTTTGTACCGTTGAGCTGAAAACCAAGGCCATTAGCATGACCACCTTAATAGTTAATTTGGATATAGATAGGCTTTTAACTGGGAGCCCACTGGCGAAGAACCACTAAGAACCTCACTCACATTCCAAATCCCGGCATACCTGGGTTTAGGAGGATTAGAATTGAAAACTCCCTTCATGAATCGTGAAACTAACGGATGTGTCCCTACTGTATGTAATTCTGCATTCATAGGTAAATAAGAAGACAAAGCACTTCTGGCTGAAAATTGATCGCACTATAACTTAATTTTTGGTCGAAATAAAGAGTTGACAAAAACTCCAATACGTCCGTGATCCCTGCAGTGTGATATACAATATTCTGCTGTAGGCAAAATGGTTCCAACTTCTTTATGTGTGTGACATATTGCTGCTGTGTACTATCCCTGCAGGCCGACGTGAGCACATCCACAGTCCGATGAGACAGTCCTCTCCCCAGGTAATGGCCTCCTTAAATCTGCAAATTAACAGATCAATACGATCATGTAAAGGATGTTGATCCCCAGTGACTGGATTTACCAGTAGATTTTTATTCTTGGGAATAAGCATGTAAGGTTCCCTAGCCATTTGTAATACAATGGGAAACCATGCTTGTATAGGCCAATCTGGCACTACCAATACCCCTGAAGCGGAGTCTTCCTTGATCTTTTGCAAAAATCTGCTGATGAGACAGATGGAGGAAATACATACACAAACATTCCTCCCCAATGCAGTGAAAACGCAATCCACAGCTACTGCCCCAAGATCTGATTCCCATGAAACATATCGAGGTAACTGATGATTTAATCGAGATGCAAACAAGTCAATATCTGGCAATCCATACTGAACAATTTTTGGTTAAATACATCCTGATTTAACATCCATTCAATTGTTGTCATTAAACCTGACGTGATCTAGTGTCAGCTACCGTGTTGAACTTCCTGGCAAATAAAGTGCTGAAAGCCAGATTTTTGGTCAATACACCAGCTCCAAATCTGGTTAGCCAGTCTATCACAAGACTGTGACTTAGCTCCACCCATGTGGTTTACATTTGCCACTGCTGTGGTGTTGTCAATCTGAACCTGCACATGCAGATCCCTCCTTGTAGAACAATAAGCTTTGAGCCCATACCAGGTGCCCAACAAACTCTAAATAATTAATCCTCTTAGTTGAAGAAGCGATGTCTCATCCACATTCCTCTGCCTCCACAACTAGAAGACGTCTGTTTGCACCCCAACCAGTGCACTTACATCAGTCTGGTAATATAAATGATGGTGGTTCCACCAAAACCCTTCCTAAAACTTGTTTAAAACATTTGCTATCCCACCATTGTATGTCAGCAATTGCCCCAGCTGACAACTGCATTAGGCCTATCAAAATGGCCCCCTTTGTATTCTCAGTGCCTGTTCCTTTGATCGTTGTAATTGTTGATAATGCATGAGGACCATACTGCACAGCTGGGAATGTGCCACCAACTTCCCAATTAACTGGCTACTTGTCTAATTGAAGGCCTTTGTTCTCTAATGAGATTTAACACAGTCCGAGCTATTAACTGATTCAATTTATCCCTGGGCAAAGTCACCACATGTGATTTGAATTAATGGTAAATCCAGATAATCAATAATTTGGACTGGTTATTTTTTTAGATTTATCTGGATGAATCACAAATTCCCAATCCCATGCCAAAAGTGATTTTAACAACTGAATCTGATGATTGAGTTTCAGCATGAGTCTTTCCAACAATCAGAATATCATCCAAGTAGGCCATTACCATATGCCCCTTAGCTCTAAGTAATGCTAACACAGGTTTTACCAATTTAGTAAATAACTAGGAGCTGAAGTTAGTCCATTTCGGCAATGCCCGATTGCATAGCTGCGTCATCCAATTAAATTTCAAATACCTTTCTTCATCCTCATGAATAGTACACTGAGTAATACGCATCCTTCAAATCAATAGTTGCCATATAACACCCCTTTGGACACTTGATGTTTGGCCGTGATAAAGGTTCCATTTTGAAATGCCTAACAACAAACTCGTTCAAAACTTGATAAGTCCAAAATAATTCTACACCCCCCAGTCTTTTAGATCTGGGAAATATATTTGACACAAATTGTCGACTTTGATAGACAGAAGGGCTCAATTACCCCTTTCTTATGCAACGACTGAATCTCTGATGCTTGAATAAGCACTTTTTCTTCATCTGGAAAAACAAGTTTACGACTAGGAAAATGTTGATTAGGTAGACTGTCTTAGAGTAAAATTCAATTTTCACCCCTTCAATACTACTAAGTATGAACAAATCAGATGTCAACTGCTGCCATTGTTTTGAGAAACAATTTTAAACCTTCCCCCAATTTGAACAGGAACATCAATTAATTTATCGTCTGTTGATGTTTTCCTTACCTGCATCTTTCCTTGCGGACCTTGTTGTCCTCGACCTCTTGTGGAGAAAGGCACCTTCCCCTTCATGCTGGCAGCCTGCCAGTTCTGAAATTGGAAACCTGAACGGCTTGTTCCTTCTCCTGCATCCACATTAGTTCCTTTCCAATATGGAGAAAACCTTTTGCCCTGCTTACCAGCCGGCTTAATGAGGGCCATAGTTTTAACATCTTTGACTCTTTGACAATCTTTGACTCTTTTCGCTAGGTTACCGCCAAACAACAAATTTTGTGGTGGTACAGTGGGTGGTTTGCACAAACTTGCCAAACTCGGATTAAGCACTGGCCTAATAGCGGCCCTCCTGATGTTATTGATTTCAAAAAACGCACTGCAAAGAAATCCCAGTCCATCCTGGTGTGCGTCAACCACATTGCTTGGGTCAATCACTTTCACCACAGCTGTAATACCTGCTGACAACAGTTTAAGCACTTTTTGGAACTTCATTCCTGGGCCCTAGAGGCATTACCCATCTGTGACCAAATTTGGTGATTAACCACCGGTACCTTCAGGAGATCACAATTAATAGGGAGCCTTATAATCTTTTGCTGTTTCCTCCAGAGCTCCTGTAACTGGTGTGGGAGAGCATATACTGAATGCCTTCAGCCAATTCCCCATCAATCGCCTCTCCTGGCCTCTCTAGGCTGAGCAAACTTCCCAGCAATATTCGGGAATTACCTCCACCCGAACTTCTTTACTGCTCTCCCCCAGCATAGACTCAGTGTCATCAACCTGCACTGATAGAACATCCTCCTCACAGGCAGGATAGTTCTGCAGCCTTGAAACAGGCGCTGCTAGCCACAAGATCTCCATCAGCCTGGGCTTGGGCACCACTCCTCCTCACGGAGCCTGGTCCCTGTCGAGCATTCTCTGTAATTAAAAGAATCTCGACTTGGAGAGCCGTGAGCAAAACGGACTCTCCAATGGAGGGTATAACCTCCCATGGCCCGACTCATCTACGGGCCTCACAGACTTGCCAGTGGCCTTCTGCCCTACTGGCAATCCTCCACTGCCCCCGGTTGTGGGTCCGCAACCACTGGCTGTGTAGCCTCAGCACCGGACCAGGTGTATCAGACGGGCCTCCTTCCCCAACACTCTCCTGGACATTCTCCTTTCTAGCTGCGGAGCACCTCGCCAACACCTTCTTTACTTTCTGCAACATATCTCCTTCTAACCGTCGCAGAAATGACCTAAGGTAAAAACTTTAACAATCTTACCTCCGTTTTTTAAACTTACCGCTCGGAGGAGCGCTGCTGCTCCAACCGCGACTGCACCAGCGTCTGACGTCATGACGCACCAACGGCTGTACGGGCTTCTATTCACGTAGTCACTCACGTGACTCCGAAGTAAAATGTACAATCTTAACGCAGACAGCACCTGAGGTCAGGAATGAACCCAGATCTCTGACGCTGTGTGGCACCAGCTCCACTAGTTACACCACTAGCCTCCCCAGTACACTCCTGACATACCTTGTACAATGTAGAAACAGGGAACTGCAGATACTGGTTTACCAAAAAAATACAGAAGTGCTGGAGTAACTCAGTGGGCCAGGCAGCGTGGATAGGCGACGATTCAGGTGAAGACCCTTCCTCAGATGCGACATGGATAGGTGACATTTCGGGTCAGGACCCATCTTCAGACAGTGTTCTTTAACAAAAAAACATGGAACACAGACCAGTACAACACAGTAACGGGTCCTTCAGTCCATAATGCCTGTGCCGAACATGGTCACGATAAACCACACTCTTATCTGCCTGCACATGATCCATATCCTGCCATTCCCTGCATATCTATGTGCCTTTCCAAAAGTCTCTTACACACCAATATCCTCTCTGTCTCCATCACCAGCCCTGGGAGTGCGGTCTGTGTGTTCCCGCACATCGCCTTTAAACTTTGCCCCTCTCACTTTAAAGATACACCCTCTACTAATTGAGTTTTCCATCTAGTGATAAAGTTCTGAATGTCTACCCTATCTATTCCTTGTTCATACATTTCTATCAGGCCTCCCTGCAACCTCTAGCATTCCAAAGAATACAATCCACGTCTGCCCCCACCTCTCCTTTTAGCTAATACTCTGTAATTCAGGCAACATTCTGCTAAACCTCCTCTGCTCGCTTTCCAAAGCCCCACGTCCTTGTCCTCTCTTGCCAATAGTATTGATTTGCAACTAAACAGACGAGTGAGCCTATTTCCAGTGAGCCTATTTCTACTAGGCAGACCCTTGAACCTGTTCCCTTGTAACAGTCCCCCAACACGTTCTATATTGATTGGTCAATTTCAAGTGGATGTGATCAAGGAGATGTGTTTCGTTAGTACTGTCCGGAGGCCTTTGATCATCTGAAGATCTGGGATAGAGTTGAGTTACTCCATGGCAACTATTGCTTGGAGTAACTCAGTGGACAGGCACCATCTCTGGAGAGAAGGAATGGGTGATGTTTCGGGACGAGATCTGGGACCCTGGACTACTGCTGAGAGAATGCGATGATAAGGCAGATTGTTGCATGATTGACAAGAAAAAAAGAAAGCAGTGCAAGTGATATGAGACTGTCCACAATGTCAGAACATCGAGTGATACAGCACGGAAACAGGGCCCTCAGTCCAACCTCCCCATGCCGACCAACATTCTCCATCTACACCAGTCCCACCTCCCCATGTTTACTCCATATCCCTCTAATTCCTGGGATGGCACGACTGACATGATGAAAAATGGGTCGACTGCGCTTGTATTCACTGGAATTTAGAAGGATGAGAAGGCATCTTATAGAAACATATAAAATTCTTAAAGGATTGGACCGGCTAGATACAGGAAAAATGTTCCCCATGTTGGGGGAGTCCAGAACCAGGGGTCACAGTTTAAGAAAAAGAAGTAAGCCATTTAGGACTGAGATGAGGAAAAACGTTTTCACCCAGAGAGTTGTGAATCAGGAATTCTCTGCCACAGAAGGCAGTGGAGGCCAATTCTCTGGATGTTTTCAAGAGAGAGTTAGATTTAGCTCTTAGGGCTAAAGGAAACAAGGGATATGGGGAATGGGGTATTGATTTTAGATGATCAGCCATGAGCCAGCTGGCTCAAAGGGCCGAATGGCCGAAAGAGATTCCCTTACTTTGGGGAAAATATTCTGTGCATCTATCCTATGTATTCCCCTTATGATCTTAGGTACCTCTATGAGATCATCCCTCATCTTCCTGCGCTCCAAGGAATGCTGGCCTGCCCAACCTCTGCCTGTAGCCCAGACCCTCGAGTCCCGGCAACATCCAGGGGGCCATGGAGAGAGTTGGGCAAAGGGAGGGAGAACATTGTGTGGATCAACCAGTGTGGAGGCGACGGCTTCAATGGGCCGATGTGGCCAGCTGAAGCTGGGGCTGCAAAATGCCGTCAAAATGGCAACTATTGCATGTGGAATCAGTGGGCAGTTCCGTACATTGTGTACTGTCCGGGGGATGGTGCCCATGTCTTTTTCGGCAGTATTCAAAATGTATTTCACTGTTCCTTGGTACATGTGCTAATAAAGAACCTATTGAACCATTGAGTCATTGAACATACTTGGAAACCTCTGCCCCTTTCCAGGGTTAACAACATCTTTCCCACAGCACGGTGACCAAAACTGAACACAGTTGCTCGATTGTGAGCAATTTAGACGAAGGAGAGGGGGACCTCATACAGAATAGTGAAAGGCTTGGATAGAGTGGATGCAGAGAGAATGTTTTCACTGGTGGGAGCGTCTAGGACTAGAGGTCATAGCCTCAGAATTAAAGGAAGGCCATGAAGAGTCATTTATTTGATCAGAGAGTGGCTGTGGAGGGAAAGTCAGTGGATATTTTTAAGGCAGAGATAGAGAGATACTTGATTAGTACTGGTGTCGGAGGTTACGGGAGAAGGCAGGAAAATGGGGTTAGGAGGGAGAGATAGATCAGCCATGATTGAATGGTGGAGTAAACTTGATGGGCCGAATGGCCAAATTCTACAACTATCACTTATGCCCTTATGACTTTAATATTCTAAATGCTCATGTGTGGCCCTCTGCATGTTGAACCTCTACATATTGTGAGGAGACTTTCCTGAACATATTTGACAAATTCCTCCCCATTTAAGCCTTTTGCTCCTTGGCAGTCCCAGTCTTTATTGGCAAAGTTAAAATGAATAATATGACAACTGTGTTAGTCTTGCAGCTGCCTGTAATTTCCTGGCACATTTGTTCATCTAATTCCCGTCGACTATTTGAGGGCCTGTGGCACTTTCCCAAGAAGGTGATCATCCTCTTTTTGATTCTCAGCCCCACCCATAGAGCCTCACTCGATGAATCATCTCAGACTACTGCTGTGGCATTCTCCTTCATCAGTCAAACAACAACTCTAACCTTCAACCAAGAATGCTTTTTTCACAAGCTACACGAGATGCAATCAAATATTTTGGGAACACTGTCTCTTTTTTGTGTACATTAAGTCCTTGAACTATAAGTTGGTAAAGAGCAAGAAACCATTGGTAACTGAGTGGTATATACTGGTCATGAACCCGGAGAGAGGTGGTGAGTGCCTGCAACACGCTGCTAAGGGTGGTGGTGGAGGCCGATACGATAGTGGTGTTTGAGGCTTTTAAACAGGCACACGGGCACACAGAGAACAGAGATTTATGGATCATGCATCAGGCAGAGGCATGGGTGGAAATCCCAAGGGACAATCACCCCCATGTTATCTCTTCACTGCTTCTTCTCCCACGGTCAGGAAGTCAAACTGCTGCATAGAAGCGATTGAGGCTCTCGATGTTGATGTTGAAGCCCCCGCCAGGCGATGGTAGATACCGCGGCCGATTTTAAGCCGTACCGGGCGATGAAAGTCCCCGCAAAAAGGCCAATTCAAGGCGCACGATTCGGGGCGGAAGAAGCTGCTGTTGTTGCTGGAGTTTCCGAAAATCGGTCACCAACCAGGGACCTGCGAGCTCCCGATGTTACCATCCACAGGGCCCATGGCCAAAGCCTCCAAAGTCGAGTCGTAGCCGCAACACCTCCACAGCCTCCGAAGTCAGGCAGCCCCATGATGGTAAGTCCAGAGGATCTGCGACCGGAGCCCTCAAGGTCGATCCAGTTGGAGGCCGCCAGCTCCTAGATGTTAGGCATCAGCGCAAATATATATCTATTTTAATTTGCACCACTTTTGGCCTTCTTTCACTGTCTGTCAAATCTTCCCCAGGCCCCAGGATCGTTATAAATACTGTGTGTGCGTGTGTGCGTGTGTGCGTGTGGGGTGTGTGGGGGTGTGTGGGGGTGTGGGGGGTGTGGGGGGTGTTGTGGGGTGGGGAATGGGAATTGTGAGATAAAAATTGTCAGTTGTCATGCACACTTGTCATCAGGCTCACCAGGAAATTGTGTATCTTCTCCCCCCCCCCACCCCCCCCCCCCACACTTTAAAAAACGTTTTCCGCCCTTGGGCAGAGGAGATTCAGGGTCTGAAGAAGGGTCTCGACCTAAAACGTCACCCATTCCTTCCATCCTGACTGGCTGAGGTACTCCAGCATTTTGCGTCTATCTTTGATGTAAACCACCATCTGCGGTTCTTCCGACAGATCGGTTTAACTTGGTATCATGATTAGCATGGACCTCGTGGGCTGAATGGCCTGTTCGCGTGCTCTACTGGTCTATGTTTCATGTTCTAAGCCCCTGGTATTTCTGCAAATAGCAGCCTGATCTTTTAGGTCTCATCATAAGACTCAAAACATTTTTTTAGTTTTGTTTGTTAATATAAAATTGCCCTTAGCTCAAAAACCTGATGTTGACACAGATACCGGGTCTCTTCTGTTCCAACAGAAGTACATGACCTACTTATGTGGTTGCGGTGAAACATAGAATGTACCCGTGCACTGCCTGGGGGAGAATGGATGTGACCAAGTGACCTAGAAATACAGAGAATGTAAAGCAGATAAATGAGTTAGCTTATCTGGTTCTTGCCAGTACATAATTACAATTAGCACTTTCAAAATAACCTCTAGACATTGGAAATACCCAACCTATATGCTTAATATAACATATATATATATATCATATAACAATTACAGCACGGAAACAGGCCATCTCGGCCCTTCTAGTCTGTGCCAAACACTTATTCTCACCTAGTCCCATCTACCTGCACTCATGCCATAACCCTCCATACCATATACCTATCCAATTTATTTTTAAATGATAACATCGAACCTGCTTCCACCACTTCCACTGGAAGCTCATTCCACACAGCTACCACTCTCTGAGTAAAGGAGTTCCCCCTCATGTTACCCCTAAACTTCTGTCCCTTAATTCTCAAATCATGTCCTCTTGTTTGAATCTTCCCTACTCTCAATGGAAAAAGCTTATCCACGTCAACTCTGTCTATCCCTTTCATCATTTTAAAGACCTCTGTCAAGTCCCCACTTAACCTTCTGCACTCCAAAGAATAAAGACCTAACTTGTTCAACCTTTCTCTGTAACTTAGTTGCTGAAACCCAGAAACATTCTAGTAAATCTACTCTGTACTCTCTCTATTTTGTTGACATCTTTCCTTTAATTTGGCAACTAAAATTGTACACCATACGCCAGAATTGGCCTCACCAATGCCCTGTACAATTTTAACATTACATCACAACTTCTATACTCAATGCTCTGATTTATAAAGACCAGCACACCAAAAGCTTTCTTTATCACCTATTAACATGATATTCCACCCTAAAGGGGACTATGCACAGTTATTCCTAGATCCCTCTGTACAACTGCATTCCTCAATTCCCTACCATTTACCATGTATGTCCTATTTTGATTTGTCCTGCCAAGGTAGTGATTGTGGGATATTTCAATTTTCCAAAAATAGACTGGGAAACACATTCTGTAAATGGACTGGATGGTTTGGAGTTTGTAAAATGTGTGCAGGATTAGTTTTTTGCAGCAGTACATGGAGGTATCGACCAGAGAAGGGGCAGTGCTGGACCTCCTGTTAGGAAATGAGGCAGGTCAGGTGACGGAGGTATGCGTTGGTGAGCACTTCGGGACCAGTGATCACAATACCATTAGTTTCAATATACTTATGGAAAGAGTCAGAATGGAGATTTTTGATTGGAGAAAGGCTAACATTGAGGGGAATGTGTAAGGATTTAAAAGAGTGAATTGGACACTCTGTTTTATGGGAAGGATGTAGAATAGAAATGGAGGACATTTAATGGGGAAATTGTAAAGAGCACAGAATCTTTATGTCCCTGTTAGGGTGAAAGGAAATAAGTAAAAATCGGAAACGAGCCATGGTTTTCAAGGGAAATTGGACACTTGTTTCGAAAAAAGAGAGATATCTACAATATTTATAGGAGGTATGGAGTAAAATGAGGAGCTAGAGGAGTGTACAGAATGTAAAAGAATCTTAAGAAAGAAATTAGGAAGGCTAAAAGAAGAAAAAAAAATATGAGGTTGCTTTGGCAAGAAAGGTGAAAGTAAATCCAAAGGGTTTCTACGCTATATTAATAGCAAAAGGATAACGAGGGATACAATTGGACCATTAGAGAGAGAGAATGGACAGCTATCTGCAGAGCCAAAAGAGATGAGGGGGAGATATTGAACAATTTATTGTCTTCGGTATTCACCAAGGAGAAGGATATTGAACTATGTGAAGTAAGGAAAAAAAGTAGAGTAGCTATGGAAACTATGAGATTCAAAGAGGAAGTACTGACACTTTTGAAAAATATAAAAGTGGATAAATCTCCAGGTCCTGATAGGATAATCCCTAGGACATCGACGGGAAGTTAGTGTAGAAATAGCAAGAGCTATGACAGAAATATTTCAAATGTCATTAGAAATGGGAATAGTGGGGCCGGGGGTAGGATTGGCGTACTGCGCATGTTGTTCCATTGTTTAAAAAGGGTTCAAAGAATAAACCTAGCAATTATAGACATGTTTAGTTTGACGTCAGTGGTGGGTAAATTAATGGAAAAGGATACTTAGAGATAATATATATAAGCATCTGGATAAACAAGGTCTGATCAGGAACAGCCAACATGGATTTGTGCCTGGAACGTCATGTTTGACAAACCTTCTTGAATTTTTTGAAGCGGTTACTAGGGAAATTGATGAGGGTAAAGCAGTGGATGTTGTCTATATGGATTTCAGTAAAAAGGTATTTGACAAGGTTCCCCATGGAAGATTGGTTAAGAAGGTTCAATCTTTGAGTGTTAATGGCGGAGTAGCAAGATGGATTCAACAGTGGCTGAATGGGAGATGTCAGAGAGTAATGGTGGATGGCTGTTTGTCAGGTTGGAAGCCGGTGACCAGTGGGGTGCCTCAGGGATCTGTGTTGGGTCCACTGTTGTTTGTCATGTACATCAATGATCTGGATGATGGGGTGGAAAATTGGATAAGTAAGAATGCAGATGATACTAAGATTGGTGGTGTTGTGGATAATGAAGTAGATTTTCAAAGTCTACAGAGAGATTTGGGCCATATGGAAAAGTGGGCTGAAAGATGGCAGATGGAGTTTAATGCTGATAAGTGTGAAGTGCTACATCTTGGCAGGGACCAAATCAAAATAGGACGTACATGGTAAATGGTAGGGAATTGAGGAATGTTGTGGAAACAGAGAGATCTAGGAATAACTGTGCATAGTTCCCTGAAGGTGGAATCACATGTAGATGGGGTGGTAAAGGGACAGCCTTTGGTGTGCTGGGCCTTTATAAATCAGAGCATTGAATATAGGAGCAGGGAAGTAATGTTAAAATTGTACAAGGCATTGGTGAGACCAATTCCGGAGTATGGTGTACAATTTTGGTCGCCTAATTATAGGAAAGATGTCAACAAAATAGAGAGAGTACAGAGGAGATTTACTAGAATGTTGCCTGGGATCCAGCAACTATGTTACAGAGAAAGGTTGAACAAGTTAGGTCTTTATTCTTTGGAGCGCAGAAGGTTAAGGGGGGACTTGATTGAGGTTTTAAAATGATGAAAGGGATAGACAGAGTTGTCTATTATCCGATAAGCTGGATAAGCTTTTCCCATTAAGGGTAGGGAAGATTCAAACAAGAGGGCATGACATGCGAATTAAGGGACGGAGGTTTAGGGGTAACGTGAGGGGGAACTTCTTTACTCAGACGGTGGTGGCTGTCTGGAATGAGCTTCCAGCAGAAGTGGTGGAGGCAGGATCGATTTTAACATTTAAAAGTAAAGTGGATAGGTATATGGACGGGAAGGGAATGGAGGGGTATGGTCTGAGTGCAGGTAGATGGGACTAGGGGAAAACAAATGGTCGGCATGGACTGGAAGGGCCGAGAGGGCCTGTTTCCGTGCTGTAATTGTTATATGGTTATATGGTTATATGGTTATCTTTCAGCCCACTCTTCCAAATGGCCTAAATCTCTCTGTAGACTTTGAAAATCTACTTCATTATCCACAACACCTGTGTTGTAATCCAATTTACCACACCATCATCCAGATCATTGATGTATATGACAAACAACAGTGGATCCAACACAGATCCCTGAGGCACTCCACTAGTTACTGTCCTCCAACCTGACAAACAGCCATCCACCATTATTCTCTGGCATCTCCCATTCAGCCACTGTTGAATCCATCTTGCTACTCCACCATTAATACCTAACAATTGAACCTTCTTAACCAATCTTCCATGTGGAACCTTGTCAAAGGCCTTACTGAAGTCCATATAGACAACATCCACTGCTTTACCCTCATCAATTGTCCTAGCAACCTCTTCAAAAAATTCAAGAAGATTAGTCAAACATGACCTTCCAGGCACAAATCCATGTTGACTGTTCCTAATCAGACCCTGTTTATCCAGATGCTTATATATATTATCTCTAAGTACCCTTTCCATTAATTTACCCACCACAGATGTCAAACTAACTGGTCTATAATAGTAAGATTAAATGAGAACTTACCAGTTCGAAGTTTGATCTGTATTTTATGAGGAGTTACGATGAGGGATTACGTGAAGACCCCGTCCAGCACGCATGCGCGACATTTCTTCAAAGCAGCGGTGTGGATTCACAGAAAACACAACAATTGAAATAAATATAGTAAAGATAAAATAAGAACTTAATTACCAGTTGATCTGTATAATAGAGGGTGGGAGCGGAGGGCACGTAATCCCTCATCGTAACTCCTCATAAAATACAGATCAAACTTCGAACTGGTAAGTCTCATTTAATCTTTACTATTTTACTTCGGAGTCACGTGAGTGACTACGTGAAGACTTCAAAGCTCTGTGAATCCGAAACCGTGAACCAGCTCATGCTTCACTCACTGCCTGAAGACCTTAGAGGGAGGAAGCATGTTATACAATCAACAATAACCTGTTTGTGAACAAAAAAGGTTTATTAATAACAACAAAAAACAGAGAGCTCCCCCGGGCTTAAATTAAATATTATCTGCAGACTCTAAAATTCTGTCTGCAAATGTAGCAGGCTCCGCCAGCGGCTTATTATAAAACGTTTGGAAAGTTCTTTCCGAGGGACCATCCTGCTCTGGCCAGAATATGATCCATAGGCACATCCATTCGCCTAGCCGCCGACGTAGATGCAGCCCTGGTGGAGTGAGATTTGTACACATTAGGATCGACTCCCGCGGACTTAAGCACCTGCTGGAGCCACCTTGAAATGGTTTGGCTCGTCACCTGACCATGAGGCTTCTTGTGGCTTATCCATAAGGCTTTTTCTCTCCCTCTTAAGTTATATGTTGTGTCTATGTAGTTGGCGAGATGGGTCTTGGCACACAACCGTGGGTCAGGTGAATATGCCCGGAACTCCATAACTGGAAACGTGGTACCTGGTCTAGTTTGTTTGACCAGCCCCTGAATGTGAAATGTGATACAGTCCAATGACTCTGTCATGCTGTCCAGCCTCAGAAGGTGGAGGGACTGTACCCTTTGAGCTGACACTAGTGCCATGAGCATGACTGATTTCAGTGTAAGTTGTTCCAGAGTAAGTGACCTGGGTGGTGGCCATCCCCTAAGGTACGTCAGTTACTATGCTGACATCCCAGATCTGAGTGTACCTAGGCTAGGGGAATTGGTGTTAAAAATGCCCCTCATGATTTTGACCACTAGTGGATGGGAACCCCAAAGTCAGTTGTCCTGCTGCTGGAACCAAATAAGCTGACAACGCACTCCTGGCTGTATTAATGGCGCTGTAGCTGAGTCCTTCCCGATTGTAATCCAAGCAGAAACTTCACAACACTGCTAGCTGTAGCTGTAGTGTAGGTAGTTCCTGTTTTGGAGCAATACCGTTCCCATTTTCTTATATTGGTCAGGTATTGTCTCCTGGTGGACTCCCGGTGAGATGCGGTCATCATGTTGATGGCGTCCTCAGACAGTCCCAGGCCCAGTAGAGGTCTTTTTAGAATCTGCAAGCCAGGAGATTGACTCTGTCATGGCACGGGTGACTAATGCCTGACACTGGGTGGATTAATATACTGTCGACTGCTGGGGGAATTCCAACGGTGTTTCAACAGCCATGTCGAAAGCCACTGGGAACCATGGCTGTGTAGGCCAGTCAGGTATTGTCAAGATTCCTGAAGCGGAATCCAATTGAATCTTGCGTAATACCCGACTGATGAGGCAGAAGGAGGAAAAGCATAAAAGAACATTTTCCCCCAATGCAGCGAGAATGCATCAACTGCTGCTGCCTCAGGGTCTGGTTCCCAAGCGACATACGTTGGTACCTGGTGATTCAGCCTGGATGCAAATAGATCGACATCTGGTGTGCCATATTGCTTTGTAATTTCAGCAAATTACTTTGGGATTTAACATCCATTCGATGTTATCATTAAAATCTACGTGACCTGGTGTCTGCCACTGTATTTTGCTTACCTGGTAGGTAAGTTGCTGATAACCAAATATGCCTTTTAACACACCATTGCCAGATTAGGTTGGCCAAATTGTCACACGATATCGACTTTACACCACCCATGTGATTGATATAAGCCACCACCGTGGTATTATCTAGTTGCAACGGACATGTGCATGATGCGTATTAGATGAATATGCTTTTAACCCATAAAACGCACCCAACATTTCTAAATAGTTGATACCCCGTGTCTGTAGGCAAGATGATTCAAATTTACTCCATCTGCCCCCTGTGCTAGATTGCATGTTAGTTGCTCCCAGCCCAAAGCACTGGCATCCGTTTGAATGGTTAATACTGGGTTGGTGATCATTATGGGACTGGAGCTGAGTCTTACGTTCCTTGCCCACCATTGTAACTCTGGAATGGATTCAGCAGTTTAAACTCATAGCTCGGTCAAAGTGACCTGAGTTTTGCTTTAGTGCATGCACTTTAGCTCTTTGCAAATTTTTGATAGTGCAAAGGCCCAAATTGTACAGCTGGAAAAGCTGCTACCATTTTGCCAATAACTCTAGCTACTTCCCGTATGGTTGGCTGATGTTTATTCATGAGTTCGTTGCATGATAGCGCCAATTCTGATGCTTTTCCCCTTCGACAGAGTTACAATCATGCGAACAGTATCTATCGTAAATCCAAGATAGTCCATGGCAGTGGACGGTGTAAGATTGGATTTATCTGGATGTATGACAAACCCCAAAGTTTCAAACAAACGTTTGGTGGCTGCTACTGCCAGAATGGCTGTCTCCAAGGTTTTCCCTACTATTAAAATGTCATCTAAATACGCCATGACTATATGCTTTTGTTTCCTCAATAATGCCAAGGCAGGTTTTAAGATTTTAGTGAACAACCTCGGAGCAGAGGTTAGCCCATTTGGTAAGGCTTTATATTGCCATAGCTGTTTCATCCAGATAAATTTTAAATATTTTCGATGCTCCTTGTGTATGGGTACTGAGTAGTAGGCATCTATTAAATCAATGCTTGCTAGAAAGTACCCTCTAGAAACCAATAGTCTGGCTGTTTGAAAAGTATCCATCTGAAATGTATATACCTGACAGACTTGTTCAAAGTAGTTAAGTCAATGATGATGCGTCGTCCACCATCTTTTTTGATTTTAGTGAAAATATTAGACACAAATTCCAAAGGTTCATGTTTTGTTCTTTCAATGACACCTTTAGCTTGTAACCTCATCAGTTCAGCTTGACCCTCTTGTTTCTCCTTGACTGAGAGGGTGAATACCCTTTTGGGCATATGCTGAACTGGTGGAAATTTTTTATGGACAAAGTCAATTTTGTAGCCATGAACGCTGCTGAGTATATACTTGTCATTAGTGATGGATTCCCATGCATCCAAAAACAAGTGCAATCTCCCCCCTGTTAGTACAGAGCCCCTACTGCACATATGCTGAGAGGAACCAGACCCACCTACCTCCATGGTTATTGGTGCTTCTTCTTCTGCCTCTTCGCTGGGCAATGAGGCGTCTGCTGGGCTGTAGAGGGTTGATGTTGATCTCGATGTTGTTGGGGGGGTGGCGCATTTTCCATGGGGTCCGCTCTGGGCCCTGGCCTAAAAAAGGTTTACGGGGAATGGTTGCGGACCCCGAGCTTTCACCAGTCCCATAGTGTGGTCGACGACTGGTGGACGCCATGGGGTACTGCCGCCTGGGTTTGTTGCGTCTGCTCGGTCCCAAACCTGCCCTCACGAGACCAAAGGTTTTTGGATTCTTCTTCCAGGTCTTTCACCTTTTTTGGAAGGTCTTTCCCAAAGAGCAGAATAGGAGGTTCTGACCCCGGTGTTTTGCAAAGTCCCGCAAATTTAGGGTTGAGGGCAGGCTTGATAATCTCCTTTCGCAAATTATTTATTTCATATTGAGTGGTGCACAGCAGAGCTAATGTGTCTTGCTGATTTGTGGAGATGTCCGCACCATCAATGGACCGAGCATAAGATGTTATTCCTGCAGTCAGGAGTTTAAGGATCTTCTGGAGCTTCAACTCCAGGTTTCTGATGTTCTGCCCCAAATGTCCCCAAATTTGGCTATTGACAGCAGGTACATTCACAGATGTACAATTTACTGGGGCTGTATATAGTTGAAGAGCCTCATTGACCACCTGTTCTTGTAGGGGTTTAGAGGACAGGTGGTTAATGCTGGCTGCAAGTTTTCGGCTCTAATGGCCGACCCGCTTGTGGAATGGCCACATAGCGGTTGACCACACCAGCAGCTCTTCCTGTTCCTGTACACCCTGCGTACTCCAGATATCTTCAGCCAGTGACCCCTCTTCTTGACCAGCCCAGACCTGGTCGCCAATGCTGCCTTCAAAAGAAGGTGAAGCAATGGCCAGTGCCATAAAAGGCAACTGCGGGAGTGCCTGAACTCCCTTGGCGAGTCTGCTGCTGCTCTCTCAGCAGATCTCGCTGGAGTAATTGCTCCATGAGCCGTTCCATGCGGCTTAGGCGGCTGCCTGTGTCCCTCTCGAGCGGTAAGGCATCTTCATCCGAAACGTCGGACACTACCGCCCGGTTCGGCTGCAGGTACCTCCAGCCCGCTGCTCAGGCAGCACTAGCGGTGCTGGGCTCGGCTCGGTAGTTATACACGCCGCCTCTTGCCCCCCTCCAAAGAGCATTCCTCAACGGAGGACGAACGGGGGCGAGCTGCAGACTTCTTTCCTCGGGCCTTGCTCATTCTTCCTGGAACACAAGACCACAGAGAGAAAGACACACGGCCACGGTAAACTTACCTGGCGGCCCGACTTTTCAATTTGTAGTGGGAGCGCCTTGAACTCCCGTTCGTCGCGGGTGCACTGCATGAACGCTAATGTCGCGCATGCGTGCTGGACGGGGTCTTCACGTAGTCACTCACGTGACTCCGAAGTAAAATTGCTAGGTTTACTCTTAGAACCCTTTTTAAACAATGGAACAACATGCGCAGTATGCCAATCCTCCGGCACCATTCCCGTTTCTAATGACATTTGAAATATTTCTGTCATAGCCCCTGCTATTTCCACACTAATTTCTCTCGATGTCAAAAGGAATATCCTGTCAGGACCTGGAGACTTATCCACTTTTATATTTTTCAAAAGTGTCAGTACTTCCTCCTCTTTGAATCTCATAATTTCCATAGCTACTCTACTTTTTCCCCTTAACTCACAGAGTTCAATATCCTTCTCCTTGGTGAATACCGAAGAAAATAAATTGTTCAATATCTCCCCCATCTCTTTTGGCTCTGCAGATAGCTGTCCATTCTGGTTCTCTAAGGGTCCAATTTCATCCCTCGTTATCCTTTTGCTATTTATATAGCTGTAGAAACCCTTTGGATTTACTTTCACCTTACTTGCCAAAGCAACCTCATATCTTCTTTTAGCTTTTCTAATTTCTTTTTTTAAGATTCTTTTTACATTCTTTATACTCCTCAAGCACCTCATTTACTCCATGCTGCCTATAATTATTGTAGATCTCTCTCTTTTTCCGAACCAAGTGTCCAATGTCCCTTGAAAACCATGGCTTTCCAATTATTACTCTTTCCTTTCAACCAAACGGGTACATAATGATTCTGTACTCTTAAAATGTCACCTTTAAATGTCCTCCATTTCTCTTCTACATCCTTCCCATAAAACAAAATGTCCCAATTCACTCCTTTTAAATCCTCAAAGTTAGCCTTTCTCCAATCAAAAATCTCAACCCTTGGTCCATTTCTGACCTTCTCCATAATTATATTGAAACTAATGGCATTGTGATCACTGGACCCAAAGTGCTCCCCTACACATACCTCCGCCACCTGACCTGTCTCATTTCCTAACAGGAGGTCCAGCACTGCCCCTTCTCTCGTAGGTACCTCTATGTATTGCTGCAAAAATCTATCCTGCACACATTTTACAAACTCCTAACCGTCCAACTTTTTACAGAATGTGTTTCACAGTCTATGTGTGGAAAATTAAAATCTCCCACAATCACTACCTTGTGCGTACTACTAATATCTGCTATCTCCTTACATATTTGCTCTTCCAATTCTCGCTCCCCATTAGGCGGTCTATAATACACCCCTATAAGTGTTGCTACACCTTTCCCATTTCTCAGTTCCACGCAAATAGCCTCCCTAGACGAGCCCTCTAATCTATCCTGCCAAAGCACTGCTGTAATATATTCCCTGACAAGCAATGCAACACCTCCACCTCTTGCTCCTCCAATTCTATCACACCTGAAGCAACGAAATCCTGGAATATTTAGTTTCCAATCACAGCCATCCTGCAACCATGTTTCATGGTGTTAAATGGTGGCCGATTAGGAAAAGGGGAGATGCAGCGAGACCTGGGTGTCATGGTACACCAGTCATTGAGAGTAGGCATGCAGGTGCAGCAGGCAGTGAAAAAAGCGAATGGTATGTTAGCTTTCATAGCAAAAGGATTTGAGTACAGGAGCAGGGAGGTTCTACTTCAGTTGTACAGGGTCTTGGTGAGACCACACCTGGAGTATTGCGTACAGTTTTGGTCTCCAAATCTGAGGAAGGACATTATTGCCATAGAGGGAGTGCAGAGAAGGTTCACCAGACTGATTCCTGGGATGTCAGGACTGTCTTATGAAGAAAGACTGGATAGACTCGGTTTATACTCTCTGGAATTTAGGAGATTGAGAGGGGATCTTATAGAAACTTACAAAATTCTTTAAGGGTTGGACAGGCTAGATGCAGGAAGATTGTTCCCGATGTTGGGGAAGTCCAGGACAAGGGGTCACAGCTTAAGGATAAGGGGGAAATCCTTTAAGACCGAGATGAGAAAGACTTTTTTCACACAGAGAGTGGTGAGTCTCTGGAACTCTCTGCCACAGAGGGTAGTTGAGGCCAGTTCATTGGCTATATTTAAGAGTGAGTTGGATGTGGCCCTTGTGGCTAAGGGGATCAGAGGGTATGGAGAGAAGGCAGGTACGGGATACTGAGTTGGATGATCAGCCATGATCATATTGAATGGCGGTGCAGGCTCGAAGGGCTGAATGGCCTACTCCTGCACCTAATTTCTATGTTTCTATGTTTCACTAATCGCCACAACATCATACTTCCAGGTGTCAATCCAGGCTTGAGTTTAATGGTGATAGCAATGCAAGACCAACAGAGCTGCCAACTCTCACGCATTGTGCATGAGACTCATGCATTTCCCCCAATTCTCACACTCTCACGCTGATCACAGAATTTCTCACACTCTGTCGTGAGAAATTCTGTGATCAACGAGAATTTCAAAACTAATATCAACTGCTTGTGAGTGCGTCTGTTGATAAGATAGCAGCATTCTTATTCTCTGTTATTCTCACTTGAACAAACCGTCACACACCACCAACCATGTCCCCATGCAAATTAACATTGAAAGACATGGACCGGGCAATGAATGAGTGTCACCCAGCGCAATAAGGCCAAGTCCTGCTCCCGGCGGCAGTCGGAATTTAAGGATTTGCGGGAAGCAACTGACATGAGCGAGGCCAGCGAGCGGCAGGAGGGAGGTACAGGGGCCGCGGAACCGGGGGGGCTGCAGTTCCCCCCACTCTTTTGTCTAGACATGTTTCAATATCTACAGCTTTGGAGCAGGCGATGCTGTGCTCTGAGCAACCTGGTCATGGGTGTTGGAGAGCCAGGGCGGAGGGAGGGATGGAAGTAGAAGCAGCGGCGGAGGAAGATGCGGATGGGGAGCCGAGGCTGGCGAGTGTTTGCCGGTCTGACGAGTGTTTGCCGGGCTGGCAAGTCGCTTGCTGCAGCTCCGGCCATGGAGCAGCCTCAGTGCAAATGTCCCAGGCCCTTGGAAGCGTCGGAAGCATTGCGCCGCTGCCGTGAGAATTCGCCCTGGTGACCGGCATGGACCAGGCTGCGGCTCGGTGCATCCTGGAGGACAACCAGTGGCTGCAGGAAGCAGGTACCAAGCACTGGGTAGGTGGTGGAAGATTATGACCTTCCAGTGGGGGTGGCTGGAGAAAGCATCCTGCTTGCCTGCTACATTTTCCCTGACAGTAACTGCAGGAAAATTGTTCCTGATGTTGGGGGAGTGCAGAACCAGGGGTCACAGATTAAGAATAAGGGGTAGGCCATTTAGGACTGAGATGAGGACAAACTTTCTTCACCCAGAGAGTTGTGAATCTGTGGAATTCTCTGCCACAGAAGACAGTGGAGGCCAATTCACTGGATGTTTTCAAGAGATAGTTACATTTTACTCTTAGAGCTAGCAAAATCAAGGGATATGGGGAAGAAACAGGAAAGAGGTACTGATTTTATATGAACAGCCATAACCATATTAAATTTGGTTTAATTTAATTATGCCCCGAAGGGCCAAATGGCATATTCCTGCACCTATTTTGTATGTTTCGATGCTTGAGTATATAGCAATAAAACTTGACCGCTTGATTTTGAAGCATTCATGCATGGTGGAGGTATAATGTAGCACACAGAGTGATACAGTGTGAAAACAGGCCCTTTGGCCCAACTTGCCCACACCCGCCAATATGTCCAACTACACTACCTGCTTTTGGTCCATATCCCTTCAAACCTGTCCTATCCAAGTATCAGTCCAACTGTTTATTAAATGTTGGGATTGTCCCTGCCACAGCTACCTCCTCTGGCAGCTTGTTCCATACACCCACCACCCTTTGTGTGGAAAAAGTTACCCCTTAAAAGTTACATCTTTAAAAATACTTTAAACAAAAAACATTGAAATCATACTTCTACAATGCACTAAAACATGATTTTAATACATCAAATTTCAAAAAGCACCCCTGTTACGACTCCCGAATGCAGGTACTTCAGAGCCGCATAACGTAGTCAAAAACCAGGCTCAATTTCTAGAAAATAGTATTTTATTTTGTTAAAACCCAAACCTGATTCAAACAACCCAGTCAAGGACAAGAATAAACTAATAAACAAAGATAACAGTGCTCCAGCCAGCCTCGCAATGGGCCGTCAAACTAAAGTCTCTAACCTGCCTAAATGGAAATAACCCTGAAACAAAATACACGAAAACCCTCAGGTCAGTCCTTATCCATCCCAATTCAATATTAATTGACAAATGTTGGTAATAATACACAAAGTTCAACTTCCGGTAGGCGGCAGGGCATGGTGGCTGATTGGACAGAGAGCTCCGTACAGTCGGATAAATAAACCTCCCCTAAATTCAAAGTAAGCAAGTATTTAAGTTTTAATGAGTACAGTATGAGTGGGGGAGTCAAAACAAAGAGCAGAAAGTTGCAAGAAAAGATGCTAGAAAAGCAAGAAGGTCAGGCCCGAAGCGACACAGACGAAGCCAAAAACAAACAGGCTGGTGGAGACGATGCAACAGAGGCACTCCATGAGGGATTAAAAAGCATAAGTTCACAACTCAGCAACTTGAGAAGAGAATTAAAAGCGGACTTCACATCATTCAAAGACGATTTCAAGCGGGATATGAGAGAAGAACTGGCCGAATTTAAACATGAAATGAATCTTCAGATGGCAGCGAATGCACAAGCAATACAAGACCAAAAAAAAACGGAAGCCGCCGCCACCCGAATAGAGGAGCTGGAAACATGGAGTGTCGCTGCAAACACCACACTCCAAGAAACACTGAAAGACCAGAAGTTACTTGTCGACAAATTGAATGATCTGGAGTCCAGATCCCGAAGAAATAATCTGCGGATATACGGTGTGCCAGAGGGTGCGGAAGGTAGCTCATTACCTCAGTTTGCAGAGAAACTGCTCAGAAGTGAAATGTCAATCCCTGAAATGACAGATTTACAGATTCAATGAGCACACAGATCCCTGGCACAGAAATTAAGCCTCAGTTCCCCTCCAAGATCCATAATTGTCCACTTTCTCCAGTTTAAAGTTAAAGAGATGGTTCTCAAACAGGCATGGCAAAAGAAGATCCAACTTGGAGAACGAATGCTGTCTTTTGACCATGACTATACTACAACGACTGTACTACAACGCAAGGCATACAAACATATCAAACGCTTCTTAAAAGAGGAAGGAATCTGCTTTCAGACACCATTTACCAAGATACGTATTCACTGGGAGAGCGGACACCAAACCTACAACAACGCAAGGGAAGCCGCGCGAGAGCTACAACAGAGAGGTTATAAAGTGGAAGAGCTGCGGGGAGACACGGACATGCCACCACTGCGTGAACAACTCCACCAAACGGCGCGGTGGCAACTCGTCGAGAGACACGGAGAATCAGAGACAGTCAGACGGGCATGGGAGCACCTTCATGTATTCCAACAAAATCCGACTGTCAGGGAGATTAGCGAAATATTAGAGCTAGAATGAATGGAGGGACCTATATAGGGTTACCCCCCTTATCTAGGAGAGGGCCCTTTCTTAGTGTTAGGCTTCCCCCCTCAATTTACAAAGGGCTTCTGGATCTATGGAGGAGAGAGAATACCCTTTTTTGGGAGTCCATATATGTTTTGATGTTTTGTTTTGTTTTGCCAGGTAAAACAGCTTAGTTTGTTCATATGTTTTGGTTTGTCGTTCAGAATGGTTCTGGTGTTGAGTTGAGGGGATACAGTGAAATCAATCACACTAAGTGTAATGGTGGAATGTCAAGGACTTAAGCTGATGTCTCTAAATGTTAATGGTTTGGGTAATCCAATTAAGAGGGCTAAAGTCATGACTAAATTGAAAAAAGTGAAGATGCATATTATTTTCTTACAAGAAACCCATTTATCGCGACAAGAGCATGAGAAGCTGAAAAGATTTGGATATAAAAACACATATTATAGCTCACATACTTGTAGTCATAAAAGAGGATTGGCAATCTTGATATCAAACTCAGTTAAAATTTGAAATGTTTAAAGAAATAAAAGACAAAGAAAGGGCAAGGTGATGATAATATCTTGACACTGGTGAATATCTATGCTCCCCCAGATAGTGATAAACATTTTTTCAAATCCCTATTTGATATTATTGCAACGGAAGCAGAAGGAATTTGTATATGTGGGGGGGATCTGAATGTTGTACTGAATCATAGGCTTGATATGACAAGTAAAAAGAAGAATAAGAACCAGTTAACAAAATTACTAAACACTACCTGTGAAGAATTTGGTTTTCTTGATGTCTGGCGGAATTTTCACCCTCTAGAAAGAGACAATACACATTATTCAATACCACACTCAGTTTACTCCAGAATAGACTATTTCTTAATGCAGAAAGAAGACTGTTATAAGGTAACGGATTGCAGAATTGGTGTGGCAGATGTATCAGACCATAATGCCATATACTTAACAATTCAAATGGACGGTAGAAGGAAAAACACAGTGTGGCGATTAAATGTTGGAATACTGAATGATAAAACAATGATATTAAATTGGAAATCAAAACTTATCTAGAGGAGAATGACAATGGGGAGGACCCATCCATACTATGGGACTCATTGAAGGCTGTAATACGAGGTAGGTTAATAGCGAGGGCATCACATATTAAAAAGGCCAGAATGAAAACATATAATAAGTTGATAACAGACCTGAAGGATTTAGAACAGAAGAACAAAAATAATGACCAGAGAACTTATAAGCAAATAGAAGATTTGAGGGGACAAATGGATGGAATATTGTGTCAAGAAGTGGAGAAAAAAAGCAAGATTTGTAAAACAGACACATTATGAGCTTGGCCCTAAATCCACTAAAATACTTGCCCGAAGGCTACGCAAACAACAGGCTGACAACACCATACACAAAATTAAGGACCCCTGTACACAGAATTTGAAGAGTGATCCAAAAGAAATAGAATATATCTTCCAGGAATATTATAAAGAATTATATGCACAAACATCTACAGTAGATGGGGAATCAATGAGGACTTTTTTAAGTACAATAGATCTGCCCTGTATTGGAGAGACACAAAATAAAATAATCACAGCAGAAATATCACTGGAGGAGATAGTGAAGACAATTGGTAGGATAAAATCAAACAAGGCCCCTAGCAGCGACGGTTTCCCTATAGAATGGTATAAAATATTTCGGAATGAGCTGAACCCACTTCTTCTGAGAACCTTTAACTGGATTATCAAAGAAGGCAAGACACCTCCGTCATGGAAAGAGGCAATTATAATATTAATCCCCAAAGAGAACAAAGACAAGGAAAATTGTACCAACTACAGACCGATATCAATTCTAAATGTGGACTATAAATTATATTCTTCAATTATCTCCAAACGATTTGAAATGTTCATGCCAGATTTAATTGATGAAGACCAGACTGGTTTTATAATAGGCAGACAAACACAGGACAGCATTAGAAGAACCCGACATATAATACACAAGATTCAAAAGAAAAGTATGCCTGCTGTCCTGATAAGTCTAGACGCGGAAAAGGCTTTTGATAGGGTTAATTGAGAATTCTTATATCAAACACTAGAAAGATTTGGCTTTATCGAAAAGTCAATTCAAGTTATTAAAGCAATTTACCAGCAACCTACTGCAAGAGTAAAGGTGAATGGGTCCTTAACTGAGAGATTTGTGTTAGGAAGAGGAACGAGACAGGGATGTTGTCTTAGCCCTACCCTGTTTGCTATATATATTAAACCATTGGCTCAAGTGATTTGTCAAGACAGGGAAGTGAGGGGAGTAACTATAAGAGACAGAGAACATAAAATTGGCCTTTTCACAGATGATGTAATGATGTATCTCACAGAAGTAAACACCTCCTTTCCAAGGATGATGGGGATCATAGATAAATTTAATTTTTATGCAGGATATAAAATATTTCAAAAACTCAAATCCTCCTATTTAATTGTCCTCCTCCAGAAGAAATCAAACAAAATTATAATATTAAATGGGATTCAAAATCAATCAAATACCTAGGGGTACATATAACAAAAAATATATCAATGTTGTATGGGGCCAATTATAATCACATCAACCAAAACATAAGAAAGGATATAGAAAGATGGTCCACCAATGGATTTTAGTAGTAAGATAAATGTGGTGAAAATGAATATTTTGTCAAGGCTATTGTACTTGTTTCAATTTCTGCCAATAGAGGTACCATTAAAACAATTCACGGAATGGGATAAATGAATATCTAGATTTATTTGGGGAGGAAAGAAGGCCAGAATTCGATACACTACACTACAATTGCCAAAGGACAAAGGTGGAATGGCACTTCCAAATTTTAGGATGTATTTCTATGCAGCCCAACTTCGACCACTAATTATTGGTGTGAGGACAGCTATATAGCTAGGTGGAAAGAGATTGAGACAGATATCCCTGACTTCCACATCCAAACACTTCTGGGAGAAAAAGCGCTTCCTGGACATATCAGGAGCATAATCGATCCGTGTAAAATATTTTTATTAGAAGTAATTACATATTAAGAAGAAATATAAAATCCAATTAAAACAAAAGAAAATATTATTGTCACATACATTCTTAATATTTTTAAAATTTACAATCAATCTTATTTGTACTATAAATTTCTTTTTTATTTTATAGAAGTAGGAAATAAAAAAAGAAAAAGAGGAATAAAAAAGAGAGATAAACTAATTGAGTGGAATATTAAACAAGATATTCTTCATTGGAGACATATTTATGATCTATTGTCTATAATTCTTCATCCATTCATACATTCAGGCTTCCGTCATGGCTTCGAACCGGACCATCTTGACCCTTTAAATATTCAATAAATGGAGACAATATTCCTCTAAACTGGTCCAGCCTGTCCATCAGGGCAAGCCTTAATCGTTCCAAGTGCAACGTCTCCGACATTTCTGTAATCCACATTTTAGTTGTAGGGGAAGTAGGACCTTTCCAAAATCTTAGTATTAATTTTTTACAAATTATTAAACTATAACCGATAAAAATTATTTGTTGTGTTGTTAATATCTGATTTGTTTCTAGTATTCCCAATATAATTAGTTTTGAGTCTGGAGTTAACTTTGCATTAACTACAATTGAGATTATCTTAAAAATTTCTATCCAAAAATTAGTGATTTTTTATACATTTTGTGAATGAATGCGTTAAATTAGCTTCTAATTGTTGACACTTATCACATATTGCGGACACATTTGAGAAAATTCTATTTAATTTGGACTTTGAGAGATGTAATCTATGTATAACTTTAAATTGTATCAAGGAGTGTCTAGCATTTAATGAACAATGATGTATATATTGTAAACTTTCATTCAATACTTCTTTACTGATTACTTGGCCTAGTTCATTTTCCCATGCTTGTCTATATTTATCCGTATTTGGTAAATCATTTTCCAATAATGTAAAAAGAATCTTCAGAAAGAAATTAGGAAGGCTAAAAGAAGATATGAGGTTGCTTTGGCAAGAAAGGTGAAAGTAAATCCAAAGGGTTTCTACAGCTATATTAATACCAAAAGGATAACGAGGGATAAAATTGGACCATTAGAGAACCAGAATGGACAGCTATCTGCAGAGCCAAAAGAGATGGGGAAGATATTGAACAATTTATTTTCTTCGGTATTCACCAAGGAGAAAGATATTGAACTGTGAGGTAAGGGAAAAAAGTAGAGTAGCTATGGAAACTATGAGATTCAAAGAGGAGGGAAGTACTGACACTTTTGAAAAATATAAAGGTGGATAAGTCTCCAGGTCCTGACAGGATATTCCCTAGGACATTGAGGGAAGTTAGTGTAGAAATAGCAGGAGCTATGACAGAAATATTTCAAATGTCATTAGAAACGGGAATAGTGCCGGAGGATTGGCGTACTGCGCATGTTTGTTCCATTGTTTAAAAAGGGTTCAAAGAATAAACCTAGCAATTATAGACCTATTAGTTTGACGTCAGTGGTGGGCAAATTAATGGAAAGGATACTTAGAGATAATATATATAAGCGTCTGGATAAACAGGGTCTGATCAGGAACAGTCAACATGGATTTGTGACTGGAAGGTCATGTTTGACAAACCTTCTTGAATTTTTGAAGCGGTAACTAGGGAAATTGATGAGGGTAAAGCAGTGGATGTTGTCTATATGGATTTCAGTAAGGCCTTTGACAAGGTTCCCCATGGAAGGTTGGTTCAGAAAGTTCAATCTTTGGGTGTTAATGGCGGAGTAGCAAGATGGATTCAACAGTGGCTGTATGGGAGATGTCAGAGAGTAATGGTGGATGGCTGTTTGTCAGGTTGGAAGCCAGTGACCAGTGGGGTGCCTCAGGGATCTGTGTTGGGTCCACTGTTGTTTGTCATGTACATCAATGATCTGGATGATGGGGTGGAAAATTGGATAAGTAAGTATGCAGATGATACTAAAGATAGGTGGGTATTGTGGATAATGAAGTAGATTCTCAAAGTCTACAGAGAGATTTGGGCCATTTGGAAAAGTGGGCTGAAAGATGGCAGATGGAGTTTAATGCTGATAAGTGTGAAGTGCTACATCTTGGCAGGACAAATCAAAATAGGACGTACATGGTAAATGGTAGGGAATTGAGGAATGCTGTGGAACAGAGGGATCTAGGAAATAACTGTGCATAGTTCCCTGAAGGTGGAATCGCATGTAGATAGGGTGGTAAAGAAAGCCTTTGGTGTGCTGGCCTTTATAAATCAGAGCATTGAATATAGGAGTAGGGAAGTAATGTTAAAATTGTACAAGGCATTGGTAAGACTAATTCTGGAGTATGGTGTACAATTTTGGTCGCCCTAGTTATAGGAAGGATGTCAACAAAATAGAGAGAGTACAGAGGAGATTTACTAGAATGTTGCCAGGGTTCCAGCAACTATGTTACAGAGAAAGGTTGAACAAGTTAGGTCTTTATTCTTTGGAGCACAGAAGGTTAAGGGGTGACTTGATTGAGGTCTTTAAAAATGATGAAAGGGATAGACAGAGTTGACGTGGATAAGCTTTTCCCATTGAGGGTAGGGAAGATTCAAACAAGAGGGCATGACATGAGAATTAAGGGACAGAAGTTTAGGGGTAACGTGAGGGGGAACTTCTTTACTCAGAGGGTGGTGGCTGTGTGGAATGAGCTTCCAGCAGAGGTGGTGGAGGCAGGATCGATTTTAACATTTAAAAGTAAAATGGATAGGTATATGGACGTGAAGGGAATGGAGGGGTATGGTCTGAGTGCAGGTAGATGGGACTAGGGGAAAACAAATGGTCGGCACGGACTGGAAGGGCCGAGAGGGCCTGTCTCCGTGCTGTAATTGTTATATGGTTATATGGTTATATGGTTAATAAAATATTATAAATATATGATATTAATTTCTCTGTATTCGGATGTTTATTTAAACATTCATCTAAAATTTCTGTCTTTCTATTCCTAAAATCCAGTGTATTTGATTTAACATAATCTCTAATTTGTAGATATCGAAAATATTCTTTAAAATGTAATCCATAATTTTGTTGTAATTCCTGAAATGAGAGAAATAAGTTTTCCCTGTAAAGATCACCGATTTTATTTATTCCATAGTTCTTCCATTTAAAGAAACCTTTGTCCATCAGTGAAGGTTTAAAAGAAATATTGTTTACTATTGGAAGAGCTAGTGGTACATTCTGTAATTTTAATGTTTTTTTTAATTGTTTCCAAATACGTATTCCACTTTCTATTATTGGGTTTCCTTTATAAGTTTTCTTATGTATTGGAGTATTAGCAAATAAAATCGAACTAATTTCAAAAGGGATACAGTCTTCTTTTTCCATTTTTAAACCAATTTGGTTGTTTATCTAGTTCACCCAACCAGAAATTCATATTTTTTTATATTAACTGCCCAATAATAAAACATAAAATTAGGCAGTGCAAAGCCACCGTTTATTTTTGATTTACATAGATGCTTTTTAATTATTCTATGATTCTTATAATCCCAAATAAAATTGGTAACCATGGAGTCCACTTTCTTAAAGAAATTTTTAGGAAGATATATCGGGATCATTTGAAACAAATATAGTAATTGTGGAAGAAAAATCATTTTTATTGCGTTAATCTTACCTAGCATTGAAATAGGTAATGTTTTCCAATATTGAATATTCTTAAATAGTTTATTCAATAAGGGTAAAAAATTAGATTTAAATAATGAATCATATCTTTTTATTACATAAATTCCAAGATATTTAATTTTTTCATTTGCAATCTTAAAAGGGTATTGTTGTAATATATGTAAATTATTTCCCATTATTGGCATGTTCACTTTTATTCCAATTAATTCTATATCCTGAAAATGATCCAAATTAAGTTATTAAATCTAACAAGTTAGGAAGACTAATTTCTGGTTTTGTGATATAAAGTAATACATCATCTGCGTACAAAGAGATTTTATTTTCAGTTTCCTTAGTTTCATACCCATATATTTCAGCGTTTGATCTCACAGATTTTGCTAGTGGTTCTATTGCAAGTGCAAACAGTAGTGGAGATAAAGGGCAACCTTGTCTACAACCTCGGAATAAGTTAAATTTAGTTGTTAACACTTGGTTAATTATTATTCTAGCTGTTAGTCTAGTATATAGTAATTTAACCCATGTTATAAACTTCTCTCCCAATTGAAAAAATTCCATAACCGAAAATAAGTAAGACCATTCAATCTGATCAAAAGCTTTCTCTGCATCCAACGAGATAATTGATAAATCCTTATTAATATTTCTTTTCGAATATATAATATTAAATAATCTTCTCAGATTGTTTGAAGAGTATCGTTTTGGTATAAATCCAGTTTGATCTGAATGAATTAGTTTATTAATCACTTTGTTTAGTCTTTGTGCTAATATTTTTGTTAATATTTTTTTATCAGTATTTAAAAGAGATATAGCTCTATATGACCCTGGGTCATCGAGATTTTTATCTAATTTAGGCATAGGGGTTATAATAGATTCATTTAGTGTATCTGGTAATTTATGTTGTGTATAAATGTGTTCATATAGTGTCTTCAAACGTGGGACTATCATATCATAAAATATTTTATAAAATTCTGCTCCAATACCATCTGATCCATAATCGATCCAATAACGATATTTACTTTAAAAACCTGGTTCACGCTTACCAGACAACTTAAACTGAATAAACGACAAAAAGTTTTAAGATGGATAGCTTTGGATAATGAATTTAAACCAGGGATGTATGACTCAACATTTAAAGAGTGGATGAAGAAAGGAATTACTGCATTTTGTACTGTTATTGAAAATGGAGACCTAAGAAGTTTTCAAGATTTGAAGGATAGATTTGCACTTCGGAACTAAGACTTGTTTAGATACCTCCAACTGAGAGATTATTACAATAAAAAGATAAAAAGGGAGGCACTAGAAGAAAAGAATCCAGTGATAGAAGTGATAGTGCGTATCATCAAAAAACATTAAGGATTATTTCTAAACTTTATCATAGTTTAATGGAATGTCAAGCTAAAACTACATTTTATGGAAAACTTAAGTGGGAAAAGGAATTGAACATTACAATCTCAGAAGAAGAATGGCATCATATGTGTGTAACACTACAGACATCCACCAATTCACAAAATTGGAGAGAATTTAATTGGAAAAAATTGATTTGTTTCTTTATTACGCCTAACATAAAAAGCAAGCAAATTCTAAGGCAGCAAACATGCTGGAGACAATGTGGCCAAACAGACGCAAACCATGCACGTATCTTCTGGAGTTGCCCAAAAATAGAACTATTTTGGGACAGAGTGAATTCAGAATTAACGGAGGTATTAGGATATATAGTCTGCAAGAAGTGTTCCATTTTATACCTGGGTAATATACATACAGTGGTGCTGAAGGAAGACCATTACTTGGTTAAAATCCTACTCACAGCTGGCAGAAAGGCCATTACAAGAAATTGGCTTGCAGCGGACACACCCAGACTTAGACAATGGTTAGACATAGTACAGGAAATATTTGTCATGGAGAAAATGACATATTCTCTAAGAGTAAAAGAAGACGAATTTAAAAGAAAATGGGAAAAATGGATTAGGTACAGAAATAAAGACATCAACACTATATAATTTTATAGACAATAATGTAAGTTATTGGAAAATGTTTCAATATGAAAATAGTTCTGTATACTGCATCATTAATTGTAAACTGAACCCCCCCGCTACACTGTTGTACGTTTCATTGTAATGTTGTATGTTTCGTTGTTATATTTGTGTTTTATTTGTGTATACATAAAAGCAATAAAAACTAAAGTAAAAATAAAAAAATAAATAATACACAGTTCTATGCCATGCGGCCAGGCCTCCTGCAGCTCACACCAGCAACCTGCTCACGAGTCAGGGTCGACGAAGAGAGAGAGAATTCTGGGAGCTTCTGGTATTTAAGCTTCCGATGAGTTACCCGTCACCTGACGCAGCTTGGCCAATTGGGTACAGGAGCCCTTAATCCCTTGATTCCTGACTCCCAGCCACGGGGCCTGCACTCGGGAGAGAAACAAAAGAGCTAAGTACATAGCATTCACCAGAGGGGGGGGGGGGAAGTACCTAACACCCCCACCCAAAGATACTGAATAAGCTTCGGAAGAAACTATTCAGTACTAAAACACTACTGGCGCGACAAGGAGTCAGCCAAGATATTATCCTTGACCCTGATGTGCCTGAACTCCAGGTTGTATTCTTGCAGCTGCCAACTCCAGTTCTTATTCTTCATGTTCTGCAAAAAAATCAAAGGGTTTTGATCCATGAATACGACGACAGGGACACTCGAGGAGCCCACATAAACCTCGAAATGACTCAGAGACATTAACACAGCAAGGGTCTCTTTCTCAATGGTGGAGTACCACCTCTGATGGGGATTAAACCTCTTAGAGAAGTACGAAATTGGATGCCCCACCCCATCTGAATCATCCTGTATAAGAACCCCACCAACCCCACGATCACTAGCATCCACTGCCAGCTTAAATGGACGCTCAAAATCAGGTGCCGCAAGCACAGGTGCGCGCACCAGAAGACCCTTAGTATGATCAAAGGTGTGTTGACACTCAGCGGACCACACAAAAGCTACCTTCAGACTCAGCAAATCCGTCAAAGGAACAGCCACTGCAGAGAAGTTTGGACAGAACCCCCTATAGTACCCAACCATAGCCAGATACCTACGGAGTTCAGTCCTAGATGTTGGAACAGGAAATGCGACAATATGTCGCACCTTGTCCTCGAGAGCGCGAACCTGACCCCGGCCCACCATCTTACCCAGATACGTCACCGTGGCCTGGCCAAACTCGCACTTCCCCAGATTGATCGTTAGGTTTGCCTCCGCTAGTCGACAAAATACCTCCTTCAGATGACCGATGTGCTCGATCCAAGACCTGGAGCACACAACTAAATCATCAAGGTATGCTTCACAGAAGGACAAACCAGACAATACCTTTTTCACTACCCGTTGGAAGGTTGCCGGCGCATTGCGCATCCCAAATGCCATTACCGTGTGCTAAAGAAAGTTATCAGGCATAACGAACGCTGAGATCTCCCTCGCCCGCCTAGTCAAAGGAACTTGCCAATACCCTTTTAGCAAGTCCAACTTAGACACAAAAGATGCACTACCCACATGATCCACACAATCCTCCATCCGTGGAAGAGGATAGCAATCCGGCTTAGTTACACCATTCACCTTCCAAAAGTCCATGCAAAACCTGTCCTCCCTATTAGCCTTCATAGCCAGTAGACACGGAGAACTCCACGGACTATAACTAGGTTCAGCAACTGCATGCTGCAGCATATTGTCAACCTGACCTCTTAGACGTTGACGCTTGACAGGGTTGACCCGATACGGATGCTGTTTAATTGGCGCAGCACCGGCCACGTCAATATCATGCTGCAGCACAGACGTTTGAGAAGGCACATCCGAGAACAGTGACCCATTTGACCGACCAAAGCAAGCAGATCATCCCGCTGACTTCCAGACAAATAAGACAACCACAAGGGAAGCGACTCCAAAGCTTCAGAGTTGCACAGCTTTCCCTGCGTCACTGCCACCGCAACCGTGCCTCACCCACATCACCACCCGTGTCAGGGGCCAGCACTACTACAGCCAAAACCGGCTTAGACAATACCGAAGGGGACAGTTCCCCCCCATCAACCTGTACATGCTCCTGCTCATGGTACTGCTTCAGCATGTTGATATGACAGAGCTGAGTCTTACGCCTCCGATCAGGGGTACGAATAACGTAATCCCTTGCACCAACCTTCTTAACCACCTGATAGGGACCACTATACCGAGCCTGCAGACTGGAACCAGGAATAGGGAACAACACCAGGACATTGTCACCTGGAGAAAAATTCCTACTATAAGCCTTCCTGTCGAACCAGCCCTTCATCCTAGACTGAGCAGAAGCCAGATTACCCATTGCCAGTTCGCATGCCCTCTGCAGTCTAGACCTAAAAGTACAGATGTGGTCTAAAATACTACGTTTTGAATTCTCCTGCAACCATTTCTCCTTCAGGACCCTCAACGGACCACGAACAGTATGCGCGAACACCAGGTCAGCAGGACTGAACCCTAAAGACTCCTGCACGACCTCACGCACCGCAAACATAACGAGATGAACCACCTCATCCCAGTCTTTTTCAAACTCCAGGCAGTAAGTCCTCAACATGTATTTCAAAGTCTGGTGAAACCGCTCGAGAGCACTGGAGTAACAATGCTCAATATCCAACAACTTCATTACCTGACCAAAAACCTTTGACATGAAGTTGGAACCTTGGTCACTCTGCACCACCTTGGGCAAACCGAACAATGAAAACAATTTAGTGAGAGACTTCACAATGGCAGGGGCAGTAATGTTACGCAAAGGGACCACCTCCGGAAAGCGGGTAGACGCACACATAATTGTTAATAAAAAATTGTTGCCCACCCTTGTCCGAGGTAGAGGACCCACACAATCAACTAGAATCCGTTCAAACGGCTCCCCGACCACAGGGATTGGATATAAAGGCGCAGGAACAATCGATTGGTTCGGCTTTCCTGCCACCTGGCAAATGTGACAACACCTGCAGTGCTGCTTCACGTCCTTTTTCAACCCTGGCCAAAAAAAATTCCGTAAGATACGGTCATACGGCTTATTGACCCCCAAATGTCCACCCAGAGGTCCATCATGAGCCAAACAGAGTATCTCGTCCCTATACCGACGAGGTATGACAATCTGATCAACCACGCTCCAATCATCCTGCCCCGACATATCCAAGGGAGACCACTTTCGCATCAGCAAGCCATTCCTCAGAAAATACCCCTTTGCTGTGGAATCCATATCCCCCTCAGTTACCGCGCAGTCGAACAGATCCGATAAACCTGGATCACTCTTTTGCTCCTCAACCAGCCGGTCACGTGACAGCGACACCGGCACATTTTCAGACAAGACCCCATCTTGAGATGTAGAAACACCCTTCACAACACAGGATCGATCATCCTGATCCCCCAAAATGCTCTCACTCAGGTCCACTACATCTTCAAACTTTGCCTGGCTCTTAGCCATAGCCCTCGTGACAGCACAAGCTGTGAAGACCGTCGGATGCTGTATAGCCAATCTATCCAGACTCTGCAACATCGGAACAGCCTTCACCTCAGGAGTAATGAAAACTCTACCTCCTGCCAAGTCATTCCCCCAAAATCACAGAAACTATCGCAACGGGAAAACACGGCCGTAACCCAACAATTACCCGGCCTGAAACCAACTCGGACTCGAGACTCATGGCATGCGAAGGCACTACCATGTCCTCCAACCCGAATCCTACCACAGGGACACTGGACCCAACCGATGACTCCCCAGAAAACAGCAGTACACTATCCATTATAAAGGACTGAGTAGCACCAGTATCACGCAAGATGGATACTGGAACTCTATGACCCCCATTCTCTAGAGAAACAAAACCTTTCATGATGAAAGCAGAATAATTACTACACTCATCAGACGCAGGCATCCCAGGAACCACAGGTGCTCTTTGTGTACCCACCAAAGCCACAGGCTTTGCATTTTTCCTTTGCAGGACGGGACATGACTTTAAGATGTGCCTGCTCCCTTTACAATAGTAGCACACAGGCCCTTCCTTAGTCCTGAAATCTCCGTCATCCTTATCAGCTCGGACCTCCCCCTGTATTAATGAGCTGACACTTGCAGGCACAGAAACAGCTTTGGCACTGCCACCGACCACACCACCACAATTAAATGGCCGTGCACCAAAACTATAGGATCGCCCAACAAACTCAATACATACTCATCTGCTAACACCACGGCCTTAGACAACTCCGTCACTTTCTGCTCATTAAGGTAAGCAGCAACCCTCTCAGGGAGACAGTTCTTAAAGTCTTCCATCATCATCAAGGCCCGCAGCAGCTCAAAATCCTTCACTCCTTGAGAAGCGCACCACCTGTCAAAAAGTGCCTCCTTCTCCCAAGCAAACTCCCCATAAGTCTGACTATCAAAGCGCCGGAACTTCTGCTGGTACGTCTCTGGAACTAATGCATAAGCCTTTAATACTGTAGACCACACACTCATAGTCCCGACTGTTGTCAACAGATTACGACGTGTACACCTCCTTTGCTTTACCCACAAGGACACACTGCAATAGCAAGGACCACATGTCCCTAGGCCACTTCAAGGACGAAGCTGTCCGTTCAAACACTGCGAAATACTTGTCCACATCCTTCTCATTAAACGGGGGAACCAGGCGGATGTTCTTGCTCATATCAAACTCCCGTTCCCTAGTAGAAACTCGGGAGGCATTCAACTCCTTCTCCTGCAGCTCAAGGCGTTTCATTTCAAGCTCTGATTGGAGCTCTTTATCTCTTAAGGCCCTCTCCTCCTTTTTCATTTCAAGCTTTAACTCCTTCAATCAAATGAGGTCCCCCATTTCCTGACCAGGCTGTATAGAAGATAGAGGACTGTCTGCGCCAGCAGGCAATACCCCACTCCTCACCAACACAGACCATAACTCCGACTTTATAGCCCCTTTCTTCAAATGCTTATCAATAGGCACCTGATAGCTCTGTGCCAGCATAAACAAATGCTCCTTCGTACATTTATCAAACAACTCCCGACTAGGAGCCTCAGTAAAGTTCTCCACTTTAAACTCCATATCAAATATAGGACCAAACCACCAGCCAAACCCTGGTCACAAATGTTACCACAAATGGAAGAGGAAAAAAAATCTCCTCACAACACAGACTTCCTCACTGTCACCAGAAGCCTACCAAAAAAAATCCAAAACTGTCTAGGGTCCTCAAAACCTAGGACGAGCCCCCATTTTGTTACGACTCCCGAATGCAGGTACTTCAGAGCCGCATAACAGTCAAAAACCAGGCTCAAGTTCAAGAAAATAGTATTTTATTTTGTTAAAACCCAAACCTGATTCAAACAACCCAGTCAAAGACAAGAATAAACTCATAAACAAAGATAACAGTGCTCCAGCCAGCCTCGCAATGGGCCATTGAACTAGAGTCTCTAACCTGCCTAAATGGAAATAACCCTGAAACAAAATACACGAAAACCCTCAGGTCAGTCCTTATCTGTCCCAATTCAATATTAATTGACAAATGTAGGTAATAATACACAAAGTTCTGTGCCATGTGGCCAGGCCTCCTGCAGCTCACACCAGCAACCTGCTCATGAGTCAGGGTCGACGAAGAGAGAGAGAATTCTAGGAGCTTCTGGTATTTAAGCTTCTGATGAGTCACCCTGACGCAGCTTGGCCAATCGGGTACAGGAGCCCTTAATCCCTTAACCATATAACCATATAACAATTACAGCACAGAAACAGGCCCTCTCGGCCCTTCCAGTCCGTGCCGACCATTTGTTTTCCCCTAGTCCCATCTACCTGTACTCAGACCATACCCCTCCATTCCCTTCACGTCCATATACCTATCCACTTTACTCTTAAATGTTAAAATCGATCTTTCCTCCACCACTTCTGCTGGAAGCTGATTCCACACAGCCACCATCCTCTGACTAAAGAAGTTCCCCCTCACGTTACCCCGAAACCTCTGTCCCTTAATTCTCATGTCATGCCCTCTTGTTTGAATCTTCCCTACCCTCAATGGGAAAAACTATCACACGTCAACTCTGTCTATCCCTTTCATCATTTTAAAGACCTCAATCAAGTCCCCCTTAACCTTCTGCGCTCCAAAGAATAAAGACCTAACTTGTTCAACCTTTCTCTGTAACATAGTTGCTGGAACCCTGGCAACATTCTAGTAAATCTCCCTCTGTACTCTCTCTATTTTGTTTGACATCCTTCCTATAACTACGCGACCAAAATTGTACACCATACTCCAGAATTGGTCTTACCAATGCCTTGTACAATTTTAACATTACTTCCCTACTCCTATATTCAATGCTCTGATTATAAAGGCCAGCACACCAAAGGCTTTCTTTAACCACCCCTATCTACATGCGATTCCACCTTCAGGGAACTATGCACAGTTATTCCTAGATCCCTCTGTTCCACAGCATTCCTCAATTCCCTACCATTTACCATGTACGTCCTATTTTGATTTGTCCTGCCAAGATGTAGCAATTCACACTTATCAGCATTAAACTCCATCTGCCATCTTTCAGCCCACTTTTCCAAATGGCCCAAATATCTCTGTAGACTTTGAAAATCTACTTCATTATCCACAACACCACCTATCTTAGTATCATCTGCATACTTACTTATCCAATTTTCCACCCCATCATCCAGATCATTGATGTACATGACAAACAACAGTGGACCCAACACAACACTATCGCATGTAGATAGGGCGGTAAAGAAAGATCGCATGTAGATAGGGTGGTAAAGAAAGCCTTTGGTGTGCTGGCCTTTATAAATCAGAGCATTGAATATAGGAGTAGGGAAGTAATGTTAAAATTGTACAAGGCATTGGTAAGACCAATTCTGGAGTATGGTGTACAATTTTGGTCGCCTAGTTATAGGAAGGATGTCAACAAAATAGAGAGAGTACAGATGAGATTTACTAGAATGTTGCCAGGGTTCCAGCAACTATGTTACAGAGAAAGGTTGAACAAGTTAGGTCTTTTATTCTTTGGGAGCGCAGAAGGTTAAGGGGGGACTTGATTGAGGTCTTTAAAATGATGAAAGGGATAGACAGAGTTGACGTGGATAAGCTTTTCCCATTGAGGGTAGGGAAGATTCAAATACACAAGAGTGCATGACATGAAATTAAGGACAGAAGTTTAGGGTAATGTGAGGGGGAACTTCTTTACTCAGAGGGTGGTGGCTGTGTGGAATGAGCTTCCAGCAGAGGTGGTGGAGGCAGGATCGATTTTAACATTTAAAAGTAAAGTGGATAGGTATATGGACGTGAAGGGAATGGAGGGGTATGGTCTGAGTGCAGGTAGATGGGACTAGGGGAAAACAAATGGTCGGCACGGACTGGAAGGGCCGAGAGGGCCTGTCTCCGTGCTGTAATTGTTATATGGTTATATGGTTATATGGTTAGATCCCTGAGGCACCCCACTGGTCACCAGCTTCCAACCTGACAAACAGCCATCCACCATTACTCTCTGACATCTCCCATTCAGCCACTGTTGAATCCATCTTGCTACTCTGCCATTAACACCCAAAGATTGAACCTTTTTAACCAACCTTCCATGGGGAACCTTGATTCCTGACTCCCAGCCAAGGGGCCTGCACTCAGGAGAGAAACAAAAGAGTTAAGTACATAGCATTCACCAAAGGGGGGGGGAAGTACCTAACAACCCCCATCCCACACCCTCCCCCCACTCGGTCTCTCCACTGCCTCGCCGGGTACCCCAAGACCAGTGATCAGAAATCGCTCAGCCCCCCTCACTTTCAAAAACACTCCACGGCCCCTGGTTCAGACGGAGAGCACTGCCAGATGTGAGCAGGAGAACTGAGGCTAGTTGCCCATGTATGGATCCCAATGCTCAGCACTTCATGTTTTGGAGTTGGCTAATGTTATTGCTTTATAATTAGCCCGATTTGTAATTTGTTGACAAAACCTTAATTTATGAATCCAGAATATCCAGGGGGATGGGATAAGTGTAATATTAAATGACATGCAAGGTCACAACATACAGTAATATTAAAATGACTGTCTGTCACAACATATAGCCCCGATATCCCATTATTTCCTTCAGTTAAATATTGGGAAGGTAGCACTATTGTCATTTGCTACTCAACTATTATGTTTATTTACCTTACTGACTATTTCTAACCCCACCCCATTTGACAGGTTGAATAGAAATGTCCCCAATATCATTGTTTTATTAATTAAATACATAAATGAACATCCTCAAGGATTGTAATCAGATGGAAACTGATTCAGATGCGATGTTTAAGAGCTTGTTCAAAGAAGGAGCATATTTTAAAGGAGATACATGCAGAGAAATGTGTGAGGAGGTTATTATTTCTCTTTAGTTTTAGCATGAACCAGGACATCTGAACATTTAAAGTTTAATATAGTAATTGTGCTGATACTGACTCCAACCAACCATGTAATGAATATCATCCATTCCGGAGGTTTTATTTTTCTGATGCCATTTAAACTTCACTTGGATTTCAATCACTTCAATGTAAAACTAATTGGGAATGGGGAGTATTGGAACATAAATTTGCCCCAGTACATATTAACTGTAATATAATAATATATGCATGTTGATAGGTGCCATCAAAACCACAGAAAATATGATGTACTCTCAAGATCACATTAAATAGAATATTATTGCTTAAATATATATTGTTATTGGACTGCATTTCGGAAAAGTCCCAGCTGAGAGGAAGGCCGCAAAGTACTGAAAATATTGCGGGAGAAAATGACTTCAGGCCAGTTTTTTAGGAAAATAACAATACTTATACAGCTGAGTGAGTATAATTTTATGGATGAGAAATTGTGTTCAACCAATTGATGACTTCTTTGACAAAGTAACCAGCATGTTAGATAACAAGGAAGCTAATAGATGTAGCAAATTTTGTTAAACAATGTTTGGTCCGTGAAGTACCCCATGAAAGATTACCGCATTAGATAAGCACCTGTGAACTTGAACATAATAGGTTAAGTCCAGGGGGTCAGATATGGGGCTTTATGTGTCGGCCAGATATATTATCAGTGCAGAAGGACTAGGAGCAAGGTTAAGTGTGCATCTAGAGTCAAGGTCTGGAATAGTACTAGATGTGCAGTCAAAGCTGGGACCAGGGATGTGTTCAGCACTGGGAACCGAAGCAGGTAAGCAGCTATGATCAGGGTGGAATAGGGGGTCAGGTGTAGGCTGGACTCAGGGTCAGAAATGAGAGAAGGTATGCAACTGAAGTCAGGGTCAGGAGTAGTACCAGGTGTGCAGTGAGACCAAGGTTGGGTCAACATGCGCCAAGTGCTTGATTATAATCTGATTTCCATACATGAATATACTAAGATCATTCATGTGTGGCACCTGTTGATCAGAGCCTGGCTCTACTGTGGAATGTAATTAGGAATGTAATTTAGTCTAACCTTATTCATAGCTAATCCAATTTAAAGCATAAATATTGCATTCAAGTCTTCTTCCTTGTGTCCGGCCATCTTCTATATCACGTCGGTCAGTGATGGTTGACGGTCGGTGGTTGCAGAATTGGCTACTTCAGTCAGTCACTGTGGTACAGTTCCTGTCGTCAGCATTGCCCGGGGTGCGCCACGTGGAGGCTTCTGCTTGCATCCCTCCATTCAAGTGTAAGTTATAAGACTCACTACAGTATGCAACAGATTTCACAATTTCACGCTGAAAAATACAAAAGCTACGTACTCCCACACCTTTCCCCCCCCCCCCCCCCCCACCTCGGTCACTACGCTCCCTCGCGCTTGGTCTCTCGCAATTTCTCATTCCCAAACCTTACCCAATGTTGGCGGCCCTGATTCAAGGACATAGGTCTAGGTGAGGGGGGGGGGGGGGGGGTAGATTTAATTGTAATCTGAGGGGCAGCCTTTTTACACAAAGGGTGATGGGTTTATGGAGCTGCCGAAGGGGGTAGTTGAGGCAGGGAATATCACAACATTAAAGAAACATTTAGACAGATATATGGAATGATAGGTTAGAGGGATTGTCAAACATTGGCAGGTGGGACTAGTGTAGCTGGGAGGTGTTGGTCGATGTGGACAAGTTGGGCCATAGGTCCTGTTTCCACACTGTATAACTCTATGACTCTAGGTTAGCAGATTAGCATGCCACAAAAGCTTTTCACTGAATCTCGGCACACGTGACAATAAACTAAACTGAACTAAACTGGAACTCTAAGGATGTATAATAAGGATATAGTGTTGTAGGAAGGAACCGCAGATGCTGGTTTAAAACAAAGATGTTACAAAACTTACCTTCAGCGACGCTGCAGTTCTGCCACTGGATGTGTGCGTGACTTTGGCGCACTAGGGAGGGGGGGGGTGGAGTTAAAAAGCCATTTTCTCCTGCCTGTCGGAGGCGGATTTCCTCGTGCTGCTAGCTGCTGAAGAAAAATCGATCCGACTTCCCTTTTTTTTTCTTCAAATCGCGAGACAATTTAATAATTAGATTAAAATAAAAAGCGACTTCTAACGCCCTCAACGCCTACAACGTGACGGATCGCATGAACGGGACAAAACGGCAGGTAAGTCGTCTATTTTACATATAAACTTGCTTCTTGGGATGACTTTAATCAAATTTTAAGTTGCGAAAATGAGATTTGGGCCCCATACGAACCAGCAGTGTTTTTCCTGCTGACATGGGGTTCAAATTCACAGCAAATGCAAAGTTCCAAACGATCGCGTTCCAGAAAAACCCACTCGCAAGATGATTTAAAGGCGTCTTTTTTTTGGACAATCATGTCATAAGGACATCCAAATCATCTATATTTTGTGTTATTGTCTACCCATAGTCAATATTTTTATACTAAATATCAGTTTTGTGCAAAAAAATAAAACCATTGATTATATTGAGTGGATGTTTCTTGATTAATTTATGGGAATTAAACATCAAATTCCTTCCATCTGGCATATAAATTAATGACAGTGAGATTTAAAAATCATGTTATATTGTGAATTCTTGTGTGAATTGGATTAGTTTGTTTATTTAGATAGGCTATTAAAAAACAAATCCTTTTCTTAAGAAGTGGAATCTACAGGACATTCTTAATGGGAAACTTCTTTACTCAGAGAGTGGTGGCTGTGTGGAATGAGCTTCCAGCAGAAACTCAGATATATGAATATGAATTTTTGGAGCTTGGAATGTGCGCACATTGATGGATAGTGTAACCAGTAACAGACCAGAGAGGAGAACCGCCATCATCGCAATGTGAATGGAGAAGATGCCGGATTAACATAGCTTCCATTTCTGAAACCCGGCGGGTAGACAACTGAAGGGGAGAAGGGTGACTACACTTTCTTCTGGAAAGGGAAGGCTGATTGATGAGCCCAGGATCAATGGTGTTGGTTTGCCATCAAGAACCAGCTCGTCAGCCACCTCTCTGAACCTCCTGTGGGAATCAGTGAGTGTTTTCATGACCATCGGTCTGGTGCTTGCCAACAACCAGATGGCAACAGTTGTGGGTGCCTACGCCCCTACTTTAGACTCTGAAGAGGAAGCAAAAGAGACCGTCTATGCCTGCTTGGACGAGACCCCGTCTAAAATCCCTAGGGAGGATAAGATTATTCTCCTAGTAGACTTCAATGCCAGGGTCGGTCAGGACCAACCCTGGAGACTTCTGGAAGGGTACCGTCAGAATGGAAGGCGTCGGGAATATTAACTCGAATGATGTAACCTGCAAGGCCGAAAGAGTGGTTCACTCCAGAGCCAAGGCAGACATCCAGAGCCGGGTCAGGGAGCTTAAGAACTCTTGGTGGACAGATAAGGCCTCTAGAAATCCAGAGACTGGATTAACGCCCGATGGAAAGAGCACTTCCAGGAACTCCTCAACCGTGACAGCATAACTGAACCAGACATTTCCCACCGCATCCCCCAGAGTCCCATCAGAGAAGACTTGGAAGAACTTTCCACTCTGACAGAGGTTCAAGATGCCATCAAGAGCCTTAAGAACAACAAGGCCACCGGTCCAGATGGAATCCCAGCTGAGACTTTAAAGGAAGGTGAACCAGAGCTCCTGTACCACATCCACGCCCTACTCCTCGAGGTCTGGGAACAATATGAACTTTCCTCAGAGCTCAGGGATGCTCTAATAGTGACCATTTTCAAGAAGGGGGACAAGGCTGAATGTGGAAACTACAGGGGCATCTCGCTCCCGTCAACGACAGGCAAAGTCCTTGCTCGTGTCCACGCAAACTGACTTCTACCACTGTCTGCGGAGGTACACCAGATTCACAGTGTGGATTCTGCCCATCCAGAGGTACAGCAGATATGATATTCACAGCACGCCAACTCCAGGAAAAATGCCATGAACAAAGGCAGCCTTTGTACATGGCCTTCATAGACCTGACAAAGGCTTTTGACTCAGTAGACCGCCAGGCTCTTTGGAGCAAACTATCAAGTTGTCACGACAAGTACATCAGAATATTGAGGCTTCTACATGATGGCATGTCGGTCACAGTGCTCAGCAACTGCTGCTCTGAGTACAAGCCCTTCACTGTGGAAACAGGGGTCAAACAGGGATGCACAATCACACCCACCCTGTTTGTTATCTTCATTGCTGCCATACTTCACCTCATTGGTGAGGAGCTGCTACAGGGGATCCCAATCCTCTACCTAACTGACGGTGGCCTCTTCAACCTTAATAGGTTGAAGGCCAAGAGCAAAGTCAGTAACACCGCCATCATGGAACTTCAGTACGCGGACGACTGCGCCATTGCAGAATAATCTGCAGAAGACCTCCAGGGCATCCTGAATGCCTTTGCCAAGGCATACGGTGCCATGGGCCCAGCCTTAAACATCCAACCTCCAACCTCCAACCAACCAACCGTTTACCCAGCCCACTATAAAAGTGGACGACACCCCTCTTGAAAACGTTGACCATTCTCCTACCTTGCGAGCATTCTTTCCTCAAAAGCTGACATCGACTCTGAGGTCAACCATCGCCTGAGTTGTGCCAGCAGAGCCTACGCCAGACTCAGGAAAAGAATCTTTGAAGACCGAGACCTAAAGGCTCAAACAAAACTGCTGGTCTACAGAGCCGATTGTCCTCTCCACCCTGTTGCGTGGAGCCGAGTCATGGACCACCTACAGCAGGCACCTGAGAGCTCTGGAACAATACCAACAAAGATCCTTACGAAAGATTCTGAGGACCAGCTGGGAGGACAAACGCACCAACATCAGCGTTTTGAAGGAAGCCAACATGACCAGCATCACCACCGCAATAATGCAGCACCAACTTCGATGGACTGGCCATGTCATCCGCATGTCCAACACACGTCTCCATAAACAAATCCTGTACTCTAAATTGAAGGAAGGTCGGCGAGCCCCCAGCGGGCCAAAGAAAAGCTTCAAGGACAACATCAAAAACAGTTTGAGGAAATTCCACATCACATCGAGCAACTGGGAGCACATTACACTGGACAGGCATTCCTGGAGGAAATCCGTGCAGGAAGGAGCTGCACGTCACAAAATGGAACTACGCCGTGTTGCAGAAACAAAGCGACAGCACCGTAAGGAGAGAGAGAGAAAGGGGCTCGACGACTACCAGCCACCGCCAGCCTCCATTGCCCACGTTGCACCAAGGTGTGTGGATCACGGATCGGCCTCTACAGACATCTGCAGACCCACACGTAGATGGCCCTACGGAGAGGAGAGGACAGTCATACTTGTTTTGAGTGACCGCCGATGATGATGATTTTTGGTATGATTGTACTGTAAATCAAATTTCACTGTACCTCGGTACACGGATCAGTAAAGGACCATTGAACCATTGAACGTTGTTCTTTGCTTCAAGGCAGTGCGGTGGGCTGGAGGTGAGTTATCTTGGCAACACCCGAACTAGGCACCAGGGAGCTGGTTATTGGTTGCCTGGTTATTGGTTACCTGCCTGACCAACTAAGTGCTTCTAGCACTTGCTATTTGCATTCAGATTTTTAGCATCTGCAGAACTTCAGTTTCAATTTGAAGTAAAACTCTAATGGCTGTTATATCGGCATTCCTAAGCCTTCCCAAGGATGCCTTTGTCACTTGTCTAACGTGAGCAAAACAAATGGGTCTAACACATCGGTTGGGCGTGGTTGATCTGGGCGTGTCAGTGAGACACAAATGTCACCCTCCATTGCTATGCCAAGAATTACTGCAGAAATGGGTCAGATAAATTAGGTAACCTTTTCAAAGGTGACAAAGGAGAGGCCCACGGGAGCCGTTGGAAGAGAAGGAGGGGGAGGAGCGACACCTGACCGGTGAGGTTTAAAATAGTAAGATTAAATGAGAACTTACCAGTTTGAAGTTTGATCCTTATTTTATGAGGAGTTACATTGAGGGATTACGTGAAGAAGCCCCGCCAGGCGCATGCGCGTCATACTTCAAAGCAGCGGCGTGAAAACACAGAAACAAATAGCCGAAGTAACATAGTAAGGCTTTTAGAAGACTAGAACTACCAGATGATCTCTTAGATTATGAGGGTGGGAGCGGAGGGCACGTAATCCCTCAACGTAACTCCTCATAAAATAAGGATCAAACTTCAAACTGGTAAGTTCTCGTTTAATCTTACTATTTTAATTCGGAGTCACGTGAGTGACTGTGAAGATTTCAAAGCTCTGCACTCCATACGGCAATCTGCTTCGGATGACACAGTAGGGAATAAATAATATATTGAACATTGCTTCGAATTATTCAATAACTATTGTTAATAATAACAAACCAGGAATAACCCCTCTGTCCCAGGGGGAATTACAAACAATGATAGAAAACAAAGCAAATGAATTAAATGGAACCCAAAACAGCATGCCCAAACCGTGGCACTGTCTGTACAGGTTTGTCAGAAAATTGAGAAAATGTTGCTTCTCTAGACCATCCTGCGGCGCGAGGATTTGGTCTAGCGGCACGTCCTGAGCCTTCACCATGGAGGGTGATGCCGCCCTGGTGGAGTGAGAGTTAAAGACATGAGTGTCGACTCCAGCATAATTGAGAAGCTGTTTCAACCATCTAGAAATAGTTTGTGCTGACACTCTTGTATATGGCTTTTTGTGACTAATGAGCAGTCCTGTCTCAGAACCTCTGAGACTCCTTGTTACCTTAATATATTGGCTTAAGTGTTTAACTACATATAACATTTGGTCAACAGGATAAGCTTTAAACGTCACCTTGGTTCCAGCCATACCTGGCCTGCTTTGTTTGATGAAATCATAAACATAGAAGGTAATGTCATTTACAGACAAATGCATACAATCTATTAGTAACAATTGTAATGTTTGTACACGTTGTGCTGAACCAGCGCTATTAGCATAACCACTGTAAGAGTTAATCTCTGCATAGATAATGAAGTAATTGGAGCCCATTGCCGAAGCAGTGTGAGAACAAGACTGATATCCCAGATTTCTGTATATCGAGGTTTCGGAGGGTTTTTATTAAATATTCCTCTCATAAATCGGGATACTAACGGATGAGACCCGATAGGATGTTGTTCTGAAGACTGCCCTAAATAAGAGGACAACGCACTCCGAGCACTGTTAATGGCACTATAACTCAGGTGCTCATCAAAATGCAACTTAGCAAGGAACTCCAACACATCACATATGCTTGCATTATGATAAGATATATTGGATTGTACACAGAACAGCTCCCATTTCTTTATGTGAACCATATATTGTTTTTGAGTGCTATTTTGCCAGCCTGCAGTGAGAACCTCCATGGCCCTGTTCGACAATCCAAGTCCTTGGAATGGTCTAGGCAGAACCTGCAGACCAACAATTAATACGGTCATGTAAAGGGTGACTTTCTCCTGTAACCGGATGCACCAACAAATTACTGCAGCTGGGAATCATCATGAATGGCTGAACAATCATTCGAAGCACTAATGGGAACTATGGTTGTGTTGGCCAATCTGGGACCACCAAAACACCTGTGGCGGAGTCACGCTCTATTGTGGTGAGGCATTTCGGGATGACAAAATGGAGGAACTGCATAAAAAAGTAGTGCCCCCAATGTAACGAGAATGCATCCACGGCAACTGCTCCTGGATCTGGCTCCCATGGAACATATTTAGGCAACTGGTGATTTAATCTGGATGCAAACAGATCAATCTCTGGCAACCCAAAGCGAGTGACAATTGTGTGAAAAATGTTAGAATTCAACATCCATTCTATATTGCCATGAAACGTACGCGACCTATGGTCGGCCACCACATTGTCTATACCTGGTAAAGAAATGGCTGAAACCTAGATATGCCTTGAAATACACCAATGCCACATGACGGTAGCCAAGTTAACACATGATACTGATCGTGCTCCTCCCATATGATTAATATATGCCACTGCTGTGGTGTTATCAATCTGGAGTTGAACGTGTAAATCCTTCATTGAGGAGCAATATGCCTTTACCCATAAAATGCCCCCAATAATGCAAAATAATTTATCCCGTGTGTGTGGCGAATCAACCCGTTGTGTTCATGCCAGCGACCCCCACAGCTAGACTCGGTGTCCGTAGCCCCCCATCCGAGAGTGCTTACATCAGTCTGTAAGATCAGTGAAGGGTCTTGTACCCAAAATGTTATTGGTAGCTTGATTAACATTAACAATCCACCACTGCAATTCTGCGAGAGCTGTGGTTGGTAACTGCATAACCCGATCAAAATGGCCTGCATTCGATTTTAGTGCTTGTTCTCGTGCTCTCTGCAAATGTTGATAATGCAAAGGCCCGAAATGTACTGCAGGAAAACCTGCTACCCATTTCCCAATGACCTTAGCGACTTCTCGGATGGAGGGATAAAGTTTTTGTGGGAGGCAAGTACAAACATCAACAACATCCACAACCTTGGCTGTTGGTAATGTTAGTGTCATATAAACTGAATCAATAAGAACCCCCAAATACTCAATATTTTGGGTTGGCTGTAACTTGGACTTAGTTGGATGGACCAAACCCCTAATGACTCAAACACATTTTGTGGTTGCTGCAACCGATTCTTCAGCTGTCCCATCCCATAATTAAATTTTAAGTACCTGCGATAATGAGCTTGAATTAGCAGTGAATAATACGCATCTTGCAAATCAATAGTTGTCATATAACAGCCCTGTGATAGCAGCTGTTTAGCAGTAACGGAGGTGTCCAGTTTAAAATGCCTATAGAGAACTGAAGAATTTAAGTGAGTGAAGTCCAGAATTATTCTACAACACCCATCTTTTTGAGGTCTGGGGAAATATTAGACACAATTGTGGAGGATGAATAATGGCTTTATCAATCAACATTGTTTACCTGTTCAGTCTCTGGAGCAGAAAACACCCACATTTTATTAGGCTTGTGCTGTTGAGGTGGATCTATCCCTGAGATAAACTCAATGGTAGACGTGAGACAGTATTTAGTATAAACATATCAGACGTTATACAGCACCATTCATTAGAAAACAATTGTAATCTACCTCCAATAGGAGATTGGCCACCAGAACTTTATCGTTAACAAAATTCCCTGTACCTCTACAGTTGACCTGTAAGTCTGTTGTCTGCCCATATTGGGGTTGTAGCCGGTCTGTCTCGGTGGGTACCCTCGTTGCCCCACTGGCCTCCCCCTGCTGGGCCCAGCACCTGGATCTGACCTTCAGTATTATCCCAGGTGTTTGTACAATAGTCACCTTACATAGAGCAGCAAATATATGGAAAGCCCCTCCATATGTTGTGCTTGGTATGGGCCCTCTTGGACAGCACTGGTCCTTGGACCCTTATGTAATCAAAGGTTGGAGCATCTGCTCCATGTTTTCCATCCTCCCCCACATTCTTTTAGTATCAGGAGGAGAGTCACCATTGTCGTCGGACAACACAGGTCTGTAAGACTTTCTCTTTGCCTGTTTATGGCTAGCAGCAGCCTCAGGCTGCTTAGTACCTGGAGCTAGTGCAGAAGATTGGCTTGCTATCGGACTTGCTGCCGGTAAAACGGCACCCGGCATCGGAACCGGCGTTGCCACGCTTATCTCCCGACCCGATCGAATTCGTGAATCCCTGGACCCACGCTAAGACCGAATCCACCTAACTGACAGCTCCATTTCACCAACTCCTACTGACTGCTCGAGCCAGCTTTATGGAGAGGAAATACTTCCTGGTAAAGTTTGTAAAACACTTACCTTAGAAGTTCCTACTTACCGCTGGTGGAGATGTGCCCTCCAGCCCGTTCAGTGCGACATGCGCGGATGTAATGACGCGCATGCGCCTGGCGGGGCTTCTTCATGTAGTCACTCACGTGACCCCGAAGTAAAATCCAGAATGGGGCTTGTTTTTCCAGAGGCCCACAGGAGCCGTTGGAAGAGAAGGAGGGGTAGGAGCGACACCCGACCGGTAAGGTTTAAAATCCAACACGGGGCTTACCGAAATCCATAACGTTCCATTCGGAGAAGTGTTGGTTTTTTGGGGGGTTTTTTGATGAAGCCGCTGATTGGTGGGAAGTGGACTAGGGTAAGCAGCTGATTGGCAGTCAGATTCCAGCAGTTTGTTGTGTACTTTGTATTGTGTTGCTATTGTATCCTGTGTAAGGGGGGAGTATGAAGGCCAGGGCAGTGTACTGTTCTGGATGTCAGATGTGGGAGGTCAGGGAATCTGATAGCCCTCCAGACGTCCACATCTGCGCCAGGTGTGTCGAGATGGGGCTCCTAAAGGACTGTGTTAGGAACCTGGAGCAGCAGCTCGATGACCTCTGTCTGGTCAGGGAGAGTGAGGAGGTCATAGAGAGGAGCTATAGGGAGGTAGTCACTCCCAGAACACAGGAGTCAGACAAGGGGTCACAGTTAGGAAGGGCAAGGGGCAGAGGCAGGGGCTAGAGAGTACCACTGTGACTGCTACACCTGGAAAATAGGTACTCGTGTTTGAGTACGATTGGAGGGGACAGCCTACCTGAGGGCAGCAACAGCGGCTGGGCCTCCGTCACAGAGACCGGCCCTGATGCTCAGAAGGGTAGCAAAAAGAGGAGGGCAATTGTAATAGGGGACTCTATAGTTAGCGGGTCGGATGGGCGATTCTGTGGATGCAGTCGGGAGACCCGGATGGTAGTCTGCCTCCCTGGTGCCAGGGTTCTCGGATGTGTCGGAACGTGTCCAAAAGACTCTGAAAAAGGAGGGAGAGGAGCCTGATGTTGTGGTACACATAGGTACGAATGACATAGGCAGAAAAAGAGAAGAGGTCCTGAAAGGAGAATTTAGGGAGCTGGTGGGAAAGTTAAGTAGACGGACCAAAAGGGTAATGATTTCAGGATTACTGCCTGTGCCGCACGACAGTGAGAGTAGGAATGGAATGAGGTGGAGGATAAATGCGTGGCTGAGGGACTGGTGCAGTGGGCAGGGGATTCAAGTTTCTTGATTACTGGGACCTCTTTTGGGGAAGGCATGATCTGTACAAAAAGGACGGGTTGAACTTGAGCCCGGGGGGGGACCAATATCCTGGCAGGGAGATTTGTAAAGGCTACTGGGGAGACTTTGAACTAGAAAGGCTGGGGGGAGGGACTCGGGTAGAGGGGGCTAGGGGACAGGGTGTGGGGCAAGAGGCAGAGAAGGGGAGCACTCAGACCAAAATGTAGGCGAGAAAGAGGAAAAAGATAATAGACAGAGAATAAGGGATGGTGGGTTTCTAAAATGTGGATATTTTAATGCTAGGAGCATTGTAAGAAAGGTGGATGAACTTAGAGCCTAGATTGACACCTGGAAATATTGATGTTGTGGCAATCAGTGAAACATGGTTGCAGGACGGCTGTGATTGGAAACTAAATATTCCAGGATTTCGTTGCTTCAGGTGTGATAGAATTGGAGGGACCAGAGGTGGAGGTGTTGCATTGCTTGTCAGAGAAGATATTACAGCAGTGCTTTGGCAGGATAGATTAGAGGGCTCATCTAGGGAGGCTATTTGGGTGGAACTGAGAAGTGGGAACGGTGTAGCAACACTTTTAGGGGTGTATTATAGACCGCCAAATGGGGAGCGAGAATTAGAAGAGCAAATATGTAAGGAGATAGCAGATATTAGTAGTAAGCACAAGGTAGTGATTGTGGGAGATTTCAATTTTCCAAAAATAGACTGGGAAACACATTCTGTAAGTGGGTTGGATGCTTTGGAGTTTGTAAAATGTGTGCTGGATAGTATTTTGCAGCAATACATAGAGGTATCGACCAGAGAAGGGGCAGTGCTGGACCTCCTGTTAGGAAATGAGGCAGGTCAGGTGACGGAGGTATGCGTTGGTGAGCACTTCGGGACCAGTGATCACAATACCATTAGTTTCATATAATTATGGAGAGAGGTCAGAGCTGGACCTAGGGTTGAGATTTTTGATTGGAGAAAAGGCTAACTTTGAGGGAATGCGTAAGGATTTAAAGGAGTGAATTGGGACATTTTGTTTTATGGGAAGGACGTAGAAGAGAAATGGAGGACATTTAAAGGGGAAATTGTAAGAGTACAGAATCTTTATGTCTCTGTTCGGTTGAAAGAAAATAGTAAAAATTGGAAAGAGCCATGGTTTTCAAAGGAAATTGGACGTTTCGAAAAAGAGAGATATCTACAATAATTATAGGCAGCATGGAGTAAATGAGGTGCTAGAGGACTATAAAGAATGTAAAAAGAATCTTAAGAAATAAATTAGAAAGTTTAAAGAAGATATGAGGTTGCTTTGGCAAGAAAGGTGAAAGTAAATCCAAAGGGTTTCTACAGCTATATTAATAGCAAAAAGATAACGAGGGATAAAATTGGACCATTAGAGAGCCAGAATGGACAGCTATCTGCAGAGCCAAAAGAGATGGGGGAGATATTGAACAATTTATTTTCTTTTGTCTTCACCAAGGAGAAGGATATTGAACTCGGTGAGGTAAGGGAAAAAAGTAGAGTAGCTATGGAAACTATGAGATTCAAAGAGGAGGAAGTACTGACACTTTTGAAAAATATAAAAGTGGATAAGTCTCCAGGTCCTGACAGGATATTCCCTAGGACATTGAGGGAAGTTAGTGTAGAAATAGCAGGAGCTATGACAGAAATATTTCAAATGTCATTAGAAACGGGAATAGTGCCGGAGGATTGGCATACTGCGCATTTAGTTCCATTGTTTAAAAAGGGTTCAAAAAATAAACCTAGCAATTATAGACCTGTTAGTTTGACGCAGTGGTGGGCAAATTAATGGAAAGGATACTTAGAGATAATATATATAAGCATCTAGATAAACAGGAACAGTCAACACAGATTTGTGCCTGGAAGGTCATGTTTGACAAACCTTCTTGAATTTTTTGAAGAGGTTACTAGGGAAATTGATGAGGGTAAACCAGTAGATGTTGTCTATGTGGATCTCAGTAAGGCCTTTGACAAGGTTCCCCATGGAAGGTTGGTTAAGAAGGTTCAATCTTTGGGTGTTAATGGCAGAGTAGCAAGATGGATTCAACAGTGGCTGAATGGGAGATGTCAGAGAGTAATGGTAGAGGGCTGTTTGTCAGGTTGGAAGCCAGTGACCAGTGGGGTGCCTCAGGGATCTGTGTTGGGTCCACTGTTGTTTGTCATGTACATCAATGATCTGGATGATGGGGTGGAAAATTGGATAAGTAACAATGCAGATGATACTAAGATAGGTGGTGTTGTGGATAATGAAGTAGATTTTCAAAGTCTACAGAGAGATTTGGGCCATTTGGAAAAGTGGGCTGAAAGATGGCAGATCGAGTTTAATGCTGATAATTGTGAAGTGCTACATCTTGGCAGGACAAATCAAAATAGGATGTACATGGTAAATGGTAGGGAATTGAGGAATGCTGTGGAACAGAGGGATCTAAGAATAACTGTGCATAGTTCCCTGAAGGTGGAATCGCATGAAGATAGGGTGGTAAATAAATCTTTTGTTGTGCTGGCCTTTATAAATCAGAGCATTGAATATAGGAGTAGGGAAGTAATGTTAAAATTGTACATGGCATTGGTAAGACCAATTCTGGAGTATGGTGTACAATTTTGGTCGCCTAATTATAGGAAGGATATCAATAAAATAGAGAGCGTACAGAGGAGATTTACTAGAATGTTGCCTGGGTTCCAGCAACTAAGTTACAGAGAAAGGTTGAACAAGTTAGGTCTTTATTCTTTGGAGCGCAGAAGGTTAAGGGGGGACTTGATTGAGGTCTTTAAAGTGATGAAAGGGATAGACAGAGTTGACGTGGATAAGCTTTTCCCATTGAGGGTAGGGAAGATTCAAACAAGAGGGCATGACATGAGAATTAAGGGACAGAAGTTTAGGGGAAAACGTGAGGGGAACTTCTTTACTCAGAGGGTGGTGGCTGTGTGGAATGAGCTTCCAGCAGAGGTGGTGGAGGCAGGATCGATTTTAACATTTAAAAGTAGTGGATAGGTATATGGACGGGAAAGGAATGGAGGGGTATGGTCTGAGTGCAGGTAGATGGGACTAGGGGAAAATAAATGGTCGGCACGGACTGGAAGGGCCGAGAGGGCCTGTTTCCGTGCTGTAATTGTTATATGGTTATATGGTTATATGGAAAGTAGTGAACAGAAAGGCATGTCATGCGTGGTTTGAAGAGCAAAATCTTGTAGTTTACAATGCCAAAATTGAAAAGTTGAGGAAAAACAAGGTATACAGAGTTGCTTATTGGTTACAATCTGAGGAGTATGATGATGCTACTGATTATGATATGCCAATGTACCAGCTAGCAACTGATCATCTCCATAAAGACTTGGTCTATTGCTAGAAATTGTAATTTATTTACCTATCTGTTACAGACTTACAGCATATAATACAATAATATTAAAGTTCTGATCTTGAGAATATTACATTTTTGAATTTTCAAGGCAGTCTGGGTGTTTATTACTATTTCCGTCACAACGGTCAATTTTGTACTTGACTACAATTCGGTAATTAACTAATTATATGCTTTAATTTCAGGTCATCCAAGTAAGATGTTTTAAATTTTTCAGAATGCTTCGATCTATCATATATGAACATTCCATTCAGTTCTCTTAATTTTTAAGAAAGTTATGGGCTTTTGACTGTCCTCGATCACAGCTTTTGTGTTAAGTCAATGGAAAACCAATAGGAACAAGATGCTAACTTCCGAATATGAAAATGGCCATAGCTTTTTTAATACTGAAGATATGAAAGTGAATTAGGTGTCAAATTAAACTTCTTTTTATGCTTTATCAGATGGGATAAATTGCAGACTTGATTTTTTAAATCTCAAAATGTTGTAACATTGCTACTGGATAGAAGGAATGGCTGACATTCCTTCTATCCGAGAAAAGTCGAGAAAAGTCTGAATCTGTTGTCATGTTGGTAGTACGTTGTGTATCTCAGAATGGAATAAAATGTTAATGGCAACTTAGAAAAGATTATATTGTTCTTGAATTGGGAGGATTACTAACATTCTTAAAGTGGAGTGGAATAACACAAACGTTTGCAGTTGACATGTAGAATATTCAGGCTTGATCTGATAAGTGACTCGTGGAATTAATAGATTGAAAGATTCCATCAACTCACCCTTAACTGAAGAACAAGAAGTTACCACCTGAGCTTCTGTAACCTTTGCCCATGGTTTAACCCTGGCAGTCCAGCATGGTTCTGGCAAAATCTCACCTACTCTCCAACTAAAGGCAAGGTTTCAGGACTTTCCGGCAGTATGCCGGGTATGGTCCATCCAGATCACCGTGCAGCTAATTCCACTGTATTTATTCCACTGCACAAAGTTCTAGAGCCAGGGAATTTTTATGCAACAAGCGAAGGGCTGGACAAACTCTAGGGGTGGAGCAGCATTTGTAGAAAGAGAATACATTTTAGATTAGTTTAAAGATTCACAGTGGAATCAGGCCTACCAAGTCCGCGCCAACCAACCATCACCCCATACACTAGCACAACTCTGCACACTAGAGACAATTTGCAATGTTTACCAAAGCCACTGAGCCTACAAAACTGCACATCCTTGTAGTGTGTGAGGAATCCTGAGCACCACGGGAAAACCCATGCAGGTCACAGGGAGAGCGTGCAAACTCCGTACAGACAGCACCCGTAGTCAGGATCCAACCCATCAAACTTAATGGAAAGAAAGACACAATTCCTGAGTAAGGAGGACATTTCTGATTTCACATGGAGGTTCTCACCTTGAGAGCCGATATGGTTGAGACTGAGCCACTGAGAGAAAGGGGTGGCATCTTAGAAGGGACTGGGTTGGAAGAAGTAGATTCTTGGTGGCTGTGGTGTTAATATCAGACATTTCGGGGTACTTGACAAGATGGAGGCTGTTTGTTTAAAAGATCTGTAAAACCTGCTTGGCACCTTCTGCAAAAGTTGCAAGAACATGAGGTATAGATGGCTCCAGAAAGTCTGTGGTCTGGGAAGGGGTTGAATAGAGCTTGATGTCCAGATGGCCTGTAATTGTTAATATGTATGAGGTTTTGCAGAAGGAGCTAGGTCCTGTTGCAAATGCATGCTTGGGATTGGTTGGAGAAATGATGGGTTACAATTATGTTGCAGTAGTTTACTGCCGTTACTTGTGATTGGTCCAGGAGAGGGGGCCTCGCCAAAGATCTTTACTTTACCTGGGAAATGTTTATTTACTTGACAGAAGTGTTTCCCCCTAAGTGCTTTGTGTTGAAACTATGTTATGTGCTATTGTATGATTGGGATAGGGAACTGTCATTCAATGTATTTTGCAGCCCGTATCGATAATTGGCTTGTAGCGGTAGCCTCCCCAAAGTAACAGCACACCTTGGAAGGGTATAAGAAGGTGGGTAATTCTTTGAGGTGGGTCGGTTGATTGCAACTTCTGTTCTGTTAGCACGAGATATTGTTGTGTTGCGTGAGGGGATCGGCAACCGGCCCTGCAGTTCGTTCTTCAATAAAGTAATTTGACTTAGTGTTTGACTAAACCAGACTAAAGGGGTAAGTCTAGAACCGGAATTAACAGTGGGAGTCAGTGCATTTACAGAGCTGTAGGTGTCAGTGGGTGGTTTGTCTCCTGAGATGGAGACAGATATAACAAATGGAGAGTAGTGTCTGAAATCCAGCAAGTGAATGTAAGGAGGGATGGAAGTTAGCGGTGAAGGTGATAAAATCAACAAGTTCTGCAAAAGGTCAGTCAGAGGCACCAATGCACATAGTATGTAATGGAGTCAGTTAGGAACAAGGACTGTTCCACATCTGTCTGTCTGTCCGTCTATCTATCTGTCTGTCTGTCTCTGTCTGTCTGTCTGTCTGTCTGTCTGTCTGTCTGTCTGTCTGTCTGTCTGTCTGTCTGTCCAGTCTATACCTAAATAGTTTTTTAATTTATGCAGAAACGGTACCGTATATTGCTAGGATTCCACGATCGGTGGAATATTACAACATTTATGAAGGTTTAAAAAATTGTGAGATCAGCAGATTGGTCTTCTCGCTTGTCAGTCACCATGAAGGTAATGCCCCTTCTGGGGAGAGGAGAATAAAGCCCCGGAGGCTGAGCGTGCGTCAGTCTGCCGTGAGTGAGAGTTGAGTCCAGAACTGTGAGTCCACAAGCCGTGAGTGACTGAACTGTGAGTCCACAAGCCGTGAGTGACTGAACTGTGAGTCCACAAGCCGGTAGTGAGTGAACTGTGAGTCCACAAGCCGTGAGTGACTGAACTGTGAGTCCACCCGTGGCTGTGAACTGTTAGTCCACAAGCTGTGGCTGAGTGAACTGTGAGTCAACAAACCGCGAGTGACTGAACTGTGAGTCCACAGGCCATGAGTGACTGAACTGTGAGTCCACAAGCTGTGAGTGAGTGAATTGTGAGTCCACTACCTGTGAGTGAGTGAACTGTGTCCACCAGCTGTGGCTGAGTGAACTGTGAGTCCACAAGCCATGGCTGAGTGAACTTTGTCCACCAGCCGTGAGTGAGTAAACTGTGAGTCCACCAGCCGTGAGTGAGTGAACTGTGAGTCCACCAACCATGAGTGAGTGAACTGTGAGTCCACTATACTATATAGCCCGCCTGAAGCCATCCCCCTCCCACGGCTGCAGGACACTCCCTGTTGACCCCCCCCCCCCCCACCGGCCCCCCACAGCCTCTGTGTGAAGCCATCCACCGCCACCGGTTGCAGGACGGTCTCCCCTCCCCACTGGCCCCAGACAGAAGCCTCCCCCAGCTCTAGGATGCTCCCCCCGGCCCCTGACAGCCCCCTCTTGAAGCCATCCCGCTGCAGGACGCTTCCCCCCCACCCCCCACCGACCCCCGCCTGAAGCCGTCCCATCCCCAGCTGCAGGATGCTCCCCACTAGTCCCCGCCTGAAGCCGGTGGGGAGCACCAGTGGTAGGCCACGACAGCAATAGGCAGGGTGACACCACTGCAGTGGTCGGCCACATCCTGCAACTATGGACGGTTAGGGGGGCAGTTAGGGGCTATGGGTGAGTGGTGGAATATTGCGTTGGGGGAACGGGTTGCATTGGGGGACCAGGCCTCCTGTGTAATTGGGACCCAATGGGTCACACTTAGTCTAGTCTAGTAGCCATTAAAAAGGCAGGCATAGCTGAAGCCCAGGTGGTTTCCAGGGCTACACCTTTGATTTGTAAGAAGAGTGAGCAGTCAAAAGATAAGTAGTTACTGTAGCGCAGGCAGGAACCTTCTGGTGAGCACCACGGTGGAACCGTGCAAGTGGACTCAGCGACTGGCCAAGAACAAAGACCCAGCGGGTGGCTCCACCGGACAACGAGGTGGTCGGGCGAGGAGAGGGACGTGGGGTCGCAGGCCTGCACCAGCCTGCGGCTTACCTGGTCCCATCTGGATTTATTAACTTGAACTTTTGAACTTGGAACTATTTATTTTTTCTCTCTTTGTGAACGGTGCCAATAAATAACAACTGTGCATTTGTGGTGGTGCAAATGAAGTTCACCGTGCTGCACATATGTGACAATAAAGAATCGTTAAACTAGATGAGAATATTGGAGACACAAGGAACTGCAAATGCTGGAACCCTGTCAAAACACAAAGTGCTGGAGGAGCTCAGCAGGCCAAGCAGCCGCTGTGGTTGGGGTGGACCGGTGACATTTCAGGTCGGGACTGGTTTTCAGATTTATTGTAGCAGGATAGCACTGATTGGATCTTTGTGACAGAAAGATATGTACAGCTTGCAGATATTCCTGACCAGGGATAGATTTAGTTTATGTTTACTTTAGTTCAGAGATACAGTGCGGAAACAGGCCCTTCGGCCCCCCAAGTCCATGCCGACCAATGATCCCCGCACACTAACACGATCCTGCACACACTGGGGACAATTTGCATTTACAGGCCAGTTAACCTACAAACCTGCATGTCTTTTGGAGAGTGGGAGGAAACTGAACGTCTCGGAGAAAACCCACGCAGTTCCTGGGAAGAACGTACTCCATACAGACTCCATACATACAGCACCCGTAGTCAGGATCAAACCCGGGTCTCTTGTGCTGTAAGGCAGCATCTCTACCACTGCACAGCCAGGGTATGAAATGAGATCAGGGAGATACAATCAGACAACCAGGACAATCCTGGATGTTGATCTTGAGTAAGACAGAGATGTGGGAAGTGCAGGGATGGGGAACTATCAGATGTGGTCAGTATGATGCACTGGGCTTACACATCATTCCTTCCCCCAGCTCTATTTTGAAAACTGTTAACTCTCCACATTTCTCCCAGTTCTGCACAAGAGTTCTTGACAAGAAACAGCAACTGGTTTGTCATCCCACAGATGCTGCTTGACTGGCTGGTTTATAGTTTTGTTTCAGTTCCAGCACCCGCCTTGTGATTAAATTAAATCTGTGTCCTTTGCTCCTTCACATCTGTCTGGTGTGGCAGCGCGTAACGGCAGTGGCTCGACTGCAGTCCGTCTGTCTTTTTTATAATTTTGTCTTGTTAAATGTATGTTTGATCCTAGTTTTATTATTTTTTTAGCTGTGTATTTGTGGGGGGTGGGGGAAACTGTTAATTTCTTCCCTGTCCAGGGACCCGACTTTTTCCGTATCGGGTCTCCGGTGTCGTTGGGTCTAACATTGTGGACCAACCTGAGGGCTCCAGTCGTGGAGCCTGCGGATCTGCCATCGCAGAGCTGGCCGTCATCGGAGCAGGAGGAGCTGTGGTGGCGCGTGGCTGCGACCCGACTTCGGAGCTTCGGAGGCTCCGGCTGCAAGCCCGGTGGACGGTAACATCGGGAGCTCGCAGGTCCCTGGAGGGAAACCACTTTTCGGAGCTACCGCAATGGCAACTTCTCCCGCTGGAATCGCGGGGTTTAAAGAACTCGGAGCGGGGCCTAACATCGCCCGGTGCGGCCTAATGGCTGCGGGACTTACCATTGCCCGCCGGGGACTTTAACATCGGAGCCCAAGTTCGCCTCGACGTTGCAGTTGGGCTGCTGGACTGCGGGAGAAGAACAAAGAAGAGGTAAGACTTTTGCCTTCCATCATAGTGACAAGGTGTTGGAGATTCACTGTGATGGATGTTTGTGTAAACTGTGTTAAGTGTGGGTCTTGGGTTTTTTTGTTATTGTTAAGTGTAGAAAATGCAATTTTGTTCAATCCAAGCTGTTTGAATGACAATAAAAGGCATTCTTTCTATTCAACCATTCCATGATGGAAACAGTTTATTTCCTGGAAAGTGCCATTTCCCATAAGTTCTCATGAAATTTCTAAAATCCCCTAATTATCAGCACTAGGTATTTCCACCAAACTAACTGAAACATTTCCTGGAGCATTTGAACCCATCTTCAGCTCTATTATGGATGGACATGTTTGATGTCTGGTGAATGAAAGAAAGTAAACAAGCTTTATTAACATAACATAACAAATACTTTATTAATCCCCTTATTCAGGGGAAATTCATTTTTACAGCTTATCCTATCAGTTTGTGCAAGTTCAGTAATAAAATATAAACACAAAAAGCTGGAGTAACTCAGCGGGACAGGCAGCATCTCCGGAGTGAAGGAATGGGTGACATTTCATGTCAAGACCCTTCTTCACACCCGAAACGTCACCCATTCCTTCTCTCCGGAGATTCTGCTTGTCCCGCTGAGTTACTCCAGCATTCTGTGTCCCTCTTTGATTTAAACTAGCATCTGCAGTTGTTTCCTATACATAAAATGTAAACACTCTGGATAAAATGGAAGGGTAAATAAGGAAAGAGAGGACTTGAAGAATAATGGATGTGAGGGATGAAGTTCAGCAGTCAAAGAGCAGAGCCTGGCAAATTCCCAATCATTTCCATCAATGAAATCCTCTTCAGCAGATAACGGACCTAATCTCTACTTAAGGAAGAATTTAATAAAGTAAAGTAAAGTAAAGTATCCTTTATTGTCATTCAGACCGAAAGGTCTGAATGAAATTTCATTGCCTTGCAGTCATACATATAATAAAAAACAAAACATACAATAAACACATATTTAACATCCACCACAGTGAGTTCACCAGGCACCTCCTCACTGCGGTGGAAGGCAAAAGTTTTAAAGTCTTTGTCTTCTTCCCTCCTTGTTCTCCCTCTGCGCTGAGGCGATCCAGGCCTCCAATGTTCTCGTCCACTAGGCCCGCGGCCGAGCCTCCGAAGCCGGGCTGCCTCCACTCCGGAATGCTGGAACACCGCCACAGCTCTCTAAAGCAGGGTCCGCTGCTGGAACACTGGAGCACCACAGCTCTGAAGCCGGGTCGCCGCTGGAACGCCACCGCTGGAACGCCACCGCTGGAACGCCGCTGGAGCACTGCAGCTCTGAAGCTGGGTCCGCCGCCGCCGCTGGAATACTGGAGCACCGCAGCTCTGAAGCCGGGCTGTCCCTGGAACGCCGCTGAAGCACCGCAGCTCTGAAGCCGGGCCGTCGCTGGAACGCCGCTGGAGCACCGCAGCTCTGAAGCCGGGCCGTCACCGCCACTGGAATGCTGGAACACCACAGCTCCGAGGCCGCCAGCTCCGCCATTAGGCCTCAGCACAGACGGTGACGTGGGACACGACAAGAAAAGTCGCACCCCCCCGAAGGGAGAGACTAAGACCCTGTTTCTCCCACCCACTCCCACACATACACAGCCTAATAAACAAACATTTTAACTAGAACAGACACAAGGAGACAAAAAGAAAAGAAAAAACAGATGGACTGCAGGCGAGCTACAGCTGCCAGGCAGCGCCGCCATTTCCGGAGCTGTGTTTAATGGTCTGCATTGTGCAAAATAAAGATTTAAATTGGCTCCTCAGCTACTGTACTTAAAGGATCTTAAATGGGGAATTGACCTACATGGCATTAACCCAAAATAAATTAACTGCAAAATAGGACACAAAGTGCTGGAGTAACTCAGTGGGTCAGGCAGCATCTCTGGAGAACATGGGTAGGTGATGTATCGGGTTGAGACCCTTCTTCAGACTCATACTTCTGAAGAAAGGTCTTGTCCCAAACGTCACCTCTCCATGTTCTCCAGAGATTCTGCCTGACCCGTTGAGTTACTCCAGTCTTTTTTTTTTTGCATAAACCAGCATTTGCGGTTCCTTGTGTCCCATAAATTAATTACAGATGGATTCAGCTCTGGTTTAGATTCTGGGCAATGAAAACAGGCCGTGAGTCTGGCTAGACCACACAATCATCTGCACAGCATCTTCTGACATTTCCCGCATTTCCTCCCACATTGTTTCTGTTCCGGGGATGAAATTAAACATACTTGGATGACAGTGGTCACTGAACCTTTGCAACTGGAGCAAGCTAATCAGAACCCTGGCCCCAAAAAAAAGTTTCTGGGAGAAATCAGTAGGTCAGGCAGCATAGGTGGAGGCAAAAGGATGGTGGACATTTCAGATAGACACCCTGCATTTAAACATTTATATCTTTAGAGTCATAGAGTGATACAGTGTGGAAACAGGCCCTTCGGCCCAACTTGCCCACACCGGCCAAAATGTCCCAGCTACACTAGTCCCAACTGCCCGTATTTGGCTCATATCCCTCCAAACCTGTCCTATCCATGTGCTTGTCTAACTGTTTCTGAAACATTTGAGTCCCTGCCTCAACAAAACTATGGAATAGATAGGGTAAATACGTATTTTATCCAGAGTAGGGGAATCAAGAACCAGAGGACAAAGGTATAAGATGAAGGGGGAAAGTTCTAACAGTAACCTAAGGGGCAACATTTTTGGCAGCTTGTTCCATACACCCACCAGCCTTTGTATGAAAAGGTTACCCCTCAGATTCCTGTTAAACCTTTTTCCCTTCACCTTAAACCTATGTCTTCTGGTCCTCGATTCACCTACTCCGGGCAAGACACTTCCCAATCTATTCCTCTCATGATTTTATACACCTCTGTAAGATCACCTTCATCCTCCAGTGCTCCAAGGAATAGAGTCCCAGCCTACTCAACCTCTCCCTATAGCTCAGACCCTCCAGTCCTTTACTGTAATATCGTCTAATCAGTGAGCAACCTCCACCGTTCCTGCATGTCTCTGAATACACTGAGTTATCAAGCTGTTGTTAATCACAGATATAAATTGTAAATTGTAAATGAAAGATGCAAACTACGACAAGCCTCTGCATCTGTGGCTGTTTTTTAGTCTACGTCCTGAAGACTGTCTCCACTGTCCTGGGCAGATACAGGAGAAGTCACTTTTCCACACGGGCTGTTACTGGGGACAGGGGTGGCTGCCCGGGACATAGATCAGCATTTGTGTAGGTTCTCCACTCCCAGACAAACAGCAGGGCTTGGCTTCCAAACGCTGAACAATCTGCTCCACTGTGGTATTTTGCCTGAATCCTAAAATAGCTTCTGAAACTACCTTCTGTAACAAACAAGAAATACAGTAACAGGAACGTGACCTATATCCTGAGGATCTGGCTCTCTCTGTGTGGGCGGGCATTCCTGGTTGAGCCACGTGCAGTATTTTCCATATAGCTAATGGCTGAAATAGGTGGGGCAAACTCAGAGCTTCCTAATGACAGTGCCATGGAAACTTGTACATCCAACATAAGGGGCTGATGAGTTGGCACCTGGGCCTGAATCATGACCCAATGATTGTTTCCCCTTTATCAACCTTGCAAATGTTGTCAAAACCTTCAATTTTATGCCATAAGTGCTTAAACTATCTGACAATCAACTGATTGATCCTATTTAAACAAGTCATGATCTAGCAAACCTGTCAAATCCCCGTTAAACCTTCTCTGTTCCAATGGAAACAACATAATCTTCTCCACTTTGGACCATATATCACAGTAAATAGTTTCTACCCAACTCTATGATCATCAGTCTTTACGGTGAGTAGGGACCAGTACTGAACATGATGCTCCAATCATAGTCTAACCATTCAGGTCCGAAGAAAGGTCTCGACCAGAAATGTCACCTATTCCTTTTCTCCATAGATGCTGCCTGACCTGTTGAGTTACTCCAGCATTTTGTGTCTATCTTCAGTATATGCAGTTTCACTTCGGAGTCACGTGAGGATTCTGTGAAGAAGGCTGTCAGCACGCATGTGGGTCATTACATCGACGCATGGCTGCCAGCGGGAAGTTTAAACCTGAGGGTAAGTTTTTAAACTTTTCAGGTTAGGTTTCTGTTGCAGGAATCTCTTCTTACAGAGTTTCCTGCTGGATTTTGGGGCAAAGTCGGGACGGGCCACGGGGAAACCTTTATGGACCACGTCCCAGTCACGGACCGTGGGGAATCCCGGCCACGGACCGCAGGGAACCCGCTACGGAGACCGCGGTAGTGCGGGTAGCGGCGGCGGTCAAATTCGCCTTCAGAGTCACTAGCGGTGGAGCCAGCGGCTTCAGACTGGTGCCAGCAGCACTTTGGCAAACCCGCTTGGAGGGCAGCCACGGAGAAAGTCTGGACTCAAACGAGTCGGGCCAGGAGGATTCCTATGGAGAGGATCCCTTCCCTCAATGGGTAACGTTCTTCGGACGCCAAACCCACATGGAGCACCTAATGGAGAGGTGCTCCACAACGGTATGCCCCAAGGAGGGAGTTGTATCACTACGGGTCTCTGCGGGGCCCGCGGCAACAGCACCTGTGTACAGGGCTGCACACTGTCTCCCTCTCTGAGGGGGGGAGCAGTCGGGGTCAGTGAGTAACTGACTCCAAACTCTGAAGTATGTCCGTGGCACATAGAATCCGCCTTTGTGAATGATTGATGTGAAGGCCCATGTTAATTCCCCACTCCCGCAGCTGGGCGGCGATTTAAACTAAAACACATGACCATCATAGACCATATCCAGCTCACCACCGTGCCCCAAGGCAAGGACATCCACAGTGCCTGTTTCACATCTGGAACCCCTGGTGTAAGTAGTTGAGGCATCTTGGGGTGAACTGGCATTACGTCCTGGGCAGATACAGAAGCCACCTCACTTTTTCAGCAACAGGTTGTTTAGTTTAGTTTTAGTGCAGAGATACAGCAGAGAAACAGACCCTTCAGCCCACCGGGTCCGCGCCACACACTAACACTGTCCTACACACACCAGGGACAGTTTTTACACCGACCAAGGCAATTTACCGGCAGTCCTGTACGTCTTTGGAGAGTGGGAGGAAACTGAAGATCTCAGAGAAAACCCACGTGGGAGAGCGTGAAAACTCTGTACAGACAGCACCCGTGGTCAGGATCGACCCCGGGTCTCTGGCGCTCCAAGCGCTGTAAGGCTGCAACTCTACCGCTGCGCCACCGTGCCGCACACTGTTGTTGGGGACAAAGATGATTGCCAAGGACATAGATAGTAATGATTAGATTCTTCACTCCCATACAAACAGCAGGGCTTGGTTTCGAAGAGCTGAGCACCCTGATCGACTGTGCTATTTTGCCCGAATCCATCTCGAGCTTCTGTAACAAACATGAAAGCAGCAACACAAACATGACCTATATCCTGAGGATCTGGTTCTGAGCGGGCATTCCTGGTCGACTGACATGCTGTCACCTCATCATGCTTTTCTAGTCCAGTGTTACAGCAGTAATACGTTACTTTAGAGATACTTTAAAGATACAGTGTGGAAACAGGCCTTTCTGCCCATCGAGTCCACACCAAACAGTGATCCCTGCACACTAGCACTATTAGAAACATAGAAACATAGAAAATAGATGCAGGAGGAGGCCATTCCGCCCTTCGAGCCATTCATTGTGATCATGGCTGATTTTCCCCTATCAATACACCGTGCCTGCCTTCTCCCCATATCCCTTGACTCCACTAGCCCTTAGAGCCTTATCTAACTCTCTCTTAAATCCATCCAGTGATTTGGCCTCCACTGCCCTCTGTGGCAGGGAATTCCATAAATTCACAACTCTCTGGGTGAAAACGTTTTTTCTCTCCTCAGCCTTAAATGACCTCCCCTTTATTCTAATACTGTGGCTCCTGGTTCTGGACTTGCCCAACATTGGGAACATTTTCCCTGCATCTAGCTTGTCCAGTCCTTTTATAATTTTATATGTTTCTATAAGATTCCCCCTCATCCTTCTAAACTCCAGTGAATACAAGCCTAGTCTTTTCAATCTTTCCTCATATGACAGTCACATCATCCCAGGGATCAATCTCGTGAACCTACGCTGCACTGCCTCAATCACAAGGATGTCCTTCCTCAAATTAGGAGACCAAAACTGAACACAATACTCCAGATGTGGTCTCACCAGAGCCCTATACAACTGCAGAAGATCCTCTTTACTCCTATACTGAAATCCTCTTGTTATGAAGGCCAACATGCCATTAGCTTTCTTCACTGCCTGCTGTAAGCCAACTTTCAGTGACCGGTGTACAAGGACTCCCAGGTCTCGCTGTACCTCCCCCTTACCTGACATAACCCCATTGAGATAATAATCTGCCCCCTTGATTTTGCCGCCAAAGTGGATAACCTCACATTTATCTATATTCTACATACAGTAGGGACAATTTACAAATTTACCAAAACCAATTAGCCTACAAACCTGTACATCTTTGTAATGTGACCAGAAACCGGAGCACCTGAAGAAAACCCATGTGTGAGAGTGTATAAACTCTGTACAGACAGCACCTGTGATCGGGATCGACCCTGGGTCTCTGGAGCTGTAAAGGGACTCTCCCACTTGGGCGTCATGTGGGTGACATTTAGGCGACAGCCGCAATAAACTTGGAACTTGGAAAACTTTATTGTCATTCAGACCTTGCGGTCTGAACAAAATTTCGTTGCCGGCAGTCATACATATAGTAAATAACAAAAACACACAATAAACACATATTTAACATCCACCACAGTGAGTTCACCAGACACCTCCTCACTGTGGTGGAAGGCAAAAATCTTGTCTTTGTCTCTTCCCTTCTTCCTCTTCCTCTTCCTCTGCGCTGAGGCGACCCGGACCTCCGATGTTGTGACCGCACCGGGTGATGTAAATAAGTCCCGCGGGTGAACCGCGCTCCTCGAGCGGGCTGGTTCAACTCCGCGGCCCGGGGCGGTCGAAGCTGCCGAAGCTGCCGCCCTCCAGTCCAGCGGACGCAGCTGTTGCCGCGGGAGCTCCGGAAAAACAGGTCACCAACCTGTGACCTGCGAGCTCCCGACGATGCCGTCCACTGGGGCCACCGAAGTTGCTGCCGCCGCCACCGCCACCGGAATGCCGCCACAGCGCCGAGTCGGGCCGCCGGAATGCCTGAACCCACCGCAGACCCGAAGTCGGTCAGCCTCACGCTGGTAAGTCCTGGCTGGTTCTATCTCCGGAGCCTCGGGTCGGTTGCAGTTAAAGTTGGAGGCCGCCAGCTCCGCGATAGGCCTCAGCACAGACGGAGACGGAGACGGGGGATACGACAAGAAAAGTCGCGTCCCCCCAAAAGGAAGAGACTAAGAACGTTTCTCCCACCCCTCCCACACACATACACTACATAATAACTCAAACTAACGCTAAAAACAAGACAAGAAAACAACAAATAAAAAGAAAAACAGACGGACTGCAGGCGAGCCGCTGCTGCCAGGGCAGCGCCGCCACTCCCAGAGATTGTCGCGTCGTGATACGGGTGTGACGCGTGGTGAGGGGTGGTGATGCATGCAGGGACGCGCAGTAACGCGCGGTGCTTCCCTGTCGCCCCAGGATTTTGGAATGTTCAAAAACCTGGGGCGACATTTGGGTGACTCATCATGTCGCGCGCCCTGTCACACACTGACGTGTGCTGCCCTGTGGGCGACGCCCGGTTACGGTTGAGGTTAGGGACCACAGATCCCTAACCTCAACCTGTGACCTGCGAGCTCCCGACGATGCCGTCCACTGGGGCCACCGAAGTTGCTGGTTGAGGTTAGGTAAAATATTCTTCATGGATTTTAAACATTAACATATTAAAATTAATACAATAAAATCAATTGTGCAACTGAAAAGATGTCTGAGTCATTCAGTTTTATTTATAGACGTATTGGTATGCTTCCAGATTCGATCACCATCTCTTTTCACAGGGATGGATTCAGTGAGTGTACACTGAACTCTCCTCTCCCCTATTCCCCCCTCCCACCCCATCCCTCCTTCTCCACTCCCCCTTACCCTTCTCCCCTCCCCTCTCCCCCTTCTTCCCTTCCCCTCCTCTTCTTCCCTTCTCCCCGCTCCACTCTTCTCCCTCTTATTCACTCCACCCCCCCTCCTCTCATATCCCCTTCTCCCCCTCGCCCTCCGTTCTCCCATTCTCCAACACCCCCCCCCCCCACGCACTTTCCCCGATGCCCCCCATTTGTGGACCCAGCCTGTAACAGCTGGATCCCACTAATAGTACTGCACAAAGGCCACATCATCTGTTTTAGTAACATTGACTATGGGATAAATGCAGACTGTGGGAACAACACCCCCCATCTCCCCCTCCCCGCCCCTCCCACCCCGTCGCCTTGTTTCAAAATGGGTGGTGGGTATTTAGACTCAGTGGCCAGAGCAGATGGGTGGCACTGGTACATTCCCAGTTGAAAAACCCGTTGCCTCTGGGGATTTGGAGAGACCATTGGAAGAGAGATCTGCCTCTAGGACAACTCGTGACCAACAGTTTAGTTCCCATGAGGAGCAGGCAGAACATTGGCAGTTCGAGTCCAACCCCTGGGGCCCCTGTGTCACATTTAGTTCAGAGATACAGTGCCCTTCGGCCCACCAAGTCCGCACCGACCAGCGACACTATCCCACACACGCTAGGGACAATTTATACTTATACCAAGCCTATCAACCTAGAGCTAGGGTTACAGTTACGGTTACGGATAAGGTTAGGGCTGGGGTTAGGGTTAGGGTTTGGGTTTCCACCCGCACACCAAAGGCGCACAGGTTTGTATAAATTGTTCCACACCGTTGTGTTACTGAGACATTCACTTCCACTTACGTCAAATACCGTGGAAATGTGCCACCCAAGGTCACACTTAACGCTAACCTGGAAGCTAAAAGATCCTGATTGTGGTTTTATGTGATCTTGGCTGATCATCCCCAATTAGTACCCCGTTCCTGCCTTCTCCCCATATCCCTTGACTATGCTATCTTTAAAAGCTCTATCTAAAGGACCTGTCCCACTGTACGAGGTAATTCAAGAGCTCACCCGAGTTTTAAAAAAAATCGAACTCATGGTAAGCACATAGAATGTGCGTAGTGGGTACGTCAGAGCTCAGGATGCCTCTTAGCGGCTTGTAATGCTAAGGGCAGGCACTCGGAAAACGCGGTAAGCTTGTGAAGACTAGTGAAGATTTTTCAACATGTTAAAAAATCTCCACGAGAGCCCCAGGTACCTACAAACAGCCATTACCATAGTTCTCCGAGTTCGAATCAGGGGAAACTCGGAAGAACTCTTGAATTAGCTCATACAGTGGGACAGGCCCTTAAGTGGGACAAGCCCTTAACTCTCTCTTGAAAGCATCGAGAGAATTGTCCTCCACTGCCTTCTGAGGCAGAGAATTCCACAGCTTCACAACTCTCTTGGTGAAAAGGTTTTTCCTTATCTCCGTTCTCCATTATTCTCAAACTGTGGCCCCTGTTTTCTGAACTCCCCCAACATCGGGAACATGTTTCCTGCCTCTAGCTTGTCCAATCCCTTAATAATCTTATATGTTTCAATAAGATCCCCTCTCATACTTCTAAATTCCAGTGTATACAAGCCCAGTCGCTCCATTCTTTCAACCTATGACAGTCCCACCATCCCGGGAATTAACCATGTGAACCTAGGCTGCACTCCCTCAATAGCAAGAATGTTCTTCCTCAAATTTGGAGACCAAAACTGCACACAATACTCCAGGTGCGGTCTCACTAGGGCCCTGTACAACTGCAGAAGGACCTCTTTGCTCCTATACTCAACACCTCTTGCTATGAAGGCCAATATGCCATTAGCTTTCTTCAGTGTCTGCTGTATCTGCATGCTTACCTTCAGTGACTAATGAACAAGGACCCCCAGATCCCATTGCACTTCCTCTTTTCTTAACTTAGCACCATTCAGATAATAATCTGCCTTCCTGTTTTTGCCACTAAAGTGGATAACCTCACATTTATCCACATTAAACTGCATCTGCCATGCATCTGCCTACTCACCCAACCTGTCCAAGTCACCCTGCATCCTCATAGCATCCTCCTCACAGTTCACACTGCCACACAGCTTTGTGTCATCTGAAAATGTTCTAATGTTACCCCCAATCCCCTCATCTAAATCATCAATATTTATTGTAAATGGCTATTTGTTTCCTGTCTGCCAACCAATTTCCCATCCTTGTCAGTACCCTACCCTCAATACCATTTGCTCTAATTTTGCCCACTAATCTCCTATGTGGGACCTTATTAAAGGTTTTCTGAAAGTCCAGGTACACTGGCTCTTCCTTGTCCATTTTCCGAAATACATCCTCAAAGAATTCCAGAAGATTAGTCAAGCATGATTTCCCCTTCATAAATTCATGCTGACTCGGACTGATCCTGTTACTGCTATCCAAATGTGCGGCTATTTCATCTTTTATAATTGACTCCAGCATCTTCCCCACCACCTATGTCAGGCTAACTGGTCTATAATTCCCTGTTTTCTCTCTCCCTCCTTTCTTAAAAAGTGGGATAACATTAGCTACCTTCCAATCCACAGGAACTGATCCTGAGTCTATAGAACATAAATGATCACCAATGCGTCCACGATTTCTAGAGCAACTTCCTTAAGTACCCTAGGATGCAGACCATCAGGCCCTGGGGATTTATCAGCCTTCAGTCCCATCAGTCTACCCAACACCTTTTCCTGCCTAATGTAAATTTCCTTCAGTTCCTCTGTCACCCTAGGTCCTCTGGCCACTAATACATCTGGGAGATTGTTTGTGTCTTCCTTCGTGAAGACAGATCCAAAGTACCTGTTCAACTCGTCTACCATTTCCTTGTTCCCCATAATACGTTCACCTGTTTCTGTCTTCAGGTGTCCAACTTTGATCTTAACTATTTTTTTCCTTTTCACATACCGAAAGAAGCTTTTACTATCCTCCTTTATATTCTTGGCTAGCTTACGTTCGTACCTCATCTTTTCTCCCTGTTTTTAGTTATCTTTTAGTGCCTTTTTAGGTATCTTTTGTTGCTCTTTGAAAGTTTCCCAATCCTCTGGCTTCACGCTCATCTTTGCTATGTTATACTTCGGATCTTTTATTTTTATATTGTTTCAACATTATTCCGTTTAGAAACCTCCTTTGTGCATAAACAAGGATTGTTCAACGTACCCGACAAAGAGGCGGAGTTGGTCCTTACCCTCAATAAATTCTCGTTTGACTCCTCCCATTTCCTCCAAATACAAGGCGTAGCAATGGGCACGCGCATGGGCTCCAGCTACGCCTGCCTCTTTGTCGGGTACGTCGAACAATCCTTGTTCTAGACATACCAGGGCCCCATCCCCGACCTCTACCTCTGTTACATCGACAACTGCTTTGGTGTCACCTCCTGCACCCACACACAACTGACTGACTTCATCCGCTTCACCACCAACTTCCATCCGGCACTCAAATGGCCATTTCCGACATTTCCCTACCATTTCTTGACCTCACTATCTCCATCGCAGGTGATAAACTTCTGACCGACATCCACTATAAACCCACTGACCCCCATGGCTATCTAGATTACTCTTCTTCCCACCCCGCTTCCTGTAAGGACTCCATCCCCTACTCCCAATTCCTCCGTCTACGCCGCATCTACTCCCAGGATGAGGTGTTCCACACCAGGGCATCGGAATTGTCCTCATTCTTCAGGGAACGGGAGTTCCCCTCCCCAACTATAGATAAGGCTCTCACCAGGGTCTCTTCCATACCCCATAACACTGCTCTCTCTCCCCATCCCCCCACTCGCAACAAGGGCAGTCCCCCTAGTCCTCACCTTTCACCCCACCAGCCGTCACATACAACAAATAATCCTCAGTCATTTTCGCCACCTCCAACATGACCCCACCACTCGCTGCATCTTCCCATCTCCCCCCCCCCCCCCCCCCCCCATCTGCTTTCCGCAAAGATTGCTCCCTCCGTAACTCACTGGTCAATTCTTCCCTTTTCCTCCCGTGCCACCCCCTTCCCAGGCACTTTCCCTTGCGACCGCAAGAAATGCTACACTTGTCGCTTTACCTACCCCCTCGACTCCATTCAAGGACCCAAGCAGTCGTTCCAGGTGCGACAGAGGTTCACCTGCATCTCCTCCAACCTCATCTATTGCATCTGCTGCTCTAGATGTCAGCTGATCTACATCGGTGAGACCAAGCGTAGTGAGTTTCTCCAGCGCTTTTGTCTACCTTCCATTTTCCAGCATCTGCAGTTCCTTCTTAAACAATAGACAATAGATGCAGGAGTAGGCCAATGTGACCATGGCTGATCATCCCCAATCAGTAACCCATTCCTGCCTTCTCCCCATATCCCCTGACTCCGCTATCTTTGAGCCCTATCTAGCTCTCTCTTGAAAGTATCCAGAGAACCGGCCTCCACTGCCCTCTGAGGCAGTGAATTCCACACTCACAACTCTCTGAAGGGAAATATTGTGTCCTCATCTCTGTTCTAAATGGCTTACCCTCAAGCTATCCTCAAGGAATGCCTGAAGAGGTTCTCCTCTCTCCGACGAGAATTCTGCAACACCCTCTCTCGCTGCTCCCCCTTTGTGATTCCTCCTGCTCCCCTTTGATCGGTCATTTTCACACCTCACCCTTCCATACCTCTATATCTCTCTCTCCCCTGACCCTCAGTCTGAAGAAGGGTCTCGACCTGAATCGTCACCCATTCCTTCTCTCCAGAGATGCTGCCTGTCCCGCTGAGTTACTCCAGCATTTTTTGTGGCTGTCTAATGAGTGAATGAGCAGCCTAAGTAGTCTACGTGGCTAATTTCTGACCCCTCATACATCAAGCATGTAAGAAATGTAATCCAATACTCCCCAGAACTGTATTCAAGTAGGTCAATAGACAATTGACAATAGGTGCAGTAGTAGGCCATTCGGCCCTTTGAGCCAGCACCATCATTCAATGTCACCATCATGGCTTGATCATCCCCAATCAGTACCCCGTTCCTGCCTTCTCCCCATATCCCCTGACTCCGCTATTTATAAGAGCCCTATCTAGCTCTCTCTTGAAAGCATCCAGAGAACTTGCCTCCACCACCCTCTGAGGCAGAGCATTCCACATACTCAGAAAAAGGTGTTTCCTCGTCTCCGTTCTAAATGGCTTCCTCCTTATTCTTAAACTCTGGCCCCTGGTTCTGGACTCCCCCAACATCGGGAACATGTTTCCTGCCTCTAGCCTGTCCAAACCCTTAACAATCCTATATGTTCCAATGAGATCCCCTCTCATCCTTCTAAGCTCCAGACTGTACAAGCCCAGCCGCTCCATTCTCTCAGCATATGACAGTCCCGCCATCCTGGGAATTAACCTTGTAAACCTATGCTGCACTCCCTCAATAGCAAGAATGTCTTTCCTCAAATTAGGGGACCAAAACTGCACACAATACTCCAGATGTGGTCTCACTAGGGCTCTATACAACTGCAGAAGGACCTCTTTCCTCCTATATTTGAATCCTCTTGTTATAAAGGCAGTGACTCCAACTCTCCCGCTTTCGGCGGGCGATCTCCCGCCGAAAGCGGGAGAGTTGGAGTCACTGTAAAGGCCAACATGGCATTCGCTTTCTTCACTGCCTGCTGTACTTGCATGCTTACTTTCATAGACTGATGAACAAGGACTCCCAGGTCCCGTTGTACTTCCCCTTTTCCCAACTTGAAGACATTTAGATAGTAATCTGCCTTCCTGTTTTTGCTACCAAAGTGGATAACCTCACATTTATCCACATTAAACTTCACCTGCCATGCATCTGCCCATTCCCCCAACCTGTCCATGTCACCCTGCATTCTCATAGCATCCTCCTCACAGTTCACCTTGCCACCCAGCTTTGTGTCATCTTGCACACCTAAATCCAATCTCCCTTGACCCTTCTTTCTTCCAAAGGGAGCGACATCATCTTCTCCACTTTGCAACCATTCCAACAAAATGGTGGCTGTGTGGGTTTTCTCCGGCTGCTCTGGATTTCTCCCACATCCCAAAGATGTGCAGGTTTGTAGGTTCATTGGCTTCTGTGAATTGTCCCTAGTGTGTAGGAAATGTCCCTAGTGTGTTCGGGGTGATCATTGGTCGGGTCTGTTTCCTTGCTGTATCTCTAAACTAAAATAATACTAAAACCTTTCTACACTGTCCACAACATGCAGGGACCAGCACTGAACACAACATTCCACACATAGTCTAGATAATGATTTGTTGAATTCCTGCTTATGTGCAACGTCTACATGCAAAATCAAAATGGTCCTGTTGCATTGCTCTTGAAATAATTCACCTGATATTTAGCTTCATCAAGATATGGTAATGCGCTGGTTAAATAACCTGAATAGAATGGGCCGTTCTGAATGATTGATGTGGACCCACAGGTTCAATCCTCACTCCTGCAGCTAGGCGATTTAAACACAAACACATCTGGGACAAACACCAGACCTGGTGACCATCATAGATCATCTCTGGTTCACCACTGAGCCCCAATGCATGGAAATCCACACTGTTTGTTTCACATCTGGAGCCCCTGCTGTAAGTAATTAAGGGCGGCACGGTGGTGCAGCGGTAGAGTTGCTGCCTTACAGTGCAGGAGACCCAGGTTCAATCCTGACTACAGGTGCTGTCTGTACAGAGTTTGTACATCTTCCTGTAACCGCATCGGTTTTCTCCCACACTCCAAAGACATACAGGTTTGTAGGTTATATAGACAATAGATAATAGACAATAGGTGCAGGAGTAGGCAATTTGGTCCTTCGAGCCAGCACCGCCATTCAATGTGATCACAGCTGATCATCCCCAATCAGTACCCCGTTCCTGCCTTCTCCCCATATCCCCTGACTCTGCTATCTTTGAGAGCTCCATCCAACTCTCTCTTGAAAGATCCAGAGAACTGACCTCCATCACCTTCTGAGGCAGTGAATTCCACACACTCACAACTCTCTGTGTGAAAAACGTTTTCCTCATCTCGGTTCTAAATGGCTTACCCCTTATTCTTAAACTGTGGCTGGAGATTCTGGACTCCCCCAACATCGGGAACATGTTTCCTGCCTCTAGCGTGTCCATACCCTTAATGATCTTATTTGTTTTAACAAAGTTAATTGGTTTCAGTAAAATTGTAAATTTTACTCCTATATTCAATGCTCTGATTTATAAAGGCCAGCACACCAAAGGCTTTCTTTACCACCCTATCTACATGCGATTCCACCTTCAGGGAACTATGCACAGTTAGAAACATAGAAACATAGAAATTAGGTGCAGGAGTAGGCCATTCAGCCCTTCGAGCCTGCACCGCCATTCAATATGATCATGGCTGATCATCCAACTCAGTATCCCGTACCTGCCTTCTCTCCATACCCTCTGATCCCCTTAGCCACAAGGGCCACATCCAACTCACTCTTAAATATAGCCAATGAACTGGCCTCAACTACCCTCTGTGGCAGAGAGTTCCAGAGACTCACCACTCTCTTTGTGAAAAAAGTCTTTCTCATCTCGGTCTTAAAGGATTTCCCCCTTATCCTTAAGCTGTGACCCCTTGTCCTGGTCTTCCACAACATCGGGAACAATCTTCCTGCATCTAGCCTGTCCAACCCCTTAAGAATTTTGTAAGTTTCTATAAGATCCCCTCTCAATCTCCTAAATTCCAGAGAGTATAAACCGAGTCTATCCAGTCTTTCTTCATAAGACAGTCCTGACATCCCAGGAATCAGTCTGGTGAACCTTCTCTGCACTCCCTCTATGGCAATAATGTCCTTCCTCAGATTTGGAGACCAAAACTGTACGCAATACTCCAGGTGTGGTCTCACCAAAACCCTGTACAACTGAAGTAGAACCTCCCTGCTCCTGTACTCAAATCCTTTTGCTATGAAAGCTAACATACCATTCGCTTTTTTCACTGCCTGCTGCACCTGCATGCCTACTTTTAATGACTGGTGTACCATGACACCCAGGTCTCGCTGCATCTCCCCTTTTCCTAATCGGCCACCATTTAAATAATAGTCTGCTTTCCTGTTTTTGCCACCAAAGTGGATAACCTCACATTTATCCACATTATACTGCATCTGCCAAACATTTGCCCACTCACCCAGCCTATCCAAGTCACCTTGCAGTCTCCTAGCATCCTCCTCACAGCGTACACTGCCCCCCAGCTTAGTGTCATCCGCAAACTTGGAGATATTGCCTTCAATTCCCTCATCCAGATCATTAATATATATTGTAAATAGCTGGGGTCCCAGCACTGAGCCCTGCGGTACCCCACTAGTTACTGCCTGCCATTGTGAAAAGGACCCGTTTACTCCTACTCTTTGCTTCCTGTTTGCCAGCCAGTTCTCTATCCACATCAATACTGAACCCCTAATACTGTATGCTTTAAGTTTGTATACTAATCTCTTATGTGGGACCTTGTCGAAAGCCTTCTGGAAGTCCAGATATACCACATCCACTGGTTCTCCCTTATCCACGCTACTAGTTACATCCTCGAAAAATTCCACAAGATTCGTCAGACATGATTTACCTTTTGTAAATCCATGCTGACTTTGTCCAATGATTTCACCACTTTCCAAATGTGCTGCTATCCCATCTTTAATAACTGACTCTAGCAGTTTCCCCACTACCGATGTTAGACTAACTGGTCTGTAATTCCCCGTTTTCTCTCTCGCTCCCTTCTTAAAAAGAGGGGTTACATTTGCTACCCGCCAATCCTCAGGAACTACTCCAGAATCTAAAGAGTTTTGAAAGATTATCACTAATGCATCCACTATTTCCTGAGCTACTTCCTTAAGTACTCTGGGATGCAGCCTATCTGGCCCTGGGGATTTATCGGCCTTTAATCTATTCAATTTACCCAACACCACTTCCCGACTGACCTGGATTTCACTCAATTCCTCCTTTGACCCACAGTCCCCTGCTATTTCAGGCAGATTATTTATGTCTTCCTTAGTGAAGACGGAACCAAAGTAGTTATTCAATTGGTCCGCCATATCCTTGTTCCCCATGATCAACTCACCTGTTTCTGACTGCAAGGGACCTACATTTGTTTTAACTAACCTCTTTCTCTTCACATATCTATAAAAACTTTTGCAGTCAGTTTTTATGTTCCCTGCCAGTTTTCGTTCATAATCTATTTTTCCTTTCCTAATTAAGCCCTTTGTCATCCTCTGCTGGTCTCTGAATTTCTCCCAGTCCTCTGGTATGCTGCTTTTTCTGGCTACTTTGTACACATCATCCTTTGCTTTGATACTATCCCTGATTTCCCTTGTTATCCACGGATGCACTACCTTCCCCGATTTATTCTTTTGCCAAACTGGGATGAACAATTTTTGTAGTTCATCCATGCAGTCTTTAAATGTCTTCCATTGTATATCCACCGTCAACCCTTTTAGAATTAATTGCCAGTCAATCTTGGCCAATTCACGTCTCATACCCTCAAAGTTACCTTTCTTTAAGTTCAGAACCATTGTTTCTGAATTAACAATGTCACTCTCCATCCTAATGAAGAACTCAACCATATTATGGTCACTCTTGCCCAAGGGGGCACGTACAACAAGACGGCTAATTACCCCTTCCTCATCACTCAAAACCCAGTCTAAAATAGCCTGCTCTCTCGTTGGTTCCTCTACATGTTGATTTAGATAACTATCCCGCATACATTCCAAAAAATCCTCTTCCTCAGCACCCCTGCCAATTTGATTAACCCAATCTATATGTAGATTGAAGTCACCCATTATAACTGTTTTGCCTTTGTCGCACGCATTTCTAATTTCCTGTTTGATACCATCCCCAACTTCTCTGCTACTGTTAGGTGGCCTGTACACAACACCCACCAGCGTTTTCTGCCCCTTAGTGTTTTGTAGCTCTACCCATACCGATTCCACATCCTCCAAGCTAATGTCCTTCCTTTCCATTGCGTTAATCTCCTCTCTAACCAGCAACGCTACCCCACCTCCTTTTCCTTTCTCTCTATCCCTCCTGAATATTGAATATCCCTGGATGTTCAGCTCCCAGCCTACGTCACCCTGGAGCCATGTCTCCGTGATCCCAACTATATCATAATCATTAATATCTATCTGCACGTTCAACTCGTCCACCTTATTACGAATACTCCTTGCATTGAGACACAAAGCCTTCAGGCTTGTCTTTACAACGCACTTACCCCTTATACAATTTTGCTGAAAAGTGGCCCTTTTTGATTTTTGCCCTGGTTTTGTCTGCCTGCCACTTTTACTTTTCACCTTGCTACCTATTGCTTCTACCCTCATTTTACACCCTCCTGCCTCTCTGCTCTTGTACCCATCCCCCTGCCACATTAGTTTAAATCCTCCCCGACAGCACTAGCAAACACTCCCCCAAGAACATTGGTTCCATTCCATTCCAGGTGCAAACCGTCCTGTTTGTACCGGTCCCACCTCCCCCAGAACTGGTCCCAGTGCCCTAAAAATTTGAATCCCTCCCCCTTGCACCACTTTTCAAGCCACGTATTAATTTGCATTATCCTCCTATTTCTACTCTGACTGGCCCGTGGTACTGGTAGTAATCCGGAGATTACTACCTTTGAGGTCCTACTTTTAAGTTTATCTCCTAGCTCCCTAAATTCACCTTGTAGGACCTCATCCCTTTTTTTACCTATATCGTTGGTGCCAACATGCACCACGACAACTGGCTGTTCACCCTCCCCCTCCAGAATGTTCTGCAGCCGGTCAGTGACATCCCTGACCTTTGCACCAGGGAGGCAACATACCATTCTGGAGTCTCGTTTGCGGCCGCAGAAACGCCTATCTATTCCCCTGACAATTGAATCCCCTATTACTATTGCCCTTCCCCTCTTTTTTCCCCCCTCATGTGCTGTAGAGCCACCCATGGTGCCATGAACCTGGCTGCTGCTGCATTCCCCTGATGAGCCATCTCCCTCAACAGTATCTAAAATGGTATACCTGTTTAGGAGGGAGATGACCGCAGGGGACTCCTGCACTACCTGCCTACTGCTTTGCTGGCTATTGGCCACCCGTTCCCTTCTTGTCCTCTTACCTTTTGCCTGCGGTGTGACCAACTCACTGTACGTGCTATCCACGACTTTCTCCGCATCGTGGATGCTCCAGTATGAATCCAGCCGCAGTTCCAATCGTTCAATGCGGTCTGCCAGGAGCTTCAGCTGGACACACTTCCTGCAAACGTAGTCACCAGGGACACCGACCATCTCCCTGATCTCCCACATCTCCCACTAGATCCCTCTGTTCCACAGCATTCCTCAATTCCCTACCATTTACCATATTTTGATTTGTCCTGCCAAGATGTAGAACTTCACACTTATCAGCACTTCACACTCCATCTGCCATCTTTCAGCCCACTTTTCCAAATGGCCCAAATCTCTCTGTAGACTTTGAAAATCTACTTCATTATCCACAACACCACCTATCTTAGTATCATCTGCATACTTATCCAATTTTCCACCCCATCGTCCAGATCATTGATGTACATGACAAACAACAGTGGACCCAACACAGATCCCTGAGGCACCCACTGGTCACCGGCTTCCAACCTGACAAACAGCCATCCACCATTACTCTCTGACATCTCCCATTCAGCCACTGTTGAATCCATCTTGCTACTCCGCCATTAACACCCAAAGATTGAACCTTCTTAACCAACCTTCCATGGGGAACCTTGTCAAAGGCCTTACTGAAATCCATATAGACAACATCCACTGCTTTACCCTCATCAATTTCCCTAGTTACCGCTTCAAAAAATCCTTACGCATTCCCTCAAAGTTAGCCTTTCTCCAATCAAAAATCTCCACCCTAGGTCCAGTTCTGACTCTCTCCATAATTATATTGAAACTAATGGTATTGTGATCACTGGTCCCGAAGTGTTCACCAACGCATACCTCCGTCACCTGACCTGTCTCAATTCCTAACAGGAGGTCCAGCACTGCCCCTTCTCTGGTCGATACCTCTATGTACTGCTGCAAAAAACTATCCTGCACACATTTTACAAACTCCAAACAATCCAGCCCATTTACAGAATGTGTTTCCCAGTCTATTTTTGGAAAATTGAAATCTCCCACAATCACTACCTTGTGCTTACTACTAATATCTGCTATCTCCTTACATATTTGCTCTTCCAATTCTCGCTCCCCATTTGGCGGTCTATAATACACCCCTAAAAGTGTTGCTACACCGTTACCACTTCTCAGTTCCACACAAATAGCCCCCCTGGACGAGCCCTCTAATCTATCCTGCCAAAGCACTGCTGTAATATCCTCTCTGACAAGCAATGCAACACCTCCCCCTCTGGACCCTCCAATTCTATCACACCTGAAGCAATGAAATCCTGGAATATTTAGTTTCCAATCACAGCCCTCCTGCAACCATGTTTCACTGATTGCCACAACATCATATTTCCAGGTGTCCCCTCTACCCGAGTCCCTCCCCCCAGCCTTTCTAGTTTAAAGTCTCCCCAGTAGCCTTTGCAAATCTCCCTGCCAGGATATTGGTCCCCCTCGGGTTCAAGTGCAACCCGTCCTATTTGTACAGATCATGCCTTCCCCAAAAGAGGTCGCAGTGATCAAGAAACTTGAATCCCTGCCCACTGCACCAGTCCCTCAGCCACGCATTTATCCTCCACCTCATTGCATTCCTACTCTCACTGTCACGCGGCACAGGCAGTAATCCTGAAATCGTTACCCTTTTGGTCCTTCTCCTTAACTTTCCCCCCAACTCCCTAAATTCTCCCTTCAGGACCTCATCTCTTTTTCTGCCTATGTCATTGGTACCTATGTGTACCACAACATCAGGCTCCTCTCCCTCCCTTTTCAGAATCTTTTGGACACGTTCCGACACGTGCGAGACCCTGGCACCAGGGAGGCAAACTACCATCCGGGTTTCCCGACTGCGTCCACAGAATCGCCTATCCGACCCCCTAACTATAGAGTCCCCTATTACAATTGCCCTCCTCTTTTTGTTACCCTTCTGAGCATCAGGGCCGGTCTCTGTGCCGGAGGCCCGGCCGGTGTTGCTGCCCCCAGGTAGACTGTCCCCTCCAATTGTACTCAAAACAGAGTACCAATTTTCCAGTTGTACAGTCACAGGGGTACTCTCTAGCCCCTGCCTCTTGCCCTTCTTAACCGTGACCCACTTGTCTGCCTCCTGTGGTCTGGGAGTGACTGCCTCCCTGTAGCTCCTCTCTATGACCTCCTCACTCTCCCTGACCAGACGGAGGTCATCGAGCTGCTGCTCCAGGTTCCTAACACGATCCTTTAGGAGCCCCATCTCGACACACCTGGCGCAGATGTGGATATCTGGAGGGCTATCAGATTCCCTGACCTCCCACATCTGACATCCAGAACAGCACACTGCCCTGGCCTTCATACTGCCCCCCTTACACAGGATACAATATAAACGCAATACAAAGTACACAACAAACTGCTGGGATCTGACTGCCAATCAGCTGCTTTCCCTAGTCCACTTCCAACCAATTAGCGGCATCCTCAAAAAAAAAACACTTCTCTGAATGGAATTTATGGATTTAGGTAAAAACAAGCCCCGCGCTTGATTTTTAACCTTACCGGTCGGGTGTCGCTCCTCCCCCTCCTTCACTTCCAACGGCTCCTGTGGGCCTCCTCTTGTCCGTCTTTTGAGCGCAGGGAGGTTAAGCCACGGTCGCTTGGACCATAGACGGCCTTAGTAGCGCTGAAGAAGCCTCTGGTGTCACCCGCGTGTGCCAGTCTCTGGATTTCTAGAGCCTTATCTGTCCACCAAGAGTTCTTAAGCTCCCTGACCCGGCTCTGGATGTCTGCCTTGGCTCTGGAGTGAGCCACTCTTTCGGCCTTGCAGGTTATATCATTGGAGTTAATATTCCCGATACCTTCCATTCCGACGGTACCCTTCCAGAAGTCTCCAGGGTTGGTCCTGACCGACCCTGGCGTTGAAGTCTCCTAGGAGAATAATCTTATCCTCCCTAGGGATTTTAGACGGGGTCTCGTCCAAGCAGGCATAGACGGTCTCGTTTGCTTCCTCTTCAGAGTCTAAAGTAGGGGCGTAGGCACCCACAACTGTTGCCATCTGGTTGTTGGCAAGCACCAGACGGATAGTCATGAGACGCTCACTGATTCCCACAGGAGGTTCAGAGAGGTGGCTGATGAGCTGGTTCCTGATGGCAAACCCAACACCATTGATCCTGGGCTCATCAACAGCTTTCCCTTTCCAGAAGAAAGTGTAGTCACCCTTCTCCCCCTTCAGTTGTCCTTCGTCTGCCCGCCGGGTTTCAGAAAGGGAAGCTATGTTAATCCGGCATCTTCTCTGTTCTCTTGCGATGATGGCGGTTCTCCTCCCTGACCTGTAACTGCTTAAACTATCCATCAATGTGCGCACACTCCATGCTCCAAAGTTCATATTCATATTTCTGTGTTTCTGACCGCGTGGTGATACCTCTGGACATGGTAATCCAGTCAGTAAGTTTGAGGCAGGCTATTTTTAGGGCACCTTTTCTAGCCCTTTCCCCAAGTGGGGTGGGCAGAGTGGATCCTAAAGAGGACACAGTCGTGGGTGCAGCTGCTGAAGGGATCTTCTGCCTCAATCCAAGAGTCCAGCAACTGAATGTAGCACCCACCGCCTGATGTGTCAGCTCATGACTAGGGGCTTCCAGATGTCACAATGCTGCCCCCGTCGCCACTTGCTGATCGCCATAGGCCTTAATCCAGGGTGTTAGGGTGGATTCCCTATATGGAGGACGCCTGTGCGTGACTCTGTTTAACGTGGAGAGACTGGTGCACAGACAGCCACCACACAGTTCTTGTCAGATCTGGGTCAGGATCCAGTGGCATGGAGTCCAAGACGATCGGAGACCTTTTTCTGCTGCAGCCTTCATCCGCCTTCCCAGCCGTTGTGATGCTGCACTAAGGTCAGCCATCGTCCTCCGCCTGTTCCACCGTTGAGGTCTTGATTGGATTGCTCTTTGTCAGAAACCTCCCCCTCGACCTTACCGCCATGGCTAACCCTACCAGCAGCATAGCTCCAGACGGCATCGCCCTCAGGATCTAAGGAGCACACAGCCTTCTCCACCATGACAAGGTGACAATCCACGGAAAATCCACCAAAAAAGCAACAAGATACAAAACTACACAAATATTAAACATAAACAGTCACCATGGCGGCGTGTGAGAATCCCCAGGGCACACAGCATTAGCGGGGAAACACAGCCTTCAGTTCAATGGCCGGGCCACACACACGCTCCTTCACCGTGATGTGACCAAAGTTGTACCGACCGCTATCACTCTCTCTGCAGTCCCTGTCCACCCGAACAGTCAAAAAGGCATCCACACTTGCACCAGATTCCGGGATATCCTCACAAATCCATGTCCCCGCAAAACACCGAGATCACTGTAGTCACGGCACTCCCTCTGTGTCCTCACCAGCGCAGGCAGCACATCCATCTTATGATGGAACATGAATAACTTTAACCTTCTTCCTCCTTTTCTCCCGCGGTCAGGACAATCGACACAGTGAGGGCAATGGAAGCTCCCGCGATCAGCGATTGGAGCTCCCCCCGCATCGTACCGGTGGAACTCCCGCAGTCAATCTCTAATAAAGGGCCCGCCAGCTCCACAATGTTAGGCCACAGCCTGGACAGAGTGGCGATACGGAAAAAGTTGCATCTCCGTCAAGGGAAGAGATAAAAAAGTTGATTCGATTAGTTTTAGTTTAGTTCAGAGATACAGCATGGAAACAGTCCCTTCGGCCCACTGTGTCCCTGCAGATCAGCGATCCCCACACACTAACACTATCCTATACACACTAGGGACAATTTACAATTTTACCCAACCTACAAAAAGTCTTTGGAGTGTGGGAAGAAACCGGAGTTCCCAGGTAAAACCCATGCAGGTCACGGGGAGAACATACAAACTCCGTACAGACAGCACCCGTAGCCAGGATCGAACCAGGGTCTCTGGCGCTGTGAGGCAGCAACTCTACAGCTGGAACAAGATAATAATATCTTGGGTCACTATTGACCATAAACACAAATCAATCATTCACATATACCATGATACAATAGCAGCTCAGAACCCAATAAGATTGTCATGCATCTTAATTATAATGAAATATTCTATCTGTTCTATGAGCATCAAGGTTCATTACTCAAAATGATTTTGTATTAATCAGACCATCTATCAGTGTCTGTATCCCCATGTGAAAATTCAGAGTCATACAGCTATATAGCACAGAAACTGACCACTCGCCCTAACATGCCCCATCTAAGCTAATCCCATTTGCCTGCATTTGGCCCATTTCCATCTAAATCTTTCTTTTCCCTCCACCAAGTGTATTTATCCATTCTGATAAAAAATTGTAATATTCAGGGTGGGAGTTTACAGGCTGCAGATGGAGTCATACAGCACGGAAACAACCCTTTGGCCCAACTTGCCCATGTCTTCCAAGGAGTCCCATCAACTCGAGTCCCACCTGCCCGCCTTTCTCCCATATCCCCCTAAACCTTTCCTATCCATGTTCCTCTCCAAATGTGTATTAAACAGTGTGAGAATACCTGCCTCAGCTACCTCCTCCGGCAGCTCGTTCCATACACCCACCACCCTTTGTGTGAAAACGTGGCCCCTCGGGTAACTGTTATATTTTTCCCCTCTGACCTTAAACCTATGTCCTCTGGTTCTTGATTTTCCTGCTCTGGTTAAAAGACTCTGTGCATCTACCCAATCTATTCCCTGCATGATCTTATACTGCTCTGTAAGATGCCCTCTCATCCTCCTGTTCTCCAAACTGTCAAACTGCAGCTCACCAACATTCAAAATCTACTCAACCTGTCCCCTTCCACAAACTCTGCTCTAGAATGCAGTCAAAACATTCTTCTGATTTACGGATGACCACATACTCTAACAGTCGAGGCAGGGGACATGCGATGGGTGTTAAATGTGGAGGGCAATAATCATCACAATTACCTGTTTGAAATTGATTGCTGGAAGAAATGTAAGAGGGGTGGTGGGTGTATGGAACAAACTGCCGGACTATCATAATGTTTAAGAAGCAATTAGTCTGAAGAAGGGTCTTGACCCGAAACGTCACCCATTCCTTCTCTCAGAGATGCTGCCTGTCCTGCTGAGTTGCTCCAGCTTTCAGTGTCTATCTTTGGTACATGGATAAGGCAGGTTTGGAGAGATATGGGCCAAACACAGGCAGGTGGGACTAGTGTAGATGGGACATGTAGGTTGGTGTGGGCAAGTTGGGCCTAACGGCCTGTTTCCACTCTATGAATCTATAAGTTCACAAAGTTCCTCAGGCCTTGGGATTCCCATAGCATGTGGCAGCCATTCAATTATGTTAGACCATAATTACCATGACATTTGAAGAACCTCAATTACCAAGATGTCAGAAGCAGAAATAGAATTGAGATCAGGCCGTCACATTGCTAAGATTGGGCGAGGGACAAGCAATTGGCAGGAATGTGGAAGGAACTATTTATCCCTCCATTGGCCTACACGGTGCCACGTTCCACAGTCTGTGGCCTGCAGCCGTTCATGTCATCATTCTGCAGACTTCTATCCTCTCACTTCCTTCCTGATCCTTTGTTGGCCCAGCCCTGTGATAATCCCGGTGTAAAGTGATCACGTGGCAGGCTCCCTAATCCAATGCTGAGAAACCAGTCTGCTGCAATTTGTCAATAGGTAGGGTTGAGGAAGCAGCGGCTCTCTGCAGAAGGTCATAAGTGATAAGAGCAGAATGAGGACATTTGGCCCATCAAGTCTACTCCACCATTCAATCATGGCTGATCTATCTCTCCCTCCTAAACCCATTCTCCTGCCCTCTCCATAACTCCTGACACCTGTACTAATCAAGAATCTATCTATTTCTGCCTTAAAAATATCCACTTACGGCCTCCACAGCCATCGGTGGCAAAAAATTCCACAAATTCACCACCCTCTGACTAAAGAAATTTCTCCTCAGCTCCGTTCTAAAAGAGCATCCTTTAATTCTGAGGCAATTACCTCTAGTCCTAGACCCTCCCACTAGTGGAAATATCATCTCTACATTCACTCTTTCACTATTGTGCATGTTTCAATGTGGTCCCCCAGCATTCTTCTAAACTTCAGTGAGTACAGGCCCAGTGCCGACAAATAGTCATCATAGGTTAACCTACTAATTCCTGGGATCATTCTTGTAAAGCTGCTCTGAACCTTTCTAGAGGCAGCAGATCCTTCCTCAGATATGGTGACTAAAATTGCTCACAAAATTCCATATGCAGCCTAACCAGTGCCTTATAGAGCCTCTGCATTACATCCCTGTTTTTGTATACAAGCCCTCCTGAAATAAATGCTAGCATTGAGTTTGCTTTCTTTACTACCGATTCGACTTGCAGATTAACTTTTTGGGAATCCTGCATTGGCATTCCCAAATCCATTTGCACCTCCGATTTCTGGATTCTCTCCCCATTTACAAATTAGTCTACGTCTTTATTCCTACTACCAAAATGCATGACTCTGCACTTTGCTACACTATATTCCATCTGCCACTTCTCTGACTTGGATAGGTTGAGAGAGTGGGCAAAGAAGTGACGAATAGAATACAGCGTAGCAAAGTGTATGGTCACTTTGGTAGAAGGAATAAGAGTGTGGACTACTTTGTAAATGGGAAGAAGATACAGAAATCGAAGGTGCAAAGGTTCAGGATTCTCAAAAGGTTAACTTGCAGGTTAAGATCGGCACATGCAATGTTAGTATTCATTTCGTGGAGACTAGAATATAAAAGCAAGGATGTAATGCTGAGGCTTTATCGGGCACTGGCAAGGCCATATTTGGAATATTGTGAACCATTTTGGGCCCCATATCTGAGGAAGGATAGGCTGGATTTGGAGAGGATTTGGAGAGGGTCCAGATAGGTTACAAAAAATGGTCCTTAGGATAATAAGTGTAACATATGAGATGTTTGAAGGCTGGGCCTGTACTCACTGGAGTTCAGAAGGTTGAGGGTGGATCTTATTGAAACCTAATTGAGAAATGAAAGGCCTGGATAGAGTGGATGTGGAGAGGATGTTTCCACAAGTGGGAGAGTCCAGGACGAGAGTGCACAGCCTCAGAAATAAAAGGATGTACCTTCAAATCACAATACACAATATTGGAAATGGGAATATTTTTAATAATTTAAGAAATATCACCATCACTGGCAATGATGTTGGCCATTTTTATTCGCACTTGAGATATGTTAAAGAGTTGTCATTTTGAGCCTCTTCAGGCTCTCTGGCTAGATCCTTTGTGGTCAATTTTCAAGTGAACTCACAAACTTGAGATTCAGAGGTTAGACTTTGCCCACTGAAGCACCACTGACAGAAAAATATAGAGAAGTAGAAAATCTATATATTATTAAAACTCTCATCTTGTTTGTTTGTTTGTTTGTTGGTTTATTTGTATGCATGAGTGCATGTGCGTGAGTTCCGGAAACTCAGGCAAAACGGTACAGGATTGCGTCACAATTTTTGGCCCACCTTACTCACCATTGTCCTGCGATGTAAATGAAACATGTTTTGTTCAGATTGATGGTATAATTTACAAGTTATTCACATTTTAAACTTTACAAAAAAAAACACTTTTCCACTTGCCCTTGCATTGGACGTCACAATTATGTCACAATGGGATCCCAAATTTTTTTTAAATCGCCATGTTTTTGTTTTGCCTGGCCTCACAACAGGGATCCACAAGTAAGTTTCCTTCTACTTTACAAATACCTCCATGGGTCCTCTATTCAGTTTATTAACTTTAACTCAATTTCAGCCATCAACAGCACAACTTTGAATGCGGCAGCCACGCATGCGCAGTTTGGTGGCATATTGCGTTGTGGGAGCGGGCCCAACGGGTCCGTACTTGGTCTAGTAGAAATTAAAAATCATAGTTTTACCCCAACCGTCCATTGTATTTAATGTAGGAAGTTCAGGTATGACCTCGATGAGGCCATCAAGAAAAGAAAAAAGACACCTAAACTGGCAGATGAGGCAGGCATTCAGCTGCTGTGCCAGTACTTGCACACCATAATTTTCTACAAGATGAAACCAAGGCAGCTCAAGCAACAACGAGCTATCACTCCCAGATGAGCTCACTGGCTTCAAAAGGAAGAACATCAATGTACCTTCTTGGTCCCCCAAATCCTCCATCAAAAGTGTAATCTCGGCCATGGAGGCGTTTGTCAGGATATCGTCCATGAGGGTGAACCCTTGGAAGATACAGTACTGAAACAAGTCATTCGACCCACCGAGCCCACGGCAACCAGTGATCGGCCATTTACACAAGTTCTATGTTATTCTATTTTCTCATTGACTCCCTACACACTAGGGGCGTTTTACAGAAGGTCAATTAACCTAGAGAAATAAAGATTAAAAGAGAGGCATAAGTGGACATTGGACCACTGGGAATGATTCTGGGGAAGTTGTAATGGGGAACAAAGTAATGGCAGAGGAACTGAATACTTTTTTTGTGTCAGTCTACACAGTGGAAGGCACCAGTAATTCAAGTCACGGGACAGAAGAGAATGCAGACAGTATTACTCAGAAGAACGTGCTTGGGAAGCTGAAATGTCTGAAAGAGGTAGCTATAAAGATTGTGGAGGCATTAATAGTGATCATTCAATTATAACCAGAATCAGGAATGTTCTCAAGAGTGCTGGAAAATCACAAATGTGACTCCAGTTTAAAAACAGAGTGAGGGAAAAGGAAATTATACATCAGTTAGTTTGACTTCTGTGGGGGTTAAATGTTGGAGTGCTTTATTCATGATGAGATTTTGGGGGAATTGGAAGCACATGTTAAAAGAGGCCGGAGTCAGCATGTTAAGGAGAGATCTTGCCTGTCAAATTTATTGGAGTTTTTGTAGGAGGTAACAAGCAGGATAAACAAAGGAGAGTCGATTCAGAAGGCCTTTGATAAGGTGCCACAAGTGAGGCTGCTAAAAAAGAAAGGAGCCCACGGTGTTAGAGACAAAGTAGTAGCATGGATAGAACTTGGTTGGCTGGCAAAAGGCAAAGAGGCAACGGGTCAACGTGATCTCACTAGCTCTCTACTCTGCACTGGACCACTTGGACAATAAAAACACATCTCTCAGGCTGTTGTTTATAGACTACAGCTTGGCATTCAATACCATCATCCCCACCAAGCTGATTGCCATTGGTAAGGGCCGAAGATGCCCTGGTTGGGTTGCCAAGCTGACCATCCCCGAGTCACGACGCCAGGCGGAAGAAGGCTCTGCCCGAGCCAACTGCCTGCCCCTTTTCCGGGGTTACGTCAGTGCCCGGGTGGTGTTAGAGAGGGACTACGTGCTGTCCACAGGCACCCTGAGGTATTTCCAGGACTGCTGGGCACCATGAGGGTTGAATGCATCCTTGACAAGAAGTGCAAGAGAGCTGTATAGTAGTTTATTTTGTATATTCAGACATAGACATAGACATAGACATAGAAAATAGGTGCAGTAGGAGGCCATTTGGCCCTTCGAGCCAGCACCGCCATTCAGTGTGATCATGGCTGATCGTCCCCAATCAATAAACTGTGCCTGCCTTCTCCCCATATCCCTTGACTCCACTAGCCCCTAGAGCTCTATCCAACTCTCTCTTAAATCCATCCAGTGATTTGGCCTCCACTGCCCTCTGTGGCAGGGAATTCTATAAATTCACGACTCTGGGTGAAAATGTTTTTTCTCACCTCAGTCTTAAATGACCTCCCCTTTATTCTAAGACTGTTGCCCCTGGTTCTGGACCTGCCCAAAATTGGAAACATTTTTCCTGCATCTAGCTTGTCCAGTCCTTTTATAAATGTATATGTTTCTATAAGATCACCCCTCATCCATCTAAACTCCAGTGAATACAAGCCTAGTCTTTTCAATCTTTCCTCATATGACAGTCCCGCCATCCCAGGGATCAATCTCGTGAACCTATGCTGCACTGCCTCAATCACAAGCATGACCTTCCTCAAATTAGGAGATCAAAACTGTACACAATACTCCGGATGTGGTCTCGACAGAGCCCTATACAACTGCAGACGAACCTCTTTACCCCCATACTGAAATCCTCTTGTTATGAAGGCCAACATTCCATTAGCTTTCTTCACTGCCTGCCGTATCTGCACGGCAGCTTTCAGTGACCGGTGTACAAGGACACCCAGGTCTCGCTGTACCTCCCCCTTACCTAATCTAACCCCATTGAGATAATAATCTGCCCCCTTGTTTTTGCCGCCAAAGTGGATAACCTCGCATTTATCTATATTATACTGCATCTGCCACGCATCTGCCCACTCACTCAACCTGTCCAGGTCACCCTGCAACCTCCTAATAACCTCTTCACAGTTCACACTGCCACCCAGCTTTGTGTCATCCACAAACTTGATAGTGTTGCTCCTAATTCCCTCTTCCAAATCTTTAATATATATGGTAAACACCGAGCCTTGCGGCACTCCACTCGCCACTGCCTGCCATTCTGAAAAGGACCCGTTCACTCCTGATCTTTGCTTCCGGTCTGCCAACCAATTTTCTATCCATTTCAACACCCTACCCCCAATACCATGTGCTCTAATTTTAGTCACCAGTCTCTCATGCGGGACCTTATCAAAGTCTTTCTGAAAGTCTAGATACACTACATCCACTGGCTCCCCTTCATCCATTTTACTTGTCACATCCTCAAAAAATTCCAGAAGATTAGTCAAGCATGATTTCCCTTTCATAAATCCATGTTGACTTGGACTAATCCTTTTACTGCTATCCAAATGCTCCATTATTACCTCTTTAATAATTGACTCCAGCATCTTTCCCACCACGGAAGTGTTTGTTTGCCTTGTATTATGGTGGCGGGTTCTGTTTTGTTTTATTGTATTGTAAATATTATTTTTAATAATTGAATACATTTTTTGATTTTTTTTTTAAATTGCCGGTTACCAAGCTCACGGAACTTGGTGTCTGTGCATCTCTCTGCAACTGGATCCTCAACTTCCTCATCAACAGACCATTATTGTTATGAATTGGCAGCACCACTTCCTCCTGGGTAAACATCAGTACGGGAGCACCTATATAATAACAACCATATAACAATTACAGCACGGAAACAGGCCCTCTCGGCCCTTCCAGTCCGTGCCGACCATTTGTTTTCCCCTAGTCCCAGGGGAAAACCTGAGCACTAGCAACCTCAAGGCTGCTAGTGCTCAGCTCCCTGCTCTACTCACTCTATACTCATGACTGTGTAGCTGGACACAGTGCAAACTCCTCTTCAAATTCACCAACGACACCACTGTTGTTGGACGAATTACAGATGGTGATGAGTCAGAGTATAGAAGTGAGATCGATCGACTGACCAAATGGTGCCAGCACAACAACCTTGCTCTCAATGTCAGTAAGACCAAGGAACTGATTGTGGACTTTGGAAGAGGAAGGACTATAAACTTGTTTGCATCAACAGGACAGTGGCGGAGTCAAAAACTTCACATTCCTGGGCATGAATATTTCTGATGATCTCTTCTGTACCCATAGAAACATAGAAACATAGAAATTAGGTGCAGGAGTAGGCCATTCAGCCCTTCGAGCCTGCACCGCCATTCAATATGATCATGGCTGATCATCCAACTCAGTATCCCGTACCTGCCTTCTCTCCATACCCTCTGATCCCCTTAGCCACAAGGGCCACATCCAACTCACTCTTAAATATAGCCAATGAACTGGCCTCAACTACCCTCTGTGGCAGAGAGTTCCAGAGACTCACCACTCTCTGTGTGAAAAAGGTCTTTCTCATCTCGGTCTTAAAGGATTTCCCCCTTATCCTTAAGCTGTGACCCCTTGTCCTGGACTTCCCAACATCGGGAACAATCTTCCTGCATCTAGCCTGTCCAACCCCTTAAGAATTTTGTAAGTTTCTATAAGATCCCCTCTCAATCTCCTAAATTCCAGAGAGTATAAACCGAGTTTATCCAGTCTTTCTTCATAAGACAGTCCTGACATCCCAGGAATCAGTCTGGTGAACCTTCTCTGCACTCCCTCTATGGCAATAATGTCCTTCCTCAGATTTGGAGACCAGAACTGTACGCAATACTCCAGGTGTGGTCTCACCAAGACGCTGTACAACTGAAGTAGAACCTCCCTGCTCCTGTACTCAAATCCTTTTGCTATGAAAGCTAACATACCATTCGCTTTTTTCACTGCCTGCTGCACCTGCATGCCTACTTTCAATGACTGGTGTACCATGACACCCAGGTCTCGCTGCATCTCCCCTTTTCCTAATCGGCCACCATTTAAATAATAGTCTGCTTTTCTGTTTTTGCCACCAAAGTGGATAACCTCACATTTATCCACATTATACTGCATCTGCCAAACATTTGCCCACTCACCCAGCCTATCCAAGTCACCTTGCAGTCTCCTAGCATCCTCCTCACAGCGAACACTGCCCCCCAGCTTAGTGTCATCCGCAAACTTGGAGATATTGCCTTCAATTCCCTCATCCAGATCATTAATATATATTGTAAATAGCTGGGGTCCCAGCACTGAGCCCTGCGGTACCCCACTAGTTACTGCCTGCCATTGTGAAAAGGACCCGTTTACTCCTACTCTTTGCTTCCTGTTTGCCAGCCAGTTCTCTATCCACATCAATACTGAACCCCTAATACCGTATGCTTTAAGTTTGTATACTAATCTCTTATGTGGGACCTTGTCGAAAGCCTTCTGGAAGTCCAGATATACCACATCCACTGGTTCTCCCTTATCCACGCTACTAGTTACATCCTCGAAAAATTCCACAAGATTCGTCAGACATGATTTACCTTTTGTAAATCCATGCTGACTTTGTCCAATGATTTCACCACGTTCCAAATGTGCTGCTATCCCATCTTTAATAACTGACTCTAGCAGTTTCCCCACTACCGATGTTAGACTAACTGGTCTGTAATTCCCCGTTTTCTCTCTCCCTCCCTTCTTAAAAAGAGGGGTTACATTTGCTACCCGCCAATCCTCAGGAACTACTCCAGAATCTAAAGAGTTTTGAAAGATTATCACTAATGCATCCACTATTTCCTGAGCTACTTCCTAAGTACTCTGGGATGCAGCCTATCTGGCCCTGGGGATTTATCGGCCTTTAATCTATTCAATTTACCCAACACCACTTCCCGACTGACCTGGATTTCACTCAATTCCTCCTTTGACCCACAGTCCCCTGCTATTTCAGGCAGATTATTTATGTCTTCCTTAGTGAAGACGGAACCAAAGTAGTTATTCAATTGGTCCGCCATATCCTTGTTCCCCATGATCAACTCACCTGTTTCTGACTGCAAGGGACCTACATTTGTTTTAACTAACCTCTTTCTCTTCACATATCTATAAAAACTTTTGCAGTCAGTTTTTATGTTCCCTGCCAGTTTTCTTTCATAATCTATTTTTCCTTTCCTAATTAAGCCCTTTGTCCTCCTCTGCTGGTCTCTGAATTTCTCCCAGTCCTCTGGTATGCTGCTTTTTCTGGCTACTTTGTACGCATCATCCTTTGCTTTGATACTATCCCTGATTTCCCTTGTTATCCACGGATGCACTACCTTCCCCGATTTATTCTTTTGCCAAACTGGGATGAACAATTTTTGTAGTTCATCCATGCAGTCTTTGAATGTCTTCCATTGTATATCCACCGTCAACCCTTTTAGAATTAATTGCCAGTCAATCTTGGCCAATTGCATTGCTGCAATAAAGTACATTGCTGCAATAAAGCCTCTACTTCCTGAGAAGATTGCAGAGATTCTGTATGTCAGAGAGGATTCTCTTGAACTTCTACAGGTGTACAGTAGTGAGCATATTGACTGGTTGCACCATGGCCTGATACAGCAACAAATGGCCAGAATGAAGAATATTGCAAAAAGTGGTGACCACTGCCTGATCACGAGAGATCACTGGTGATCACGAGTAACGTGACCATGATCTCCCCCCCAACAAAGAGATCTACAGGAGTTGTTGCCTCAAAAAGGTCGCCAGCATTATCAGAGACCCGCACCCCCCTGACTATGCTCTCGTTTTATCCCTCCATCGGGAAGAAGGTGCAGGAGCCTGAAAATTGTAATGACCAGGTTCAGGAACAGCTTCTTCCGTACAGCCATGAGGCTATTAGACACTACAAGGGCACAGCGGTACTGCTGCTACCTTACAGCACCACAGACTCGGGTTCGATCCTGACTACGGGCGCTGTCTGTAAGGAGTTTGTACGTTCTCCCCGTGACCAGCGTGGGTTTTCTCCGAGATCTTCGGTTTCCTTATTTAAGTCTGAAGAGGGGTCTCCACCCGAAACGTCACCTAGTCTTTTTCTCCAGAGATTCTGACTGACCCTTCATAGTTGCTGCAAGGGTCTGTCTATGATGTCTACATATCTGCTGCGCTGCTGCAAGTAAGAATTCCACTGTTCTATTTTGGGACATGACAATAAAACTCTCGGATATGCAGGGAGTGTAGGGATATGGATTTCCGGGTATCTTGCAGCTCAGGCTGAGAAGGAGGAAGTTAAATCACAAAAAAGCTGGAGTAACTCAGCGGGTCAGGCACATCAAAGCCGATCAATGATCAAGGAAATGTAGAATGGTTCATTGTAGGCTGAGGGGGAGGTGACAAGGAGGCATACAAACAGTAACATTAATTAGGAAGGCAGTGAAACTAGTCTGCACAAGGAGGAAGTGAAGTTGGGGGCGGTGCTGGTTCCTCTTGTGCTGTCGCTGAGCTCCAGGCAACATGAGAGAGCAGTGACCTCACTGGGCGGTGGGAGGGTTGGCTGGGCTCGGCTCAGACTTATATAGCCTGGGCTGGCGGGGCTGGCGGCGCAGCGCTCATCGCACAGGTTTGGGTGAAGTTGGGATGCGCATTCCAGGACGGCTGGATGGCGAACACGGCAAGCGGACCACAGTGAGTGTGGCGTGGACCTCCACGCACGGACATAACGTGAAAGTCACCGGCGCGGTCATGTCACCCACTTACTGCATTCTTTAAGGGACTTCGTGTGTCGGAAGCAACTGCAAATGCTGCTTTACACACAATGCTGGAGTAACTCAGACGGCATCTCTGGAGAAAAGTTTCGGGTGAAGATGTTTCGGGTCGAGACCCGTCTTCAGACTGAGAGTCGGGGGAAAGGGAGATACAAAGAGATGAGGAAGGGTGAGGTGTGAAAACGACAGATCAAAGCAGACGGCCAAGGAAATGTAGAATGGTTTATGGTTAGCCGAAGGGATGGTGACAACGAGTTAGTGAAATGAATCGGGAGAAACGAGACGGAGAATCAGGGTGTGGGAGGGACGGAGAGAGATGTAAGCAAGTTGTAGTTAGAGAAACCGTGTAACCGTGTAGGTTAGAGTTTGTGTCGGATGGAACTGCAGATGCTGGTTTACATCGAAGAGAGACACAAAGTGCTGGAGTAACTCCGCGGGTCAGGCAGCATCTATGGAGAGAAGGAATAGGTGACGTTTCGGGTCGAGACCTTTCCTCGTCTGAAGAAGGGTCCCGACCTGAAACATCACCTAATCCCTCTCTCCAGAGATGCTGCCTGACCCACTGAGTTACTCTAGCACTTTGTATGTTATTAAAGGAAGGAACATTTGTGGCTTTGATATTATTTTCTTTGGATGTGACCTAGGTTGCATACTGATCTTTTGGCTAATGGCTGGGTTATTTTGAAACGAATGTTCTGTCTGGTACATACAGTGGTGTTTTCTTTGCTAAAAATAGAGGGACTTCGTATTTGAGGTATTGGGCTTGTTCTTGTAACTTTTAACAATGAAACAGAAACGAGGTATCGGAATATATTGATCATGAAAGTGTATATTGAGCGTTCAAATGAGAGAAGCAAGGAAACTACCCGCCCACCTTCACCATAAGCTTGAGAACTGACGGTGCGTGGTGGGGTTTACATGTTATTTTTACCCACTACTCGAGTCCCAGCAGGGCGAGGAGTTAGTTGTCTGCTTAGTTTCCGCTGTTAGATATTTTAACCTGAACTTTACCCAGCCTGGGGAATGTGGGACTCTGGGTCACAAGGAATGGCCGTGGCGAATAACAAATCAGTTAACTAGTGTGTGATGCTGGAGTTAGGTGAAGCAAGCTGAGAAGAGGCCTGTTTGGCATAGAATCCTCCAGCTATGCAGCCATGGAAATCGTTCCTTCAGCCCACCTTGTACATCCAGACCGAGTTCATAAGATCTAGGAGCAGAATTAGGCCATTCGGCCAATCAAGTCTACTCTGCCATTCAATCATGGCTGATCTCTCTTTCCCTCTCAACCCCATTCTCCTGCCTTCTCTCTGTAACCCCTGACAGTCTTGACCTACTGGGCTAGTCCTACTTGCCTGCATTTGGCCCTTTGCCCTCTAAAACCTCCTGTCTATGTGGATCATGAACACCTAATTAGTCAGGTTAGGCTGAATAGGTTCTCCCCACACCCTGGGGAAAAAGATAATGTTGGATTACAGTCTTCAAGTGATTCTTTACCAAGTTTCCTTCATTGGTCATCGTTTGAAAGAAGTGCGTAGTGTAGTACAGGCATATATACAAGTTCCAATCCTTGTGTGTAGGAAGGAACTGTAGATGATGGTTGACACCAAAGATAAACACAAAATGCAGCAGCAAGTCAGCGGGTCAGACTGCTGTGATGAATTGTCTCGATACAAAATCTCGATTTGAGTACAAGAGCAGGGAGGTTCTACTGCAGTTGTACAGGGTCTTGGTGAGGCCACACCTGGAGTAGTGCATACAGTTTTGGTCTCCTAATCTGAGGAAAGACATTCTTGCCATAGAGGGAGTACAGACAAGGTTCACCAGACTGATTCCTGGGATGGCACAACTTCCATATGAAGAAAGACTGGATAGACTCGGCTTGTACTCGCTGGAATTTAGAAGATTGAGGGGTGATCTCATAGAGACTTACAAAATTCTTAAGGGGTTGGACAGGCTAGCTGCAGGAAGATTATTCCCGATGTTGGGGAAGTCCAGGACAAGGGGTCACAGTTTAAGGATAAGTGGGAAGTCTTTTAGGACCGAGATGAGAAAATCGTTTTTCACACAGAGAGTGGTGAATCTGTGGAATTCTCTGCCACAGAATGTAGTTGAGGCCAGTTCGTTGGCCATATTTAAGAGGGAGTTGGATGTGGCCCTTGTGGCTGAAGGGATCAGCGGGTATGGAGAGAAGGCAGGTACAGGATATTGAGTTGGATGATCAGCCATGATCATATTGAATGGCGGTGCAGGTTCGAAAGGCCGAATGGCCTGCTCCTGCACCTAATTTCTATGTTTCTATGTTTCTAAAACGACACCTACTTGTCCTTTTGGACAAGCTAGATCAATTCAGGGGAATATGGTCTCCATTTATTGAATACTTAAAGGGTCATGGTAGTCCGGTTCGAGGGCCTGACTGAAGCCTGAATGAAGGAATAGATGAAGAACTATATACAATAGACCATGGATATATCTCCAATGAAGAATATCTTGTTTAATACTCCACTCATTTTATCGATTTTCTACTTCTATTTTATTTCTTTTTATTATTTCTCTTTACTATTTTCTTTCTGTTATAAAATAATAAAAAGTATAGAAGTATAAATAAGAATGACTGTAAACTTTAAAAATATTAAGAATGTATGTGACGAATAATATGTTTCTTCTTTTTGATTTTATGTTATTCCTTCTTAATATGTATTTACTTCTAATAAAAATATTTTACAAATCAAAACGTCACCTATTCCTTTTCCCCAGGGATGCTCCCTGACCTGCTGAGTTACACCACCATTTTATGTTTATCTTCAACGCTTATTCAGACTTGCAAATAAAAATCCCACTGCCCTTTTCTTTGTCACATTCCTCAGATTAAAAATAGGAATCGAGTAAGGGAGTAATCTAGAAAGTTTGAACCAACCATCTCCCACACACCCACCCTCATCATCCCCAGCTGTTCTCCCTTTGACCCGCAAACCAAACCATGAGGATTCTTCTGCAGTTGTATCGGGCTCTGGTAAGACCACATCTGGAGTATTGTGTACAGTTTTGGTCTCCTAATTTGAGGAAGGACATCCTTGTGATTGAGGCAGTGCAGCGTAGGTTCACGAGATTGATCCCTGGGATGGCGGGGCTGTCATATGAGGAAAGATTGAAAAGACTAGACTTGTATTCACTGGTGTTTAGAAGGATGAGGGGAAATCTTATAGAAACTTATAAAAGGACAGGACAAACTAGATGCAGGAAAAATGCTCCCAACGTTGGGCGAGTCCAGAACCAGGGACCACAGTCTTAGAATAAAGGGGAGGCCATTTAAGACTGAGGTGAGAAAAAATGTTTTCACCCAGAGAGTTGTGAATTTGTGTAATTCCCTGCCACAGAGGGCAGTGGAGGCCAAGTCACTGGATGGATTTAAAAGAGAGTTAGAGCTCTAGGGACTAGTGGAATCAATGGATATGGGGAGAAGACAGACACAGATTGATTGGGGACGATCATGATCACAATGAATGGCGGCGCTGGCTCAAAGGGCCGAATGGCCTCCTTCTGCACCTATTTTCTATGTTTCTATGATTGCCATGGATTCCAGTCCAGAATTTCCTACCGGCAATTTCCTCACCCACTACCACCAACAACTGATTCTACATGTGTTGGAGTAAATCAGCAGGTCACACAGCATCTATGGAGAAAATGGATGGATGATATTTTGGGTCGGGACCCTTCTTCATTTCGGAGCTTAATATTAACTTGCAGTCAGACTCCTGTTGGGATGAATGTGTGGACAGTGGGTGAATAAGGTGGACACAAAGATTCTCTAGCACTCTATATGTTGAGTTTAGAAATACAGCACGGAAACAGGTCCTTCGGCCCACTGAGTCCCGCTAACCAGTGAACACTGCACATTAACGCTATCCTACACAAACTAGGGAATTTCTTTTTACATTTATACCAAGTCAATTAACAGACAAGCTTGTACACCTTTGGAGTGTGGGAGGAAACCGGAGATCCAGGGGAAAACTCATGTGGTCACAGGGAGAACGTAAAACTCCGTACAGACACCCATAGTCAGGATTGAACCCAGGGCTCTGACACTGTAAGGCAGCAACTGTACTGCTGCACCACCGTCCCATCTATGAGTGTGTAAACGAAGGAGTAATTGCCAGCACCTCGCTCCCAAGTTGGAGGAAGGGAAAGATATCAGGAAATTTGGAGCAAGTGTGGATGGCATTGAGATTAAAAACTGGGAGGTGCACAAGGATGATAGCAAGGGGAAATCCCAAGGGATACAACTAAAATGGTCATGTGGAGGCATGCCCACAGATAGGGATTTATCGTGGAGCAGATTATAAGGGGAAGCTAGGATTTGGATGAGTATGGTGGCGTGCATCCAAGAGTACTTTGTCCCAGGCCGGGCTCTCCCAGGACCACGTGATCCAGACCACGTGCCGCGACAGAGCGTGGCACGGGGAATGATGTCATCCCGTGTAGCTGTGGCATGGATATTGTCAGGATGACAAATGCCCCATAACTGCTCATTACCGGGTTTAATTTCAGAAAAGATCAATTGGACAAAATTGCATAACTCTGCAAAATAAATTGTCAAAAACTGGAATTTCTTGCAAGGCAGCAACCTGCATAAACAATGCTCTGCCACTCTGATGGTGTTTGTAACTCGTGCAAATTCATCACTTTGTCCATTGCTCATCAATTTATTTCTTCATAAATTTCTCTTTGTTTAATTCTGTTTTTCGTCACTGAAGCATTTATGCACCATTTTCAGTTAATGCTGCATTATTTTATTCTGCATTTCTATTTCAGCTTGTTTTTTCATTCCAGTACCCCTTTTCTACTCATCGTCCATTGTTTTTGAAGCAGCTGAGAGATAACTAGAAGATAGTCACAGTGCTGGAGTAACTCAGCGGGACAGGTAGCATATCTGGAGAAAAGGAATAGGTGACATTTCGGGTGGAGGCCCTTCTTCAGACTGAGAGTCAGTGGAGAGGGAAATTCGAAGAACGTAGACGGCACATAGAATAAATAAATGAAAGATATGCGAAAAGCATAGAGAATCAAGGAGAGATAGAGCGCACAATGGTCCATTGTTGGCTGTAGGGTAGGTGACAATGAGTTATACAGACAGTGATCTCGACAGGACGACAGTGAAACTAGTACAATGACTAGGGTGGGGAAGGGACGGAGAGAGAGGGACGCAAGGTTTACTTGAAGTTAGAGAAATCAATATTCATACCGCTGGGTTGTAAGCTGCCCAAGCGAAATATGAGGTGGCAGTTCCTCCAATGTCTATTTGGCCTCACTATCTCCCACGAGATAACTAACATTGGGAGCACTGTTACAACAAACAGTTAAGATTGGTGTAGGTATACAGAGGGTTGCTGGGAAAAGGCCATGCAGGAGAGGTGATCTGTAAGCTCGATACTATTCACCAAAACAGAGATGTGTGTTTAACTTACATGTCCAACACAAGCAATATTTAAACTACGCTGATTGCATTTATTCCTTCACTTGAATTCCTTCCTTTCCTTACTGTGGCCTTAAATATTTGGATCTCATAACCCTACCTTCAGCTATTTTGCACCAAAATAAATGATGATGTTTCACATAGTACCTTCGCATTGTAAAACATTTATGAAATATAATCAATCTCATTTCTGAAATAATAACGCTTTTGAAATATATGATGCAAGTAAAGTCAGAAGGGTTCCAACCTAAAGTTTCACCTATCCATGTTCTCGAGTGATGCTCAGCATCGGTCGATCAGAAACCAATGAGGATTATCTATCATCCCTGCTTTAAAAAATCTTCAACTAGGGGGAAACATGTGGGTCAAATAAAAATAAAACAGCCGACTTTCCTGCTAGGTTACATCACCTTCTTCACGAGATTGTAAATGTTCAACTCCTAGGCAATCTGCCAGCTGAGATTTAGTTATTTGATGGAGAATTTGAGGCCCTCTGAATGTTTTTCAGTATGTTTTTCGCTCCCATTTCTTGAAATACACCAAACTTTCAGTCTTCACATCATGCTCAGGGAATGTAATTTTTTTATTGGGACACACGATGTTGACATTACTTGCAGGGCTAACACTTATTTCCTGTTCCTTACCTCCCCAATGTAAAACTGAGGCATTGGCAAATCCACTTATCTGTTATTTTAGTTCCATTTAGTTTATTGTCACGTGTACCAAGGTACAGTGAAAAGCTTTTGTTGCGTGCTAACCAGTCAGCGGTAAGACAATACGTGATTACAATTGAGCCACTTACAGTGTACAGATACATGATAAGGGAATAACGATTAGTGCAAGGTTAAGGCAGCAAAGTCCGCTGAAAGATAATCTAAGGATCACCAATGAGGTAGATAGCAGTTCAGCACAGCTCTCTGGTTGTGGTAGAATCCAAAAGATCTTTACAAATGTGCTGGGTCACGGTTCTGTATGGGTTTTTTCTTCAAAACGATGGCATCACTGCAAGACCAATAATTATTGCCTATCCCTAATTACTGTGATGATAAAGTACGAAGCACCTTCCTGAGTCACTGCAGCCCTTCTGGTTAAGGCACTCCCAAAGTGCGGCTGGGTTGGGAGTTCCAGCAACACTGCAGGAAGTTTTAGAAATTTATTGTGCGAGAAATCAGGAAATGGATTTGACAAAAACAGAAACCGGAGAGTTTATTGTAAATAATGCTTTTTGTTTGTCGTATATTTGTCAGGTAAGAAGGTCACAGGTTTCTGAAATATAATAAAGGTCCAATCTCCAGTGTAAATGGAGATTTAACAAGGATTAATAAAGGTAAAGTCCTTTGTCTTCTGATGTGCTATTAAATTATTTGGATGTGAAACAAATCAAGGAGCTTTTTCACTGCCTGAGGAAACCCATTTTATTGTAGTTGATATGTCAACATCAGGGGGATTACTATGTGGCCATTGCTCAGTTGTCGGAGCAGGTGTCGTTGTTTGTTTGCACGTTGCTCACTGCACTGAAAAAATGTAGTACCCTGTAGTACAGGTAGTACTTTGAGATGTTTGAACATGGTATAATGATATTTGTTATCAGTAGTGATAGCATTAGCAGTAGTGGGCGAAGACTGTTTTAGTAAACATGTTTTGTGACTTGGAAAAATGGGCAAGATCATCACACAGACCAAACAGAACAGCAGCTCAAAGAAATGGGCGTCACGGCAGCGCAGCAGCAGAGTTTCTGCCTCACAGCGCAGATACCCGAGTTTGATCCTGACTATGGGTGCTGTCTGTAAGGAGTTTGTACGTTCTCCCCGTGACCTGCGCAGGTTTTCTCCGGAAAGTCCAGTTTCCTCCCACACTCCACAGATGTATAGGTTTGCAGGCTAATTGGCTTGGTATAATTGTAAATTGTCCCTAGTATGTAGAATAGTGTTAATGTGCAGGGATCACTGATTGGCGCGGTCTCGATGGGCCCGAAGGTCCTGCGTCACGCTTTATCTCTAAATTAAAATGCAAGGATCCATTTGCTCAAAGGGGATTTCTTTAACCAGTACTGTTTAAAATATAGAGAAAGATTCACAGATCCACTCAAACCAGTGTAAAATCAGGAGGCCCCGTGCATTCTATTATAGTAGACTATGATTTGAGATGAATAGGTTGAGAGAAACTACGATTTAATAAAAGGTTAGGCTAGCAAACTGATTTGGACAATATGAAAGTTGATTGGGCTAATTACCAGACATTGGACTTTGGAACAACGTGTTATGATTAATATATTGTATTATATAAACATATATTACGGTATAATGGGTGTTGAGCTAATCATTATACTGTATTTCCTTGTTCCTGGCAACAAAACCTTTTGTGGAAATATCTGTGAGATAAGTACGTCAACTTGGCAACAGTCCTAAACAGTCATTAGTATCTTAACAGTATCTTAACTGTTGACCCATTCCTTCTCTCCAGAGATGCTGCCTGTCCTGCTGAGTTACTCCAGCATTTTGTGTCTACCTTTAATTTAGAAACATAGAAAACAGGTGCAGGAGGAGGCCATTCGGCCCTTCGAGCCAGCACTGCCATTCATTGTGATCATGGCGGATCGTCCCAATAAATAACCCTTGCCTGCCTTCTCCCCATATCCCCTAATTCCACTAGCCCCTAGAGCTCTATCTAACTCTCTCTTAAATCCACCCAGTAATTTGACCTCCACTGCCCTCTGTGGCAGGGAAATCCACAAATCCACAACTCTCTGGGTGAAAAGGTTTTTTCTCACCTCAGTCTTAAATGGCCTCCCCTTTATTGTAAGACTTTGGCCCCTGGTTCTGGACTCGCCCAACATTGGGAACATTTTTCCTGCATCTAGCTTGTCCAGTCCTTTTACAATGTTATATGTTTCTATAAGATATCCTCTCATCCTTCTAAACTCCACTTAAACTAGCATCTGCAGTTCTTTCCTACACATTAACCGTTCGAGGTATTGGGTGACATGTTTCAGATGTACATCTGATTGCTTTTGATCTCCAGGTGGCCAAACATTTTTATTTCCCTTCCCATTCCCTTACTGATCTTTCTGTCCTGGGCCTCCTCCATTGTCAGAGTGAGGCCACACGCAAATTGGAGGAACAGCGCCTCATATTTAGCTTGGCAGCTTACATCCCAGCAGTATGAAGCTTGATTTCTCTCATTTCATGTTACCCTTCAATTCCCTTTCTCTCTGTCCCTCCCCCACCCTAGTTGTCCTGCTAGTTTCATTGTTCGTATCCTTTCATTATCACTTCCTCCACAGCCAACAATGGACCATTGTGGGCTCTTTGCTGATCAGTGCTGGCTCTGAAGCCTTCTAGCTTTCCTCTCCCCTGACTCTCAGTTCAAAGAAGGGTCTCGGCCAAAAACGTCACCTATCCATGGTCTCCAGAAATGCTGCCCGACCTGTTGAGTTACTCCAGCATTTTGTGTCTTATTTTAGGTATGTTGAGTTGATTGAGCTAGGTGTGATAACGATAAAAGAGCTGGCACTTGTACAAAACCTTACTTAGCCACGGGACATTCCAAAGCACTTTTCAACCAATGTAATACTTATTCGATGTCGTGACTGTGGTATCGGCGGAAATGTGGCAGTCACTTTGTACACATTGAGGTCCCAGAGGCAGCATGACAGCTTGCAACCAAGATCTAGGCAATGAGACAACGAGAGACTTTGATGTTATCTGCAATTTTTAGAATCGAGTACAACACCGGCAGTAGGTATGATGTGCGTCACCAAAATTGTTCCTTTATCTGCTGAAGTCCACAGGGCTGCATTGAGAGGCTGAGATCATCTGGTCTACTGGCATGGACCAACATTAACCAATATGCACCGTTGTTCGATGTTGGGACACCTCCCCTGGGTTGAAGGAAAGTTTGGCAAACAATGTATATGTGGTCTGGTTGCCGTGAAAACCACCATGTAATGTTAACAGATTTGTTGCATAGCCAAAGGTGATGGGCTTATTGAATAATGCATTAAAATCTCTGTTTGGGATCATCACAAGAGCTTCAAATGAGTAAAATGAACCATAAGTTGGAGGAGAAAATTAGGCAATTTGGCCACTCAAGACTACTCCACCATTCAATCATGGTTGATTTATCTTTCCCTCAATCCCATACTCCTGCTTTCTCCCCATATCCCTTGACATCCTTGCTTATCAAATGTGTTAGTTTAACATAGAAACATAGAAATTAGGTGCAGGAGCAGGCCATTCGGCCCTTCGAGCCTGCACCGCCATTCAATATGATCATGGCTGAACATCCAACTCAATATCCTGTACCTGCCTTCCCTCCATATCCCCTGATCCCTTCAGCCACAAGGGCCACATCCAACTCCCTCTTAAATATGGCCAACGAACTGGCCTCAACTACCTTCTGTGGCAGAGAATTCCACAGATTCACCACTCTCTGTGTGAAAAACGATTTTCTCATCTCGGTCCAAAAAGACTTCCCCCTTATCCTTAAACTGTGACCCCTTGTCCTGGACTTCCCCAATATCGGGAATAATCTTCCTGCATCTAGCCTGTCCAACCCCTTAAGAATTTTGTAAGTCTCTATGAGATCACCCCTCAATCTTCTAAATTCCAGTGAGTACAAGCCGAGTCTATCCAGTCTTTCTTCATATGGAAGTCGTGCCATCCCAGGAATCAGTCTGGTGAACCTTCTCTGTACTCCCTCTATGGCAAGAAAGTCTTTCCTCAGATTAGGAGACCAAAACTTTATGCAATACTCCAGGTGTGGCCTCACCAAGACCCTGTACAACTGCAGTAGAACCTCCCTGCTCTTGTACTCAAATCCTTTTGCTATGAATGCCAACATACCATTCAACCTTTACCAACGTGTGGCTTGCCCAGGGGCTAATATTTCTAGTAGCCAATAGCATTTTGCAAGCAGTCTGGGCACAGAATGAGCTCTTGCTTTTTCTTTTGCTCATATAAATTGTTTTTTTAACCATATAACCATATAACAATTACAGCACGGAAACAGGCCCTCTCGGCCCTTCCAGTCCGTGCCGACCATTTGTTTTCCCCTAGTCCCATCTACCTGCACTCAGACCATAACCCTCCATTCCCTTCACATCCATATACCTATCCACTTTACTCTTAAATGTTAAAATCGATCCTGCCTCCACCACTTCTGCTGGAAGCTCATTCCACACAGCCACCACCCTCTGAGTAAAGAAGTTCCCCCTCACGTTACCCCTTAATTCTCATGTCATGCCCTCTTGTTTGAATCTTCCCTACCCTCAATGGGAAAAACGTATCCACGTCAACTCTGTCTATCGCTTTCATCATTTTAAAGACCTCAATAAAGTCCCCCCTTAACCTTCTGCGCTCCAAAGAATAAAGACCTAACTTGTTCAACCTTTCTCTGTAACATAGTTGCTGGAACCCTGGCAACATTCTAGTAAATCTCCTCTGTACTCTCTCTATTTTGTTGACATCCTTCCTATAACTAGGCGACCAAAATTGTACACCATACTCCAGAATTGGTCTTACCAATGCCTTGTACAATTTTAACATTGCTTCCCTACTCCTATATTCAATGCTCTGATTTATAAAGGCCAGCACACCAAATGCTTTCTTTACCACCCTATCTACATGCGATTCCACCTTCAGGGAACTATGCACAGTTATTCCTAGATCCCTCTGTTCCACAGCATTCCTCAATTCCCTACCATTTACCAAGTACTTCCTATTTTGATTTGTCCTGCCAAGATGTAGCACTTCACACTTAACAGCATTAAACTCCATCTGCCATCTTTCAGAGCACTTTTCCAAATGGCCCAAATCTCTCTGTAGACTTTGAAAATCTACTTCATTATCCACAACACCACCTATCTTAGTATCATCTGCATACTTACTTATCCAATTTTCCACCCCATCATCCAGATCATTGATGTATTTTCTCCTCTCCCTGTGGTTATTTTACTTGTTGAGCTGAACCTCGGTTTCAGATTAACAGATCAGGTAAAAAATTAACTTTATTTGATAAGAAATTGCAGCAATTTGGAGTCATTTCCCACAGCAAGATTTTTATTTGTTTAACTGACCCTGTTCAGCACAGATTAATAACTTGAACTCAGTGGCCCTCATTCTGTCCACCCTTGAGTTTGTGTAAGCTTGGTATTTTGGTCAGGATGGCCTGTAACGTGACAATGTCAGCCTTGTGCAGTAAACAATACAAATGTACGTTTCTGCTTTTCTTTCCAGGATGTTGCTTTAAAGGAACGTGGACTACACCAGCAGGAGAAAATGAGTTTGGCAGAACCTGCACAGTACAGCCATCACTCCCCCTTGGACCTCCCCTCCTGCAGTAAAGGCATCCTAACTGATTCCTCTCACAGCACTAGGACTTGTCCTGCCAAGCGAACATTGACTTCCAATGAAGTCTATTCGGCCAATGTTTGGAAAAGTAGCAATTCAAAAGAACTCAAGAAGGCCGATGACTTGGAAGGAAAGGATGGAGCCGGTAATGAGAGTGTGAATTCTGCACAGAGCATGAACGATTCTTCCGAGTTGCAAATGAAAATGGATTTCTTCCGTAAGTTGGGTTACACTTTGGAGCAGATCTACTTGGTGTTTCAGAAGGTGGACAGCAGCGCAGATACCAACACCATACTAGGGGAGCTGGTGAAGGCAGAAGGTCCAGTAGAGAAGGACATGGGGGCAGAGGAGATCCCTGTGCCTGCCCTGGTATCTCGAGGTGGTTCCTCACTCACAACTCCAAGCAATGGGCCCACGAGGGAAGAGGCACAAGAGCAGGAAGCCAACTTGCGGACGATTGTCATAGATGGCAGCAACGTTGCTATGAGGTAGGTTGCTGTGTTATTCGTTTGCAAACCTGTGCGCAAAACATGAGTGAACATGGTGCAAAGAATCCCCACCCTGTTAACAGTTGCCTTGCCGCAGAAATTTTCTCTCATGTGTAACAAATTTTAATTACTTGAAATGTGACAGAACAGACGTTTATTTTGAAGTTTGGAATTTGTTGGATCTTGCGATCTATAATTTTAACCCATTCTTCTGCTTCACTGCCTTAAGATGTTGGGGGATCGTGTTGAAATGTAATTCTTGCTGCTCTGCCCTGCAATGTTGCTCATCCAAGATAAGTAAGAAGGGCATTGGACTGGGCTCTCCACAGAGGTGTGAGGTCTTCCCTTGCCCCTCCCACACTCCACAGACCACAACCTCACATTCAATGGGCCAACACATTGATCTGAGTGGGCACCATGCAGGTGGGAGTGAGGCAGACGCCCCCAGGACCACAGCCACAACCTTGCTGTTTCTCAGACAGCCAGTTGAACGTCAGTTGGGTTGGAGGGGGTGAGGGGCAAGAGGTGTAGCGAAGGGTCAGGAGAACAATTGCACATAATACACATGGGAGGAGGGAAAGTGAAATGTCCAGAATGTCCAGTAGCTAAATGGGGAGTCGGCACCAGAGCCAGCACCAATGGTCAAGGAGCCCACAATGGTCCATTGTTGGCTATGGAAGAGGTGATAACGAAGCAATATGAACAGTGAAACTAGCAGGATGACAAGGGTGGAGGGGACGGATGGGGAGGGAGGGAATGCAAGGGTTATAGGTAAAGCCAGCTACCCAAGGTAGCGGTATGTCTTTCCTTCTGCACGAGTTATAGGAGCTGGCTTCAGGCCTGCATGCTTTGCTGCACTTTGAGCAGATCATTGCTGACTGTGTCAAGAGTATTATAGGTTAAAATATGATGAGCTCTAACTTTTATGTACATAGCAAAATAATAACTAAATTCTTGGATCCGATAAAGATTACGGGAAGCTATTTCTTCCTATTTCCTGTACCTTTGCCCCCCCCCCACCTCCCTTTACTGTTGACTCACTGGTAACATGCACCTTATCCATCAGCCTTGGATGAATCGTATGCAAATACATCTGTACTTCCTCCTGAGGGGGAATTTTCAGCTCTGGTGCCGACTGCCAAGCAGAAGGTTCCGCCTTTGTCACTAGATACAGATGAAGATAATGTACCACAGGAGAAGCTCCAGCAGTGTGACTGATGATTCACTGGGACCTTAGTTCAGAGTCACAGGCTGGAGGTGGGGCTGGAGATGGGATGGTTGACTGGAAGGTGTGTGCAATTCAAAGGCAAGGATGTTTATTTGCCAACTGTATCATCCGTTTATACTCATCAGAGTGACATGGTGACGCAGAGGTAGAGTTGCTGCCTTACCGAAGAGCCTGTTTCCACGCGGTATCTTTAAACTAAACTGTTATAGGAGCAGAATTAGGCCATTGGGCCCATCAAATCTACTCCGCCACTCAATCATGGCTGCTCTATCTCTCCCTCCAAACCCCATTCTCCCCATAACCCCTGACCCTGTACTAATCAAAAATCTATCAACCTTCACCTTAAAAATATATTGGGCTGGTCTCCCCAGTCACACCCTGCCAGAGCTCCCAAAGGCTGGCTCGACATTCATCTCGACCCTGCAAACTCCACAATATGGAAGGACTGTGTACTTTAGGATGCCACCACCTCCAGGTTCCTCTGCTGACCTGAGTATTTATCATTGTTCCTTCGCTATAGCTGGGCCAAATTCCTGTGTTCCCCGATCCAACAGAAACGTGGGAGTTGGAGTCCTTTCAGAATGTGCAATGCCCAGCATATAAAATGGCAACCACTCACCATTAGGTTTAGTTTAGTTTTGAGATACAGCGCTAAAATAGGCCCATCGGCCCACCGAGTCTACGCCTAACAGCGATCCCCGCACATCAACACCATCCCACACACACAAGGGCAATTTACATTTAAATTAAACCAATTAACATACAAACCTGTCGGTCTTTGGAGTGTGGGAGGAAAGCGAAGATCCCAGAGAAAACACATGCAGGTCACAGGGAGAACTCCATAAGGGCAGCACCCGTGGTCAGGATTGAACCCATCTTAACCTCCTATCTACCTCATTGGAGACCTTTGAACTATCTTTAATCAGACTTTACTCGACTATCTTACACTAAACACTATACCCTTTATCTGCATACTGTGAACTGAGTCATTGTAATCATTAATAGTCTTACCGCTGACTGGATAGCACGCAACAAAACAGGTTTTCACTGTGCACATGACAATAATAAATTAAACTAAATGTCAAACTAAATATTTAAATCAAAGTAGAATACCCATTCACGTTTTTTAGCTTGCGTTTAACAGTTTTCCAGGGATGCTCCCGACCGGACCCCGTGAGTTACTCCAGCACTCTGTGTCTTTCTACGGATTGTTAGTCCAGGTGTCCGAATTACTATGTGTGCAGGAAGGAACTGCAAATGCTGGATTACACTGAGCAGGAATGGGTGAAGAAAGGTCTCGACCCGAGATGCTGCTTGTCCCGCTGAGTTACTCCATCATTTTGTGTCTATGTTATGTCTGGATTGCTAATCCAGTAATGACTGTCCCAGCCAAGGCCACCACTGTAGGTATCGTTGTCCAACAGTGCTGTGGGTCACTTTACAAGCTAATGTGATCTTGTCGTCACTTGATAAGAATTGGCAGTAGAAACGAACACTCTGTTTTCCTGTTTCTGCCATGTCGCTGAGGCCGAGAAAAAGTATCCCACTGCCAATTGTCTTGTATCAAACCTTTGTTCAACCTTGGTCTTTTGTCATCAGCGTGCAGTGGGTGGTGTAGTTAGCTGTTAGATCAGGTCCACAGTAATGAGCCTGTGGCTGCACCTGGCCAGCGCAGAAGTAATGCAATATCGGACCCCAGCCACATGAAGACACAGTAGAGTGGGTGAACAAAAGTTTCAAGGACATCGTACAAAAGGTGCATGGAACAAGTTGCCGGAGGAGGTAGTTGAGGCAGATACTATTGCAATGTTTAAGAAACATTAGACAGGTACGTGGATAGGTTAGGGTTAGAGGGAAATGGGCCAAAAGCAGGCAGCTGGGACTACTGCAGATGGGACATGTTGGTTGGTGTCGGCAAGTGGGGCCGAAGGGCCTGTTTCCACCCTGTATGACTCTATGACTCTCCACGATATGTTAATAGTGTTTAAGGGACTTTAAGATAGGCATGTATAGAATGGAGGGTTATGGATTGGGCAGGTGTGATTAGTTTAGCTTGGCATTGTGTTTGCCACAGACATGTTTGGCTGAAGGGCCTGAACCCGTGTTGTACTTTTTGATGTTCTAAGGTATGACGGCTTTGACCTGTTAGCAGAGTGTGGATTTACATTGAACAAGCTGTTCAAAAGGTGCAGTGATCGCTGGTTACCTTATATTAGCTCAAGGCATGTCTCGATGTCAGTGAACCAAGACAAATGCTTAATTTAATCCATGTGGCTGAATGGGCTGAACAGAGTACTCTCCCAGATGGAAATATATGGTTCATGATGAGTGTGTATTTCCTTCAATAAGAAAACCTTTGTTCTTATCTTGGTGATAGTGGCAGTTGTTGATTTGGAAAGTAATTTAATCCTAACTGTTTCCTAATTACTAACTTGTCAATGTAAAAGGTAGCCCAATGTAAAAGGATCATTGCTTATTTTGTTCTGTCAGGCAAACAAAATAAAATAGTTAATTCATTTTATTTCTGTTCTGAGCGCATTGTTCTCATTGTATAATCACAAAACCAGGCCGTCCAGGTCAATAGAGTGGATGTGGAGAGGATGTCTCCACTCGTGGGAGAGTCCAGGACCAGAGGCCATAGCCTCAGAATAAAAGGACAATCCTTTAGAATGGAGATGGGGTGGAATTTCGTTAGTCAGAGGCCGGTGAATCTGTGGAATTCATTGCCACAGACGGCTGTAGAGGCCAAATCAATGAGTATTTTTTAAACTGAGATTGACAGATTCTTGATGTGTACGGGTGTTGAGAGGGAAAGATAGCTCAGCCATGATTGAATGGCGGAGTGGCCCTGATGGGCTGAATGGCAAGGACTGATGAATTTATGAACATATAGAGTCCACACCAAGAGATCAGGCACCCACTTACAATAATGCTCCACTCAGCAGATTTCTATTCTCTCCTCATTCCCTTCAGCTACCCCTTCCCCCAACTCTACCACTCACCTATATACTCTGAGTTGCGAACAGAGGCCAACTAACCTGCCAACCCACACATCTTTAGGGTGTGGAAGCCCACACCATCACAGGGGCTTGACATGGAAACCGTATATGAATCCCAGCGTTGGTGCAGGCTGTGAGCTCTGCACCATGAAGTCTTCCACTAAGCAACACCAGGCTCAGCGTGGTATTTGGTGGTTCGGCAATGGTTAAACTCGATGAATGAGTGTCAGTCAGCGATGGGGTTTAGTTCAACGTCCTGTCATGACTGTTTAGATGCATCCGAAACCTGAAGGGAAGTAGCTGTGTGGTGTGACTGTCACGTTGTTTCCAGCTGGGACTCTGTTGATAACGCTCTTATCTCTGTGTCAGAAAGATGTGGGTTCAAGTCCCACTCCAGTGACTTGGGTATAACCTTTAAACGCCCAGTACTATGGGCATGCTTCAGATGGGAGGCCGCTCTTATAAAGTGACCTACATCCCTCCATCTGGGTAAGAAAAGGGTTCTAGAGAGTTTTCCCCTTGATCTTGTGGCAAATATACTTTATTCAACCATTAACTAAAAATAGTTAGACACAAAATGCTGGAGTAACTCAGCGGAACAGGCAGCATCTCTCGAGAGAAGGAATGTGTGATGTTTCGGGTCGAGAAGAAAGGTCTCGACCCAAAACATCACCTATTCCTTTTCTCCAGCATTGCTGCCTGATTAGTACGGGTGTCAGGGATTATGGGGAGAAGGCAGGAGAATGTGGTTAGGAGGGAGAGCTAGATCAGCCATGATTGAATGGCAGAGTAGACTTGATGGCCTGAATGGCCTAATTCAGCTCCTATCACCTATGACCTTATGACCTGACCCGCTGAGTTACTCCAGCATTTTGTGTCTATCTTCAGTGTAAACCAACATCTGCAGTTCCTTCCTACACCAAAATTAGTTAGCTAGCCATCATTCCAATTTGTGGAACATTGTTATGTGAAAATTTACCGCCCAATGATCCACTTTAAAACTCCAATTAAATTTCATTTCAAAGGGCTGCAGGCATGTTCTGCGGTCATGAAGTCTTATCTGTGGTCATTATGTGATCAAGGACTAGAGGGCATTGCTTTAAGGTGAGAGAGGACAAGTTTAAAGGAGATGTGCGGGGCAGGTTTTTTACACAGAGGGTGGTGGGTGCCTGGAATACACTGTCAGGGGTACTGGTGAAGGTAGTCAGCATAGTGGCGTTTAAGAGGCTTTTGGATAGACACATGGACATCGCAACAACCCGGAGCTCAATGCTCTTAAGACGATGGAATTGATTGTAGACTTTAGGAGAGCTCCCCCTCCCCTCACCGCACTCACCATCAACAACACCACAGTCACATCTGTGGAGTCTTTTAAGTTCCTGGGAACCATCATCTCCAGGGACCTTAAATGGGAGGCCACCATCGACTCCACAGTCAAAAAGGCCCAACAGAGGATGTACTTCCTGCAGCAGCTGAGAAAACACAATCTGCCACAGGCAATGATGGTCCAGTTTTATACTGCCATCATAGAGTCTGTCCTCACCTTCTCCATCATAGTCTGGTTTGGCTCAGCCACCAAGCACGACATCCGGAGGCTGCAGCGAATCGTCCGATCAGCTGAGAATGTTGTTAGCTGCAACCTTACCCCTATCGACAAACTGTACACTGCAAGGGCCAAGATGCGAGCGGGTAAGATCATCTCTGACCCCTCTCACCCTGGCCACAAACTCTTTGATGCACTTCCCTCTGGAAGGCGACTCCAGACTGTCAAAGCTGCCACAGCCAGACATAAAAACAGCTTTTTTCCACGAGTAGTAGCTCTACTCAACAGCCAAAAGTCTATAGCCTCCTTGTGCTCTGGTATTTTATTTCATTCTTCACATGTTTAAATTATAACGTTTGATTTTTAATTGTTTACTGTAGTGTTGTTACTTGCGAGCAAAGCACCAATGCAAATTCCTTGTATGTGTACATACTTGGCTAATAAAATTCATTCAATACAATATGTGATGATCAGAATTATGTGGTTTATGTGCAGGCAGATAAGAGCTGGTCTTGACATCATGTTCAGCACAGACATTGTGGGCCGAAGGGCCTGTTCCTGTGCTGTACTGTAGACCTTGAATGTTATCAGATTTCAGATTCCTTTATTGTCATTCAGACCTTTCGGTCTGAACGAAATTTCGTTACCTTGCAGTCATAACATGTAACAAATTAAAACAAAACACACAATAAACACATAATTTAACATCCACCACAGTGAGTTCACCAAGCACCTCCTCACTGTGGTGGAAGGCAAAAGTCTTAAGGTCTTTGTCATTTTCCCCTACTTGATCCCCCTCTGTACTGAGGCAATCCAGGCCTTCGATGTCATCGTCCACCAGGCCCGCGGCCGAGCCTCCGAAGCCAGGCCGCCACCGCCGCCGCCGCCAGAACGCCGGAACACCACCACAGCTCCCAGTCAGGATCGACCACGGGAACGCTGGAGCCGCCGGAGCTCTGAAGCCGGGCCGCCGCTGGAGCACCTGCTGGAGAGCCGCTGGAGAGCCGCCGGAGTCGCCGGAGCGCCGAAGACGGGCCGCCGCCGGCACACCCGCCGGAGAGCCGCTGGAGAGCCGCCGGAGCCGCCGGAGCGCCAATGCCGGGCCGCCGCTGGAGCACCGCTGGAGAGCCGCCGGAGAGCCGCCGGAGTCGCCGGAGCGCCGAAGACGGGCCGCCGCCGGGACACCCGCTGGAGCCGCTAGAGCGCCAATGCCGGGCCGCTGCTGGAACACCCGCCGGAGAGCCGCTGGAGAGCCGCCGGAGTCGCCGGAGCGCCGAAGACGGGCCGCCGCCGGGACACCCGCTGGAGAGCCGCCGGAGCGCCAATGCCGGGCCGCTGCTGGAACACCCGCTGGAGCCGCTAGAGCGCCAATGCCGGGCCGCTGCTGGAACACCCGCTGGAGCCGCTAGAGCGCCAATGCCGGGCCGCTGCTGGAACACCCGCTGGAGCAACTGCTGGAGCGCTGAAGCCGGGCCGCCGCCGCCGCCGCCGCTGGAACACCGGAGCTCTGAACGCTCGCCACAGCTCCGAGGCCACCAGCTCCGCCATTAGGCCTCAGCACAGACGGAGACGGTGACGGGGGACACGACAAGAAAAGGTCGCATCCCCCCGAAGGGAGAGACTAAAACCTTGTTTCTCCCACCCTCCCCCCCCCCCCACACAAACACAGCCTAATAAACCAAAAATTCTAACTAAAAACAGACACAAAAGGACAAAAAAAAAGAAAAAACAGACGGACTGCAGGTGAGCCGCAGCTGCCACGCAGCGCCGCCACTTCCTGAATGTTATAGGAGCTCCTGTTTATGGGATATTCTACTCATTTGATGGTTCATTCTTTTCCTCTTTCAAAAGATAAATCATGGCAATCATTTCAAAGAGAAGTTAGATTGTTCTGTCCCCCACCAGGAGAAAAAAATGATGGTTAAAATTTAAATACATTGAATTGGTTTGCTTATTAAATAGAAAATTCTGGAAAGATTTGGATAGCACCACAGCCTAACAGCTTCAGAGACGGGTTTGATTCCGACCTCTGGCACTGTCTGTGTGGAGTTTGCATGTACTCCTTGTAACTACACGGGTTTCTCCTAGGTGCTCTGGTTTCCTTCCACATACCAAAGACAGGTCTATTAGTCACTGTAAATTGCCCCTTTTTTTCTGGGTGTGAGGTTGATTCAGGAGAGAGTTGATGGGAGTGTGACGAGAATGAAATGGGATTAGTGTAATCCGGTCGATGATGGTCAGCATGGATTTGGCGGGCCGAAGGGACTCTTTATGCGCTGTGTGATGTCTAACTATTCTGACTATAAGTTTGAGCAGGTCGGGCAGCAGCTGTAATGAGAGAAACAGAATTAACACTTCAGGTTGAAGGCCGACATCAGATACTGCCGATGTAATTCCTCTAGTTCCTGATCTTATTTAAGATTCCCAGCATCTGGAATTATTTTTTCCTGTACAGGAGGCATGTATTATTGGAAAGGGTAAACGTGTTCCAGACGGGCTCAACAACAAATATTTCTGCAACTGCAGTAGTCTAGGAGCAGATTTTTCCCTAACTTTTCTGAGAATAGGCTGGTGTGATTTTCCTATTTGAAGCAGATGAGGCTCAGTGAAACTTGCCATTGTCTTTCTTCCTGGCTTCTTTCAGTGATCTGTTCTTCAGTAATTGTGAAACTTCTTGGCAGTTCCTTAGTTCACCAGCACATGACTACGCCAACACATGACCACACCAGCACATGACCACAGCAGGATCTGGGCTTATGTTTAATCAGAGACAGAAATTAAGTTTTGTTAACTTTGTGACATGCCACTCATGCACAAAAAAAATCTATCAAAATAACTGCAAATGCACTGTAATCTGTCTGCAAACACACATATTCACTGTTACATATGAACTCACACAATGGAATCTACATTGTATGTCACATGAATAAAGCTTTCTTTCAAGTGCAGCTGAACACAATAAAGCCATTAGTTCCCAGTAAGCACTGACAGAACAGTTTGCCGTATTTTAATGTTAAGCTTATCCCATAACGTCTGAGCTTGTACTTTTTAATATCAGATAAATGTCAAATTAATTGTGGAATTGTATAAATGTCCACGGTGACTGCAAGTGCTGTGAGATCTTAACAAAGTGCAAACTCAGTCTTATTCTTGGTGAATCTGCTTTTGTATTACAGCCATGGGAATAAAGAAGTCTTTTCTTGCCTTGGAATTCAACTGGCGGTGAATTGGTTCCTTGAGAGAGGTCACATAGACATCACGGTCTTTGTCCCATCTTGGAGGAAGGAGCAATCGAGGGCTGACGTGCCGATCACAGGTATGCAGCATTCTAGTTCCTCGTTCTGTTGTGGTTTCCGCTTTAGTGGCCTTGTGTTTGTTCCTGACTAGAATCTCTAAAGGATGGATTGCTAGCTCTGTTTGGCACCTTGCAACCACAAAAAAATACAGGACATAATATACCAGCAAACTATCAGCGTTCCCAGTTGTTATGCTGTTTACACGAAAATAGACACAAAATGCTGGGGCAACTCAGCGGGTCAGGCAGCATCTCTGGAGAAAAGGAATAGGTGAGGTTTTGGGTCAAGGCCCTTCTTCAGACTGAGAGTCAGCAGAGAGGGAGACTAAAGGTATGAAAAGGTACAGAACAAATCGGAGCTGGCACCGATGACTCTCGTAAGGTGAAGCCCACAATGCTTCATTGTTGGCAGTGGAAGTGGTGCTAAAGAAGGGATACAAACAGTGAAACAAGCAAGGTGACTAGGGTAGGGTAGACATAGAGAGCGAGGGAATGCAAAGTTTACTTGAAATTAGAGAAATTGATATTTAGATTGTAAGACAAGTCTTTCTGTCTCTGACTACATTCTATCTTTGTCCCGCCCCCTCCCCTGACATCAGTCTGAAGAAGGGTCTCGACCCAAAATGTCACCTGTTCCTTCTCTCCAGAGATGCTGGCTGTCCCACTGAGTTACTCCAGCATTCTGTCATCTCCCAGTTTGGAGTCAACAGACTCATCCAATAGCTTCACTAACGGGGGATAAAATCAGGAAAGTTTCTGCCCTCTGTCACTGAGTACATGATCATGCATATAAAATGGAAGGTTTGTTTCTGTGTTAAATGAACTTGACACTCATCACTCCATAGGGCTACACTTTACAACGTTTTGGTGAATTAGCTGAGCCTAATTATTTCACAATGTTGAGTTTACACTGCTGGTTATTGTTAATACTGTGCACACTGGTGTTCCAGCCATTTGCCTCCTTGTTCCTTGTGGCAGCTTGCCTGTGGATATCGGTTACACATTTGCCTCCTTGTTCCTTGTGGCAGCTTGCCATGTGGATATCGGTTACACATTTCCTGCATTAGCGCGGCGACTGCACATCAAATGCATTGGTTTGAGATGAGAGGTGAGAGGTTTGGGTAGGCATAAGCCACACTGATGTGCATTATCGGGAAAGAATTCTCCATAGATTTCCAGCGTCCACCTATTTGTTCAAATGCATCTTTAACATCTGTTTCTCAAAATGTGTGAGCAGATGTACGCAATCCTTTCTGTGCATGCTGCAGTCAGCATTCTCTGGTGCTTGGCAGACAAGCCAGTATTTTTTGCATAGAAAATGCAATCTTATGGTTTTATTTGTCTTTGCACTCCTTTGTCAGTGTCTGACAAAGTGTCTTGCACATCCTGCCTTCCTCCCATCCCCCACCCACCAAAGACTCTGCTCCGCATCTCACTCGGTGTCCAATTCAAATGGCTCGCGACCCGACACATCACCCAGCCTTCTTCTCCAGGGATGCTGCCTGACACGCTGAGCTGCCTGAGGATGCTACCTGACACGCCCTTTGTGTCTAGCCAAGTCAACCCGGCTGCTTTTTCCCCGAAGATAGACACAAAATGCTGGAGCAACTGAGTCGGTCAGGCAGCATCTCTGGAGCAAAGGAATAGGTGACATTTCGGGTCGAGACCCTTCTTCAGATTGAGAGTTTGCCGCAATTATTTTCTACTTTCTAAGAGTCAGGGGAAAGGGAAAGGAGAGATATAGATGGTCATTATAGAGAGATATTGGACAAATGTTTGAAAGATATGAAAAAAAGTAACAATGATCAAGGAAAAGTGGAGCCCACAATGGTCTATTGTTTTCTCCAAGGTGGATTTAGTTTACATTGCTGGACTACAGTCCCGTCAGCTAATTACAGCTCCCAGTCCTGGGCTTGAGTGGGATCAGCATCCCACTTCATTGGCCTACTGGTGTTTACTTGGCCAATTCTGGAATAAATTTATAATAAAGTTAAAACAGCTTTCAAAGTCTAACCATGACATTTCTTGGTAAGTTACTGCTATCCTTCATTGCTGACTGAAAATGTAATCTGCACCTGGAGAATGAATGAAATGCAAATAAATGATTATGGTAGTGTCTCTATAATGTTTGTAGCATTAGCTTGTCATGCAACATTCATATCATCAAATGGTCTTCATATCAGTCCCTCGCACATTAGTTCTGCTTGCATGACAGACAGACATATCTGGACCATAAATATATAATTTTCTTTTTTTTTTTCTCATGATAAATATAGAGACAATAAAATTCTGCACTTATCTCTCAGCTGCATTCATGACATGCAATACCAAATAGAATTTGGAAAGAGCCGCAATACTAGAAAATAGTCATAGTTTGCTGAAATACTCCTTTGTAAGTTATAGTGCAGCATGGAAACAGGCCTGACAGCCCACCTAGTCCACGCCAACCATCTATCACGCATTCACATTAGTTCTGTGTTATCTCACTCTCCCACCCACCCGCTACACACTTGGGGCCATTTACAACGACCATCATCATCTGTTTACACTATTTTCCATCTCCCCACACTCCCATCCACTACCTCCAGATTCTACTCCTCACCCACGAACTAGGGACAGTTTGCAGAGGCCAATTAACCCACCATTCCGCACGTCTTCGGGACGTGGGAGGAAACTGGACCACATGAAGGAAACATGCAAACTCCACACAGGCAGCACCCGAGCTCAGGATTGAATTGGGGTCTCTAGTGCTGTGATACTGCAGCTGTTCCTGCTACACCACTGTGCTGCCCATTGTCACATTACTTCACTCAGCCATCAATATAATTGTTTGTTTCGCTCTGCTTCTCCTTCAGATCAGCATTACCTTCGAGAGCTCGAGAAGAAAAAAATACTGGTCTTCACTCCATCACGGCGGGTTGGTGGGAAGAGGATTGTCTGTTACGATGATCGCTTCATTGTCAAACTGGCGTACGAAACGGACGGCATCATCGTCTCCAATGACACTTACCGGGACCTGCAGAGCGAAAAATCCGAATGGAAGAAGTTAATCGAAGAGCGTTTGCTGATGTACTCATTTGTGAATGACAAGTAAGTGGGAGTTGAACAGAAACCATCAAGCTCAACACTTTAGACACAAGGAACTGCAGATGTGTGTTTGCAAAATATAAAAAGTCCTGGAGTAACTGAGCAGGTCAGGCAGCACCTCTGGAGAACATGGATAGCAGGTCTACAGAAGGGTCCCTACTCAAATCGTTCACCAATCCATGTTCTCCAGATGTGCTCCCTGACCCATTGAGTTACTCCAGCACTCTGTGTTTTTTTAACCTCAACAATTTGATTGGGTAGGAGTGTGCAGGAAGGAACTGTGGATGCTGGTGTATTAACATTGGCATGAAACTTGTCATTTCCTTTGACATAAGAAGGGGCCATTCAAGTGCATGTAGCCTTCCAGGTCAATGCTCAATTTATCTCCCCTGTAACCTATAGACCAAAGAAATCTGGGATTGACACAAAATGCTGGAGTAACTCAGCGAGTCAGGCAGCATCGCAGGAGAAAAGAAATAGATGATGTTCAGGATTAAGGCCCTTCTTCAGACCCCAGCCTGAATCGTCACCTATTCCTTCTCTTCAGAGATGCTGCCTGACACATTGAGTTACTCTCGCATTTAGTGTCTAATTTGATTGGGAATTAGATTGGGAATGTTTCTCCCCTGAAAGGAAAAATCACTGGAATTTTCCCCATGCATGTCACTGGAGAACACTAGTTTTGATGAGCATAAATATCAGACGAAGGGAACATAAGGTTACTAGAAAGTAATTTCAATATGCGTCAAACATTTACTATTCTGCAGCATATAGTAATAGGCAAGGGTGGGCCTTGTTATGTTCTCAGTGGTGTCAAGTTTCAAGATGAGAACTAATTCAGCAAAAACCACATTTTGAAACCAAATTGGCTGAAACTCACTTCCAATAACTGAACACTGTGGCTGGCAAGTCAAATCATAAATCATAGGTGGGAATTACAGGCGTTAAATGCATTTGAAGACACCAATAGATGTTTGCTTCCCTCAATATCCAAATTTTCTTCCCTCAATATCCAAATTCCATTTGCATCAGGCTTAAAGCAAAGAAAAGTGTGCATTAAACAATTGATCTAATTGGTCCCTTCACCAAGTTGATTGACCAATGAAATGAAAATTGAGTGCAGGTCTACGAAGGCAGTGGACATGCAATCTATTGATATGGGACAGTTGTCTGACATCTGAATGAAGTTAACTTAACCTGCAGCCATTCCTGTGAATTTGATTCCTTATCTGCCCTGTGCCTGTTCCTGAGTTGTGCACTGGCTTTAATTACTGCCGCAAACTAAACTGAAGGAACAGAGGAAGTTCAATGGACCAAAAATAGCCAGTAGGCATGTTTGGCTTGTCAAATCAATCATTTCTTTCATTCATCGAAAGTTAATGATTAATAAACACTCAGTCAATTGCACCCAATTCAGAGACAACTGAATCAGGATGAAGTATATATCCATCTTATACAAATTGCAGGGTAAAATATGTGGGTGGCTAATCAAGCAACTGTGTGGAGAACATCCAGCGTGTGAATACCATCCTACAGGTGGTAACATTTTACAGGTCAGTCATGAAAAGAGAACAGGAGAATCATTAAAAATAGTGTGTCTGAAGAAGGGTCTCGACCCGAAATGTCACCCATTCCTTCTGTCCAGAGATGCTGCCTGTCCCGCTGAGTTTCTCCAGCATTTTGTGTCTATTTTTGGCTTAAACCAGCATCTGCAGTTGTTTCCAACACAAACATAGTGTATTTGTTCTCTCTCCGACCAGCATAAAACAAATCCTAGTGCTTTTTACATTGTGGTTTCACATGAGATGAACAAGCAACGCGCCGGACAGGCCAATGCAGCTTTTTGTTTTGCCAGCATCGGTTTAGTTTAGTTAATGTCACGTGTACCAAGGCACAGTGAAAAGCGTTTTTTTGCATGCTATCCACTCAAAGAAAGGAGTACATTTTCTTTCTCAGCAGGTTAAATTCACCAAATCATTGTTAACCTCTTGCCTGTGTTTGATCATTTCTGACGATGGGTTTGTTGTGTTGCACAGGTTTATGCCTCCGGATGATCCCCTTGGACGTCATGGACCCAGTCTCGATAACTTTCTCCGAATAAAACCCATCATCCCAGAGCATAAACGCCAACATTGTCCCTATGGTGAGTACTCTGGCATGTTCTGAACATCTCCTGAAGAGGGACACAAAAAGTTGGAGTAACTCAGAGGGACAGACAGCATCTCTGGAGGGAAGGAATGGGTGACGTTTCGGGTCGAGACCCTTCTTCAGACACCCATTTTCTGAAGGGATTTAGTTCCAGGTTCACTTTCTAGGGATCTCTTTCTGATTGAGATTACACCAAGATTATATCATGGATTTAAGGTCTAAATCGACCCTCTGTAGACTCTGTAGCTGTTGATAAGTTCATAGTTCTCTGAGGTGAATTAGGCCAGTCGGCCCACGAAGTCAAGTTGGGACACTCAGACTGAATGTCAGGTGTTCAGTGAAATGGGCACTGTTTTCACACGGTAGTTGCTTGAAACCTTGGAAAAACTGGGATCTATTTCTGATTTAGATTGCATCAAGATAATGCCATGGACAAGGTCGAAATCAACACAGGGAGCAACACAGGGCCAGAGCAGCAACCATCCTTCACAATACAATTCCTTATTCAATAACATTTATTGAATAACTGGCCTTTCCAATTATTGATTATTTTCTATTGGAAATGCAATTCATAAAGGATGGATGGGCCACGTTTTGAGTTGGGACCCTTCTTTAGACTCATCCCAAACTGAAACTTCACCCATCCTTTTCACTCCAGAGATGCTGCCTGACCCACCGAGTTACTCCAGCACTTTGTGTCCATCCTTTGGTCGAGAGATAGATGTGTCTATGGAGAGAGGTCCAAAGCTTAAGTCTTGTTCCGTAGATTAATCTTCCCTTCTTTTGTTATAGGTAAAAAGTGCACTTATGGAATGAAGTGTAAGTTTTACCACCCGGAGCGGGTGAATCAGCCACAGCGTTCGGTGGCAGACGAACTCCGTGCTACAGCCAGGGCTTCTCCAACCAAAAACAACGCTGGGAGCAGGGAAGATAAAAAGCCCAGTATGCAAAAGAGGTTGCCCTATTCTGACAGTGGAGCATTTAACCAGAGGGAGATTGGCTCATCACAGAAACATAGTTCGGACTGGCAATACCCAAAGCAGAATGATGTCGCTGGAGACGCCAGTGGTCCGTTGAAAGGAACTGCGCTAACCAACGATGCACCCATCAACATGAGCTCAGAGTGGTTTCAGCGCATGGCATTTGACAACAGCATCAATAGCTCAACCTGCTCCAGCTTACATAAAAGTTACGATGAAGGCTTCGCCTCTTTCGAGAAAGAAATCCCTGAAATGTGGCCTTCTAGACCCCATAGTCACAATGAACCATATCCTATCAGCAATGAACCATACTATTTACCCAGCCACAGTTTAGACCATCATCAGTATAGCTACCATTCTCATGAGTCAATGCCTTCATTGGGCCACTATAGTTACCCTACACAAAACTCTACCACTGTTTCTGGGCGCAGTATGCCTCAGGGCAGAATAGCAGTCCAGCCACACTTCAGTCTGTCTAACGAGTACAATTCACTGGCTTCCCAACGATCTCATGGTTGCTGGCCCCACTCACAGCTCCCCTCAACCAACAGCAGGGCACGGAGCCTCCCTGACCCTCACGGTTGGTCCGTGAACAGAGGTGACCAACAAGCTGCCGAGCCGTACTGGCCAAGCGGCCAGTGGGCAGCTCGGGACCAGTGCGGGGAGGAGCGGGAGAGTGTGCGCATGAAGTTGTGTGCCATCTTCCAACCCCACCTGGTAGATATTGTCATGAAGCAACACCCACAGCTTCTTGATCCCCAGGAGCTGGCTGCTAGCATTCTGATGTATAAAAACCGAAGACCCTAGTGCTTAATGTGAATAATATACCAAAATGTGTCAGCGTCAGTTTAGTTTATTGTCACGTGTACCGAGGTACAGTGAAAAGCTTTTGTTGCGTGCTAACCAGTCAGTAGAAAGACAATACATGATTACGAAACGTATGAATCAACCCAAGTTGTGATTAATGCAAGTCCAATATATTCACTGCTTGTGTTCACATGTTTAAAAATGATTGTATAAATTCTTGAAATTAAGTAAGTTTAGTACTGGTTTTATTAGTTTCTTTTGGTTTACCAAAATAGGCCCTTCGGCCCAAGGAGACCGCGCCAAGCAGCGATCACCCCGTTCACTAGCACAATCCCACACACTAGGGACAATTCACAATCTATACCGAATCCAATTAACCTACAAAACAGTACGTCTTTGGGAGTCAAGGGATATGGGGAGAAGGCAGGCACGGGTTATTGATAGGGGACGATCAGCCATGATCACAATGAATGGCGGTGCTGGCTCGAAGGGCCGAATGGCTTCCTCCTGCACCTATTTTCTATGTTTCTATGTGGGAGGAAACCGGAGATCCCGGAGAAAACCCACTCGGTCACAGGGAGAACGTACAAACTCCATACAGACAGCACCCGTAGTCGGGATCGAACCCGGGTCTCTGGCGCTGTGAGGCAGCAACTCTACCTCTGCACCACCAGATTTCACCGTAGTATTCCCTGGGGTGGAGTTCATTCAAAATATTTCTACTGGCGTTTTGCCCATATCGTGTTTCAAACTCTGCAGCACAACTTTATTTTGATACATAAGACATGGTAAAAGTTACATTATTTCGAAAACGCCCTTGAGTTTTATAATTTGTTATTTAGACTAATTTAGAAGTACAGAGGATTTAAAAGGATTTTATCAGATTTTGTAAATTTAAGCCCAGTGATTTATGTTGTGATTTATCTACTGTAACATATAATTGTTATACATTGTAAATAGATATTGCACATGATTGAATACATACACTGTGCAGTAATTTGCGCCTGTACATATTGTTATGTGTATATAGTATGTACTTAAAAAATACATCAATATGGTGTGGTTGGTATATACTGTGGTGAAAATTGCAATGTGCTTCAGTTGTGTGTGCAAACTGGTGAACACTGTATTGTGTATATACTGTGCATACTGTAATCCATACATTTCAGGTCAGCATTGCTAACTCCTGTATTAAGTAACTCAGGACAGTTTCAGACCTTCAGATTTTTCGTATGTTTTGTACCTCTGGAAACCTAAACATCTTGCTGATTCCATTTGAGGATGTGCAGAATTTGTAAAATGTTTCTACACACAATGTGAATTGTGTGTTGAAACGGGTTTGTAACATATGTTTGAAAAAAAAAACATTTGACTTGTGGGTCTTAGCGTAAGATTGTGTAAACTTGCAGCTTAAGTTGCCAATGTGAAACTATTTCCCCATGAGCTGGATATGTTAGTACATATTGTACCTTTACTGATTCCTAATTCACCATCTCCAATGAGTTGATAGTTGGTTTTGAAGCCTCTTCTGCAGTCATGGCTGAAAGGCAAATCAAAATTGGCTACATTGGCACCATGTGCCAGTCTGACAGTTATACGAGTTATTGACTTGGCTGAGGTGGCATTTGAACAATTCAGATATACAAAATCATATGTAATGGTTTTGTTCTAGTTAAGCAAACTGCTTACATTAAAGAAGTTATAACATGGGAAGACTTTGTATGCTTGTCTTTTTTTATATGCATGTTTCATTAGTTTTAGTTTAGAAATACAGCGTGGAAACGGGCCCTTCGGCGCACCGAGTCCTTACGGACCAGCGATCCCCGCGCACTAACACAATCCCAAACTCACCAGGGACAATTTATACATACACTAAGGCAATTCACCTACAAACCTGTACGTCTTTGGAGACCGAAGATCTCGGAGAAAATCTTAATTACTGGGAGATCACAAAATGCTGGAGTAACTCAGTGGGACAGGCAGCATCTCAGGAGAGAAGGGGTGGGTGACGTTTCAGGTCGGGACCCTTCTTCAGCAAGTTGTGTAGCATATCAGTGAGCCTTCTCTGTACTCCCTCTATGGCAAGAATGTCTTTCCTCAGATTAGGAGACCAAAACTGTACGCAATACTCCAGGTGTGGCCTCACCAAGACCCTGTACAACTGCAGTAGAACCTCCCTGCTCTTGTACTCAAATCCTTTTGCTATGAATGCCAACATACCATTCGCTTTCTTCACAGCCTGCTGCACCTGCATGCCTACTTTCAATGACTGGTGTACCATGACACCCAGGTCTCGCTGCATCTCCCCTTTTCCTAATCGGTCACCATTCAAATAATAGTCTACCTTCCTGTTTTTGCCACCAAAGTGGATAACCTCACATTTATCCACATTATACTACATCTGCCATGCATTTGCCCACTCACCCAGTCTATCCAAGTCATCCTGCAGCCTCCTAGCATCCTCCTCACAGCTAACACTGCCCCCCAGCTTTGTGTCATCCGCAAACTTCGAGATGTTGCATTTAATTCCCTCGCCCGAATCATTAATGTATATTGTAAATAGCTGGCATCCCAGCACTGAGCCTTGCGGCACCCCACTAGTCACTGTCTGCCATCCTGAAAAGGACCCGTTCACTCCTACTCTTTGCTTCCTGTCTGCCAGCCAGTTCTCTATCCACATCAATACTGAACCACCAATACCGTGTGCTTTAAGTTTGTATACCAATCTCTTGTGTGGGACCTTGTCGAAAGCCTTCTGAAAGTCCAGATACCACACATCCACTGCTTCACCCTTATCCACTCTACTAGTTATATCCTCAAAAAATTCAATAAGATTCGTCAGACATGATTTACCCTTCGTAATTCCATGCTGATTTTGTCCAATGATTTCATCACTTTCCAAATGCGCTGCTATCCCATCTTTAATAATTGACTAGCAGTTTCCCCACTACCGATGTTAGACTAACTGGTCTGTAATTCCCCGTTTTCTCTCTCCCTCCCTTTTTAAAAAGTGGGGTTACATTAGCTACCTTCCAATCCTCAGGAACTACTCCAGAATCTAAAGAGTTTTGAAAAATGATCACTAAGGCATCTGCTATTTCTGTGGCTACTTCCTTAAGTACCCTGGGATGCAGCCTATCTGGCCCTGGGGATTTATCGGCCTTTAATCCATTCAATTTACCCAACACCACTTTCCGGCTAACCTGGATTTCACTCATTTCCCCCATCTTATTTGACCCGCGATCCCCTGCTATTTCCGGCAAATTATTTATGTCTTCCTTAGTGAAGACAGAACCAAAGTAGTTATTCAATTGGTCTGCCATGTCCTTGTTCCCCATGATCAATTCACCCGTTTCGGACTGCAAGGGACCTACATTTGTTTTAACTAATCTTTTGCGCTTCACATATCAATAAAAACTTTTGCAGTCGGTTTTTATGTTTCCTGCCAGTTTTCTTTCATACTCCATTTTCCCTTTCCTAATTAAGCCCGTTGTCCTCCTCTGTTGATCTCTGAATTTCTCCCAGTCCCCTGGTAGGCTGCTTTTTCTGGCTAATTTGTACGCTTCATCTTTTTCTTTGATATTATCCCCGATTTCCCTCGTTATCCACGGATGCGCCACCTTCCCTGATTTATTCTTTTGCCATATTGGGATGAACAATTGTTGTAGTTCATCCATGCAGTCTTTAAATGCCTTCCATTGCATATCCACCGTCAACCCTTCAAGAATCAATTGCCAGTCGATCTTGGCCAATTCTCATACCCTCAAAGTTACCTTTCTTTAAGTTCAGGACCCGTGTTTCTGAATTAACAATGTCACTCTCCATCCTAATGAAGAACTCAACCATATTATGGTCACTCTTGCCCAAGGGGCCACGTACAACAAGGCTGCTAACTAACCCTTCCTCATTACTGAATATCCAGTCTAGAATAGCCTGCTCTCTCGTTGGTTCCTTCACATGTTGGTTTAGAAAACTATCCCGCATACATTCCAAGAAATTCTCTTCCTCAGCACCCCTGCCAATTTGATTCACCCAATCTATATGTAGATTGAAGTCACCCATTATAACGGGTTTACCTTCGTTGCACGCATTTCTAATTTTCTGTTTGATGCCATCCCCAACTCCACTACTACTGTTAGGTGGCCTGTACACAACACCCACTAGCGTTTTCTGCCCCTTAGTGTTTCGCAGCTCCACCCATATCGATTCCACATCCTCCAAACGAATGTAATTCCTTTCTATTGCGTTAATCTCCTCTCTAACCAGCAACGCTACCCCACCTCCTTTTCCTCTCTGTCTATCTTTCCTGAATATTGAATATCCCTGGATGTTCAGCTCCCAGCCTTGGTCACCATGGAGCCATGTCTCCGTGATCCCAACTATATCATAATTATTAATAGCTATCTGCACATTCAACTCATCCACCTTATTACGAATGCTCCTCGCATTGAGACACAAAGCCTTCAGGCTTGTTTTTACAACACTCTTGGCCCTTTTACAATTATGTTGAAAAGTGGCCCTTTTAGATTTTTGCCCTGGATTTATTTTCCTGCCACTTTTCACCTCGCTACCTATTGCTCCTATCCTCATTTTACTTCCCCTTGTCTCTCTGCTCACACATTTAGGAAACCCTCCACTTCTTATTCTCCGTTTGTTATTTTTTTCCTCTTTCCTCCCTACGTGTTGCGTCTGACTGCTTCTCTTCTCTGCCTCCTGCCTCACAAACGGACTACTTGCCTTCTCTATTTGAGTCACTCCCCCCAACCGATCTAGTTTAAAGTCTCCCCAGTAGCCTTTGCAAATCTCCCCGCCAGGATATTGGTTCCCCTCGGGTTCAAGTGCAACCCGTCCTTTTTGTACAGGTCACACCTTCCCCAAAAGAGGTCCCAATGATCCAGAAACTTGAATCTCTGCGCTCTGCACCAGTCCTTTAGCCACATATTTATCCTCCACCTTGCTCCATTCCTACTCTCACTGTCGCGTGGCACAGGCAGTAATCCTGAGATTGTTACCTTTGCGGTCCTTCTCCTTAACACTCTTCCTAACTCCCTAAATTCTCCTTTCAGGACCTCCTCTCTTTTTCTACCTATGTCATTGGTACCTATATGTACCATGACCTCTTGCTCCTCTCTCTCCCATTTCAAGATATCTTGGACACGTTCAGTCACATCCCGGACCCTGGCACCAGGGAGGCAAACTACCATCCGGGTCTCCTGACTGCGTCCACAGAATCGCCTATCTGACCCCCTAACTATAGAGTCCCCTATTACTGCTGCCCTTTCTTCTTCTTGCAAGATTATGTCACAGAGTGATACAGTGTGAAACCAGGCACTTCGGCCCAACTTGCCCACACCAGCCAACATGTCCCTGCTACACTAGTCCCACCTGCCCGCATTTGGTCCATATCCCTCCAAACCTGTCCTATCCATGTACCTGTCTAACTGTTTCTTAAACGTTGGGACAGTCCCAGCCTCAACGACCTCCTCTGGCAGCTTGATCCATACACCCACCTCCCTTTGTATGAAAAAGCTACCGCTCAGATTCCTATTAAGTTGTTTCCCCTTCACCTTAAATCTATGACCTCTGGTCCTTGATTCACCTACACTGGACAAGAGACTGTGCATCTACCCGATCTATTCCTCTCAAGATTTTATACACCTCAATAAGATCATCCCTCATCCTCCTGCGCTCCAAAAGATAGAGACCAAGCTAACTCACCCCCTCCCTGTAGCTCAGTCCCTCTAGTCCTGGCAACATCCTTGTAAATCCACTTTGTACCCTTTCCAGCTTGACAACATCTTTCCTATAGACATTGGAAATGTCCTCATTCTTCAGGGACCGGGGTTTCCCCTCCCCTACTATAGATGAGGCTCTCACCAGGGTCTCATCAATACCCTGTAACACTGCTCTCTCTCCCCATCCCCCCACTCGTAACAAGGGCAGAATCCCCCTAGTCCTCACCTTTCACCCCATTAGCCGTCACATACAACAAATAGTCCTCTGTCATTTTCGCCACCTCCAACGTGACCCCACCACTCGCCACATCTTCCCGTCCCCCCCCCCCCCCCCCCCCCCCCGTAAAGACCGCACCATCCCCTCCCCGGGTACTTTCCCTTGCAACCTCAAGAGATGCTACACTTGTCGCTTTACCTCCCCCCTCAATTCCATTCAACGTCCCAAGCAGTCATTTCAGTTGCAGCAGAGGTTCACCTGCATCTCCCCCAACCTCATCTATTGCATCCGCTGCTCTAGATGACAGCTGATCTACATCGGTGGGACCACGCGTAGGCTTGGCGATCGTTTCACAGAACACCTCCGCTCGGTCCGCATTAACCAACCTGATCTCACGGCGGCTCAGCACTTCAACTCCCCCTCCCATTCTGAATCCGACCTTTCTGTCCCAGGCCTCCTCCATGGCCAGAGTGAGCACCACCGGAAATTGGAGGAGCAGCACCTCATATTCCGCTTGGGCAGTTTGCACCCTAGCAGCATAAACATTGACTTCTCCAATTTCCGGAAGCCCTTGCTGTCTCCACCCCTTAGGCTCAGCTCTCCCTCAGCCCTCGGGCTGCTCCTCTTCCTTTCTCCTTTCTTCTCCCCGCCTCCCCCCCACCCACATCAGTCTGAAGAAGGGTTTTGGCCCGAAACGTTGCCTATTTCCTTCGCTCCATAAATACTGCTGCACCCGCTGAGTTTCTCCAACATTTTTGTCTTCGATTACCTTCGATTTTCCAGCATCTGCAGTTCCTTCTTAAACATCTTTCCTATAACATGGTGTCCAGAACTGAACACAATACTCTAAATTAGGTCTCACCAACGTCTTTTACAACTGCAACATGACCTCCAATCTTCTATACTCATTCTCCCCCTCCCTCTCCGCCCTCCCCTCCCTTGGTTCCCAGGGTTTATCAGGAGTGGGGTAGACGGGGTGCAACAGAGTTGATCCAGTCCCAGCTCACTGGGTCCCAGCTGTTTCTCCTCTGCCTGTGGCCTGGGCTCAGATGGGCGTGCTGCTCCCTGGCGTCTCCTGGCCTGTCCGCTGGTGACGGGGATCGGAGCAGCCTTGAGGCAGGATGTGTTATCACAGTACAATGGGTGGCACAGTGGTAGAGTTGCTGCCCTACAACGCACATTGGAAGAACAGCTCCTCATATTTTACATGAGCAGCTTACAACCCAGCGGTATGAATATTGATCTCCCTAACTTCAAATAATCTCTCTCTCCATCCCTCCCCCATCCTGGATCTCTGACCAGTCTGACTATCCTTCTGATTATATTTTACATTGCATGCCTCATTGTCACCTTCCCCTGGCTACCAATGATCTATTCTACATTTTCCTTGAGCTTCGTCCATTTTGATCTGTAGTTTTCACACCTTTCTGTATCTCTTGTTTCCCTCTCCCCTAACTCTCATTCTGAAGAAGGGTCTCGACCTGAAATGCTACCCATTCCTTCTATCCAGAGATGCTGCCTGTCCTGCTGAGTTACTCCAGCATTTTGTATCTATCTTCAACGGAAGGAAGATGGTTTGCGTGATGGTCTGGACTGCGTCCACAATTCTCTGCAATTTCTTGCGATCTCAGATGGAGCTGTTCCCAAACCGTGTTGTGAAGCATCCCAATAAAATGCTTTCCACAATGCATCCGTAATTTACAGAATCCAATTAAACCTACAAACCCGTGCGTCTTTGGAATGTGGAGGAAACCGGAGCACCCGGAGAAAAAACACACGTGGTCACAGGGTGAATGTACAAACTCCATATAGAGGCATAAGTTTTGGCTCATTTAGAAGAATGAGCGGGGACCTATTAGAAACATACAGCATAGCGAAAGGCTTGGATATAGTGGATGTGGAGAGGATGTTTTCACTAGTGGGAGAGTCTAGGTCGTTCTTTAGGAAAGAGATGAGGAGACATTTCTTTAGTCAGAGGGTGGTGAATCTGTGGAATTCTTTGCCACAGAAGGCTGTGGAGGCCAGGTCAGTGGATATTTTTAAGGCAGAGATAAATAGATTATTGATTAGTACAGGTATCAGAGGTTATGGGTAGATGGAAAATGGGGTTGGGAGGGAGAGATAGATCAGCCATGATTGAATGGCAGAGTAGACTTGATGGGCCAAATGGCTTAATTCTGCCCCTATTACTTATGACCTTATGTTACCTGTACATGGAGTGTGGGGTCAGTTTTTGTTTGATCGTGCCATGGTGAAGTAATAAGTAATGTGCTGTTAAATAGAAGAATTTACTGATAACAGTATCAATTGTACATGAGCTGTGGCAAAGGGTGAATCTAAGGAATGATTTTAAACAATTTATACTTTATGTCTTTAAAGCTGGAAAACTATTTTGTACAAGGACATTGCTCTGTTATTACAGTTTTAGTCACGCAGCAGGGAAACAGACCCGAACCAGGTTCCCAGGCCTCTAGTAACTTTCAGTTTCCTGGCCACACTTCGCACGCCCTTCGACTCTTTAGTAACTTTCAGTTTCCAGGCCCTCATTTCCTCATCTTTACTACAGGCGTTCAGTCGCTCTGCACCTCTGTCCCCCACCAGAAAGGCCTGAAGGCCCTTCCGTTTCTATCATGACCGCAGAAACAGCCAATATTCCTCCAGCAACACTCTCCTCTGCCTTGCGGAGCTGGTCCTCACCATTAACAACTCCTTCGACTCCTCCCATTTCCTCCAGCCGTGCCTGCCTCTTTGTAGGGTATGTCGAACAATCCCTGTTCCAGACGTACACTGGCCCTATCCCTGAACTCTATCCCTGTTACATTGACGACTACATCGGTGCTACCACCTGCACCCATGCAGAACTCATGGACAGTATTAACTTCACTACTATCTTCTAGCCATCTTTCCAATTCCAATTCAGGTGAATTTATGGAATTCCCTGCCACAGAGGGTAGTGGAGACCAAATCACTGGATGGATTTAAGAGAGAGCTGGATAGAGCTCTAGGGGCTAGTGGAGTCAAGGGATATGGGGAGAAGGCAGGCACGGGTTATTGATAGCGGACGATCAGCCATGATCATGGCGGTGCTGGCTCGAAGGGCCGAATTGCCTCCTCCTGCACCTATTTTCTATGTTTCTATCTGGACAATCATGGATGCCTCCCTTTTCTTTCCTGATCTCACCGTCTCCATCACAGGATGTAGACTATCAACTGACATTTATTACAAACCCACTGACTCCCACAACTATCTCGACTACACTTCTTCCCACCCTGTTTCCTGCAAAGACTCTATCCCCTACTCCCAATTCCTCCATCTACGCCGCATCTGCGCCCAAGATGAGGTGTTCCATACCGGGATATCTGACATTTCCTCACTCTTTAGAGAATGTGGGTTCTCCTCTCCCATCATAGATGAGGCCCTCACTCATGTCTCCTCGGTACCCTGCAACTCCGCCCTTACTCCCCCTCCCCCTAGTCGCAACAGAGACAGAGTCCCCCTAGTCCTCACCTTTCACCCCATCAGCCGTCACAAACAACACATAATCCTCCAACATTTTCGCCACCATCAATGGGATCCCACCACTAGCCACATTTTCCCATCTCCATCCCTTTCCAATTTTCGCAGAGACCGTTCCCTCCACAACTCTCCGGTCAACTCGTCCCTTCCAACCCAAAGCACCCCCTCCCCATTTGCAGGATATGCAAATGTCCCTATACCTCCCCCCTGGACTCAATCCAAGGACCCCGACAGTCTTTTCAGGTGAGGCAGAAGTTCACTTGCACCTCTGCCAACCTCATTTGCTGTGTCTGCTGTTCCAGGTGTGGACTCCTGTATATCGGCGAGACCAAGCGCAGGCTCGGCGATCCTTTCACTGAATACTTACACTCAGTCTACCTTGGCTAATGCGATATCCCGGTTGCCAAACATTTTAACTTCCCCTCCCATTCCCACTCAGACCTTTCTGTCCTCGTTCTCCTCTGTTGTCAGAGTGAGGACAAGAGCAAATTGGAGTAACAGCACCTCATATTTCGCTTGGGCAGCTTACACCCCTGCATTATGAACATTGACCATTCATTGCAACGTACTCCTGCATTCCTTCCACACCACATTGTGGAATTCTCTGCCTCAGAGGGCAGTAGAGATCGGATCTCTGGATGCTTTCAAGAGAGAGTTAGATAGAGCACTTAAAGATAGTAAAGGCAAGGAATATGGGAGAAGCTAGGAACAGGGAACATCTGCCATGATCACAGTGAATGGCGGTGCTGGCTTGAAGGGACGAATGGCCTACTCCTGCACCTATTGTCTATTGTCTATTGACCCACTCAGTTACTCCAGCATGTTGTTTCTATCTATGGAATATCTTCGGCCTAACTTGCCTATGCAAACCAAGATGCCCCATCAGCATTATCCCAACCTGCCTGTGTTTGGCCCATATTCATCTAAACCTTTCCTACCCATGTGTCTGTCCAAATGCATTTAAATGTTGTTATACTAATAATTACCCAATGGTATGAACATTGAATTCTCCAATGTTAAATAAGCCGTCACTAACCCCCCCCCCCCCGCTCCCCACAACTCCCCTCCCTCACTTTTCCCTATGTCCTCCCCTCTCCTGGCCTCACTTGGACTCCTACCTATTTCTCCCCTCCACCCACCTCCTCACACCTTCCTTTCTTATCTCTGGCCTTTGCTTCAACCACCTATTATCTGCCACGTTGTGTCCCCCTCCACTATAACAAGTCTGAAGAAAGGTCCCAACCCAAAACATTGCCTATCCATAATCTCCAGAGATACTGCCTGAGTTACTCCAGCACCTTGTGCCCTCTTGTGTATTAACCAGCATCTAGAGTTCCTTGTTTCTACATTTAGACCTGTTCTAAACCTATCCCGGCATATTTCATCAACTCTTTCTCCTCCACACCGATGACTGCAACGGTCACTGTGCTCTCAGTTCTGATGCGCATTGTGGAACCAAAGCATTGTCCGTCCCCATTGCTCAACCTGCTCTATTCAGTCAGTAAGGTTCTCATCTAGTAGCTGCTTCTCTGTCCAAGTACCAGACAGATGCCATTCATGCAGTGGTAATGACCATAAATATAGCTGGACTCCTATTGTAAGGTACTGGAATAACACTGTAGAAACATGGAACCGCAGATGCTTGAGAAAACGCTAAAGTGCTGGAGTTAACTCAGTGGGTCAGGCAGTATCTGTGGAGAGAATAGATAGGGTTTACCAGCTTTCTCCCCTCCTATTGCAGGATTCCGACACGAAACATCATCTATCTATTCTCTCCACCCATGCTGCCGGACCCACTGATTACTCCAGCGGTTTGTGTCTATCTCCTACGATACAGTACGATATGATATGATACCATCCGATATATATGTGTTCATCCCAGGAGGGAAATTGATCTGCCAGCAGTCATAAAAACACAGTCCTGCATCTTAGTGGAGCCAGTCTGTTGCTGAAGGTGCTCCTCAGGTTGACCAGTGTGGCATGTGTTCAATGTTAAGTTGGTCCATCCAATTATATATCCATTGAATTAATTGAAACTGCAGGTAAGCATTGCATCCTTTCTGTGTGATTATGCTTTATTTATTGCATCTGGTCATAGATTCAGTCATATGGCACAGAAGCAGGCCCTTCACACCAAGTTGCCCTATTGTTCCACTGACCTGCGTTTGGCCCATGTCCCTCCAAACCTTTCCTAACCATCCACCTCATGAAACTGAAAGTGCAATCTGTGAAGGTAAAGCTGTATTTGAAGTAGCCAGTCTGTTAAGTTGTCCAGAGCCAAAACCTTTATCTGCCTGTCCAGAAACATTCTCCACATATGGATATCCTTTGAAGGCTAATTGCTTCTTTTTAGTTTAGTTCAGCCCACTGAGATAAGGTCGTAAGTGATAGGAGTAAAATTAGGCCATTCGGCCCATCAATTCTGCTCCACCATTCAATCATGGCTGATCTATCTCTCCCTCCGAACCCCATTCTCCTGCCTTCTCCCCATAACATCTGACACCTGTACTAATCAAGAACTATCTATCTCTGCCTTAAAAATATCCACTGACTTGGCCTCCACAGCCTTCTGTTGCAAAAAATTCCACAGATTCACCACCCTCCACTCCAACCAGTGATCCCCGCACACTAGGGAAATATGTACAATTATACCAAGCCAATTAACCGACAAATCTGTACATCTTTGGAGTGTGGGAGGAAACTGGAGGTCCTGGTGAAAACCCACGTGTCACAGGGAGAACGTACAAACTCCGTGGTCGACATCGAACCTGGATCTCTGGCATTGCTGCATCACCATGCCACCTTGGTTAATAAAATAGTAAGATTAAATGAGCACTTACCAGTTCGAAGTTTGATCTGTATTTTATAAGGAGTTACGATGAGGGATGCACGCATGCGCGACATTCTTCAAAGCAGCGGTGTGGATTCACAGAAAAAACACAACAATTGAAACAAATATAGTAAAGAAAATATAAGAACTTAATTACCAGTTGATCTGTATAATAGAGGGTGGGAGCGGACGGCACTGGTAAGTTCTCATTTAATCTTACTATTTTATTTCGGAGTCACGTGAGTGACTACGTGAAGACTTCAAAGCTCTGTGATTCCGAACCATGTACCAGCTCATGTTTCACTCACTGTCTGAAGACCTTTGAGGGAGGAAGTATGTTATCACAATCAACAATAACTTGTTTGTGAGCAAAAAAGGTTTATTAATAACAACAAAAAACAGAGAGCTCCCCCGGGCTTAAATTAAATATTATCTGCAGACTCTAAAATTCTGTCTGCAAATGTAGCAGGTTCCACCAGTGGCTTATTATAAAACCTTTGGAAAGTTCTTTCCGAGGACCATCCTGTTCTGGCCAGAATATGGTCCATAGGCACATCCATTCGCCTAGCCACCGACGTAGATGCAGCCCTGGTGGAGTGAGATTTGTAAACATTAGTGTTGACTCCCGCGGACTTAAGCACCTGCTTGAGCCACCTTGAAATGGTTTGGCTCATCACCTGACCATGGGGCTTCTCGTGGCTTATCCATAAGGCTTTTTCTCTCCCTCTTAATTTGTATGTTGTGTCCATGTAAATGGCGAGATCAGAGATGAATATGCCCGGAACTCCATGACTGGAGGCATGGTTCCTGGTCTAGTTTGTTTGACGAGACACTGAATATGGAATGTGGTACAGTCCAATGACTCTATCATGCTGTCCAGCCTCAGAAGGTGGAGGGACTGTACCCTTTGAGCTGACACTAGTGCCATGAGCATAACTGATTTCAGGGTAAGTTGTTCCAGTGTGAGTGACCTGGGTGGTGGCCATCCCCTAAGGTACGTCAGCACAATGCTAACATCCCAGATCTGAGTGTACCTTGGTCTGGGGGAATTAGTGTTAAAAATACCCCTCATGATTTTGACCACCAGTGGATGGGACCCCAAAGCCTGTTGTCCTGCTGCTGGAACCAAATAGGCTGACAACGCACTCCTGGCTGTATTGATGACGCTGTAGCTGAGTCCATCCCATTGTAATACAGCTATATTAATAGCAAAAGGATAACGAGGGATAAAATTGGACCATTAGAGAACCAGAATGGACAGCTATCTGCAGAGCCAAAAGAGATGGGGGAGATATTAAACAATTTCTTTTCTTTGGTATTCACCAAGGAGAAGGATATTGAACTCTGTGAGTTAAGGGGAAAAAGTAGAGTAGCTATGGAAACTATGAGATTCAAAGAGGAGGAAGTACTGACACTTTTGAAAAATATAAAAGTGGATAAGTCTCCAGGTCCTGACAGGATATTCCCTAGGACATTGAGGGAAGTTAGTGTAGAAATAGCAGGAGCTATGACAGAAATATTTCAAATGTCATTAGAAACGGGAATAGTGCCGGAGGATTGGCGTACTGCGCATGTTGTTCCATTGTTTAAAAAGGGTTCAAAGAATAAACCTAGCAATTATAGACCTATTAGTTTGACGTCAGTGGTGGGCAAATTAATGGAAGGATACTTAGAGATAATATATATAAGCATCTGGATAAACAGGGTCTGATAAGGAACAGTCAACATGGATTTGTGCCGGGAAGGTCATGTTTGACAAACCTTCTTGAATTTTTTGAAGCAGGTAACTAGGGAAATTGATGAGGGTAAAGCAGTGGATGTTGTCTATATGGATTTCAGTAAGGCCTTTGACAAGGTTCCCCATGGAAGGTTGGTTAAGAAGGTTCAATCTTTGGGTGTTAATGGCGGAGTAGCAAGATGGATTCAACAGTGGCTGAATGGGAGATGTCAGAGAGTAATGGTGGATGGCTGTTTGTCAGGTTGGAAGCCGGTGACCAGTGGGGTGCCTCAGGGATCTGTGTTGGGTCCACTGTTGTTTGTCATGTACATCAATGATCTGGATGATGGGGTGGAAAAAATGGATAAGTAAGTATGCAGATGATACTAAGATAGGTGGTGTTGTGGATAATGAAGTAGATTTTCAAAGTCTACAGAGAGATTTGGGCCATTTGGAAAAGTGGGCTGAAAGATGGCAGATGGAGTTTAATGCTGATAAGTGTGAAGTGCTACATCTTGGCAGGACAAATCAAAATAGGACGTACACGTGGTAAATGGTAGGGAATTGAGGAATGCTGTGGAACAGAGGGATCTAGAAATAACTGTGCATAGTTCCCTGAAGGTGGAATCGCATGTAGATAGGGTGGTAAAGAAAGCTTTTGGTGTGCTGGCCTTTATAAATCAGAGCATTGAATATAGGAGTAGGGAAGTAATGTTAAAATTGTACAAGGCAATGGTAAGACCAATTCTGGAGTATGGTGTACAATTTTGGTCGCCTAGTTATAGGAAGGATGTCAACAAAATAGAGAGAGTACAGAGGAGATTTACTAGAATGTTGCCAGGGTTCCAGCAACTATGTTACAGAGAAAGGTTGAACAAGTTAGGTCTTTATTCTTTGGAGCGCAGAAGGTTAAGGGGGGACTTGATTGAGGTCTTTAAAATGATGAAAGGGATAGACAGAGTTGACGTGGATACGTTTTTCCCATTGAGGGTAGGGAAGTTTCAAACAAGAGGGCATGACATGAGAATTAAGGGACAGAGGTTTCGGGGTAACGTGAGGGGGAACTTCTTTACTCAGAGGGTGGTGGCTGTGTGGAATGAGCTTCCAGCGGAAGTGGTGGAGGCAGGATCGATTTTAACATTTAAGAGTAAAGTGGATAGGTATATGGACGTGAAGGGAATGGAGGGGTATGGTCTGTGTGCAGGTAGATGGGACTAGGGGAAAACAAATGGTCGGCACGGACTGGAAGGGCCGAGAGGGCCTGTTTCCGTGCTGTAATTGCTATATGGTTATATGGTTATATGGTAATCCAACCAGGAACTCCACAACACTGCTAGCTGTTGCTGTTGCAGAGGTAGTTCCTGTTTTGGAGCAATACCATTCCCATTTCCTTATATTGTCTCCTGGTGGACTCCCTCTGGGATGCGGTCATCATGTTGATGGCATCCTCAGACAGTTCCAGGCCCAGTAGAGGTCTTTTTAGAATCTGCAAGCCAGGAGATTGACTCTATCATGGCACGGGTGACTAATGCCTGACACTGGGTGGATTAATAATACTGGACTGCTGGGGAATTCCAACGGTGTTTCGCTAGCCATGTCGAGGGCCACTGGGAACAATGGCTGTGTAGGCCAGTCGGGTATTATCAAGATTCCTGAAGCAGAATCCAATTGAATCTTACGTAATACCTGACTGATGAAGCAGAAGGGAGGAAAAGCATAAAAGAATATTTGCCCCCAATGCAGCGTGAATGCATCAACTGCTGCTGCCTCAGGGTCTGGTTCCCAAGCGACATACGTTGGTACCTGGTGATTCAGCCTAGATGCAAATAGATCAATATCTGGTGTGCCATATTGCTTTGTAATTTCAGCAAATACTTTAGGATTTAACATCCATTCGATGTTATCGTTAAATTTGCGTGATCTGGTGTCTGCCACTGTATTTTGCTTACCTGGTAGGTAAGTTGCTGATAACCAAATATGTCTTTCGACACACCATTGCCAGATTAGGTTGACCAAATTGTCACATGATATCGACTTTACACCACCCATGTGGTTGATATAAGCCACCACCATGGTATTATCTAATTGCAACCGGACATGTGCGTGATGCGTATTAGATGAATATGCTTTTAAACCATAAAACGCACCCAACATTTCTAAGTAGTTGATACCCCGTGTCTGTAGGCAAGATGATTCAAAATTAGTCCATCTGCCCCCTGTGCTGGATTGCATGTTAGTTGCTCCCCAGCCCAAAGCACTGGCATCTATTTGAATGGTTAATACTGGGTTGGTGATTATTATGGGACTGGAGCTAAGCCTAATGTTCCTTGCCCACCATTGTAACTCTGGAATGGATTCAGCAGTTAAATTCATAGCTCGGTCAAAGTGTCCTGCATTTTTCGTGCGTGCACTTTTGCTCTTTGTAAATTTTGATAGTGCCAAGGCCCAAATTGTACAGCTGGAAAGGCTGCTACCATTTTCCCAATGACACCAGCTACCTGCCGTATGGTTGGCTGATGATTAACCATTAGTTCTTTGCATGATTGTGCCAACTCTGATGTTTTCCCCTTTGGCAGAGTTAAAATCATGCGAATAGTGTCAATCGTAAATCCAAGATAGTCCACGGTTGTGGACGGTGTCAAATTGGATTTATCTGGATGTATGACAAAACCCAAAGTTTCAAACAAACGTTTGGTGGCTGCTACTACCAAAATGGCTGTCTCCAAGGTTTTCTCTACTATTAAAATGTCATCTAAGTATGCCATGACTATATGCTTTTGTTTCCTCAATAATGCCAAGGCAGGTTTTAAGATTTTTGTAAACAACCTTGGAGCTGAGGTTAGCCCATTTGGTAAGGCTTTAAATTGCCATAGCTGTTTCATCCAGATAAACTTTAGGTATTTACGATGCTCCTTGTGTATGGGTACTGAGTAGTAGGCATCTTTTAAATCAATGCTTGCCAGAAAGTACCCTCTAGAAATCAATTATCTGGCTGTTTCAAAAGTTTCCAACTTGAAATGTATATACTTAACAGACTCGTTTAAAGAAGTTAAGTCATGATGATGCGACATCCACCATCTTTTTTAGTTTTAGTGAAAATATTAGACACAAATTCCAAAGGTTCATGTTTTGTTCTTTCAATGACACCTTTTGCTAGTAGCCTCATCAGTTCAGCTTGACCTTCTTGTTTCTCTATGACTGAGAGGGTGAATACCCTTTGGGGTATATGCTGAACTGGCGGCATGTTTTCATGAACAAAGTCAATTTTATAGCCATGAATGCTGCTGAGTATATATTTGTCATTAGTGACTCCCATGTATCCAAAAACAAGTGCAATCTCCCCCCTGTTAGTATAGAGCCCCTACTGCTCATATGCTGAGAGGAACCAGACCCACCTACCTCCATGGTTACTGGTGCTTCTTCTGCCTTTTCGCTGGACGATGAGGTGTCTGCTAGGCTGTAGAGGCCTGCTGTTGACATTGCTGTTGATGTTGATGTTGGGGGTGGCGCATTTTCCATGGGGTCCGCTCTGGGCCCTGGCCTAAAAAAGGCTTACGGGGAATGGTTGCAGACTCCGAGCTTTCACCAGTCCCATATGGTAGTCGGCGACTGGTGGACGCCGTGGGGTACTGCCGCCTGGGTTTGTTAGGTCTGCTCAGTCCCAAACCTGCCCTCACAAGACCAAAGGTCTTGGGCTCTTCCTCCAGGTCTTTCACCTTTTTTGGAAGGTCCTTTCCAAAGAGCAGAATTGGAGGTTCTGAACCCGGTATTTTGCAAAGTCTTGCAAACTTAGGGTTGAGGGCAGGCTTGATGATTTCCTTCCGTAAATTGTTAATCTCATATTGAGTGGTGCACAGCAGAGCTAATGTGTCTTGCTGATTTGTGGTGATGTCCACACCATCTATGGACTGAGCATATAATGTTATTCCTGCTGTCAGGAGTTTTAGCATTTTCTGGAACTTCAACTCCAGGTTCCTGATGTTCTGCCCCAAATGTCCCCAAATTTGGCTGTTTACAGCTGGTACATTCAATGATGTACAATTTTCTGGGGCTGTATATAATTCAAGAGCCTCATTGACCACCCGTTCTTGTAGGGGTTTTGAGTACAGGTGGTCAATGCTGGCTGCAAGTTTCGGCTCTAAAGGCCGACCCGCTCGTGGAATGGCCACGTAGCGGTTGACCACACCAGCAGCTCTTCCTGATCCTGTACAACCTGCTTACTCCGGACATCTTCAGCCAGCGACCCCTCTTCTTGACCAACCCAGACCTGGTCGCCAATGCTGCCTTCTATAGAAGGTGAAGCAATGGCCAGTGCCGTAAAGGTCACTGCGGGAGTGCCTGAGCTCCCTTGGCGAGTCTGCTGCTGCTCTCTCAGCAGATCTCGCTGGAGCAATTGCTCCATAAGCCGTTCCATTCGGCTTAGGCGGCTGCCTTTGCTGCTCTCGAGCGGTGAGGCATCTTCATCCGAATCGTCGGATACTACCGCCCGGTTCTGGCTGCAGGTACCTCCAGCCCGCTGCTCAGGCTGCACTAGCGGTGCTGGGCTCGGCTCGGTAGTCAATCCTGCCGCCTCTCGCCCCCCCTCCAAAGAACGCTCCTCAATGGGAGACGAACGGGGGCGAGCTACAGATTTCTTTCCTCTGGTCTTGCTCATTCTTCCTGGAACACAAAGCAGACCACAGAGAAAATACACACGGCCACGGTAAAACACTTACCTGTCGGCCCGACTTTCAAATTGTAGCGGGAGCGCCTTGAACTCCCGTTCGTCGCGGGTGCACTGCATGAACGCTAATGTCGCGCATGCATGCTGGACGGGGTCTTCACGTAGTCACTCATGTGACTCCGAAATAAAATCTCTATTTTAGTGCATGAAATTAATTATCTGTTTGCGTTTATCTCTTGGGTTACAAGAGTCAAAAGAAAGCTGCAGGAAACATCTGGTTTCCTTTCCTTTTATTTTTCATTATTTTTAGCATTCCTTTCATGTCAATTAATATGAAAACTGAACAAAAACCTTGCAGTTTCTGATAATCTGAAACAAAAAATGAAATTGCAACTTGAATTCACCAAGTCACTGGTGGCCCAGTGATGCAGTGGTAGAGTTGCTGCCTCACAGCACCAGAGGCCCGGGTTCAATCCTGACTACGGGTGCTGTGCTCCCCGTGACCTGCGTGGGTTTTCTCTGAGATCTTTGATTTCTTCCCACATTCCAAAGACAAACAGGTTTGTAGGTTAATTGGCTTGGTATAAAATGTAAAATTGTCCTCGTGTGTTTTCGGGCATCGCTGGTCGTTGCAGACTCAGTGGGCTGAAGGGCCTGTTTCCACGCTGTATCTCTAACCTAAATTTAAAAAAACAAAGGAAATCCAACAGCTGGGTAAGTCTGCAGTGGACAAGTATACAAAGGTAATGGCCTGTTGGCAACACATGATGATTAAAGATGCAAATTTTCTGTAACATGTGCTGCAGATAATTACGAGCAACGTGAATAATGGAAAGAGAAAAAACATCACCTGTCAAAGAAAAATACCTTTTACAGAATGCAAAACAACAAGCAACGGAAAGCATCCACCCTTCACACGCCCAGACTTGCAATGTGTCTTGGGGACTTTTTTACAACTTTCATAAACCAATCAAGATCGCCATATCTTGTTCCAATCTGCCATGTTCTATTTTGGTTAAGATAAGGTCATAAGTCACAAGAGAAAATGATGCTTAGCAGAAAGCAGAAAAGCTTGTTTTTCAATGCCTCTGGACATCCTAATGCACGCTGCAAAGAATTGGGATTAAGTGCTTTGTTTTTGAACTGTGGTGGTTTAAAGAGTAACTCGCTGGCACGACCTTGACAATTGGCTTGCCTACAATTGCTGGAGGTAGTGAGACTGATTCTTTGCAAACCTGCTCCCTGGAAGCAGAGCTGCAGCTTTGCTTAGAGCCAGCCCCAAAGGCTGGGGAAATTCCCTCGGCTGTCCCTGGCTAGATGCTCAACAGGAAGTAAAATAACTTTGTAATGCAGAGAGCTGACAGGAGACAAGAACATGAAGCAGTGGAAATGAGAGCAGAGCGGAATTCGTCACTACTTGCATGTTGGTCCAAAGATGTCCTCACGTGGTGAGCACAGTTGATCAAAGGGATAAGAAGCACACGTTGTTTGGGCGGCACAGTGACGTAGTGCTAGAGCTCGGGTTTGATCCTGACTATGGGTGCTGTCTGTACACAGATTGTACGATCTCCCCGTGACCTGTGTGGGTTTTCACCGGGTGCTCCATTACCCCCCACTTTCCAAAGGCTAGCAAATTTGTAGGTTAAATGTGTAGGAACGAACTGCAAATGCTGGTTTACACCGAAGATTGACACAAAAATCTGGCCACATCTGTGGAGAAAAGAAGTGGGTGACGTTTTGGGTTGAAACCCATTTTATGTTAATTGTCCCAAATGCGCAGGATAGAACTAGTGTACGGGCTGATTGTTGGTCAATGTCGACTCAGTGGGCCAAAATACCTCTTTCCATGTTGTATCTCTAAAACTCTAACTGGTACAGATTCAATTGACCAAACGGTGCCCAATGTCTTGGTGATCTCTGGTAATGTGGTGAATATAAAGACCATATCATTTGTGCTGTCTGCAGAGGAAGGTAATTGTTGTTATTGGCCGTCATGCATCTGATTTAGTTCTTGCACTGTTGTAATCGACCACATGTTTACAAGTAATGTATAAACCACACTCGCATCCCTGGCCTTTACCATCAGGAGGAATGATAACCAAACCTCTTGCATAATTTATTGTTCCCCGCCATCTTCACCACTCTTGGTGAAGAAATACTCACCCCCTCCTTGTACAGGATCCAAGCCGGTGGCCATTTTATCTCGGAGTCACGTGAGTGACTTTGTGAAGACCCCGCCAGCACGCATGCGTGACATATCGTTGCGCGCATTTGCTTCGACAAGCTGGGGGGGGGGGGGGGGGGGTGCGCTCTCTCCACCAGCTCCTTCAAAAGGCCATTCAGGTAAGTCCACTAACCTTTACTTGGTACAGGATGGACGTCAAAGGCAAAGGGAAGGCGACACTTTCCAGGAGCCGCGGGGCACGGACAAGCCAGCGGCCTCTTTCACCGGAGCTGCGAGCACCACCGGCAGCATCCGGACGGTCGGGGGTAAGGGTGCGGAAGTCGGGCGCTTCCGTTTCACCAGCGCCCGACTTATCTCCTGAATGGATGTCCGCACAGGAGCTGGATACTACCGACCCAGACTTCGTGCCCCCATCCCCCAGGAAGCGGGGGAGCAGTCAGGTACGTGGACAGGTGCCTTGCTCACCACCAGCGACATCACCCCGAGTTGCAGTGGATCCACGGGGACCGGGCCGGGGAACGGCTGCGCTACAGGGGAGCCCCGCAGCCGCGGCACGCCACGTACAGCTGCCGGGGATATCTGCCGTAGGGCAGTCTGGCAGAGCTACTGCTGCGTCGAGCAGCCCTGCAGGAGCGGGAGCTGCCAGCATAACACCGCATCAGGCTGCGGTCAAGGGTGTTGGTGGCAGCAGTAGACGGTCGGTTGAGCTTAGCTCTGACAGCTGCCGACCATGCACCTCCACGCAGAACATTGGGCGACAGTGGAGGTAAGCCTGCACGGACTCCGGGGAGCCAGGTTTCGGGGGCTGGCGCCGATTTATCTCCACTGCCTGCCTACCAGGCAGGTGGACCACCACAGTCTGCTCGAAGGCCGACTAGCGGAGAGTCCGTGTGGGAGTCGTATGGGCCTACAGGGGCAGTAGCCCACGACAACCTACCTTCGGACCCTAGTCTGCATCTTATGGAGGTGTGGTCCGCTGGTGGAAGCCCCAGAGAATTTGCAGGGCCTGGGGAAGACGGCTTGTCTGCCGCGAGTAGCGGGGTCGGTCGCATTGCGCGATTGGAGTTCTTGGTGGAGCAACTCCTCCAGCGGGACAGGGACCGGGATGAACGGGAGTATCGGGCCTCCACTAGCCACGCCACGAGCCCGCTCAGCCTCTCGTCTTCTCCAGCCAGGAGTGCCAGCAGTTGTCCGGCCGCTGCCTTCGAAGACGACCCGGGAATGCCGGAGACCGCAGAGCCAGAGCACGATGTGGACCTGCTGGACGTGGTGGGTAAATTTGCCACGGCCACACACACTGGGGAATCCCTGCACCACAAACTGGCGGGCACCATTAATTACCTGACCACTCACCAGCTTCAGGGTCATGTACTCAATGAGACCATGGACAAATTTAAACCGCCTGAGAACTGCATCAATCTCAGTGTTCCTACGGTTAATGCCCAGATCTGGGGACACTTGACCACGACCACCTAGATGCAGGACGTCTGTCTCCAGCGGATCCTGAAGCTCCTGTCGACGGGCATTATGGCGTATGCCAGGACCCTCGATGGGGATAATGTAACCAGCGAGCAGCAGGATGCCCTGACACTTCTCTGCAATGCTCAGTTTGAAATCAACTGCCTGCGCAAGAGCTCCATCCGGCCCACCCCCAACCCGAAATTTGCAGGGTTGTGCCGTCCATCCACCGCTCCACCACCTCATCAGCTGTTTGGGGAAGACCTCTCCAAGCAAGTCAAAGAACTCGACGAGGAGGCCAAGACTGTGGGCCTTATGAAACCTCCCCCGGCTAAAGTTCACCCATATCACCGTCAACAACCACACACTACTTGGAAGCAGCGCTAGCCGGATAGGACGCCAAGGACCTATCCCCCTCCACTTCCCCAACCACAGCGGCCTTTTTTAGGGCAAGGCCTGCAGCGGCCCGCATGGAAGATGCGGCCACCATCACGACAAACACCGCAACGCCATACGCCAGGACCCGCCGTTAACCATGGAGGTAAGGGGGTCTGGTTCCTCTCAAGCAGTAGCACTTCTTCCTGCACAAGTCGGGGAACGGTTGCGGGCATTTAGGGGTGCTTGGGATGCAATCACCACTGACGCATTTATTCTACAAAGTGTTCACGGTTATGTTATAGATTTATTGATGGTCAACTTCCCCCTACACAGCATGCACCTCAGCGACTTTTTACACTCTCTCAGAATGAGATAAAGGCAGGACATGCTGAAATCTTACAACTAGCAGCCAAAGGGGTGATTGGCAAAACGACGCACAAACCCCTTGAGTTTGTGTCCAACATCTTCACAAAAACCAAAAAAGATGGGGGGTGTCGGATTATCATAGACCTAACCGAGTTGAACATTTTTGTACAATATACCCATTTTAAAATGGATACCTTCGAAACAGCTAAGCAGATGCTTTACCCGAGATACTTTATGGCTTGCATCGATTTAAAAGATGCATACTATACAGTTCCCATCACAGAATCGCACAGGAAGTTCCTGAAATTTGTCTGGAAGGGACAGTTGTGGCAATACAAAGCATTACCCAATGGGCTCAACACAGCCCCCAGACTATTTACCAAATTAGTGAAATATTGGCACTCCTCCGACAACAAAATTATATCGTTATGGCGTATTTAGATGATATCCTTATCGTGGGTCAGACCCTCCAATTGGCTACGCTGGCAGTTACAGCGACCAAATCTTTATTCGAGAAGCTAGGGTTTGTAACCCATCCAGACAAATCCAAACTGCACCCCTCTCAAATTATGAATTACCTGGGTTTCACCCTTGACACAACCTTAATGATGATCACTATCCCGACCAACAAAGCTATACCCATAAAAAAAGCGAGCTACAGCCTTGCTTGTGCCAGGGTTCCGACTATCTGGCAAACGGCAAAGGTAATTGGGAAGTTAGTAGCGTTACATTACATCAGACCGTTCCATTACCAAATTATACAAAGAGCAAAGATCGCAGCATTAAAAGCAAATGCTGGGCAGTTTGATAGACCAATACGGTTGCCACATCAGGCTAGAGCTGAGCTACAATGGTGGATTGACAATATTAGTGAGTGTCACAGACCCATCATTGTTAGCAACCCATCCGTCGTGCTACAGATCGGGGTGCAACTGACACCATGTCCAGTTGGGGTGGCAGATGGGACCCTCACGAGTCTATCCTCCTCCTCACACAAGGGATAAATTATCTGGAGATGTTAGGGGCTTTCCATGGACTACGGTCTTACTGTACTAACTCACGGGACTTACATGTCCACCTCCAAATAGATAACACAACGGTGGTGGCTTATATCAATCATATGGGTGGTATCAGGTTGTTATCTTGTGATGAATTGGAAAACACAATCTGGCACTGGTGCATTGAGAGAAATATTTGCATCACAGCGACCTATTTGCCAGGGAAGCTCAATACAGTGGCGGACACCAGGTCACGAGTGCTCAATGATAATATCGAGTGGATGTTGAACTCCCAAATGTTTGCTGAAATTATAGCTCTCTAAGGCGCACCAGATATTGACCTCTTTGCGTCCAGGTTGATACCTGATATCAGATACCAACGTATGTGTCTTGGGAACCAGACCCTGGGGCAGTAGCTATGGATGCTTTTTCTCTCCATTGGGGGAAATGGTTTTGCTACGCATTTCCCCCATTCTGCCTCATCAGTCGGGTATTGCACAAAATTCAACTGGATTCTGCAACTGGCATTTTGATCATACCCGACAGGCCTACACAGCCATGGTACCCGATGGTCCTAAAAATGTTGAAACGTCCGTGGCTTCAGTTTGGTAAACACCCCAAATTAATTACTAACCCCATTACGGGGGACAGTCACCCGTGCCATGGTCACCTAAACATGTTGGCCTGCAGGTTCTAAAGAGGCCGCTCGTCAAGGCCGGCATCTCACCACGAGCCATAGAACACATCTCAGCATCATGCCGAGCATCAACCAGGAGGCAGTACCTCACACAGGTCAGGAAGTGGGAGGCATTCTGCTCCTGTACCAACACGACCTCCAACTCGGCAACAATCCCTGATGTCCTGGAATTGCTAGCGGGCTACAGTGCCATCAACAGCGCCAGGAGTGCACTGTCCTCATACCTGGACAGAAGTATAGGCTCCAACCACCTGGTGTCTAAATTTATGAGGGGAGTGTTTAACACCAACCCTCCACGGCCCAGATACAACTTCACCTGGGACATAGGGATCGTTCTGACCCTACTGAGGAGCTGGTCTCCTATGACCGAGTTACCACTCAAACAGCTCACCCTCAAAGTGGTGATGCTGATGGCACTGACTACAGCTCAACGAGTCCAGGCATTACAAAAGCTGCAGCTGGATAGCATGGTCTCCACCTCTGCACAGGTGACTTTCTTTGTCCAGGACCTATTGAAGCAGCACAGACCTGGGGCTCATGGGCTGCAGTTGGTGTTTTGGGCGTACCTCACTGATGCCACTCTCTGCATAGTCACCCATCTCCGCCTCTACATCCGCACTACACGAACCATCCGGAAGATGGAGCAGGGGCTCCTCATCAGCTACAAACCTCCGCATCACCGGGTGACTGTGCAGACTATCGCCAGGTGGCTCAGGGCGGTGTTGGGTGCAGCAGGAGTAGCTACTAACATTTTTAAATCTCACTCTACAAGGGCTGCATCCACATCAGCGGCGAGGGCCATGGAGGTGCCCATGGACCACATCCTCGCCACCGCGGGCTGGGCTAGTGAAGCAACCTTCCAAAGGTTCTACAACAAACCATTGGTCGCCCCCGCAATGTTCGCAGAAGCCGTGCTGAGAACCGCTCAGTGAATGTTTGTCCCCGGGTTCGGGGTTATTTGTTTGTTATTATTTGTGCAATAAATATGCATTATTTTTCAGCCTGTTCAGACTGGACTGCATTAACAGCCTTGCTCCATCAGGATTGTGGCAGTGTGATAGCATGGACGTTGTCCAGGGCGTGAAATCACAGAGCTTTGAAATCTTCACAAAGTCACTCACGTGACTCCGAAATAAAATAGTAAGATTAAACAAGAACTTACCAAGTTCGAAGGTTGATCTTTATTTTATGAGGAGTCGCGGTGAGGGATTTCGTGCCCTCCGCTTCCACCCTCTCTCATAAGGTCAACTGGTATGTTCTACGTTCTTAATCTTACTATTTCCAGTCATGGTGCGTTCTGTGACTCCACACCGCTGCTTTGAAGGATGTCGCGCATGCGTGCTGGCGGGGTCTTCACGAAATCCCTCACCGCAACTCCTCATAAAATAAAGATCAACCTTCGAACTTGGTAAGTTCTCGTTTAATCTTACTATTATTCATCACTGCTGCTGCTGTGATGCTTGAGTTATGCAATGTTTCTGCAAGAGGAAGTATGTTAGTGAGCATGTTGCCTAGCCAACGTATCAATCGAATTTCTAGCAGTGGATATACCGTATGCTGTGAAATGCGGCTTGCGTGTTGGAGTCATGGTAAATATATTAGGGTGTGGCGATGCATAAGAAAGTTTGATAGAACTCATGATAGGTAATGATTATCGGCAAAGGTAAACTCAGGTGCATAGACAATAGACAATAGACAATATATACAGGAGTAGGCCATTCACCCTTCGAGCCAGCACCGCCATTCAATGTGATCATTAACTTAAAAAATAGGCTGATCATCCCCAATCAGTATCCTGTACCTGCCTTCTCTCCATACCCCCCCGATTCCTTTAGCCACCACCACAGATTCACCATTCTCCTCATCTCGAAAAGATATGGGCTGATCATGGAGCGTACCCCAGCTGCTCCATTCTCTCAGCATCCAACCCTTCAAAACGCCAGTGTCAGCTAATCGCATGTTAACCAATTCCTGGGAATTCTTGACCTCAGTCCTAAATGGCTGGTGTGCGACCCCTGGTTCCTGCATTTTTCCATCCAACTCAGTATCCCGTACCTGCCTTCTCTCCATAGATCCATTTAGCCACATGCCACCCTCAGTTTCATCGTACATCATTCTCGAGCTCCAAATGAGCCATAGAGCCCCAGCCAGCATTACATCCCTGGTTCTGTATTCAAGCCCTCTCGAAATAAATGCTAGTTTGCCTTCCTCACTACCGATTCAACTTGCAGATTAACCTTTTTGGAATCCTGCACCAGCATTCCCTCCCTTTTCACCTACGATTTCTGGATTCACGTCCTTTAAACCCTGTGCCCTCTAGTCTGAGACTTCCATCCTCCCCACATCCACTCTATCCCAGGCCTTTCACTGTACTCAATACTCGGTCTGAGTCTCGACCCGAAAACGTCGCCCCTTCACGCTGGCACTGAGTACCTTCCAGGATCCAAAATAGGCCCTCTTGGCCCTTCCAGTCCATGCCGTTTGTTTTCCCTAGTCCCATCTACCTGCACTCAGATCCTATCCACTTTACTCTTAAATGTTAAAATCGATCCTGCCTCCACCACTTCTGCTGGAAGCTCATTCACACAGCCACCACCCTCTGAGTAAAGAAGTTCCCCCTCACGTTACCCCGAAACTTCTGTCCCTTAATTCTCATGTCATGCCCTCTTGTTTGAATCTTCCCTATCCTCAATGGGAAAAACGTATCCACGTCAACTCTGTCTATCCCTTTCATCATTTTAAAGACCTCAATCAAGTCCCCCCTTAACCTTCTGCGCTCCAAAGAATAAAGACCTAACTTGTTCAACCTTTCTCTGTAACATAGTTGCTGGAACCCTGGCAACATTCTAGTAAATCTCCTCTGTACTCTCTCTATTTTGTTGACATCCTTCCTATAACTAGGCGACCAAAATTGTACACCATACTCCAGAATTGCTCTTACCAATGCCTTGTACAATTTTAACATTACTTCCCTACTCCTATATTCAATGCTCTGATTTATAAAGGCCAGCACACCAAAGGCTTTCTTTACCACCCTATTTACATGCGATTCCACCTTCAGGGAACTATGCACAGTTATTCCTAGATCCCTCTGTTCCACAGCATTCCTCAATTCCCTACCATTTACCATGTACTTCCTATTTTGATTTGTCCTGCCAAGATGTAGCACTTCACACTTAACAACATTAAACTCCATCTGCCATCTTTCAGCCCACTTTTCCAAATGGTCCAAATCTCTCTGTAGACTTTCAAATTCTACTTAATTATCCACAACACCACCTATCTTAGTATCATCTGCATACTTACTTATCCAATTTTCCACCCCATCATCCAGATCATTGATGTACATGACAAACAACAGTGGACCCAACACAGATCCCTGAGGCACCCCACTGGTCACCGGCTTCCAACCTGACAAACAGCCATCCACCATTACTCTCTGACATCTCCCATTCAGCCACTGTTGAATCCATCTTGCTACTCCGCCATTAACACCCAAAGATTGAACCTTCTTAACCAACCTTCCATGGGGAACCTTGTCAAAGGCCTTACTGAAATCCATATAGACAACATCCACTGCTTTACCCTCATCAATTTCCCTAGTAACCACTTCAAAAAATTCAAGAAGGTTTGTCAAACATGACCTTCCAGGCACAAATCCATGTTGACTGTTCCTGATCAGACCCTGTTTATCCAGATGCTTATATATATTATCTCTAAGTATCCTTTCCATTAATTTGCCCACCACTGACGTCAAACTAATAGGTCTATAATTGCTAGGTTTATTCTTTGAACCCTTTTTAAACAATGGAACAACATGCGCAGTACGCCAATCCTCCGGCACTATTCCCGTTTCTAATGACATTTGAAATATTTCTGTCATAGCTCCTGCTATTTCTACACTAACTTCCCTCAATGTCCTAGGGAATATCCTGTCAGGACCTGGAGACTTATCCACTTTTATATTTTTTCAAAAGTGTCAGTATTGCCTCCTCTTTGAATCTCATAGTTTCCATAGCTACTCTACTTTTTCCCCTTAACTCACAGAGTTCAATATCCTTCTCCTTGGTGAATACCGAAGAAAATAAATTGTTCAATATCTTCCCCATCTCTTTTGGCTCTGCAGATAGCTGTCCATTCTGGTTCTCTAATGGTCCAATGTTATCCCTCGTTATCCTTTTGCTATTAATATAGCTGTAGAAACCCTTTGGGTTTACTTTCACCTTTCTTGCCAAAGCAACCTCATATCTTCTTTTAGCCTTCCTAATTTCTTTCTTAAAATTCTTTTTACATTCTTTATACTCCTCTAGCACCTCATTTACTCCATGCCTACTATAATAATTGTAGATATCTCTCTTTTTTCGAAACAAGTGTCCAATTTCCCTTGAAAACCATGGCTCTTTCCAATTTTTACTATTTCCTTTCAACCTAACAGGGACATAAAGATTCTGTACTCTTACAATTTCCCCTTTAAATGTCCTCCATTTCTCTTCTACATCCTTCCCATGAAACAAAGTGTCCCAATTCACTGCTTTAAAATCCTTACGCATTCCCTCAAATTTAGCCTTTCTCCAATCAAAAATTTCCACCCTAGGTCCAGTTCTGACTCTCTCCATAATTATATTGAAACTAATGGTATTGTGATCACTGGTCCCGAACTGCTCACCAACGCATACCTCCGTCACCTGACCTGCCTCATTTCCTAACAGGAGGTCCAGCACTGCCCCTTCTCTGGTCGATACCTCTATGTACTGCTGCAAAAAAAACTATCCTGCACACATTTTACGAACTCAAAACCATCCAGCCCATTTACAGAATGTGTTTCCCAGTCTATTTTTGGAAAATTGAAATCTCCCACAATCACTACCTTGTGCTTACTACTAATATCTGCTATCTCCTTACATATTTGCTCTTCCAATTCTCGCTCCCCATTTGGCGGTCTATAATACACCCCTAAAAGTGTTGCTACACCATTCCCACTTCTCAGTTCCACCCAAATAGCCTCCCTAGACGAGCCCTCTAATCTATCCTGCCAAAGCACTGCTGTAATATCTTCTCTGACAAGCAATGCAACACCTCCCCCTCTGGTCCCTCCAATTCTATCACACCTGAAGCAACGAAATCCTGGAATATTTAGTTTCCAATCACAGCCCTCTTGCAACCATGTTTCACTGATTGCCACAACATCATATTTCCAGGTGTCAATCCAGGCTCTAAGTTCATCCACCTTACTTACAATGCTCCTAGCATTAAAATATACACATTTTAGAAACCCACCATCCCTTATTCTCTGTCTATTATCTTTTTCATCTTTCTCGTCCTACATTTTGGATCTGAGTGCTTCCCTTCTCTGCCTCTTGCCCCACACCCTGACCCCTAGCCCCCTCTACCCGAGTCCCTCCCCCCAGCCTTTCTAGTTTAAAGTCTCCCCAGTAGCCTTTGGTCCCCCTCGGGTTCAAGTGCAACCCGTCCTTTGTGTACAGATCATGCCTTCCCCAAAAGAGGTCCCAGTGATCAAGAAACTTGAATCCCTGCCCACTGCACCAGTCCCTCAGCCACGCATTTATCCTCCACCTCATTTCATTCCTACTATCACTGTCACGCGGCACAGGCAGTAATCCTGAAATCGTTACCCTTTTGGTCCTTCTCCTTAACTTTCCCCCCAACTCCCTAAATTCTCCCTTCAGGACCTCATCACTTTTTCTGCCTATGTCATTGGTACCTATGTGTACCACAACATCAGGCTCCTCTCCCTCCCTTATCAGAATCTTTTGGACACGTTCTGACACATGAGAGACCCTGGCACCAGGGGGGCAAACTACCATCCGGGTCTCCCGACTGCGTCCACAGAATCGCCTATCCGACCCCCTAACTATAGAGTCCCCTATTACAATTGCCCTCCTCTTTTTGCTACCCTTCTGAGCATCAGGGCCGGTCTCTGTGCCGGAGGCCCGGCCGCTGTTGCTGCCCCCAGCTAGGCTGTCCCCTCCAATCGTACTCAAACCCGAGTACCTATTTTCCAGGTGTACGGTCACAGGGGTACTCTCTAGCCCCTGCCTCTGCCCCTTGCCCTTCCTAACCGTGACCCACTTGTCTGCCTCCTGTGGTTTGGGAGTGACTACCTCCCTGTAGCTCCTCTCTGTGACCTCCTCACTCTCCCTGACCAGACGGAGGTCATCGAGCTGCTGCTCCAGGTTCCTAACACAGTCCTTTAGGAGCCCCATCTCGACACACCTGGCGCAGATGTGGACGTCTAGAGGGCTATCAGATTCCCTGACCTCCCACATCTGACATCCAGAACAGTACACTCCATTATCTTTAAGAGCCCTCTCCAACTCTCTCTTGAAAGTATCCAGAGAACCTGCCTCCACCGCCCTCTGAGGCAGAGAATTCCACAGACTCACAACTCTAAATTGCTTACCCCTTATTCTTAAACGGTGGCCCCTGGTTCTGGACTCCCCCAACATCGGGAACATGTTTCCTGCCTCTAGCATGTCCGAACCCTTAACAATCTTATATGTTTCAATAAGATCCCCTCTCATTCTTCTAAACTCCAGAGTGTACAAGCCCAGCCACTCCATTCTCTCAGCATATGACAGTCCCGCCATCCTGGGAATTAACCTTGTCAACCTACGCTGCACTCCCTCAATACTGCCAAAGTGGATAACCTCACATTTATCCACATTAAACTTGATCTGCCATGCATCTGCCCACTCCCCCAACCTGTCCGTCACCCTGCATGCCTGGAGAAATGTGGAAGAATAGTGATTTAGAGGCTGGAAGATGACTTTGAACATAGGTATGGTGTTTGTACGTTCTCCCCATGACAGCGTGGGTTTTCTCCGAGATCTTCGGTTTCCTCCCACACTCCAAAGACGCACAGATTTGTAGGTTAATTGGCTTGGTGTAAATGCCAAGCATCAAGAGAGTCAAGTCAGCAGTGTTTTATTGTCATATGTCCCAGAAAGAACATTGAAATTCTTACTTGCAGCAACACGACAGAATATGTACACATAGTGCACAGTAAACAGTATAATAAATGAGAGAAAGTTCAGTGCACACACACACACGCACACACACACACACACACACACACACACACACACACACACACACACACACACACACACACACACACACACACACACACACACACACACACACACACACACACACACAACACACAACACACACACACACACAAACACACACACACACACACACACACACACACACACACACACACACACACGCACACACACACACGCACACACATAAAAATCAAACAATAATCGTGCAGTAATAACAATAATAACTCCAGCCAGTTGGTCGGCACGGGTTTTGAGATCACGGCCAGGTATACCATCAGGTCCAGACAGTTTCCTAGGGTTCACCCCCCTGAAGGATCTTCTGACGTTGGCCTCTGTAAAGAGGCTGTCCCACTTGGGCGACCTAACCTGCGAGTTTGCCCTCGACTCATACTCGCAGCATGGTCGACACAAGGTCATAGGAGGTCTTTGTAACTCTCCTTCATGCACAAGAGTAGTCCCCGCGTACTTGAGGCCTCAGCTAGGTCACGTCGTATTTTTCAACATGTTGAAAAATGCCCACAAGTGAAAAAAGCTCGCCATGTAAAAAAACGATACTTTTTTTACTCGTAGGTTTAGTCGTAGTAGGTCGTAGTAGGTCGGCATGTTAGTCATAGGTAATCGAGGGTCGTCGAAGGTAGTTGAAGGTAGTCGTAGATAGTCTTCATCACAGTCGAAGGGAGGTCAAAGGGAGGTCGAAGGAGATCGAAGGAGGTCGTCTTCACTCTCCACTATTCGGTGTCCAATTTTCCCGAAGTTAGTCGTAGCTAGTCGTAGCTAGTCGAAGCTGGTCTTCTACATAGTCGAAGGAGATCATCAACATGACATTTTATCAAACTCTCCTAAACTCTTCTAAACTCGCCAATTAGGTCGCCCAAGTGGGACAGCCCCTTAACTGTGACTGTAATACCATCAAGGCGTATGGGGGCACGGGAAGGCACATCAATGCCTATCAAAGCGTGTGTAGAATGCATTGAGCTCATCAGAGAGTGATGCCTCACTGTCGCTTGAGCTGCCTCCTGATTTTGCCTTATGGTGATGGATTTCAAGCCCTGTCACAGTTGCCGAACATCCGCATCATCCTGCAGCTTAGAGCGGAAGTTCCTTTTGGTCTTTTTGATGGTCTTGTCAAGGTCATATCTGGACTTTTTGTACACCTTGCATCGCCAGACCTGAATGCCCGGGATCTGGTCCTCAGAAGAGTGCGCATCTCCTGGTTCATCCAAGGCTTCTGCTTAGGAAACACTCGGATGGTTTTCATGGGTACGCAGTCCTCCACACATTTCCTTATGAAGTCTGTAATGACTGTGGTGTATTCATTCAGGTCCGTTGCTGAGTCCTTGAACATTGCCCAGTCTACAGACTCCAAGCAGTCCTGTGGTTGTTCCTCTGCCTCCCCTGAGCAGCTCTGTGCAGTCCTCACTGCTGGGGGTGATCTCTTCAGCTGCTGCCTGTATGCAGGAAGAAGCAGCACAGCTGAATGGTTAGAGCGATAGGCATCGCTGATGGTCGTATAGCAGTCTTGTCTCAAGGGTGTTTAATCTGCTGCAGCAGGAGACGTGTTGGTCGTAGTTCGGGAGTCATTTCTTCAGGTTGGCTTTGTTGAAGTCCCCGGCTATGATGGTAAAGGGTTCGGGGGCACGCCAACTGGTGCTTGTTGAATGTGCAATTGAATATAAAAATGTAAAATTGTCCCCAGTGTTTAAGATAGTGTTAACGTGCGGGGATCGCTGGCCGGTGTGGACTCGGTGGGCTGAAGGGCCTCTTTCCACGCTGTATCTCTAAACTAAATTAAATAGGTCTTAAAATCTTTGTTGCCATTACACTCATATCCTTGATGATTCATCCATGGTTTCATCTTCGTAAGTTCATAAGTTGTAGTTCATAAGAATTAGGCCATTTGACCCGTCAAGTCTACTCTGCCATTCAAACATGGCAGATCTATCTCTCCCTCCTAACCCCATTGTTCTGCCTTCTCCGCATAACCCCTGACACTAAACAAGCATCTATCTATCTCCACCTTAAAAAGATCCATTGACTTGGCCTCCACATCTTTCTGCGGCAATGAATTTCACAGATTCACCACCCTCTGACTAAAGAAATTCCTCCTCATCTCTTTTCTAAAGGTATGTCATTTTATTCTGAGGCTATGGCCTCTGGTCTAGACTTTCCCATGAGTAGAAACCTTGAGTGGAAACATCCCACTGGAGATTCATTCACCATGCACAATATCCAATTGTGGACATCTCTATTCCTATCCACATAATTCCTTGTTATCTTCAGTCTGGGCCTGTCTTATTCCATGAATCCCACCAAGTTCCCCAAAGTTTGAAATGAAACTTCACAATGGCTGGAGACCAAAACATCTTCTCCATTAAGATGCATGGTCATTTTCAGAATATTTTGTGTAACTTGGAGTTTTGTGCAGTTCTGGTCACGCCATTGCAGGAGAGATGGGGGAGCTTTGAAGTGGTTGCTAAAAATGTTTCCCGGTATGCTGCCTGGATTAGATGCTATCAGCTATAAGGAGAGGTTGGATAAACTTGGAATATTTTCTCTGGGACATTGGAGGTTGAGGGGTGACTTGATAGAAGTATATAAAATGATGAGAGGAGTACATAGTATAGACAGTCAGAACCTTGGTTTAAAGGAGTTGTGCGGGGCAGGTTTTGTACACAGAGGGTGGTGGAGACCTGGAACGCATTGCCAGGGGTGGAAGCAGATACGATAGTGCCATTTAGAAGCTGTTAGACAGGCACATGGACTTGCAGGGATTAGATCACATGCAAGCAGATTAGATCAGTTTAACCTGGCATCATGTTCTGGGCTGAATGGCCTATTCCTGTTCTGCACTATTCTATGTTCTATGTTCAATGTTCAAGGTTTATGTCCATAACCTTAATCTGCACCAGCAACCTTCAAGTAGTGGTGTTGCACATTGTAGATACATTGCAATGTATATCGCAGCAGTTACTGGTGGCTGTCTTTGAATTGCTGTCTGTGTTGCAATCCGGCAGCCAGTTTATGCGGATCAAGCTTCCACAATAGTTAGTGACCAGTTATTATTGTGACACTAGTTGAGAGATATTTAGAATCATAGAGTCTTACAGTGTGGAACAGGCCTTTTGGCCCAACTTGCCCACACATGTCTCAGCAACATTAGTCCCACCTGCCTGCATTTGGCCCATATCCCTCTAAACCTGATCTTTCCATGTACCTGTTTGTTAAACGTTGCGACAGTGCCTCAACTACCTCTGCAGCTCATTCCATACACCCACCACCCTTTGTGTGAAAAAGTTACCCTTCGGGTTCCATTTACATTTTTCCCCTTAAACCTTTGTTCTATTTAAACCTGGTCCTTGATTCCCCTACTCTGGGCAAGAGACTCTGTGCGTCTACCCAATCTATTTCTCTCATGATTTTATGCACTACTATAAGATCACCCCTCATCCTCCTGTGCTACAAGGAATAGAGACCCAGCCCACTCAACCTCTCCCTCTAGTCCTGGCAACACCCTCGTAAATCTTCACTGCACCCTTTCCAGGTTGATAACATTTCTTGGATGTTTGGTGGCCAGATCATTGCACCAAATTGTGAGGATTTTTTAATGTTACTCTGGGATCCAGGGCTGATGACTGGTTAATGGAGTTTAATGCAGGTAAGTGTGAGGTGTTGTAGTTTGCTAAGTCAAACCAGGGCAAGGCCTGCACAGTGAATTGCAGGACTCTGGGGAGTATTGTCTTTTACTCAGAGTAGGGGGATCAAGAACCAGAGGTCATAGGTTTAAGGTGAGATTCTTCTTATCGAGTCCACACACAAGCCAGAGCTGAACACACTTCTCAGCATCCGAACGGTGTCTGTCTTGTGCCTCTTGTGCTTCTAGTGCGTGGTGGTGGAAAGATTGGTGGGAAAAGGGCCGCAACATGAACGCTCTTTCCTTGACCCCTAATGTAAGATGGAAAAAGTTTAATAGGAAACTGAAGGACAACCTTTTCGCACAGAGCTTGGATGGTGTATGGAATGAGGTGCAAGAGGAGGTAGCCGGGAAAATATTATAACAACATTGAAAAGATAGTTGGACAGGTACATGCATAGGAACGGGTTAGAGGAATGGAACATAAGCGGGCAGATGGGACTAGTGTAGATGGGGCATGTTAGCCGGCATGGACAAGTTGTGTTGTAGAAGTTGTTTCTCTGCCATATGGGGAGAAGGCAGGAACGTGGTACTGATTGTGGATGATCAACCATGATCACATTGAATGGCAGTGCTGGCTCGAGGGGCCGAAGGCCTATTCCTGCACCAATTGTCTATTGTCTATTGACCATGCCTATACTTGAATGAAACAATAGATGGTTTTGTACCTTGTTGTGAAACATACTCTTGCATGCTTAAGCAGGAAATCACTTGTTCACTGAGTAGGATTAATTAAATCAGGCAACCCATTATTTTCTGCTCCAATCATTTGGCATCTTGCCAGGGAATAAATCCTTCCAGTGTTTTCTGTCCTTATCCTGCATTCCCCATTTTTTATTAGGAATTCCATTTAGTTTTGTTGTTTTTCAATTAATAACTTCTGCTTATGTAATGAACCACAAAGGGCAGTGAAGTGAAAGCCCACTTTGTTGCCACTGAAGCTACCGGAGGGCATAGGTTTAAGGTGAAAGGAGAAAGATTTAATAGGAAGCGACGGGGCGACGTTTCCACACAGGGGATGGAAGGTTTATGGAATGAGCTGCCAGAGGGCAGCACGGTGGCGCAGCGGTAGAGTTGCCGCCTTACGGTACCAGACACTAGGTTTCCATCCTGACTACGGGCGCCGTCTGTACACTGTTTGTACGCTCTCCCCGTGACCTGCGTGTGTTTTCTCCAAGATCTACGGTTTCCTCCCACACACCAAAGACGTAAAGGTTTGTAGGTTAATTGGCTTGTTATAAATGTAAATTGTCCATTGGATAGTGTTAATGTGCGGTGATCACTGGCCAGTGCAGACTCAGTGGGCCGAAGGTGCTGTTTCTGCCAAGTATCTCTAAACTAAAAAAAGGTTTACGGTGAGAGGAGAAAGATTTCGTAGCAAACTGAGAGGCAACTTTTACACACAGGGAATGGAGGGTATATGGATTGAGCTTCCGAAGGTAATTGAGGAAGGTACTATAACAACCATATAACCATATAACAATTGCAGCACGGAACAGGCCATCTCGGCCCTTCTAATCTGTGCCGAACACTTACTCTCACCTAGTCCCATCTACCTGCACTCAGACCATAACCCTCCATTCCTTTCCCGTCCATATACCAATCTAAATGATAAAACGAACCTGCCAAAACAACATTTAAAAGACAATGTAAACCAGGCCGCAAACTGACAGCTTCAGTCAAGGACACCCTGGATACACCTGAGTGGGAAAAAGGGAATATTTATGCAGAGGTAAAGGAAGATATTTGTCAAATATTCGATTTCCTCACATTTTAATGCTTTATCATAGCAATATAAATAGTTTATTGCACTAATTATCTCCGTGAAAATGATGTTAGGATTTTCCCCACATTCTTCCTTCTAGCACTAAAGACGTTTCAGCCGTTGGTTCTGGCTTGAGTTCAAAGCTGACAACGTAGGAACGGAGACAAAGATCTGTCGCCCTTGGAAAGTAAGCACTCATCTGGAAATATCAACACTAAACCGGCCAGCACGGTGGCGCAGTGGTAAAGTTGCTGCCTTATAGCGCCAGAGACCCGGGTTCCATCCAGACTACAGGTGCTGTGTGTACGGAGTTTGTACTTTCTCCCCGTAACCTGTGTGGACTTTCTCCGGCATCTCCGGTTTCGTACACATTTTCCCCACATTCTTCCTTCTAGCACTCCAAAGACGTACAGGTTTGTAGGTTAATTAGCTTGGTATGAATGTAAATTGTCCCTAGTGTATGTAGGAAAGTGTTGTTTTGGGTCGTTACCCTTCTTCAGACTGAGAGTCAGTGGAAAAGGAAACAAGAGATATAGATGGTGATATAGAGAGATATAGAACAAATGAATGAAAAGATATGCAATAATGTATCAGTGATAAAGGAAACAGGCCATTATTAGCTGTGTGCTAGGTGAAAACATTTCTATATCTCTCTATATCACTGTCTATATCTCTCATTTCCCTTTCCCCTCAGTCTGAAGAAGGGTCTCGACACGAAACGTCTCCCAATTCTTCTCTCCAGAGATGCTACCTGTCCTGCTGAGTTACTCCAGCTTTTTGTGCCTATCGTAGGAAACTAACTGCTCTATTTGGAATAATTTCTTTAACAAAGCATAGTAATTGCTTCCATTTGGACTTCAACTTGGGCTGTTCTGCTTCAAGTGGACATGTTAAACCAGATGGGGAATTGTGAATTACAGCCTTTGCCTAGAGCCATTGCGCATGAAGATTCTTGGGGAGTCAGGTTTGCCGTCTTTGGAGGACAGGACCGGCTCGGACAATCAGTGAGGCTTCCTTAGAGTCGGCTCCAAAGGCATAAAGCCACAATAGCGACAGCTACAAGGGTGATGGTGACACTTTATTGTCACGTGTACCTATGTACATAGGTACAGTCAAACTCTTTGTTTTGCATTCAATACAGTAAAGTCATAGTTTAGAGGTGTGGTACGGAAACAGGCCCTTCGCGCCGACCAGAGACCACCCTGCATACTAACACTATCCTACACAGATTAGGGACAATTTACAAATTTTACCGAAGCCAATTAACATACAAGCCTGTTTGTCTTTGGAGTGTGGGAGGAAACCGGAGCACCTGGGGAAAGCCCACATGGTCACAGGGAGAACATACAAACTCCACACGGACAGCATCCGTAGTCAGAATGGAAGCCGGGTCTCTGGCATTGTAAGGCAGCAGCTCTACCTCTGCGCCACCTGCCGCTCTATAGATAAGCACAATGGTGGATAAATACAAGCATGCAATGATTAATGAAGTACAGTCGACTTCCTGAGGCAGGACACAGAGTTGCCACATTTCTGGCACCCGCAAAGCTTTACAGTTCTCCTGAGTGCAGTCCAATCTTGGCCTTAAAGGCCCGTTGTCCTGACGACACCTAACCTCTGCACCGTCCTCTGCCATCTTGAAAGCGCCCCTTTGTCCAGCATCCACTGCAGTCACTGACTTCCTACACCCTCCTCTCCTGTTCCCGGTCTTTGATTAACATGCAAACTCCACACAGGCAGCATCAGAGGTCAGGATTGGAGCCAGGTCACTGGAAGTGTAAAGCAGTGCTCTACCTTTGGTGCTTCTAATGTATGCCCATTTATTCCTGAACTCTCCACATCAACTACATGTCAGATGTCCCTTTCCCTGAAAACAGCCTCTACTAATCAAGCGTTCGCAATGCCCTGTCAAATATGTTCAAAATTGCCTTGCTACAATTGAGGACTTTAACTCGTGGAGCCGTTCTATCATTCCCCATAACTAAGAGAATGATGGTCAATGCTTCCACATTGCTCCCCACTAACACCTGGAGGATGGAGGAATAGAGGAGAATCGCATGTGATGTGGCCGTGGATTCGATGGGCTGAAGGGCCTGTGCCCGTACTGTATCTCTAAACTAAACTAAACTAATTGTGTGCTGGTGGTGGATACAGAGTTGGAAACTAACTGTGTGGGAAGGAACTGCAGATGCTGGTTTAAACCGAAGACAGACACAAGAAACTGGAATATCTCAGCGGGACAGGCAACATCTCTGGAGAAAGAGAATAGGTGACGTTTTGGGTCAAGGCCCTTCTTCAGACTAGAGTCAGGGTAGATGGAAACAAGAGATATAGACGGTGATGTAGAGAGATATGTGGCAAATGAGACCTTGATGTAAGTTGGAAGGGACTGGACAAGTGGGGTTAGGATGGAATCAAGGTATGTGGAGATGAGTTCAGTGGGGCAGGAGCAGGCAGAATCTATGGGTCTACCAGGGCAGTCCTGATTGTGGATTTTGAGAAGGAGATAGAAGTGGGCAGTGCGGGGAGCTGGGGAACTATAAGGTTGGAGGCTGTACAGGGGAGATCACCAGAGATGATGAGATCAGAAACAGTCTGGGAGATGATGGCCTGGTTCTTGTCTCTAGGTCATGGTCAAGGGTTTAGGTATGAGGAGGTGTCCGAGAGCTGGCGCCTGGCCTCATCATCACAGTAGAGGTCATACCGCCAGAGTATAAGTGCCTGAACCGCTGCGTTACTCCAGCATTTTGTCTCTTTTACTGATATTGTAGTGTTGCCTGTTTAGTGTAGTTTAGCAATGCAACAAGGAAACAGGCCCTTCGGCCCACTGAGTTCACGCCAACCATTGATTACCCATTCACACTAGATGGTTCATGGAGACTGTGTGGCAATGTTGGGGCAGCTGTGGAAGGCTCAGCCTCACAACGCCAGAGACCCCGGTTTCATCCTGACCTCAGGTGGAGTTTGCACGTTCTCCCCGTGACCACAGTGGTTTTCTCCGAACCCTCCGGTTTCCTCCCACATCTCAAAGACGTGACAGATTGTATGGTAAATTGGTCTCTGTAAAATTATCTCCAGTGTGTAGCGAGTGGATGAAAGTGGGTTAAAGTAGAATGAGTGAGTGTAAACGGTGATTGATGGTCAGTGTGGACTCGGTGGGAAATGCTGTATCTCCAAATCAAACTAAACCCAGCCATAGCTCTGGCACCCTCTCATGCACACTGCTGCCAAGGAGATACTGGAATCCCGAGCTTTCAGCTGGCATTTACTACCTCACCTAGCTAACTTCCTGTTGAACAGGAGAATGAAGGGGATTTCCCTGGTATTTTGGTTCCTGCGATCGACTTGGCAATCAATCTCACGGTCTCACCAGGAAGAGGGAACTCGGATTCAGCGAGAGCAACATGAACATACTTCTCAAATTGGACAAATGAGAAAAATGACAAAGCCATCAATAACACCAATATCAGCAAGACCATGCGCAGGCTGGGCAATCGTATTGCTGAAAACCTTCGCTTAGTCCGCCTGGGCCTATGCATTCTCCCGGTTGCCAAATAGTTTAATTCACCTTCCCAATCCCACATTGTCCTTTTTGTCCTGCGCCTCCTCCACTGTCAGAGTGAGGCCCAACACAATTGGAGGAACAGAACCTCATACAATGTGATGGACGCGGGGATCTGGACCAATCGCTAACAAGTCCCGCCTCCCAGCAACGTTATGTCTGCTATTTGGCATTTCGGCAGAGCGGCCATTCGGTGAGTTGGCTTGTAGGCGATGCAGCCTTTCAGTGAGTTTGCTTTTAGGCGTCCCACCCTTTCAGATAGTTGGCGTTTCAGCTTTGTACGCTTTTGGTTATTTGGCGTTTCGGCTTTGGTTCCCTTCAGTTATTTGGCATCGACTTCTTTGCTTTGGCTTCTCGTCCTTCGACGCCACGTCCAGGTACCCTTGAGGGCTTTATCATCACTGAGCTCGCGGTCTCTGTTCAGAGACCGACTTCGGGAACTCCAAGCCAAGGGAGTTTCGACCGCCCCACGCGGGAGCTTCGACCGCCCAGACGGATGGTTCGATTGCCCCAACCATTGGGAGAGTAAAGGGAAGAATATTGGACTTTTTTGCCTGGGGGGAATCCGCTGTGGTGGATGTTTATGTTAACTTTTATGTAGTTGTGTGGCTTATTGCTTTTTTGGTATGGCTGTATGGTAATTCTTGGTGTACCTTAATTGGTACACATGACAATAAAAGACCTTTGAAACCTTTGACCGCGAGGCTAAATCTTGTTTGTGATGTTTTAGGAGCAACAATATTGTCTTAAGAAGGAAATGCATTTGTTGTCGGCAGCACACATTTTCAAAGGCTACACATCAAAACTTGGAGCAGATGGATTTTAGAGGTGTTGTTGTTATAATGTTCAATAAAAGATAAGAGGCAGAGTTATGTTTCTCTGGAGAGATGCACTGAGCTGCCAGGGGTCAGTAATAGGAACAGCATGTTTTTAATCACCAAATTGCCTTGACTTGTCAATGATGACATGGAGTATCATTTTTTAAATACGGCTGAATGTCAGAATTGTTTATAAGATATTTTAATAAAATCTCTTGAATGTTTTCCAGCCAGAGAGAGTATAGAGTCATAGAGACACACAGAGTGGAACCTGGCCTTTTGGCCCAACCTACCCACATTTTAAGGTGCAGAATTAAATATTCTTGATTAGTGAGGATGTCAGGGTTTATGGGGAGAAGTTCATAGTTCATAAGTGATAGGAGCAGAATTAGGCCATTTGGTTAAAAAGTCTACTTTGCTGTTCAATCGTGGCTGATTTATCTTTCTCCGCCCATTCTCCGGCCATCCCCCCTTGACCCCTGACCCCCGTACTAATCAAGAATCTATCATCTCCAGCCTTAAAAATATCCTTTGATTTGGCCGCCACAGCCGTCTGTGGCAATGAATTCCACAGATTCACCACCCTCTGACTAAAGAAATTCGCCCTCATCCCCTTCCTAATGGAACATCTTTTAATTCTGAGGCTGTGACCTCTGATACTAGACTCTCCCTCTAGTGAAAACATTCTCTCCACATCCACTCTATCCAGGCCTTTCACTATTCGGTAATTTTTAATTAACTCATCCTTCTAAACTCCAGCCCAGTGCCAACAAATTCCCATCATATATTAACCCACTCATTCCTGGGATCATTCTTGAAAACCTCCTCTGGACCCTCTGCAGTGCCAGCCAGCACATCCATCCTCAGAAAGGGGCCCAAAATGGCTCACAATACTCCGAATGCAGTCTGACCAGTGCATTATAGAGCCTCAGCATTACATCCCTGTACTCTAGTACTCTTGGAATAAATGCTAGCATTGGGTTTGCCTTCTTTACAACCGATTTGACTTGCAAATTAACTTCATGGGAATCCTGCAACAGCACTCCCAAATCCTTTTGCACGTCCGATTTCTGGATAGAAGGCAGGAGAATGGGATTGAGAGGGAAAGATAGATCGGCCATGATTGAATGGCCGAGTAGACTTGATGGGCAGAATGGCCTAATTCTGCTCCGATAACTTATGAACTTATATCAGGGGCAACTTGCACAGTCTGGTCAGGATATTGACAACTCCAGCAATAATTGGATCACAGGTGTTGTACTATTTTTGTGATATAACATAATAGGTGATTTCTTCAGGTGTAAGAAACATCATAAGCTTGTCCAAAAGGGATTTTCTATGGAGAATTTTATTCAGAAATTCAAATTTTATTAATGGAACTGATAATTTATCTTCTCTCCAAAATCTTTCTTTTCAAAGCAGGCATCGTATTTCCCGCCTAGAAAATAGATTTGTTCACACTTGAACTCAACTTGTTGATGGAGTGAACATCACAAAACAAAAATTCTGCCTCTACGATCCAATCTTACTGAAAGGCAATCTCATCCATTTGGTTTTTGGAAGCAAAAACCCACCATCTAGTCTACAGGTATGTTTGAATGGATATTAAGGATAGGACATGTAAGAAATGATGAGATGCAGAGATGGGGTAGACAGCCAGAACTTTTTTCACAGATTGGAAATATCAAAGACTAGAGGGCATAACTTTAAGCTGAGAGGGGCAAAGTTTAAAGGAGAGATTCGAGGCATTTTTTTACACATAGGGTGGTGGGTGCCTGGAACATGCTGCCATATGTGGTGGTGGAGGCTGAAACAACAGAGGCATTGAAGATGTTTTTAGATAGGCACAGGGATTTACAGGGAATGGAGGAATATGGATCATGTGAAAACAAAGGAGATTAGTTTAGCTTGGCATCATGTTCAGCACAAACATTGTGGGCTGAAGGGCCTGATCTTTTGCCGTATTGTTCTAATGCAAATTTCAATAAGTAGAAGCAGGATAAACTTGTTACCAATTGATAGACTAGAAATGCAGGAGTAACTTGACGGGTCAGGCAGCATCTCTGGAGAAGAGGAACAGGTGACGTTTCGGTAGAGACCTTTCTTCAGACTAAGAGTCAGGGAGGGGGAAACTAGATGTATAAAAAGACTTAGAACAAAGCAGAGACTGCATCGATAACTCAGGAGAGGTGGAGCCCACAATGGTCCATTGTTGGAGGGGGACAAGGTGATAATGAAGCAATACAAATGGTGAAATTTGCAAGAGGTCTGGGGTGGGGGAGTGGTGGGGAGAGAGGGCAAGCAAGGATTACTTGCACAGTCTGGTCAGGATATTATTTGCTGCCCAAGCGAAATATGAGATGCTCTATCTCCAATTTGCATTTGGCCTTACTCTGACAGTGGAGGAGGCCCAGGACAGAAAGGTCACTATGTTCAACTATGTTAAACACGTCGGCTGCAGACTCCACATGCACACTCAAATGGCAGTAAGTACATTGTCAAACACCATAGAGTCATAGGGTGATACAGCGTGGAAACAGGCCCTTCGGCCCAACCTGCCCACACCGGCCAACATGTCCCAGCTACACTAGTCCCACCTGCCTGCGTTTGGCCCATATCCCTCCAAACCTGTCCTATCCATGTACCTGTCTAACTGTCTCTTAAACATTGGGATAGTCCCTGCCTCAACTACTTCCTCTGGCAGCTTTGTATCCCCACCCAGTGTGTGAAAAGGTTACCCCTTGGATTCCTTTTAAATCTTATCCCCTTCACCTTAAACCTATGTCCTCTGGTCCTCGATTGACCTCCTCTGGGCAAGAGACTGTGTGCATGTACAAGTATCCAGCCTGACTGCCCCCATACATCTATTATCTTGCAGCAATCAGCGCACCCCAGCCCAGGCTGCATTTTCTCCGTGTGTTTCAACATGTTCTCTGATACCTCAACTTGCTTGCAAAAATAAAACATAATTTTTAAATTGTTGTGCCACACACCAGGCAGACAGGATTGTTTCCTCTCTGTGGAAAGACAGGTATTTCACATGATGCAAGCAGAGGCGATGCCTTTAGTTCCTCTTTCTCCCCGCTGACTCATGCAGGATGATTTAAAATGTCTGCTCTCGCCGTAATCACAGGGCTGCACATCTCCTGCAAGGAGACAGTCACACCATGTACCCACAGTTTGTGACTTTACACCAATCATAGAAAATAAAATATACAACAGTACAGCACGGGAACAGGCCCTTCAGCCCACAATGTATGGGCCGAACATGATGCCAAGTTAAACTGATCTCATCTGCCTGCAGGTGATCCATATCCCTCCACTCCCTGCATATTCATGTATCTATCTAGAAGCCTTTTAAATGCTAACACCACATCTGTCTCCTCCACCACCCGTCACAGTAAACTCTTAATGGCTTTATCTTGCACTGTACGTTATTCATTTTATCATGTATTGGTACACTGTGGATGGCTCGATTGTAATCATGTATTGTCTTTCCGCTGACTGGTTAGCATGCAACAAAAGCTTTTCACTGTATCTCGGTAAACGTGGCAATAAACTAAAGTGAAACAGTGCGTTCCAGGCACCCAGCACTCTGTGTAAAAAACTTGCCCCCACACATTACCTTTAAACTTTGTTCCTCACACATGAAATCTTTCCCTCTAGTCTTTAACAATTTCACCCTTGAGAAACGGTTCTGATTGTGTAGTCTACCTTTACATAGAAACATAGAAACATAGAAATTAGGTGCAGGAGTAGGCCATTCAGCCCTTCGAGCCTGCACCGCCATTCAATATGATCATGGCTGATCATCCAACTCAGTATCCCGTACCTGCCTTCTCTCCATACCCTCTGATCCCCTTAGCCACAAGGGCCACATCTAACTCACTCTTAAATACAGCCAATGAACTGGCCTCAACTACCCTCTGTGGCAGAGAGTTCCAGAGACTCACCACTCTCTGTGTGAAAAAAGTTAATTTAGTTAATTTAGTTTAGTTTCGTTTATTGTCACGTGTACCTCGGTACAGTGAAAAGCCGTTTTAATGGCGTGCTATCCAGTCAGCAGAAAGACAATACATGGTTACAATCGAGCAGTCCACAGTGTAAAGATCCAGAATACAGGGATTAACGTATAAAGGAGATTAAGAAGACCATAGATAAAGTAAGAAATGCTGCTATTGGAGTGGAGGTTTGAAAGAGTGGAGCGTTGTAATGAGTGATTGCAGACCCACTTCTGGGACCAGCACACCTGGCTTTGGCAACACCCTGTATTTATCTGAGCCTCTCATCACCTTATATACTTCTTTGAGGTCAACCTCTGAAGCTTCAGAGAAAACATTGCACATCTTATAAAAGGCAGTGCTGTGGCACAGCGGTAGAGTTGCTGCCTTAGAACACCAGAGGCCCGGGTTTGATCCGGATTACGAGTGCAGTCTGTACAGAGCTTGTACATACAGGTTTGTAGGCTAATTGGCTTGGTATAAATGTAAATTGTCCCTAGTGTATGTCGGATAGTGTTAGTGTGCGGTAACTGCTAGTTGGTGCAGACTCGATGGGCCGAAGGGTCTATTTCCGTGCTGTATCTCTAAACTAAGCTAAGCTCAGTCATGATCCTTTGAATCATAGGGAGGATCTGGCATGAATTTGCCACAAAACCTATGTTTTCCAGAACAATTGTTTGAAGAAACTGGATGAGGAAATGGGGAAGTGAAAGGGGGATTAATTGGTTTGCAAATGACAAAACCAACTCATAATCTCTGACAAACTCCGTTGTCACAGTAACAGTGAATATTGTGCATACCATTTTATTAGGTTCTGCTTTACTGAATTAAAATTAAAATAATCTGCAAATGGAACATTCTTCTCACAGTGAGCAAGGCTTCTTTAACTGGACATACCATTCACTGGGACGAAAATGGGGCTTTAACTCAGCAATTTCAGATGATTATGGCACCTTATGGAACAAGCTACCAGAGGAGGTAGATGAGGTGGATAGTGCAACAACCATTCAAAGTCACTTGTCCAGGTACATGGATGACACATGTTTAAAGGGATATGGGCCAAATGCTGGCAAATGGGGCTAGCTTAGATGTGGTATCTTGGTTGGCATGGACATTGGGCCGAAGGGCCTGTATCTGAGCTGCATGACTCTGACTATAATTCTGTGACTCTCAGAAGTGAAGCCAGGAGATAAGGATAGAAGATGCCAGAGGAAGGGGATAGGCGATATGTCCCAGATCCCTCTAGACCTATCCTATCCAGGTACCTATCTAAATGTTTTTTAAACATTGCGATAGTACCTGTCTCAACTACCTCCTCTAGCAGCCCGTTCCATACACCCACCATCATCTGTGCAAAATAAATGCCCGTCAGGTTCCTTTGAAATCTTTCCCCCCTCACCTTCAGCCTATGCTGTGTGGTTCTTCATTCCCCTACTAGGGTTAAAAGACTCTGTACATGTAACCAATCTATGTCGCTGTGACACTGTTGCAAGCAAGGTTCTTTATTGTACCTGCACCTTACTGGACCTGTGCAAATGAAACCTAAAAGCTGGTGTAACTCAGTGGGTCAGGCAGCATCTCTAGAGAAAAGCTGTCTCCACAGATGCTGCCTGACCCGCTGAGTTACTCCAGCATTTTGTGTCTATCTTCGGTGTAAACCAGCATCTGCAGTTACTTCCAGCACAAATGACAACAAACTTGACTTGTACCTTTGTTTCAAAATGGTTATTTTTTCCTTTCTGTGATGAACAGTTTATTTTTCACTACTTTGATCTTCATCTTACGATGGACACTCCACCTCTGTTCCCTCCACCCTCGCTCCACAATTTAACACATTTGCCTTCCCACTTCTCCACTACTAATGAGAGGTCCATGACCTGAAATATTGTCTCTGTTTAGCTCTCCACTGTTGCAGTCTCACCTTCACAGTGCACTTTATGTGGTGACTATTTGCATACCTTGTGCATGCAATCAAAGAATTTCACTGTGACTTGTCACATGGGACAATAAAGTATTTATTCACTCATTCATTCATTCAGTTCTGTATTCTTTGTTTAATTTTGGATGTAAAATGACAGCAAATTTGCTCAATGACCAGCGACATTCTTTACACAAAGGAAAACTGTTGAAAATCCAGTTGAGTTTATTGTCACATGTACAAATGCAGCAAGGCGTAGGTGCAAGGTGTAGGTGCAATGATGCAGCAGCATCACAGGCACCCAGTCTCAGACAACACACACAAACATATATTATACATAAATTACACACAATTCTACAAGACAGTGAAGAGAAAACATATGCAAAAAGAGCACGACATAAGGGCAAAAACAAATAGAAAACAAGTCTACAGTAATGCAATAGAACGGAGGACCATGAAGGTCCAGTGTTCATAGTGTTCACACTGTCCCTTGTTGAGGTGGGATTAGTGGTGTGCAGGTTGGTTCAAGACGTCTGAAGAAGGTGCCCAACCTGAATCATCATCTATCCATAGAAAGACACAAAAAGCTGGAGTAACTCAGCAAGACAGGCAGCATTTCTGGAGAGAAGGAATGGTTCTGAAGAAGGATCTCAACCCGAAACGTCACCCATTCCTTCTCTCCAGAGGTGCTACCTGTCCCACTGAGTTACTCCAGCTTTTTGTGTCTATCTTCGATTTAAACCAGCATCCGCAGTTCCTTCCTACACACATCACGTATCCGTGTTCTCCAGAGAAGCTGCCTGAAGGGAAGCCGAGGTAGCCGAGTGTTACAAGGTAAAGTGGAAACCAATGTAAGAAACCAATGTAAGAAACCAATGTAAGAAACCAATGTAAGAAACCAATGTAAGAAACCAATGTAAGAAACCAATGTAAGAAACCAATGTAAGAAACCAATGCAGAAAAAATGAGACACAAGAGACTGCAGATGCTGGAATCCTGAGCAAAAGCAACATAGTGCTGGAGGAAATCAGCTGGTTAGGCAACATCCACAGAGGTGTCAACCCAAAACATCGCCTGTCCATTTCCCTCCACAGATGCTGCCTGGCCTGTTGAGTTCCTCTTGCAGATTTTTTTGTTGCTTAAAATGGCAACATTCAAATCTCCAGACAGCATATTTTCAGTTCCGATGCAAGTCCAACTCAGTGGCATGATCAGTTTTGGTGATTGCAGATGAAGGTTGATGAGATATTTCCGATTGTGAGTTTGTATTGTAAGCTTGTCCATGTTGCCGGATAGATCTTTGAAGCATTCACATGTTGGCAACTGTCTTCCTCTCATATGACCTACTGATACATTGTCACAGTTCATGTTGTCTTTTTCATTTCTTTCTATCTCTCATCCAAATGTATTTAGTCAGTTTTATGACTTTATAGCTGTCTTCTAATTTTAGAAGAAGGAGGTGACAGTTACTGACATTGGAAGGAGTAGTTTAGCTTAGTTTAGAGATACAGCGTGGAAACAGGCCCTTCGGCCCACCGAGTCCTCACCGACCTGCGATCCCTGCACACTTACACTATCCTACACATACTCGGGACAATTAAAAACAGTTTTTTATACCAAGCCAATTAGCCTACAAAATCTTTGAGTGGAAACCGAAAATCTCGGAGAAAACACACGGTGAGAACGTACAGACAGAACCCGTAGTCAGGATCGAACCAACATCTGTGGCGCTGCAAGCTCTGTAAGGCAGCAACCCTACCACTGCGCCATAGTTGGAGACACTACATGGAACAGGCCCTTCAGCCCACGCCAACCATCGATCACCCATTCATACTCATTTTTTTTATCCCACTTCTACATCTACTCCCTACACACAAGGAGTATTTATTTTAAACAGAGGCCACTTAACCTACAAACCCACACGTCCTTGTGATGTGGGAAGGAATGGGAGAAATGGAGCAAACGCACAGTGTCACAGGGAGAAGGTGCAAGTTCCACACAGACAACCCCCGAGGTCAGGAGGTCAGGTGAATCTCACTCTCTGGCACTGTAAAGCAGCAGCTCTACTGCTGGTAACGTAACTGCCTGAACTACTTCCTCTGGCAGCTCGTTCCATATAACCATCACCCCCTGAGTGAAAAAGTTGCCCATTATGTTTCCGTTAAATCTTTCCCCTAACTCTTATCTTAAACGTACATCCTCTGGTTCTTGTTTCCCCTACTCTGGTTAAAGAACTATGTGCATCAACCTTTTCTATTCCCCTCGTGATCTTATACACCTCTATTAATCTACAAGATCATCTCATGCGCTGCAAAGAATAAAGTCCAAGCCTGTCCAACCTTTCCCTGTAGCTCAGGTCCTCGTGTCCTAGCAACATCGTCGTGAATGTGGGGCAAGTATAATTGCTACTGAGCCACATTAGAGTGCCAGTGGGATGAACAATGACTTAGTCCTGCTTCTCCTTCTTGAACTGATGTTCCAGTGTTCAAGTACCATCTGGCCATGTGTTTCTGTCATGATGAGCCTTATCTCCTTTTTCAGCAGCCTCCTAGCTTGACAGTGTCAGTCGCTTTACAGTCAATCCGTTGGCCTCAATAACACTTGCACAAATGTGGGAACATACATACGATTCTGTCGTAATCCAGCTTCAATGCGTGTGAGTCAAATGTTGTTAGTCTTGATCATGTTATGCAGAAAGATGCTTCATCTTTACTGCAGCCTAACTGCCAGATCTCTGTGCAGAGATAGTACAGCCAGCGAGAAATTGTGAAACCCCCTTCTGAAAACCACAATCTGTTTCAAACAAGCACATCTGTTATTATGCAAAGCAAAGTGCTGGAGTAGCTCAGTGAGTCACGCAGCATCTTGGAGGGATTGGGCTGGCAACGTTTGAAATCGGGACCTTCCTTCAGACTGAAAGTAGTATATGGGGGAGGAGGTTGGGAAACTGGAAGGACCCAACTCGAAACATCACCCATCTATTTCCCCCACTGGACTTACTCCAGGGCTTTGCTCAAAATTCCAGCATCTGCAGTTCATTGTATCTTCACATCAGATATTATGTGTTAGTTTAGTTTAGTTTAGTTCAGAGATACAGCCTGGAAACAGGCCCTTTGGCCCACCGAGTCCGCACCGACAAGCGATCGCCGCACGTTAACACTCTCCTACACACACTAGGGACAATTTTTACAATGATACCAAGCAAATTAATCTGCAAACCTGTACATTTTTGGAGTGTGGGAGGAAACCAGAGCTCCTGGAGAAAACCCACATAGGTCACGGGGAGATCGTACAATCTCTGTTCAGACATCATCCGTAGTCAGGATCGAACCCGAGTCTCTGGCGCTGTGAAACAGCAACTCTACCGCTGCGCCACCGTGCCACCCATTGTACTGTGATAACACATCCTGCCTCAGGGCAGATCCGATCCCCGTCACCAGCGGACAGGCCAGGAGAAGCCAGGGAGCAGCACGCCCAGCTGAGCCCAGGCCACAGGCAGAGGAGAAACAGCTGGGAGCCAGTGAGTTGGGACTGGATCAACTCTGCTGCACCCCATCCACCCCACTCCTGATAAACCCTGGGAACCAAGGGAGAGGGAAAGAGAGAGGGAGAGGGGAAGAGTGGGTGTGGGAGAGGGAGTTGGGGGGAGAGGGGAGGGGAGAGGGGAGGAGGGGGGCAGGGAGGGAGGGGGAGTGGGAGAGGGAGAGTGGGAGGAGGCAGAGAGAGAGAGAGAGGGAGGGATGGAGGAGAGGGAGAGAGAGGGAGAGAGGGAGAGATGGAGAGAGAGGGGAGAGAGAGAGATGGAGAGCAGAGAGGGCGTCTGAGAGAGGGAGAGAGAGGGGGGGAGAGTATGGAGAGGAGAGGGAGAGAGTGAGAGAGAGGGGGGGAAAGAGAGATGAGAGAGGGAGAGAAGGTAGGAGGGGAGAGGGGGGGGATTAGCGAGAGGAGAGAGAAGAGAGGGGAGGGAGAGAGGGGAAGGAGAGAGAGAGAGGAGGGGAGAAAAAGGGGGGAGTGGGGGGAGAACGGGGTGGGAGGGGGAGGGAGAGGGCACCTGCCGACTAACTGTGCTTCTTTTCACAGACATGGTGGACGCATGGGACTGCCAGCACCTCCTCTTGAGGAGAGAGTGAGCTGCCGGGGCAAGTGCAAGATAGCCAGTGCCTCCTCACTGACTCACGCAGACACGCACATTCTCGTCACCATAGTTTGTCATTTGAGATCAACCATATTGTGCGAGTCACAGAATAATGCCACTGGCACACTGTCATAGAGTCACAGTGGCCACTAAATTGCTGCCTTCCTGCGCCAGAGACCCGGGTTCTATCTTGACTATGGGTGCTGTCTTTACAGAGTTAGTACGTTCTCCCTGTGACCTGTGTGGGTTTTCTCCGAGTGCTGCGGTTTCCTCCCACATTCCAAAGACGTACAGGTTTGTAGGTTAATTGGCTTGGTATTAGGGTAAATTGTCGCGGGGGTGTAGAGGATAGTGTGAGTGTGCGGGGATCGCTGGTCAGCGTGGACCTGGTGGAAGGAAGGGCCTGTTTCCGCGCTGTATCTCGCTGTGTTAGTGTAGTCACTGCTGATCTACTGGCATCCCTGACGCCACTGAATATAATGTGAAAAACTGTTCTAGAGCCAAACAATGTGTTTTGTCACATTTACCTCATTGCATTCATTCTTCCTGATCATGTCACCCATTGCAAGCTGGGGCATTCTGCACAAAATTCACCTGGAGGACAGTCAAACAGCATCAGCACATCCGAGAATTCCACACACTCTTGGCCACATTGCCAATGTCTATGATGCATTGCAGTTAATTGCCTCCTGGAGATTGCCCTCAGTATTTAGGGAGTAGTTGTGAAAGTGGAATAACACAGTTTTGTTTCGTTTAGTTTATGATCACATGTACCAAAGTGCAGTGAAACACTTTTTGTTTCGTGCTAACCAGTCAGCGGAAAGACAATACATGATTACAATCGAGCTGCCCTCAGTGTACAGATACATGATAAAGGGAATAACGTGCAAGATAAAGTCTAGTAAAGTCCGATTAATGATTGTCCAAGGATCTCTGACGAGGTAGATAGGAGGTCCGGGCCGCTCTCTAGTTGCTGAGAGGATGGTTCAGTTGCCTGATAACAGCTGGGAAGAAACGGTCCCTGAATCTGGAGGAGTGTTCGTGTGCGTGAACTCGGTGGGCTGGTGGACTATTTTCATGTTGTATCTTTAAAAAAAACAAAAAAAAGTACACATGAGAAAGAATTGGAACCTGTACATCCTTCCACATTGGTCCCCTGGAATGCCAAGGTTTTTAAGATGTTCCGGTCAGAAAACAGCGCGGATCAGGCCCTTCGGTCCGCCGAATTCACACCGACCAACGATCATGAATCCTATCATACTCGGGCCATATCGTACTGAAGCCAATTAACCTACAAACCTGCACGTCTTTGGAGTGGGCGAGAAAAACCAGAGCACCCGGAGAAAACCCACGGGGTGAACGTACATACGCGAAAACTCCATACAGACAGCACCGGTAGTCAGGATCGAACCCGGGTCTCTGGTGTGGGTCTGTACATGCCGCCCCGAAACAACTACAAAACAATTGTGAATATAGTTCAACAGTAGAATTCAACCACAAACCATGTTAGGATGATATCAACTGGTAAATATGGAGTTCCTACTTCTTACACCTCTGTTTTTTCACCTCTGTTATTATGTGCACCAAACAATAATGTTTCCAAATTGATTCGTGATGTTCCAGTTACTTTGCCAGTTTTTATTGTTCTCCAGTCCGAGCTGTATTAACGGCACACCTACTGTACACAGGCTGTTGTTTGGTTAGTCAGATAACATTTGCATGCAATAATGTCTTCTGGCAACTTTCAATTTGACTCAGGCTGGAACAGCAAGTGTTTCAGGCCTTGCTGAATGTAAAAGAGCTAGAGTAGATGGAATTAAAAAATAGGGAGGCTAAATCTGATTCCTTACCTCGGATAGACAAAAAGTGCTGGAGTAACTCAGCGGGTCAGGCGGCATCTGCGGAGAAAAAGGATGGGTGACGTTTCCGATCGTAACCCATTCTTCAGACTGAAACTAGAGGCGAGGGAATTAGAGGTAAGAAAAGGTCGGAACAAATGAATGGTGGCAACAGATGACCAAGGAAAGATGGAGCCCACAATGGCCCATTGCTGGCTGGGGAAGAGGTGATAATGGGGAACTAGTAGGACGATGAGTGCGGGGGAGAGAAGAGAGGGGACGCAGGGGTAACTTGAAATTAGGGAAATCAATGGTCACACTGCTGGGTTGTAAGCTGCCCAAGCAAAATATAAGGTGCTGTTTCTCCACTTTGTGTGTGGCCTGCCTCACTCTGACAGTGGAGGAGGCCCAGGACAGGAAGGTCACTATGTTCAACTTAAATACTTCAGCTGCCTACTCCACTAAGTACATTGTCAGACACCATAGAGTCATAGAGTGAAACAGCATGGAAACAGGCCCTTCGGTCCAACCTGCCCACACCGGCCAACATGTCCCAGCTACACTAGTCCCCACCTACCCACATTTGTTTCAATACCTCCAAACCTGTCCTATCCATGTACCTGTCTAACTGTTTCTTAAACCTTGGGATAGTGCCTTCCTCATCTACCTCCTCTGGCAGCTTGCTCCCTTTGTGTGAAAAAGGTCAGTATGGGGATGGGAGGGGGAGTTAAAATATTTGGCAACCAGGAGATCACATAGGCCACGGCAGACTAAGCGTAACACAACGTGCTGGAGTAATTCAGCGCGTCAGTCAGCATCTGCACAAAGTGTACTTTATATCTCCGGTATACACCTGTTCCTTTCTCTACAGATTCCTTACCTTGCTGTGCAGTGCACGTGTGAGACCAACATAAAGGATGGACTCTCTCTGCAATATCCTTTAAGATGGAACACATGCAGGTTGGAAGTTATTGAGTTTCTTCTGGTTTACGACAAACTAACAAATGATTTTTTAATATCCCAGATTCACACCAATTTGAGTTGGTTCATTGAGGGGCAGTCACTGGCTAGTGTCACACACGGTGATGGCCATCGACATACATGGATCTACCACAAAGCCCCTTTGACCCCACAAGTAAAAGGAAGACAGAAAGACTTTACCAGCTTGGCAACAAAATGGCCATTCTATAAAAGATGCAGTGACTATAGTGGAAAATTAACCAAATCAAACCAGTCTGAAAAAGGGTCATGATCCAAAACGTCACCCATCCTTTTTCTCCAGCGATGCTGTCTGACCTGCTGAGTGACTCAAACATTTTTTAACTATCTTTGATATAAACCTGCCTCTAAGCTGTAGTAGTCTGGTGAGCTGATTTCTACTGCACAGAGACCTGGCGACAACTCTCACACACCTCCTCCTACTTATTCTTGGACCACAATCCCACAGATGAGCACCAGGCCTTAACTCACACACCATTTCTGATTGTATCACTTCCGACTGTCTGCCTTCCACAGCCTCCAACCTTATCGTTCCCCAGCTCCTCACAGCCTGGTTTAATCCTCTCCTCAAAATCCATTAACAGAACTGCCCTGGCATCCCTAACTATATCCAAGACACCTCACATGCCCTTTGTCTCGTTAATTACTTCCGCTGTCCGAGCCCCCACTCCTTCATCTTTACTATGGACGTTCAGTCACTCCACAGTCCGTCCCCCACCAGGTAGGCCTTAAAGCCCTCTGTTTCTTCCTCGACTGCAGAACCATCCAATTACCCTCTACTAACACTCTCCTCCGCCTAGCGCAACTGGTCCTCACCCTCAACAACTTCTCCTTTGATTCCTCCACTTCCTCCAAGTCCAAGGCGTCGCTAAGGGCACCCACATGGGCCCCAGCTCTGCCTGCCTCTTTGTCGGGTACGTCGAACAATCCCTGTTCCAGGTGTCCACTGGCCCTATCCCCGAACTCTATCTCCGCTACATTGACGACTGCATTGGTCTGCCTCCTGCACCCATGCAGAACTCACTGACTTCATCAACTTCACGCTTAATTTCCATCCTGTACTCAAATTAACTTGGACCATCTCCGACACCACCCCTTTATTGATCTCACCGTCTCCATCACAGTAAATAGACTATTGACTGACATTTATTACAAACCCACTAACCCACAACTATCTCAACTACAATTCTTCCCACCCTGCTTCCTGCAAAGACTCTATCCCCTACTCCCAATTCCTCCATCTACGCCGCATATGCGCCCAAGATTAGGTGTTCCATACTAGAACATCCAGGATGTCCTCATTCTTTAGGGACCTGGGGGTTTCCCTCTACCATGTAGATGAGGCCCTCACTAGGGTTTCCTCAATATCCCGCAGCTCCATCCTTGCTCCCCCTCCCCTTAATCGCAAAAGGGACAGAGTCCCGCTCGTTCTACCCTTTCATCCCATCAGCCGTTGCAAACAGCATATCATCCTCCAACAGCATCCCACCACTAGCCACATCGTCCCATCTGCACCCCTTTCTGCTTTCTGCAGAGGCCATTCCCTCCATAACTCCCTATTAAACCCGTCCTTTCCCACCTAAACCACCCCCTCCCCAGGTACTTTCCTCTGCAAACACAGGAGGCTTGTCCTTATACCTCCGCCCTTGACTCCACCCAAAGACCCCAACCGTCTTTTCAGGTGAGGCAGAGGTTCACTTGCACCACATGTGCTGAACCCACTTTTCCAGGTGTGGACTCCTGTATATCGGCGAGACGAAACGCAGGCTCGGCGATAGTTTTGCTGAACACCTATGCTCAGTCTGCCTTAACCAACCTGATCTCCCAGTTGCTAAACACTTTAACTCCTCCTCCCATTCGCACACTGACCTTTCTGTCCTGGGCCTCCTCCATTGTCAGAGTGAGGCCCAGGACAAATTGGAGGGACAGCACCTTATATTTGGCTTGGATGTTTTACACCCCAGTGGTATGAACATCGACTTCTCTAACTTCAAGTAACCCTTGCTTTCCCACTCTCTCCATCCTTCCCAAATTTTCCTCTGATTTCACTGTTGTCACCTTCCCCTAGCTAACGATGGTCTATTCTACATTTTCCTTGAGCTTCATCTCTTTTGATTCCTTACACTTCCTTATCTCTGTAATTCCCTCTCCCCTGATGCTCAGTCTGAAGAAGGGTCTCGACCCAAAACATCACCTATTCCTTCTCCCCAGAGATGCTGCCTGACCCACTGAGTTACTCCAGCATTCTGTGCCTATCTTCAGTGTAAACCAGCATTTGCAGTTCCTTCCTACACAAATCAAACTAGTGTGAACCTGGGATATTAAAAAAAAAAATGAGTGCAGTTTGTTGTTAGCCAGAAGAGAATCATTAACTTCCAACCAGAACATCCTTCCTTAAAGTATATTGCACAATGTGTTGAACAGGACTAATTTTCTAAATGGTCTATTTGGTTCCCACAGCTCCCTCACCTGCTGTTCAGGAATGTGATTTCATCACACTGCTGGAGTCTACATATTGTTATAGAGTAATTGAGTCATAGAATAATACAGAGTGGAAACAGGCCCTTTGGCCCAACTTACCCACATGTTCCTGCTGCACTAGCCCACCTTTGGTCCATATCTCCCCAAACCTGTCCTATCCATGTACCTGCCTAACTGTTTCTTAAATGTTGATATAGTCCCAGCCTCAACCACCTCCTCTGGCAACTTGTTCCATACACCCACCACCCTCTGTGTGAAAAAGTTACCCCTCAGATTCCTATTAAATCTTTTCCCCTTCACCTTGAACCAATGTCCTTTGATCCATTGTTGCGACTAGAAATGTGAGACACATTGGAGGCAATTTTCATTTCTGGTTACCCCAAATAGATAGCCAACTGGCTGAGAAATGTATTCCAACGCTGCTGCAAGTAAGAATTTCATTGCTCCGTTTGTTAGTACCAGTGACAATTCAACACTCTTGACTCTTGACTAAGAAGACAACTTGCCTGCCCAGAGATGACTCTAATGCCACACAGGATAATTAATACTCAGTTCAGTTCAGTTTAGTTTTGTTTAGATTGTCACGTGTACCGCGGTAAGACAAAACATGATTACAATTGAGCCAATTACAGTGTATAGATAAATGATCGGGCAATAACGTTTATTGGAAGCTATAGCCAATAAAGTCCAATCAAAGATAGTCTGAGATTCACCAATGAGGTAGATAGTAGTTCAGCACTGCTCGCTGGTTGTGGTAGGATGCTTCAGTTGCCTGATAACAGCTGGGAAGAAACTGTCCCTGAATCTGGAGGTGTGTGTTTTCACATTTCTATTCTTTTTGCCTGATGAGAGAGGGGTGAAGAGGGAGTGGTCAGGGTGCGACTCATCCTAGATGATGCTGCTGGCCTTGCCGAGGCAGCGTGAGGTGTACATTGAGTCAATGGAAGGGAGGTTGGTTTGTGTGATGGTCCACAATTTGCTGCAGTTTTTTATGGTCTTGGATGGAGCTGTGTCTGATGCCCCACACAATGCCCCTGGCATGGTCAATAAAGCAGTCAGCTACACAGCAATGGAAGAATTAGCAGCACACTCTGACAGGACCAGGAACGATGAAGAAACCATGCTCATCATTCATGCCCTGAAAATCAATTCATCAACTCTTTCCAAAGATCAAATGGATGCAAACGTTCATTTGAGATTCCATTATTTCACCAGCTCTACACCACAGGGAACCATGAGGTAATGTTATAAGCTGTCATTACTGAATCATTGTGCTATGCAGTCGGCTGTCCCTGATGCTATTAGCTATTTTTGAGTCATTAAGAAGGCAAAACAGTGCATCTGAATTAATATAGCTCTTGGGGCTAACGGAATCAAGGGATATGGGGAGAAAGAAGGAACGGGGTACTGATTTTGGATGATCAGCCATGATTATACTGAATGGTGGTGCTGCCTCGAAGGGCCGAATTGCCTACTCCTGCACCTATCTTTTATGTTTCAATGTTTCTATGTTTCTAATGTTGCATAGCACAAGAATGATCAAGTTAACAGAAGAGAGACACAAAACACTGGAGTAACTCAGCGGGTCAGTCAGCTTCTTTGGAGAGAAGGAATAGGTGATGTTTCGGGTCGAGACCCTTCTACAGACAGATCAAGTTAACTGATATCGAATTGCTAGCTAGACTGAGTTCCTTAATTTTATAACATCATTATTTTAGTTTTGTGCATCAAAACCTATTGATGAAGTTTGCCAGGTTGGACTGTTCTACTGTTCTAATTCGATCTCAGGACATAAGTTTACATTGCCAGTGCTCTATATAAGGGCCCCATCCCCTAGTATCAGACCTCTGTCCATGACAATGGTGCTACTGTGGCAGGTATTAGTTTGAGCTCAAGGTTGGGATCAAGGTCACAGTCAGGATCAGGCTTGGGTTATCAGGTATTGGCAGTGGGACCAAATGCCCTCTGGTGCTGAAAGATCTCCCCCTGGAGGAACCTTCTCACCATGTACTGCCACTTTGGTTTGGCCCATGGTCTCATTACCTTCGTCCAAATCCACTCACATTTCACCTTGCCCTCCTGTAGATTGGCAAATCTGAATCAGTCAGGGTCCACCCTAAGTTTGAGTTTATGCTACGTTGAGTCCATTAGGCTCTCGTGTCTGTAACACTTCCATCCATTTCCTCTCTGCCCTCTTCCTATGACCAAACATGACCAATTTATGTTTGTTTCCAGCCCATGATCTTGAGGGACTGGATCCCATGTTGCTGGAAGTGTCTGCTAATGGGTATGGACTGGTCTCCCCTTGTGATGTTGCTGAGGTGTCCTGGCAGTCTGACTCTGATGCTGTTACCTGTTTAGCCCATGTTACACTCCTTACATTTAATTGCACACTCTACATTCATTTGCTCACAGGTTATCTTCTATGCTATCTGGCATATCTTTCGTGTCACACTGTTCTCTATGTTTTTGGGTATTACCAGGTTGGTGCAGTGTGTGCGGACAGGACGTCAAAGGACGAGAAGCTGAAACCAAGAAGCCGAAGCCGTGTGCCAAACGTACATCACGCCGAAGAGCCAAGATACGGAACGGACATGACGCCGAATGGACACGACGCCGATCGGACACAATGCCGAACGGGAATGGGATTGGTCCGACACCTTGTCAGTCATCGACAAAGGTCAGCGATTGGTCCAGACCCCCGCGTCCATCACATCGCCGGCTGGGGGGAGACGAGAGGATGGGGGGGAGCTTGAGCTTGCATTTGTAAAATGGTGGCAGTGACTCCAAGTTGCTGCGATTGCCACAGAGGCAGTGATGTGATGGACGCGGGCATCTGGACCAATCGCTGACCTTTGTCGATGACAGACAAGGTGTCGGACAAATCCCGTCCCCGGAGACGTACAAGTTACAGCAATTCTTGCTGCAAATATTGATTTTTTAAAAGTGTTTCATACCTATTTATCATTTCGGCTTCATATCCGTTCTGCGTCATAAAGTTTCAACTTCAAGTCCATTCAACGTCATGTCCGTTTGGCTTTGTGTCCTTTCGCCGTCCTTATCCTTAAACTGTGACCCCTTGTTCTGGACTTCCCCAACATCGGGAAACATCTTCTTGCATCTAGCCTGTCCAACCCCTTAAGAATTTTGTAAGTTTCTATAAGATCCCCCCTCAATCTTCTAAATTCTAGCGAGTACAAGCCAAATCTATCCAGTCTTTCTTCATATGAAAGTCCCGCCATCCCAGGAATCAGTCTGGTGAACCTTCTCTGCACTCCCTCTATGGCAAGAATGTCCTTCCTCAGATTATGAGACCAAAACTTTTCGCAATACTCCAGGTGTGGACTCACCAAGGCCCTGTACAACTGCAGTAGAACCTCCCTGCTACTCAAATCCTTTTGCTGTGAATGTTAACATACCATTCGTTTTCTTCACTGCCTGCTGCACCTGCATGCCTACTTTCAATGACTGCTGTACCATGACACCCAGGTCTCGTTGCATCTCCCCTTTTCCTAATCAGCCACCATTCAGATAATAGTCTGGTTGGGGTCAGGGTCAGGGTCAGGGACAACGGTCAGCAATTATAATATGGGACGATTGAGAAGCAGTGATCAGCAGATGCTGAACTTTTCCAGATGAGGTCAGTATTTATTCTGGAGCTGCCACCTCCCATCTCCTTTTGCTGCTGGTTTACCCTATGCTCTGGGAATGTAATTATAATGCTTTTTAAAAGAAAGGGCTCCATAGCAAGACATTCATAAAACTTGCAAGCAGACAATGTTGGAGTAGCTCAGCGGGTCAGGCAGCATCTCTGGGGAAAAGGAGATGCTGCTTAGATGCGCCAGCACTTTACATAAACTAGCATCTGCAGTTCCTGCCTGTACAATTTGGAGACAAAAATTAATTGGTGGTGAGTTTTTTTTAATTTTGGCTCAGTTTCATCATATTTGTCACCTCTATACAACCTTTCTAAGGGGTTAGAAATCCCACAGCTTTAGTCTCTAGAGGCAGACTTAAACCTGTAAACTAAAAGTTAAAGAGGAAGTGATGGAAGTATTCAGCAGGTCAGGCAGCAGCTGTGGAGGGAGGAACAGAACTGACGTTTCAGGTTCATCAGAAGTGGGAAAGAGTCACAAAGATGGTGAGGGGGCTTGGGTAGGTTGAAGACAATACCAGTGTTAAAGTGAGACATGTTTGTTGTGGAGATGACAGACCATAAAATGCTGGAGTAACTTAACGGGACAGGCAGCATGTCTGGATAGAAGGAATAGGTAATGTTTTGAGTCTAGACCGTTCTTCAGTCTGAGTAACACGTGTGTAACAGGTGTAACAGGCGTTACGCACCTATGTAACAGGAGTGTAACAAACAACAGGTTGGGTTGTGCAAATGGAGGGAGAATATACTGAGTAAATCTAACAGGTAGACGACTGACAGCAACAATGGCCAGTTCTGATAAAGACATTTTTCAATTTAGGTTTGTTTAGGAATACAGCAATGAATCAAGCCCTTCAGACCACCTAGTCCATGCCAACCAGTGATCCTCGTACTCTAACACTATCCTACACACACTAGGGACAATCTTTACCGAAACCTTTAAACCTGTACGTCTTTGGAATGTGGGAGGAAACCGGAGCAACTGGGGAAAACCCATGCAGGTCACGAGGAGAACATCCAAACTCTAAACAGACTACGCCCATAGTCAGGATCAAACCTGGGTCTCTGGCGCTGTAAGGCAGCAACTTAGAAAGTGAATTATCGGTAGTTGGTGAATCCAATTTCAAATCGGAAGAACACAATGTGCACCAACAAGAGATTGGATTGTTGTTCTTCCAACTTGTGTGTACCCTGTTTATAACCTACAGGAGACCACAGGAGTGGGAGTAGAGGGGAACATAATGTGACAGGCAACAGGAAGCTCAGGGTCACCTCTGTGCACCAAACCTATAAATTAGTGGCTTTAAGACAAGTTGAGAGCATTTAAGGTAAGAAGTGAAAGATTTAATAGGAACCTGAGGAGCAACGTTTTCACTCAGAAGATGAGAGTGTACGGAACGAGCTGCCAGAGGAGGTTGTTGTTGCAGATACTATAGCAACATTTAATACACATACATTAGATGGATAGGAAAGGTTTAGAAGGATATGGTTCAAATGCAGGTAAATGGGAGTATCTTAGATTGAGCATCTTGGTCATCACGGACAATGTGGACTGAAGGGTGTGTTTCCATACTAGAAACATAGAAACATAGAAATTAGGTGCAGGAGTAGGCCATTCAGCCCTTCGAGCCTGCACCGCCATTCAATATGATCATGGCTGATCATCCAACTCAGTATCCCGTACCTGCCTTCTCTCCATACCCTCTGATCCCCTTAGCCACAAGGGCCACATCCAACTCACTCTTAAATATAGCCAATGAACTGGCCTCAACTACCCTCTGTGGCAGAGAGTTCCAGAGACTCACCACTCTCTGTGTGAAGAAAGTCTTTCTCATCTCGGTCTTAAAGGATTTCCCCCTTATCCTTAAGCTGTGACCCTGGACTTCCCCAACATCGGGAATAATCTTCCTGCATCTAGCCTGTCCAACCCCTTAAGAATTTTGTAAGTTTCTATAAGATCCCCTCTTAATCTCCTAAATTCCAGAGAGTATAAACCGAGTCTATCCAGTCTTTCTTTCATAAAGACAGTCCTGACATCCCAGGAAAGTCTGGTGAACCTTCTCTGCACTCCCTCTATGCAATAATGTCCTTCCTCAGATTTGGAGACCAAAACTGCAACGCAATACTCCAGGTGTGGTCTCACCAAGACCCTGTACAACTGAAGTAGAACCTCCCTGCTCCTGTACTCAAATCCTTTTGCTATGAAAGCTAACATACCATTTGCTTTTTTCACTGCCTGCTGCACCTGCATGCCTACTTTCAATGACTGGTGTACCATGACACCCAGGTCTCGCTGCATCTCCCTTTTCCTAATCGGCCACCATTCAAATAATAGTCTGCTTTCCTGTTTTTGCCACCAAAGTGGATAACCTCACATTTATCCATCCACTGCATCTGCATTTGCCCACTCACCCAGCCCTATCCAAGTCACCTTGCAGTCTCCTAGCATCCTCCTCACAGCGAACACTGCCCCCCAGCTTAGTGTCATCCGCAAACTTGGAGATATTGCCTTCAATTCCCTCATCCAGATCATTAATATATATTGATGCGGTACCCCACTAGTTACTGCCTGCCATTGTGAAAAGGACCCGTTTACTCCTACTCTTTCCTGTTTGCCAGCCAGTTCTCTATCCACATCAATACTGAACCCCTAATACCGTATGCTTTAAGTTTGTATACTAATCCCTTATGTGGGACCTTGTCGAAAGCCTTCTGGAAGTCCAGATATACCACATCCACTGGTTCTCCCTTATCCACGCTACTAGTTACATCCTCGAAAAATTCCACAAGATTCGTCAGACATGATTTACCTTTCGTAAATCCATGCTGACTTTGTCCAATGATTCACCACTTTCCAAATGTGCTGCTATCCCATCTTTAATAACTGACTCTAGCAGTTTCCCCACTACCGATGTTAGACTAACTGGTCTGTAATTCCCCGTTTTCTCTCTAAAAAGAGGGGTTACATTTGCTACCCGCCAATCCTCAGGAACTACTCCAGAATCTAAAGAGTTTTGAAAGATTATCACTAATGCATCCACTATTTCCTGAGCTACTTCCTTAAGTACTCTGGGATGCAGCCTATCTGGCCCTGGGGATTTATCGGCCCTTAATCTATTCAATTTACCCAACACCACTTCCCGACTGACCTGGATTTCACTCAATTCCTCCCCTTTGACAGGCAGATTATTTATGTGTGAAGACGGAACCAAAGTAGTTATTCAATTGGTCCGCCATATCCTTGTTCCCCATGATCAACTCACCTGTTTCTGACTGCAAGGGACCTACATTTGTTTTAACTAACCTCTTTCTCTTCACATATCTACTCCATGTATCACTCCATGACTCTGACAAGAGCTCTTTGGCTCACCAGCTCCATGCCGACCATGATACTTCCCAATACCAGTACCATTTACCTACGATTGGTCTGTAGATATCAATACTCAGCGCTCAATGAGTACAAACACAGAACCACATCCTAAACCTGTTTAATAAGCACATCATACATTTGGTAAAAAGTGATGAATAAATTCATAGATTAACTTATTGATTATTCATGTCTAAGTTTAATTCAGAGATACAGCAAAGTTTAATTCAGAGATACCCACCGAGTCCACGCCAACCAGTGATCCCCACACTAACACTATCCTACACACACTAGGGACAATTTACCATTGTCCCAATCCAATGAACCCACAAACCTGCACGTCTTTGGAGTGTGGGAGGAAACTGAAGATTACCGAGAAAACCCATGGAAGTCACAGGGAGAACGTGCAAACTCTGTATAGGCAGCACCCCGTAGTCAGGGTCGAACCCAAGTCTCTGGCGTTATAAGGCAGCAACTCTACTGCTGCACCACTGTGCCGCCCACCATCTGTGAACTGAATGCAATCAATAATTGAAACTCCATAGCCCTTCAGAATAGAGAAGATTCAACATGCTTTGTGTGAGATGTTTCTTCTGAACCATGTCCTAGGCTAGGGGCAACATTCTCCCCATATCTGCCCCCATTGAGCCCTCAAAGGATTTGAGGAGAAGGGAGAAGGCAGGAGAATGCAGTTGAGAGGGAGAGAGATCAGCCATGATTGAATCGAACAGTAGACTTGATGGGCTAAATGGCCTAATTCTGCTGTTATGTCTCATGAACATGAATAAGATCACCTTTCATATTTCTAATTTTTTTAATTTAAAAGGATAGAGACATATCCTAATCAATTTATTTGCCAATTAGGTATTGGGTATAATGCACAGTGGGCACAGCAGTGGAACTACTCCGTCACAGCGCCAGAGATCCGGGTTCCATCCTGACCACGGGTGCTGTCTGTACGGAGTTTGTACGTTCTCCCCGTGACCTGTGTGGGTTTTCTCCAAGATCTTCGGTTATCTCCCACACTCTAAAGACATACAGGTTTGTAGGTTAATTGGCTTGGTGTAAAATGTTAAAAAAAATTGTCCTAAGTGTGTGTTTAGGCTTGTGCTAATGTGCGGGGATTGCTGGTCAGTGTGGACTCGATGGGTCGTAGGGCCTGTTTCCGCGCTGTATCTCTAAACTAAACTAACTAACGGATGTACAGGAAGCAGTCTGATGAAAGATTACTTCATCCACTGTCCCGCTAGGTAAGGACACATAAATTGCACACTGTACTATAGGTCTGGTCTCGCCTGGATAGAAATGTGTACGTTTTGCTTTCGCTGCTGGCAGAACACTCACTTAAAGTAAATATCAGCAATTATTGTAACACGCGCATGAAGTATAAAGTTTCAATTTCTTGGAACAACACTGGGCATTTTTCAGCTGATTAAGTAATTTCTTCAGAGGTAGTCACTGGTGGAATGCAGCAATGGATCCAGTATTGCCAGGGAATGCTAACAATACCCCTGTGCAATCGGATCATATAACCATATAACCATATAACCATATAACAATGACAGCACGGAAACAGGCCATCTCGGCCCTTCTAGTCTGTGCCGAACACTTACCCTCACCTAGTCCCATCGACCTGCACTCAGACCATAACCCTCCATTCCTTTCCCGTCCATATACCTATCCAATTTATTTTTAAATGGTAAAATCGAACCTGCCTCCACCACTTCCACTGGATGCTCATTCCACACAGCTACCACTCTCTGAGTAAAGAAGTTCCCCCTCATGTTACCCCTAACCTTTGTCCCTTCATTCTCAAATCATGTCCTCTTGTTTGAATCTTCCCTACTCTCAATGGAAAAAGCTTATCCACGTCAACTCTGTCTATCCCTCTCATAATTTTAAAGACCTCTATCAAGTCCCCCCCTTAACCTTCTGCACTCCAAAAATAACGACCTATCTTGTTCAACCTTTCTCTGTAACTTAGGTGCTGAAACCCAGACAACATTCTAGTAAATCTCCTCTGTACTCTCTCTATTTTGTTGACATCTTTCCTATAATTTGGCGACCAAAATTGTACACCACTGCATGGAATTAGCCTCACCAATGCCTTGTACAATTTTAACATTACATCCCAACTTCTATACGCAATGCTCTGATTTATAAAGGCCAGCACACCAAAGGCTTTCTTTACTACCCTATCTACATGAGATTCCACCTTCAGGGAACAATGCACAGTTATTCCTAGATCCCTCTGTCCAACTGCATTCCTCAATTCGCTACCATTTACCATGTACATCCTATTTTGATTTGTCCTGTCAAGATGTAGCACCTCACACTTATCAGCATTAAACTCCATCTGCCATCTTTCATCTCACTCTTCCAAATGGCCTAAATCTCTCTGTAGACTTTGAAAATCGACTTCATTATGCACAACACCACCTATCTTAGGGTTACACAAAAAGCTGGAGAAACTCAGCGTGTGCAGCAGCATCTAAGGAGCGAAGGAGATAGGCGACGTTTCGGGTCGGGACCCTTCTTCAGACTGGTCAGGGATTAACCCTCGATTCTCCAGCATCTGCAGTTCCTTCTTTAACACCACCTATTTTAGTATCATCTGCATACTTACTAATCCAATTACCACACCATCATCCAGATCATTGATGTATATGACAAACAACAGTGGACCCAACAAAGATCCCTGAGGCACCCCACTAGTCACCGGCCGCCAACCTGACAAACAGTTATCCATCATTACTCTCTGGTATCTCCCATTCAGCCACTGTTGAATCCATCTTGCTACTCCACTATTAATACCCAACAATTGAACCTTCTTAACCAACCTTCCATGTGGAACCTTGTCAAAGGCCTTACTGAAGTCCATATAGACAACATCCAGTGCTTTACCCTCATCAATTCCCCTAGTAACCTCTTCAAAAAATTCAAGAAGATTAGTCAAACATGACCTTCCAGGCACAAATCCATGTTGACTGTTCCTAATCAGACCCTGTTTATCCAGATGATTATATATATTATCTCTAAGTATCCTTTCCATTAATTTGCCCACCACTAACAGGTCTATAATTGCTGGGTTTACTCATAGAACCCTTTTTAAACAATGGAACAACATGCACAGTACGCCAATCCTCTGGCACCATTCCCGTTTCTAATGACATTTGAAATATTTCTGTCATAGCCCCTGCTATTTCTACACTAACTTCCCTCAATGTCCTTGGGAATATCCTGTCAGGACTGGAGACTTATCCACTTTTATATTTTTTTGAAGTGTCAGTACTTCCTTTTCTTTGATCCTCATAGTTTCCATAGCTACTCTACTTGTTTCCCTTACCTCACGTGTACCTGTAGAAACTCTTTGGATTTACTTTCACCTTACTTGCCAAAACAACCTCATATCTTCTTTTAGCTTTTCTAATTTCTTTCTTAAGATTCTTTTTGCATTCTTTATACTCCTCAAGCACCTAATTTACTCCATGCTGCCTATAATTATTGTAGATCTCTCTCTTTTTCCGAACCAAGTGTTCAATGTCCCTTGAAAACCATGGCTCTTTCCAATTATTACTCTTTCCTTTCAATCGAACAGGGATATAAATATTCTGTACTTAAAATTTAACCTTTAAATGTCCTCCAATTCTCTACTATCTCCTTCCCATAAAACAAAATGTCCCAATTCACTCCTTTTAAATCCTTTCGCATCTCCTCAAAGTTAGCCTTTCTCCAATCAAAAATCTTAACCCTTGGTCCAGTTCCGACCGTCTCCATAATAATTTTGAAACTAATGGTATTTTGATCACCGGACCCAAAGTGCTCCCATGTTACTAGTCCAGTGTCCAATCTCTCTCCCTCCTTCTTGTCTACCCAGATCCCCCCTCAAATACTATATCCCCCCCTCAAACTACCCACCCTCTCTCACCCCACTTCTTCCCCACCCACTTGGCTCAGCGGTGGCGCAGCGGTAGAGTTGCTGCCTTACAGCGCCAGATACCCAGATTCGATCCAGACAACGGGCGTTGTCTCTACGGAGTTTGTACGTTCTCCCCGTGACCTGCGGGGATTTTCTCCGAGTGTTCCCGTTTACTCCCACACTCCAAAGATGTGCAACTCTGTAGGTTAATTGGCTTCGGTAAAGATTGTAAATTGTCCCTGGTGTGTAGTAAAATGTTATTGTATGGGGATCATACAATAACCAAGTCCGTGCCAACCAGTGATCCCTGGACATTCACACTATCCTACACACACTAGGGACAATTTTGCATACACCAAGCCAATTTGCCTACATACCTGTACGTCTTTGGAGGGTGGGAGGAAACCGAAGATCTCGGAGAAAACCCACGCGGTCACGGGGAGAATGTATAAACTCTGTGCAGACAGCACCCGTAGTCAGGATCGAACCTGGTCCCTGGTACTTCAAGCGCTGTAAGGCAACAACTCTACCTCTGCGCCATGGTGGCCATGTCATGCTTTAGTGGGCGGAGTATGTGCTAGTCTGGGTCTGCAGCCAGTTAGATGGGCTACAAATAGCCCACTGTTAGTTGGCCATGGTGAAGATAGAGTCAGCATCATCAGCTGGTTGCTACTGTGTCGTTTGGGCTCCAGTGTGCTGACCATGCCCATTCAAATAACCTTATGTACATAACCATCAAAGTGACCATCGAGGGAGTAACAAAACAATGGCTGGATGAACTCAGCGAGTCTGGCAGTCTATGTGGAGGCAACGGGATTGTTATAGAGTCTTAGCGACATACAGCATGGAAACAGGCCCATCGGCCCAACTTGCCCACACCAACCAACATGTCCCATCTACACTAGTCCCACCTGCCTGCATTTGGCCCATATCCCGCGAAACCTATCCTGTCCACGTACCTGCCTAACTGCTTCTTAAATGTTGCGATAGTTCCTGCCTCACCCACTTCCTGCGGCAGCTCGTTCCGTACACCAAGCTGCCGTAAGAAACGTTACCCCTCAGGTTTCCATTAAATCTTTTCACCCACACCTTAAACCTTGTGACCGCCGGTTCTCGATTCCCTTACTCTGGGCAAGAGACTCTGTGCATTTACCCGATGTATTCCATGATGTTTCAGGCCGAGTCCTAATGCAGAGTGCGGACACAAACGTCAACCTTCCTTTTACTTCCACAGATGCTGCTGATCCATCGAGTTCCTCCAGCAGCTCCCAGCATCTGCAGTCGCTTGTGCCTTCTGTCCACCCACAAGGAGGTGAAATATTCCAGCTGCTTTTCATTGGGATACATGGGCTCACTTGTGCTTCTTGGCAGACGATAGTTAACACGGACAAACGTTTGAGCTACCTGTTGATCTTCCCAAGGTGAAGGAAATAACTTTGATGATTAGAGAGTCTCCTCCTCCTACCTTCAGTATTTCCCCGGCTCATGGCTACTGCCTCCAACACCAACCTGGAACCAATGTAATGAACAAAGCCCAGATCATCGTCAATGCCCCACACAGTGCGGGAGGCATCACGAGGCAGAATGGTGGATGGGCAAGGAGTGGGACGTCGTATCAAGGAAGGTGGTGGCTGGAGGCCTGTGGCAGCTTGGAGCTTGCCTGGATTGGGCACCGCTCATGAGAACTACAGCACGGACTGGACTTTGAAAATGGCGGCAAAACATGGCATGCGTTCTCAGTAGACTATGCCTGTACTCTTGCTATTCGAGGATGTGCCTCAATATCATAATACTGACCTGAGCTGTATAAGGTCATAGAAACATAGCGAAATAGAAAAAATTGGTACAGGCCATTCAGCCCTTCGATCCAGCACCACCATTCAATATGATCATGGCTGAACATCTAAAATCAGTACCCCGTTCCTGCTTTTTCCCCATATCCCTTGATTCCTTTAGCCCTAAGAGCTAATTCTGAGACTCTTTTGAAAACATCAAGTGAATTGGCCTCCACCGCATTCTATGGCAGATAATTCCACAGATTCACAACTCTCTGGGTGAAACAGTTTTCCTCATCTCAGTCTTAAATGGCCTATCCCTTATTCTTAATCTGTGTCCCCTGGTTCTGGACTCCCCCAATATGGGGAACATTTTTTCTGCATCTAGCCTGTCCAATCCTTTAAGAATTGTATATGTTTCTATAAGATACCCTATCATCCTTCTAAATTCCAATGAATACCAGCCCAGTCAATCCATTCTTTCATCATAGGTAAATCCAAAGGGTTTCTACAGCTATATGTAAATCCAAAGGGTTTCTACAGCTATATGTAAATCCAAAGGGTTTCTACAGCTATATGTAAATCCAAAGGGTTTCTACAGCTATATTAATAGCAAAAGGATAACGAGGGATAAAATTGGACCATTAGAGAACCAGAATGGACAGCTATCTGCAGAGCCAAAAGAGATGGGGGAGATATTGAACAATTTCTTTTCTTCGGTATTCACCAAGGAGAAGGATATTGAACTCTGTGAGGTAAGGGAAAAAAGTAGAGTAGCTATGGAAACTATGAGATTCAAAGAGGAGGAAGTACTGACACTTTTGAAAAATATAAAGGTGGATAAGTCTCCAGGTCCTGACAGGATATTCCCTAGGACATTGAGGGAAGTTAGTGTAGAAATAGCAGGAGCTATGACAGAAATATTTCAAATGTCATTAGAAACGGGAATAGTGCCGGAGGATTGGCGTACTGCGCATGTTGTTCCATTGTTTAAAAAGGGTTCAAAGAATAAACCTAGCAATTATAGACCTATTAGTTTGACGTCAGTGGTGGGCAAATTAATGGAAAGGATACTTAGAGATAATATATATAAGCATCTGGATAAACAGGGTCTGATCAGGAACAGTCAACATGGATTTGTGCCTGGAAGGTCATGTTTGACAAACCTTCTTGAATTTTTTGAAGCGGTAACTAGGGAAATTGATGAGGGTAAAGCAGTCGGTCTCTGAACAGAGACCGCGAGCTCAGTGATGATAAAGCCCTCAAGGGTACCTGGACGTGGCGTCGAAGGACGAGAAGCCAAAGCAAAGAAGTCGATGCCAAATAACTGAAGGGAACCAAAGCCGAAACGCCAAATAACCAAAAGCGTACAAAGCTGAAACGCCAACTATCTGAAAGGGTGGGACGCCTAAAAGCAAACTCACTGAAAGGCTGCATCGCCTACAAGCCAACTCACCGAATGGCCGCTCTGCCGAAACGCCAAATAGCAGACATAACGTTGTCGGGAGGCGGGACTTGTTAGCGATTGGTCCAGATCCCCGCGTCCATCACATTGTATGAGGTTCTGTTCCTCCAATTGTGTTGGGCCTCACTCTGACAGTGGAGGAGGCGCAGGACAAAAAGGACAATGTGGGATTGGGAAGGTGAATTAAACTATTTGGCAACCGGGAGAATGCATAGGCCCAGGCGGACTAAGCGAAGGTTTTCAGCAATACGATTGCCCAGCCTGTGCATGGTCTTGCTGATATTGGTGTTATTGATGGCTTTGTCATTTTTTCTCATTTGTCCAATTTGAGAAGTATGTTCATGTTGCTCTCGCTGAATCCGAGTTCCCTCTTCCTGGTGAGCCCGTGAGATTGATTGCCAAGTCGATCGCAGGAACCAAAATACCAGGGAAATCCCCTTCATTCTCCTGTTCAACAGGAAGTTAGCCAGCGTGAGGTAGTAAATGCCAGCTGAAAGCTCGGGATTCCAGTATCTCCTTGGCAGCAGTGTGCATGAGAGGGTGCCAGAGCTATGGCTGGGTTTAGTTTGATTTGGAGATACAGCATTTCCCACCGAGTCCACACTGACCATCAATCACCGTTTACACTCACTCATTCTACTTTAACCCACTTTCATCCACTCGCTACACACTGGAGATAATTTTACAGAGACCAATTTACCATACAATCTGTCACGTCTTTGAGATGTGGGAGGAAACCGGAGGGTTCGGAGAAAACCACTGTGGTCACGGGGAGAACGTGCAAACTCCACCTGAGGTCAGGATGAAACCGGGGTCTCTGGCGTGGTGAGGCTGAGCCTTCCACAGCTGCCCCAACGTTGCCACACAGTCTCCATGAACCGTCTAGTGTGAATGGGTAATCAATGGTTGGCGTGAACTCAGTGGGCCGAAGGGCCTGTTTCCTTGTTGCATTGCTAAACTACACTAAACAGGCAACACTACAATATCAGTAAAAGAGACAAAATGCTGGAGTAACGCAGCGGTTCAGGCACTTATACTCTGGCGGTATGACCTCTACTGTGATGATGAGGCCAGGCGCCAGCTCTCGGACACCTCCTCATACCTAAACCCTTGACCATGACCTAGAGACAAGAACCAGGCCATTGAGGGAAGTTAGTGTAGAAATAGCAGGAGCTATGACAGAAATATTTCAAATGTCATTAGAAACGGGAAATAGTGCCGGAGGATTGGCGTACTGCGCATGTTGTTCCATTGTTTAAAAAGGGTTCAAAGAATAAACCTAGCAATTATAGACCTATTAGTTTGACGTCAGTGGTGGGCAAATTAATGCAAAGGATACTTAGAGATAATATATATAAGCATCTGGATAAACAGGGTCTGATCAGGAACAGTCAACATGGATTTGTGCCTGGAAGGTCATGTTTGACAAACCTTCTTGAATTTTTTGAAGCGGTAACTAGGGAAATTGATGAGGGTAAAGCAGTGGATGTTGTCTATATGGATTTCAGTAAGGCCTTTGACAAGGTTCCCCATGGAAGGTTGGTTCAGAAGGTTCAATCTTTGGGTGTTAATGGCGGAGTAGCAAGATGGATTCAACAGTGGCTGAATGGGAGATGTCAGAGAGTAATGGTGGATGGCTGTTTGTCAGGTTGGAAGCCGGTGACCAGTGGGGTGCCTCAGGGATCTGTGTTGGGTCCACTGTTGTTTGTCATGTACATCAATGATCTGGATGATGGGGTGGAAAATTGGATAAGTAAGTATGCAGATGATACTAAGATAGGTGGTATTGTGGATAATGAAGTAGATTCTCAAAGTCTACAGAGAGATTTGGGCCATTTGGAAAAGTGGGCTGAAAGATGGCAGATGGAGTTTAATGCTGATAAGTGTGAAGTGCTACATCTTGGCAGGACAAATCAAAATAGGACGTACATGGTAAATGGTAGGGAATTGAGGAATGCTGTGGAACAGAGGGATCTAGGAATAACTGTGCATAGTTCCCTGAAGGTGGAATCGCATGTAGATAGGGTGGTAAAGAAAGCCTTTGGTGTGCTGGCCTTTATAAATCAGAGCATTGAATATAGGAGTAGGGAAGTAATGTTAAAATTGTACAAGGCATTGGTAAGACCAATTCTGGAGTATGGTGTACAATTTTGGTCGCCTAGTTATAGGAAGGATGTCAACAAAATAGAGAGAGTACAGAGGAGATTTACTAGAATGTTGCCAGGGTTCCAGCAACTATGTTACAGAGAAAGGTTGAACAAGTTAGGTCTTTATTCTTTGGAGCGCAGAAGGTTAAGGGGGGACTTGATTGAGGTCTTTAAAATGATGAAAGGGATAGACAGAGTTGACGTGGATAAGCTTTTCCCATTGAGGGAAGGGAAGATTCAAACAAGAGGGCATGACATGAGAATTAAGGGACAGAAGTTTAGGGGTAACGTGAGGGGGAACTTCTTTACTCAGAGGGTGGTGGCTGTGTGGAATGAGCTTCCAGCAGAGGTGGTGGAGGCAGGATCGATTTTAACATTTAAAAGTAAAGTGGATAGGTATATGGACGTGAAGGGAATGGAGGGGTATGGTCTGAGTGCAGGTAGATGGGACTAGGGGAAAACAAATGGTCGGCACGGACTGGAAGGGCCGAGAGGGCCTGTCTCCGTGCTGTAATTGTTATATGGTTATATGGTTATGTCAGTCCCGCCATCCTGGGAATTAACCTGGTGAACCTAGGGTACACTCCCTCAATAGCAATAATGTCCTTCCTCAAATTAGGAGACCAAAATTGCACACAGTACTCCAGGTGTAGTCTCACCAGGGCCCTGTACAACTGCAGTAGGACCTTGCTCCTATACTCAAATCCTCTTGCAATGAAGGCCAACATGCCATTAGCTTTCTTCACTGCTTGCTGTACCTGCATGGTTACTTTCAGTGATTGATGTACAAGCACACCCAGGTCTCGTTGCACCTCCCCTTTCCAAATGTGACACCATTCAAATAATAATCTGCCTTCCTGTTCTTGCCATCAAAGTGGATAACCTCACATTTATCCACCTTATACTGCATCTGTCATGCATCTGCCCATTCACCCAACCTATCCAAGTCACCCTACAGCCTCGTAGCATCCTCATCGCAGCTCACACTGCCACCCAGCTTCGTGTCATCCACAAACTTGGAGATATCACATTCCTCGTCTAAATCGTTAATATATAGAAACATAGAAATTAGGTGCAGGAGTAGGCCATTCAGCCCTTCGAGCCTGCACCGCCATTCAATATGATCATGGCTGATCATCCAACTCAGTATCCCGTACCTGCCTTCTCTCCATACCCTCTGATCCCCTTAGCCACAAGGGCCACATCCAACTCACTCTTAAATATAGCCAATGAACTGGCCTCAACTACCCTCTGTGGCAGAGAGTTCCAGAGACTCACCACTCTCTGTGTGAAAAAAGTCTTTCTCATCTCGGTCTTAAAGGATTTCCCCCTTATCCTTAAGCTGTGACCCCTTGTCCTGGACTTCCCCAACATCGGGAACAATCTTCCTGCATCTAGCCTGTCCAACCCCTTAAGAATTTTGTAAGTTTCTATAAGATCCCCTCTTAATCTCCTAAATTCCAGAGAGTATAAACCAAGTCTATCCAGTCTTTCTTCATAAGACAGTCCTGACATCCCAGGAATCAGTCTGGTGAACCTTCTCTGCACTCCCTCTATGGCAATAATGTCCTTCCTCAGATTTGGAGACCAAAACTGCACGCAATACTCCAGGTGTGGTCTCACCAAGACCCTGTACAACTGAAGTAGAACCTCCCTGCTCCTGTACTCAAATCCTTTTGCTATGAAAGCTAACATACCATTCGCTTTTTTCACTGCCTGCTGCACCTGCATGCCTACTTTCAATGACTGGTGTACCATGACACCCAGGTCTCGCTGCATCTCCCCTTTTCCTAATCGGCCACCATTTAAATAATAGTCTGCTTTCCTGTTTTTGCCACCAAAGTGGATAACCTCACATTTATCCACATTATACTGCATCTGCCAAACATTTGCCCACTCACCCAGCCTATCCAAGTCACCTTGCAGTCTCCTAGCATCCTCCTCACAGCGAACACTGCCCCCCAGCTTAGTGTCATCCGCAAACTTGGAGATATTGCCTTCAATTCCCTCATCCAGATCATTAATATATATTGTAAATAGCTGGGGTCCCAGCACTGAGCCCTGCGGTACCCCACTAGTTACTGCCTGCCATTGTGAAAAGGACCCGTTTACTCCTACTCTTTGCTTCCTGTTTGCCAGCCAGTTCTCTATCCACATCAATACTGAACCCCTAATACCGTATGCTTTAAGTTTGTATACTAATCTCTTATGTGGGACCTTGTCGAAAGCCTTCTGGAAGTCTAGATATACCACATCCACTGGTTCTCCCTTATCCACGCTACTAGTTACATCCTCGAAAAATTCCACAAGATTTGTCAGACATGATTTACCTTTTGTAAATCCATGCTGACTTTGTCCAATGATTTCACCACTTTCCAAATGTGCTGCTATCCCATCTTTAATAACTGACTCTAGCAGTTTCCCCACTACCGATGTTAGACTAACTGGTCTGTAATTCCCCGTTTTCTCTCTCCCTCCCTTCTTAAAAAGAGGGGTTACATTTGCTACCGCCAATCCTCAGGAACTACTCCAGAATCTAAAGAGTTTGAAAGATTATCACTAATGCATCCACTATTTCCTGAGCTACTTCCTTAAGTACTCTGGGATGCAGCCTATCTGGCCCTGGGGATTTATCGGTCTTTAATCTATTCAATTTACCCAACACCACTTCCCGACTGACCTGGATTTCACTCAATTCCTCCTTTGACCCACAGTCCCCTGCTATTTCAGGCAGATTATTTATGTCTTCCTTAGTGAAGACGGAACCAAAGTAGTTATTCAATTGGTCCGCCATATCCTTGTTCCCCATGATCAACTCACCTGTTTTCTGACTGCAAGGGACCTACATTTGTTTTAACTAACCTCTTTCTCTTCACATATCTATAAAAACTTTTGCAGTCAGTTTTTATGTTCCCTGCCAGTTTTCTTTCATAATCTATTTTTCCTTTCCTAATTAAGCCCTTTGTCCTCCTCTGCTGGTCTCTGAATTTCTCCCAGTCCTCTGGTATGCTGCTTTTTCTGGCTACTTTGTACGCATCATCCTTTGCTTTGATACTATCCCTGATTTCCCTTGTTATCCACGGATGCACTACCTTCCCTGATTTATTCTTTTGCCAAACTGGGATGAACAATTTTTGTAGTTCATCCATGCAGTCTTTAAATGTCTTCCATTGTATATCCACCGTCAACCCTTTTAGAATTAATTGCCAGTCAATCTTGGCCAATTCACGTCTCATACCCTCAAAGTTACCTTTCTTTAAGTTCAGAACCATTGTTTCTGAATTAACAATGTCACTCTCCATCCTAATGAAGAACTCAACCATATTATGGTCACTCTTGCCCAAGGGGGCACGTACAACAAGACGGCTAATTACCCCTTCCTCATTACTCAAAACCCAGTCTAAAATAGCCTGCTCTCTCGTTGGTTCCTCTACATGTTGATTTAGATAACTATCCCGCATACATTCCAAAAAATCCTCTTCCTCAGCACCCCTGCCAATTTAATTAACCCAATCTATATGTAGATTGAAGTCACCCATTATAACTGTTTTGCCTTTGTCGCACGCATTTCTAATTTCCTGTTTGATACCATCCCCAACTTCTCTGCTACTGTTAGGTGGCCTGTACACAACACCCACCAGCGTTTTCTGCCCCTTAGTGTTTTGTAGCTCTACCCATACCGATTCCACATCCTCCAAGCTAATGTCCTTCCTTTCCATTGCTTTAATCTCCTCTCTAACCAGCAACGCTACCCCACCTCCTTTTCCTTTCTCTCTATCCCTCCTGAATATTGAATATCCCTGGATGTTCAGCTCCCAGCCTACGTCACCCTGGAGCCATGTCTCCGTGATCCCAACTATATCATAATCATTAATATCTATCTGCACGTTCAACTCGTCCACCTTATTACGAATACTCCTTGCATTGAGACACAAAGCCTTCAGGCTTGTCTTTACAACGCATTTACCCCTTATACAATTTTGCTGAAAAGTGGCCCTTTTTGATTTTTGCCCTGGTTTTGTCTGCCTGCCACTTTTACCTTTCACCTTGCTACCTAATGCTTCTACCGTCATTTTACACCCTCCTGCCTCTCTGCTCTTGTACCCATCCCCCTGCCACATTAGTTTAAATCCTCCCCGACAGCACTAGCAAACACTCCCCCAAGAACATTGGTTCCATTCCATTCCAGGTGCAAACCGTCCTGTTTGTACCGGTCCCACCTCCCCCAGAACTGGTCCCAGTGGCCTAAAAATTTGAATCCCTCCCCCTTGCATCGTTAATATATATTATAAATAACTGGGGGTCCCTGCACCGAGCCTTGCGTCACCCCACTAGTCACTACCTGCCATTCTGAAAAGGACCTGCAAACTCCTACTCTTTGCTTCCTGTCAGCCAACCAGTTCTCTATCCATGTCAATACCTTACCCCAATACCATGTGCTCTAATTTTGCACACTAATCTCTTGTGTGGAACATTATCAAAGGCTTTTTGAAAGTCCAGATACACCATGTCCACTGGCTCTCCCTTGTCCATTCTACTTGTTAAATTCTCAAAAAAATTCAAGAAGATTAGTCAAGCATGATTTCCCCTTCAGAAATCCAGGCTAACTGACCGATCATTTCAATGCTTACCAAATGCGCTGCTATAACATATTTAACAATTGACTCAAGAATCTTCCCCGCTACTGATGTAAGGCTAACTGGTCTATAATTCTCCATTTGCTCTCTCCCTTCTTTCTTAAAAAGTGGGATTACATTGGCTAGCCTCCAGTCCACAGGAACTGATCCAGTTGAGAGGACATTGGAAAATGGTCACCAATGCATCCACGATTTCTAGAGCCACCTCGAGTACGCTGGGATGCATCTGGCCCTGGGGATTTATCTGCCTTTAGTCCCAACACTTTACCTAATACCATTTTCTGACTAATGTGGATTCCCTTCAGTTCCTCCCTCCCACTAGATCCTTGGTCCACTAGTATTTCTGGGAGATTGTTTATGTCTTCCTTAGTGACCAACATTTGTCTTCACTAATCTTTTTCTTTTAACATATCCAAAGAAGCTTTTAGAGTCAGTTCTTATATTCCCCGTAAGCTTTCTTTCATGCTCTTTTTCCCCCTCTTAATTAACACCTAAGTGTTGAGTTCTAAATTTTTCCCAGTCCTCCGGTTTGCTGCTTCCTCTGGCCAATTTATATGCCTCTTCCATGGATTTGACACTATCCTTGATTTCCCTTGTTAGCTAAGGTTGAGCCACTTTCCCTGTTTTATTTTTTTGCCAGACTGGGATGAACAATTTTTTGAGTTCATCCATGTCTAAATAGCTCGTTCTAAGCTTCCCCCAGTCTAGTTTCAGTCAATAAAATACTGAATCAAGCACTTGAGCAACTAAACTTTATTTTGGATAACACAACAATAGTTCCCCTTTACAATACCTAACCACCGCTAGTTTGATTCTTGTATCTGCTTGGCCAAGCCCATCTAGCCTCGTGCAAGCAGAGACACTCCAAAAGGTCATGCAGTCCCAAGCGTTCTTCCTGAAGATCGACACAGGACCTCGTGGGATCTACCTTTTATAGGTCCCTAAACCTTAAGGGCCAAACCACATGGGGTTGGTCTCTGTACAGTCCAATAACACATATCGATTACAACAGTACATGATAGACAGTTCCCTAACCCAATAACACACTAACTAATACATTGGATTTGGAAGAAGCTTCTAGAAGGAAGCTAACATAGATGAATAATACAACATGCGCCCTGGGATTCAGACAACCCAGGCAAAGCTTAACATTTCAACCAATCAAAACTAACAAAGGAAGGCTTTGCAGCATTATTTACACTATGCATATTTGGTTTGCATTGATCCAATTAGCTTCATGCATTTTACACCTTATTGTAAGACTACTGCAGATGTCCCATTCTTTCTCTGCAGCTCTTATCTAGGCCATAGACACACTGGCACTGTTCAGCAGCTTGTATAGTAAATATTAGCTTCTATATTAAATGTATCTTATATAATCTGTATGTAAAAGTCTGATTAGGCAGAGGACTGGGCCTCCCAGGCCATTTGGTCATAGGTCAGTTGCTCTTTCTCAATGTTACATTCTTGTGAAGTGTTGTAATGACATGACTCAATATTTTAAAGACTGTTTACACATCCAAGACCCTACAAGGCTGGAATAATAATGGATTCTGTATTAAGTTTGATATGTTTAATTATACTCATGTTGGGATAAGAGGAAATATATAAGTGAAGGGCAAAAGGTGGTTGGGTGAGGAATATGTGATCTTTGTATGTTGGATTTCTTATGTTTATCAAACCTGAGGTGACTATCCTTTGAGACAGAGATGTGGGTCTGTAGATGTAACAATCCTTTGAGAAATGTTGTCAGTGTAAAAACAAAGCCATAAAGAGGCCCAAGGATGAGGCTGGAATTCCATCCGTTAGAGATAACAAGAAAGGGGAGGGAGTGTGAGCTGGCCAAGACACCATTATCATTAATCAAATGGGACATTTATATGGCCCTTGTGTGCTGGGAAGATAGGAGATGTCAGTTTGCAAAGACAGAGTAAATTTATACTTAAAAGTCTGTAATGTAAGATAATGTTAGTTAATAATATGATTTATAATGAGATCATCTGGGATATATATTGTGTTTTATTTAGGATTAAATATATTAGATCCCTGTATTTAGACCTGTAGTTTAAGAAGTTACATTCTTTCCCAAGATGCATAGGTTTAATGGGAACAATGTCTTATATATATAAATTGAGTGACCACTGTATCATATGCATCTTATTTTGAAGAGCGATCTCTGAGAATTCCTTTGGTTTCACGTGGTTAAAATAAAGCAATTCAGAACAAAGAATGCAAAGCCACGAGGCTAGTAAAGGGGCCAAAAAGGGGAGACATGTGACACCTACATCAGTTGTAAATGTGGAAATGTATTGGGAAGGAGGAGATAAGTGGGAGCAAGTGATTGGCTGATGATGAGGGAATGTTGGAAAATGATTGGATATGGAAATGTAACAGGGGTGGGGCATGTTGATTTGAAAATGGTATAAAACAAGACGATCCTTTGTTTGTAAGGGGAGAAGAGGAGACACAGAGCTCCATGTGATTTGATGATGTGGGGAAAACCAACTTTTGATTGCAAATAAAAGTTTAAACTTCTTGAAGAATTCTCCGCGTGATCGGAATTAATTTGAGTATTGAAAACCACAACACTTGTCTCAGTTCTACAAAGGCACATTTAACCACCAAAATGGCCTAGCAGCACAGAAGCCCTTACTCAATTTTACTACCATGGCTGCTCCAATTAAGCCAGGATTAACACATGCAGTCTTTCAATCTTTGCCATTGCATCTCCACCGTCAATCCTTTAAGTATAATTTGCCAGTCTACCCTAGCCAATTCCCATCTCATACCTTCAAAGACTCCTTTTTTTAATTTCAGGACCCTAGTCTCTGAATTAACTGTGTCACTCTCCATCCTAATGCAGAATTCCACCATATTATGGTCACTGTTGCCCACGATTGCTGGCTAATCGTTTCTCATTACACAATACCCAGCCTGGTAGACTGAACTAGAAGAACCAACTAGAGGACAGCCTGTCCTCTAGTTGGTTCTTCTACATATTGGTTTAAAAAACCAAAAGGTTCATAAGGGGTCATAAGATTATGTCCTCCGCAGCCTCCTGTGGTAAAGAATCCCACAGATTCACCATCCACTGACTAAAGAGGGTGTATGTAAGAAAATAATAGTTCTGTGCGTTTGCACACATGCTAATCAAAGCAGCATAAAACCATTGCTGTGGGCTTTGTACTGACGCTGTTCCATGGATGTTGGCTTTCTTATCATGGCCTGGTTTACCTTGAATTACTGATAATTTATTGTAGTATGTTGTTGTGTTTAAGGTGTATTAAAAGCTGCAGCAGGTAAGAATTTCATTGTTCCTCTTCTTGGGCATGTGACAATTAAACACTCTTGACCTGACTACCGTCTTGTAGAAGAACAACAAAGCTGTCCTCCCACAACTCTGATACACAACTGTGTAGGAAAGAAATGCAGAGGCTGGTTTTCACCGAAGATAGACACAAAAAGCTGAAATAATTTCAGACTGAAGTTAGAAGAAGGGTCTTGACCCGCAACGTCACCCATTCCTTCTCTCCAGAGATGCCGCCTGTCCCGCTAAATTACTCCAGCATTTTGTGTCTATCTGCTAATACATAACTGATGTCAGTCAGCCATCCCCCATACACCCCCTCCAATGTTCTTCCAGCAGAGAGGGGCTGCATTGCTCCTGTGTCCTGTACAGGAGAAATACTCTTTCAACACGTATCGTTGTATGCTCCATCTGCAAGTGTTTCTTCTCCCTCTAATGCTCAGTTAGATGTGTCCTCTTCTCTATCATGGGGGGGCACACTGTCAGATCTTTCCTTTTAGTTTAGTTCAGTTTAGTTTAGAGATACAGCGCGGAAACAGGCCCTTCCACCCACCGAGTCGGCGCCGACCAGCAATCCCCGCACACTGACTATCCTACACACACCAGGGACAATTTACATTTATACCAAGCCAATTATACAAACCTGTACGTCTTTGGCATGTGGGAGGAAACTGGAGATCCCGAAGAAAACCCACGCAGGTTACGGGGAGAACGTATATCGTACAGGCAGCACCCGTAGTCAGGATCGAACCCGGGTCTCTGCTACAGCAAGCAACAGCTCAAAGGTTCAAAAGATTCAAAGGGTATTTCATTGTCACGTGTACCAAGTAGGGTACCAAGATACTCTACCACGGCGCCACCATTCCTTTCTCGTAAGGATATAACATTGCAGGATGTACCAGGAGAGAAGTGACACAACTGATAGAGTTGCTGCATCACACTGTCAAAAGCCCCGGTGTAATCTTGATCTCGGGTGCTGTCTGTGTGGAGTTTGCACATTATATATTTGAACGTATGGGCCTCTTCCGGGTGCTCCGGTTTCCTCCCACATCCCAGAGAAGTGCAGGTTAATTAGCTTTTGTAACAAAATAAATGCTCCATGTGTAGTGAGTGGATCAGAAAGTGGGATGACATAGAACTATGATAGGAGCAGAATTAGGCCATTCGACCCATCAAGTCTTCTCTGCCATTCAGTCATGGCTGATCTATCTTTCCCTCCTAACCCCATTCTCCTGCCTTCTCCCCATAACCCGTGACAACCGTACCAATCAAGAATCTATCTATCTCTACCTTAAATATATCCATTCACTTCGCCTCCACAGCCTTCTGTGGCAATGAAATCCATAGATTCACCAACTTGGTGCTGAGGTCAACATAAGATAACAGAGCCAGGCCAGGGAATAAAAAGGGAGAGGGATGAGGCTCAGTGACACCATTTCTGGCCGGCTTTAACCTTAGCTGTGAAACCAATGCATTCTTACTGTATGAAGGGTGTGGTCAGATAGATGTCAAACTACTCTGCTCAAGTATCAAACCTAGCAATGTAGAAAGGTGTTGACATGTGTTTTGGTTGCATGTACCTACATACTTATATGGCATTTCCAGTTTATGAACAAACCATTTGCCAACATACCAATTCTAAAATAGCTCTGTCAATTACGTGTATTGGAAATTACCTTAAAATTAGAAGTAACATTTCAGACTAAATGAAGTGATTTTTCATGGGATGTGAAGAATGTCAGTTCTTAGTCATAGTCATGGAGCCACCCAGCAAGGAAACAGGTCCTTCGGCGAAACTCGCACTTGGCGACCAAGATGCCCCATCTACAGTTGTCCCCCCGCCTGCATTTGGCCCATATCCTTCCAAACCATTCCTATCCATGTACCTGTCCAAACTTGTTATACATGATGTTATAGTACCTGCTGCAACTAACTCCTCTGACTGCTCATTCCATATACCCGCCACCCTGTGTGAAAAAGTTGGCCCTCATGTTCAGATTAAATCATTCCCCTCTCACCTTAAACCTATTTCCTCTGCTTCTAGAAATTGGACACTTGTTTCGATAAACTGAAAGATATCTACAATAATTATAGGAGGCATGGAGTAAATGAGGTGCTAGAGGAATATAAAGAATGTAAAAAGAATCTTAAGAAAGAAATTAGGAAGGCTAAAAGAAGATATGAGGTTGTTTTGGCAAGAAAGGTGAAAGTAAATCCAAAGGGTTTCTACAGCTATATTAATAGTAGGATACCAAGGGATAAAATTGGACCATTAGAGAGCCAGAATGGACAGCTATCTGCTGAGCCAAAAGAGATGGGGGAGATATAGAACAATTTATTTTCTTCGATTTTCACCAAGAAGAAGGATATTGAACTTCTTACTACTTGTGAGGTAAGGGGAAAAAGTAGAGTAGCTATGGAAACTATGAGATTCAAAGAGGAGGAAGTACTGACACTTTTGAAAAATATAAAAGTGGATAAGTCTCCATGTCCTGACAGGACATTCCCTAGGACATTGAGGGAAGTTAGTGTAGAAACAGCAGGAGCTATGACAGAAATATTTCAAATGTCATTAGAAACGGGAATAGTGCCGGAGGATTGGCGTACTGTGCATGTTGTTCCGTTGTTTAAAAAGGGTTCAAAGAATAAACCTAGCAATTTTAGACCTGTTAGTTTGACATCAGTGGTGGGCAAATTAATGGAAAGGATACTTAGAGATAATATATATAAGCATCTGGATAATCAGGGTCTGATCAGGAACAGTCAACATGGATTTGTGCCTGGAAGGTCATGCTTGACAAACCTTCTTGAATTTTTTGAAGCGGTTACTAGGGAAATTGATGAGGGTGAAGCAGTGGATGTTGTCTATATGGATTTCAGTAAGGACTTTGACAAGGTTCCCCATGGAAGGTTGGTTAAGACGGTTCAATCTTTGGGTGTTAATGTTGGAGTAGCAAGATGGATTCAACAGTGGCTGAATGGGAGATGTCAGAGAGTAATGGTGGATGGCTATTTGTCAGGTTGGAAGCCGGTGACCAGTGGGGTGCCTCAGGGATCTGTGTTGGGTCCACTGTTGTTTGTCAAGTACATCAATGATCTGGATGATGGGGTGGAAAATTGGATAAGTAAGTATGCAGATGATACTAAGATAGGTGGTGTTGTGGATAATGAAGTAGATTTTCAAAGTCTACAGAGAGATTTGGGCCATTTGGAAAAGTGGGCTGAAAGATGGCAGATGCAGTGTAATGCTGATAAGTGTGAAGTGCTACATCTTGGCAGGACAAATCAAAATAGGACGTACATGGTAAATGGTAGGGAATTGAGGAATGCTGTGGAACAGAGAGATTTAGGAATAACTGTGCATAGTTCCCTGAAGGTGGAATCACATGTAGATAGGATGGTAAAGAAAGCCTTTGGTGTGCTGGCCTTTATAAATCAGAGCATTGAATATAGGAGTAGGGAAGTAATGTTAAAATTGTACAAGGCATTGGTAAGACCAACTCTGGAGTATGGTGTACAATTTTGGTCGCCTAATTATAGGAAGGATGTCAACAAAATAGAGAGAGTACAGAGGAGATTTACTAAAATGTTGCCTGGGTTCCAGCAACTATGTTACAGAGAAAGGTTGAACAAGTTAGGTCTTTATTCTTTGGAGCGCAGAAGGTTAAGGGGGGACTTGATTGAGGTCTTTAAAATGATGAAAGGGATAGACAGAGTTGACGTGGATAAGCTTTTCCCATTGAGGGTAGGGAAGATTCAAACAAGAGGGCATGACATGAGAATTAAGGGACGGAAGTTTAGGGGTAACGTGAGGGGGAACCTCTTTACTCAGAGGGTGGTGGCTGTGTGGAATGAGCTTCCAGCAGAAGTGGTGGAGGCAGGATCAATTTTAACATTTAAAAGTAAAGTGGATAGGTATATGGACGGGAAGGGAATGGAGGGGTATGGTCTGAGTGCAGGTAGATGGGACTAGGGGAAAACAAATGGTCGGCACGGACTGGAAGGGCCGAGAGGGCCTGTTTCCGTGCTGTAATTGTTATATGGTTATATGGTCAAACGTTGACGCTGCGAGGGTCCGATGAGTAAGACTTACTACCCTTCACCCATTCCATAAGACCACGGCTGATCTTGGCCTCGGCTCCATTTTCCTATCTGTTCCTGCATCTCTTGACTCTCCTGTAGACTAAAAGACTGGCTCTCTCCACCCTGAATATACCCAGTGATGCTACCTCTCTAGATTTCTGCATTGAGTATTCGAAAGATCCACAATCTATAGAGAAGAAGTTCATCATCTCTGCTTAAGTGAGTGTTTCCCTGTCTCTGATACCATATCTGCAGGTTCCACATTCCATCATGAGTTGAAATATCTTCTCAGTGTTTTAGTTTTGTTTAATTTAGAAACACAGCATGGAAACAGGCCTTTCAGCCCACCAAGTCAGCACCAACTAGCGGTCCCCGCACATTAAACTATCCTACACACATTAGGGACATTTTACACTTATACCAAACCAATTAACCTACATACCCGTATGTCTTTGGAGTGTGGGAGGAAACTGAAGATCTCGGAGAGAACGTACAAACTCCATACATACAGCACCTGTAGTAAGGATCAAAACCGGGTCCCTGGCACTTCAGGCGCTGTACGGCAGCAACTCTTCCACTGCACCACCCCTTTGCCGAATTTCCTCAGAATCTTAACTTTCAGACAGATGACCTTGCATTTTACTTCGGATTCACGTGAGTGATTCCGTGAAGAAGCCCGCCAGTCCGCATGCGCGTCATTACGTCCGACGCATTGCGCAACAACTGACTGGCGGGCGCGTCACTCCTTCCAGTGGTAAGTTTAAAATGCTCAGGTAAGTGCTTACACTTTATCTGAGGTCGTTGCTCCCGGTTCGTTTACTATTTTTCACAGAGTACTCGAACTTTGCGGAGACTAAGTCTAAGGTGAAGAGGCAGGCCGCAGCGAAGCTGGCTACTGAAGACCGCGGGCCTGCGGGTAGCGGGCGGCCATCGATTTCATGTTCAGGGTTGCCAGCAGAGGAGCCAGTAGCTACAGACTTGGTGCCGACAGAAAGCACCTTGGCTACCCCGCAGGGGAGAAAAGCCACCAGGAAGTCTGGACGCGGATGAGTCGGCCTGGAGGATTCTCCTCCTTCTATGGGCAGTATTTTTGGAAGACTGACCCACATGGAGCACCTAATGGAGAGGTTGCTCCAAAGAGATATGCCCCAAAGAAGGGAACTTCCGGTGGCGTCAATGGTGGGGTGAGAGACGTCGCTGTTTCGCTCTGCTCCCGAAGAATGTTTTAATGTGCTAAAACATGAGTTGGAGGACGGGGGAGTTCTGAAAATAACTACCGGAGCTGCTATTTAATTGTGTGTTATCAGAAATCCTGCTGATAACAGAGAATAATTGCAGTTTTAAATGAAAAGACAGAATCCTTGCCAGAAGCCTGCAAAAGCAAAAGCCACTTCAAGACCTGCCACAAGCGCCTACTTGAAAAAAAACTGAAAAGACCCCTCAATCCCCTCAAACATCAGCTGGAAATTCAGAAGAAGAAGAAGATTCCTGAAATCCTTCTACAGAATTGCCTTTAATGGAGGAACAAATGGAACATCTGGAAAAATCCGTTTTTAGCTTCAGTCACTGAAGTTATTTCAAAACTGATACAAGAGGAGAATCTCATGCTGGACAAAAGCCTCTCTGAAAAAATTAAACAAGGTAATGATACGCTGATGGGGAAAATTGATGACTTAACCAAACGTGTGTTCAAAGTTGAGGAGGATTTAAACAAAATAATTAAGCGGGTTGATAAGGATTGTAATAAAAAACTGGATGCAATGCTAAAATCTACTGAGGCGACTATGGAAGGAATGGACAATACGATAACTGAGATGGCTAAGGAGATAAAGAGACTAAAACAGGAACAAGAAAGTACTAGGATGGAGCTTGCTAAAATGAAGTATAAATGCATGGACTTGGAAGCAAGATCAAGGAGACAAAATTTGAGGATAATTGGAGTAAAAGAGGGAAAGGAGACTGGACAAAACTTTCAGGAGTTTGCTGCCAATTTACTCAAACAAGTACTTAAGCTGCCTGAAGCCCCGAGAATAGATATGGCTCACCGGGTCCGATGTAAGGCTCAAGCAAGCTTAACTGCCCCCCCAAGACAGATTATTCTGAAATTCTATGACATTTCAACCCTGGAAGGAACTATGAAAAAGATTCCATATGAATGGAATTTGATGTTTGGAGAAGACAAACTGAGATTCTTCCGTGATTTTACAGCTGAAGTCATGGAAAAGAGGAACAAGTTTACAAACACGAGAAGGCTACTGAAAGAGGTCTCGGGAGTAAGATATGGGATAGTATATCCCGCTAAATTGAGAATTTCTTATAACCATGTTGAACATGCATTCACGGATCCAGAAGAGGCATTTAAATATGCACAAAGTATCACAAAGGAAGTCTACTGATCGTTAGGAGTTGGTCTCCTACAATAACATCGAGGAGAAACGACAAAGAAAGGATTGTGTCTCTTTCTTTTTTAAATACAAAAAGACTGCTCTTGTTAAAATGGCGTACCTTCCTCGTAGCATTGCCTAGACATTTTATCTTTGGATTCAAGGTCGGATTTTATGTTTCATCTCAACGAAGGACTGACAAAGAAGAGAAACTGTGGCGGGGAAAATAAATTGAGAATATAGTGTAATATAGAAAATTATCAGTGGACTTGTATATAGAAATTTATGATTTAAGAAATATACGAACATAAAATATAATTAATAACATTGGGTAATATTAAGGCATAGCTTAACTATAGCTGATGTTTATTTCATGATGTTAATTTTTTGCGAATAAGAATAACGAGTTAAATATGATTGATAAGTATTAATAACATATTAACACATTTTATGGATACAGTAGACTTAGTCTAGATTGCGCGTAAAGGGGGGGGGGGGAGGAGCCTCAGATACTTGGAAATTATCCAAGGGTCTGAATCTGGTTAACCCCTTGGAACCTGCTGCTGTCTGATACAAACGTTTGAGACTTAATTGTAATAAATCTAGGCATATTGATAGATATGTATATATAATTAACATAATTCCTGTTATATCTAAGTATATAATTAATGTTGGAAACTACTTTTTATTTTGTTTTTCCTCTTTGAAGATACATTTCTAATCTAGCTATTGGAGTACGTTTTATTTTATATATATAATTTTGAACTTTGTATCGCTCTCTCTTCCAATTAATAATTATTGGTCAAGGGGGCAGAGCGAAACATATAAAAACATCTACGGAAGTCAATAAGAACTTTTTTACCACCTGTTGGTGGTTTGTTTTTAATTATAATATCTTTATTTTTGGATATTATAATATCACTTTTTGTTTGTTAATTATCTTTTCACGACTACATTTTCTGGTCTTTTTCAAGGTTTATTCTGAAGGGGAGATGCCAACAAAACTTAACAGCTGGGGATGACCATCCTTCATCTGGAGTTATAAGGTTCTTGGTTGCACCATATGAAGTAAAGGTATTAACATGATTCATAATGCAAGACAATAAACAAAAGAAAACTGGAGGAATCACGTTCTGTAGTTGGAATATAAGGGGCGCTAATGAACCAATTAAAAGGGGTAAGATCTTTGCCCAATTAAAAGCCTTAAACAGTGACATTATTTTCTTACAAGAGACGCATCTGAAATATCAAACACAGATAAGAGTGAAGGCAAATTGGATTGGGCAAACATACTACTCTTCATTTACTTCTAAATCTAGAGGCACGGCTATGATCATTCGTAAAGGTATACCATTTAAATTAAAGAATACTATAGCAGATAAAGAGGGGAGGTACGTCATAGTCACAGGATAAATTTATGCTACTCCACTTACTTTGATAAATATTTATGCTCCTAATTTTGACAACCCCCAATTCTTTAGTAAAATTTTGGATATCATTTCAGAACTTAATCATCAAAATGTGATAATAGGGGGAGATTTGAATTGTGCTTTAGATCCATATTTGGATAACTCAGCAAAACAAAAAAGGACTAACATAAAATCTAAAATGAGTGAACTCCTAAATACATACATGAAAAATACTAATATAACAGATGTATGGAGGATCTCTAACCCAGTAGGTAGGGAATATTCATTTTATTTAACAGTACATAAAACATATTCATGTATTGATTATTTCTTAGTGGACACAAAACTAATTCCATATACATATGATTCTAAATATCATAATAGTATTATTTCTGATCATTCCCCATTAACTTTTTCTTTAAAATTAGAAGGAATGCCTGATTAAAATTCGTTTTGGAGGGTTAACCCCCAAATTTTAAATAACTCACAAGGTTGCACATATTTAAAAGAGCAGATGAGATTCTTCTTTGAGACAAATGATACACCAGATATTTCACCCTCATTATTATGGAAAACTTTTAAGGCATTTATGAGAGGAACTATAATCTCATATCAAGCTTTCCAAAATAAAAAGAATAATACTGAACAATTGCAGTTAGAACAAGCAATTAGACAATTAGATTTAGAAAATGCCAAAGAACCAACTATAGATAAACATAATAAGATAATAATACTAAAATATAAATTAAATAAAATTTTGTCGGCCAGAATAATAAGATTATTTCAAATTACAAAACAAGAAAATTTTGAATTTGGTGGTAAACCTCATAAACTCCTAGCACGCCAACTGAAAAAAAGGGACACAGAAAATACAATTACTAAAATTAAATCAGACAAAGGGGAATTACTAACACTACTTAAAGATATTAATAAAAGATTTGCTCAATTTTATCAAAACTTATATACATCGAAAACCTCTGCAAATAATACTCAAATTACAAATTTCTTAGATAAGTGTAATCTTCCAAAATTAAATATGGTGGAACAAGAGGCATTAGGAGCTCAGATTACACTACAGGAAATAGAAGAAACAATTAGTTTGTTGAAGAATGGCAAAACGCCAGGACCAGATGGCTTTAGTAATGAAGTCTATAAAAGATTCTACGAGATAATTTCTCCACGATTGCAAGATTTATATATATACACTTTTAAAGAAAATAAACTACCAGAAACACTAACTGAGTCAACTATTACACGTATACCAAAAAAGGATAAAGATCTAGAAGGCCCGGGCTCATATAGAGCTATTGCACGCCTAAATACAGACCAAAAAATATTAACAAAGACCCTAGCGAGAAGATTGAGTAAATATATTAGTAAACTGATAAATCCGGACCAAACAGAGTTCATACCAAAGAGATACTCATTTAACAATTTGAGACGGCTGTCTAATATAATGTACTCACATAATACTGAAGAACTAGCAATTATTTCATTGGATGCAGAAAAAGCTTTTGATCAAGTAGGAAGGCAATATTTATTCAAAGTATTGGAAACATTTAACATGGGAGATAATTTTATATCATGGGTAAAATTATTATATGATAAGCCGACGGCTAGAATACTGACTAATAATATATTATCCCCGAAATTCCAATTAGCAAGGGGCAATAGGCAGGGGTGCGCATTATCGCCCCTGCTATTTGCACTAGTGATAGAGCCTTTAGCTGAAAGTATAAGAAACCATCCGAATATCCATGGGTATATTACCAAACACTCAAATAATAAAATTTCATTATATGCAGACGACATATTATTATATATTACAAATTCGCAAATTAGCATATCAAATATACTAAATTTAATAGAGGAATTTGGTTCTTTTTCAGGATATAGAATAAATTGGAACAAAAGCGAAATTATGACGATAAAACCTCAAGAGTTGATACATCTGTTGAAATTCCCTTTTAGAATTACAACAGAAAAATTTAAGTATTTGGGCATTCAAATTACTAGGAACTATAAAATCATTACTCAACACAAACTATATGCCCTTATTAAATTAAATTAAATGGGTTGATTAAATTTTGGAAGACATTGCCGATGTCTTTAATAGGCAGAATAAACGCGATAAAAATGATCTTCTTACCACAAATATTGTACCTATTTCAATCAATACCAATATACTTACCTAATAAATTCTTCAAAAAATTAGATTTTGATATTATAAACTTTATATGGGATTATAAATCACACAGAATTAAAAAGAAACACTTGTGTAAATCTAAAGAATCAGGGGGACTGACACTCCCTAACTTATTGTATTATTATTGGGCAGTGAATATTAAAAATATTATCTATTTGTTGGACAGTTCTGCCCAACAGGTAGATTGGATAAGAATGGAGAAAGGGGATTGTTCCCCTTATAATAGTAAGATTAAATGAGAACTTACCAGTTTGAAGTTTGATCTTTATTTTATGAGGAGTTACGATGAGGGATTACGTGAAGACCCCGCCAGGACGCATGCACGACATTCTTCAAAGCAGTGGTGTGAAATCACAGATACCAGAGTAGACTAATATAGTAAGATAAGAGAGAACTTCCATACCAGTTGAACTTTATAATAGAGGGTTTTGGGAGCGGAGGGCACGTAATCCCTCATCGTAACTCCTCATAAAATAAAGATCAAACTTCAAACTGGTAAGTTCTCATTTAATCTTACTATTTTACTTCGGAGTCACGTGAGTGACTACGTGAAGATTTCAAAGCTCTGTGATTTCATGCCCTGGAACGAGACCATGCTCACACACTGCCATTCTGGGACGGAGGATGAACGTATTTCACACACGACACTGTGCTGAAAAACAATAAAGGTATTATTCATACCTAAAATAATATGCCCCACATTGGGTAATTTATTTTACAGAACTTAATTTTTCCCTGCAAACGTCTCAGGATCGGCCACGGGTTTATTATAAAGCATTGAATGCGTTCATTGCTCCACCCCGCTGTGGCAAGGATGTGGTCCATAGGAACTCCCATCATCATAGCGTCCGATGTAGATGCAGCCCTGTTGGAGTGAGATTTGAAACATTAGTATTCACCACTGCACGTAATACCACCCGAACCATCTGGATATGGTTTGCACTGTGACCTTAGGTGAGGGCATTTATGGCTAATTAGAAAGCTCTCTCCGTGCCCATAAGTGTCTTGGTGACTATATATTGGAAAGTATGTGTCACTATGCAGGGCCGACTATCTGCAGGATAGGCCAGAACTCTAATATTGGCCAAAGGAACCGGGTCAGTCTAGTTTAAGTACCCCTGTATGTAGCAGGTTATGTGCCATTTGTGACAGACATGACGTCCTATTCTAGCTTGTGTAAGGACTGGACCCGTTGTGCTGATCCAAGTGCCATAATCATTCCCATCTAGGATATTAGTTTGTCCAGAGTGAGCCCCGATATTGGTGTCCATCCTCGTAACATGGTGTACTACCTATGTCCCATATATGGGTGTATCTGGGCCTGGGGGGAATAGAGTACAAATACCCCTCATTCGTTTAGGTACTAGTGGGTGTGATCCTATAGCCAGGTGATCACTCCCCTCTGCCCAGATATTAGATAGGGCACTCCTTGCACAATAATGGCACTGTAACTCAACCCTTCATCGAAATGAAGGGTGGCCAGAACTCCAGCACTTCAGTGTTGGTGGCTGAGTCATATGTAGTGTTCGTCCTGGTGCAGAACACTTCCCATTTCCTGACATATGTCAGGTACTGTCTTCTCGTGGACTCCCTGCACGACGCTGAGATGGCATTGATCGTCCTGTCGGAGAGTCCGTATCCCAGAAATGGCCTGTTCAGAAACTGCAAATCAACAAGTTCATACAGTCATGGCACGGATACTTTCCCGCACGGGGTGTGCCAACCTCCTTGGCCGTTGTTGATCCAGATGCAGGGTTCTGAGACCATCTTTGTACTGTTGGGAACCATGGTACCCATTGCGGCGTCTTGTTTAATTATTGTAAGACTCGCCTGATGAGGCAGAAGGGGAAAATGCATAGCAAAACAAATCCCCCCCCCCCCCCCCCCCCCCCCAATGCAGCGAGAAATCGTCCATCGCTGCTGCCCCTGGGTCTGGTTCCCAAGCAACATATGTTGGTAGTTGGTGAATTAGTCCGGATGGAAAAAAGGTCGATATCTGGTGTCCCATATTATGGGTCCTATAATATCTGTAAACACTTTCCGATCCAACATCCATTTAATGTTGTCGTTGAATTTACGTGACCTGATGTCTGCCACTATATTTAGCTTACCTGGAAGTAAGTGGTTGAGATCCAAATCTCTCTCCCAGACACCAGTGCCAGATATTATTAGGCAATTCATCACATGATATCGACTTTATTTCACCCATATGATTATATATAGGCCCCCAGTGTGGTATCAATCTGTACCGTACATGCAACTGGTGCTCATCTGAGCAGTAGGCCCTGAGTCCATGAAACGCTCCCAGCATTTCTAGATAATTAATTCCTTGTGCTTTAAACAGAATAATTTTTGTGCACTCATCTGCCACCACAACTTGCGGTGGTATTAGTTGCTCCCCAACCTTTAGCACTGGCATCAGTCTGTAATGTACCCTAGGGATATAGAATGGGGTGATGGGGTTAGGATAATATGGAACATTTCTATCCACCAGTTTAATTCTAATTTACTTTCCCTGGTAGTTGCATAGGCCTATTGAAATGGCCTGTATGATTTTTGAGAGCTAAAATTTCCCTCTTCCAGGTTTTAATAATGGAGTGGTCCAATTGTGCTGCTGGGAACGCAGCCACCAATTCCCAATCACTCTTGCTCCTTGCCGAATGGATGGTTCCCTGATGCCAGTGAGGCTTTTGCATACTCCCATCAAGTCTGTCACTTTGTTTGGTGGCAAGGTGATAGACATATGAACAGAGTCAATAGTGAACCCCAAATAATCCATGGTAGTGGAGGGTTCCAATTTTGATTTATCTGGATGTACATTAAACCTCTCTGTTGTGGCTGATACCACCAATGTAGCCAGCTCCAATTTTCACCTACAATGAGAATATCATCAAGGTAAGCCATGACGATATGGTTATGTTTCTTTAAGTATGCTAAAGCTGGTTTTAATATATTTGTAATAGCCTGGGTGCTGATGACAACCCATTGGATAAGGCATACTGCCATTGCTGTCCAATCCAGATAAATTTCAGGTATTTACGATGACCCTGTGTGTGACAAACGTGTCTAATTTGAAATGGGCATACTGAACGGAAGTATTTAGTTCGGTCAAATCTATAATGATACGGCAACCACCATCTTTTTAGTTTTTTATAAATATATTTGATACGAACTCTTGAAATTCTCTGATTGTTTTTTTCAATCCCTTTTGTGTTTAGTCTTAACAGTTCAGCATGGCCTGCTGTTCTCTCTTTTTGTGAAGTATGAACTTCCTGCTAGGCGTATGCTGAACTGGGATGGTAGTTCGTATACAAATTCAATTTTGTAATTCTGAATACTTCCGAGTATGTAAAAGTTCAGAGGTAAAAGTGCAGCACACATGATGAAACAAGTGCAACCGTCCCCCAACTTTAATGAATCGGACATGCAATGTTTTTTAAGACAACCAGACCCACCTACCTCCATGGTTACCGGTGTTGTGTGGGTTGTCTCCGCAGTTGTTTCTTCTGGTATTGTGTTGCTGCGTTGTGGGGTTGGCGCGTTTTCCATGAAGGCCGGGCTGGGCCATGGTCTGAAAGACCGCTGTGCAGGTGGGCCGGCCTTCGAGCTTTCACCACCAGATGGTCTTCCATAGCACCGATGTCTGGTGGGTGTGTAGGGGTGCTGCCGCTGTTGATAGGGGGTTTTAGAGGTGCTTGGCACCTTGATCAGGCCTATAGCCTTGGCTTCCTCATGCAGGTCTTTCACCTGCTTCGGGAGGTCCCCCAACAGCAATTTTGGCGCCTGTGTGCTACTTGTCTTGCATAATTCTGCACATCTTGATGATGCTCTTCCTGTAACTGTAAATCTCCACTGAGTATTACACAGTCTGCTAGAGCATCACGTAACTCTTCAGGCAAATCAACCCCATCAGTTGTCCTGGTACTGCTGTGATTTTAGCAGCCAGCAGTTTCCTCTGGAGCTTCACCTCCTGGCTCCTTATAGATGGGCTCCTGTTGCCCCAGATGGGGTCATGGACTGCTGGTACTTTAAGAGAAATGGAGTTCTCTGGAGCAATGTACTTCCCAGCCATAAAGTTAATGGCTTGCTCCTGTAGCTGGTTTGTAGCCATGTATTTTTTACTGGCTTGCAGCTTTGTATAGGCAGTCCTTCTTGAGTTGATACAGCATGTGTCCCACAATTTTCTGCTGCTCTCTCTTCTGGCACCCCTCACAGTTGACTGTTCAGCCATTGCCCCTTCTTCAGGGTCAGCCCAGCTCTGACCCCTAATGCTCCCCTGCGAAGAGGGTGAGACATTTGGCAGTCCTTGAAAGGATCCTGCCGTGGGTCTGCGAAGAGACCCACTGTGACTCTGCCCCTGCATAAGCAGGTCACGCTGGAGCACTGCTCCCCACCCCGCTCCCACGGGAAAGACGCCCGCCGTCGCTATCCGTGAAACGGGGTGTCTTCAGGTCCGGACCCAGCCGAGTCAACGGACCTGTCCGACTTCCGGGTGGTTTTGCCGCCGACCGCGGCGCACCTGCGGTCTGTAGCGGCGAGAAGCCGGCAGCTGCTGGCAGCACCTGCAGCTCTGGAGAGACGGCACGCTGCTGGCTGCTTCCACAGCAGCGGTATCAGCTGCTGCTCTCCCTTACGCGACTCCATGGTGCTTCCTCCTGAAAAAGAAATCACACCGAGTCGCCACGCTCACCAGAAAAGGTAAGACTTACCTTCAGTAATTTTTCACAATTCGCGCTGGAGGAGCGGCGCTCCTCCCGACTGTCGCTTCCGCAATGCGTTCGACGATATGTCGTGCATGCGTCCTGGCGGGGTCTTCACGTAGTCACTCACGTGACTCCGAAGTAAAATATAGGAGTGATTCTTCTTTCCCCGATAAAACCGAGCAATGTAATATAAAAGAAGAATCCAATTATTCATAGTATAATACGAATTTGGAAACAAATAAAATTAACTTTAAAATTAAGAAAATTATCGCTTCTTTCTCCAATAGCTAATAATCCCTCATACAAACCATCCATTATTGATAAAACGTTTATACATTGGGAAAGTATAGGAATTAAAACGATGGGAGATATGTATATAATGGGAAAAATTTTATCATTCCAACAACTACAACTAAAATATAATTTGAAAAGTAATCAATATTTCAAATACCTTCAAATTCAAGATTATTTGAAAAAGTATATACAAGGATATCAAACTTTAACCCCAGATCTATTGGAGGAAGGAATGAATAGAAAGGCAGAATCAAGCAATTTAATATCTTATTTATATAATATAATTCTAAATATAGAAACACCAGCGACAGAGGCAATTAGAAGAGACTGGGAACAAGAGTTATTGATAAAAATTCCGAACGATAGATGGGATAAAAATTTATTATATGTAAACAAATGTTCAATGAATGTAAGACATAACCTAATTCAATTTAAAATTTTACATAGATTATATTATTCGAAAACAAGACTGAATAAAATATTTTCAAATGTTTCCCCCATCTGTGACAAATGTCTAACTCAAAATGCCACTATAGCACATTCCTTTGTCTCTTGTACAAAACAGTATACATTTTGGAATGAAATGTTTGGAATTTTTGCAAAACTATCTAACACAAAATTGAACCCATTATTTAAAGCATTGCCTAATGTGTTAACCTCAGCCCCCAGACTATTCACTAAATTGCTAAAAACCAGTCCTGGGGCTACTCAGGGCACAGAATCATATAGTCATGGCATACTTGGATGACACCTTAATCATTGGGAAGACTATGGAATTAGCTGAATTAACTGTGTCAGCTACCAAACTCCTGTTTGAAAGACTGGGGTTTCCTAATCCATCAAGTTAAGTCCAAATTGGTACCATCTAGAGTAATTGATTATTTGGGATTCGCCATTAACTCAATTCACATGTCAGTGACTGCCTTGGGGCAAACAATTAGAATTAATTGAAGCCTGCAGCAACTTCATTGTTAAGAACCAATCTTCTATTAGACATGTGGCTAGTATAATTGGTAAATTTGTGGCTGCTTTCCCAGCTGCTAAGTTCGGGCCTTTGCACTACCAAAACTTACAACGTGAAAAGGAGCAGGCATTCAAACTTCATAGAGGTCACTTTGATAAACCCATGCAGTTGCCAGCTGAAGCCATTGCTGAGTTACAATGGTGGGTGACCAATATTCGGTATTGCTCTAATACTGTTTTAGTTGATACACCATCAGTTATCCTTCAAACTGATGCCAGTGATCTAGGTTGGGGTGCTACCAACACCATCTCAAGCTGCGGTGGCAGATGGAATCTGCAGGAATCATCGATGCTTCAGTCACATGGTATTAGCTACTTAGAGTTGTTGGGAGCACTCTATGGGTTAAAGGCTTATTGTAGCAATATGCTTTATGTGCATGTTCAACTTCAGGTTGACAACACTAAAGCAGTGACATACATTAATCACATGGGTGGAAGTAAGTCTGTATCCTGTGATAAATTGTCTAACCTCATTTGGCATTGGTGTATTACGAGAAACATCTGGGTTTCAGCTATCTACTTACCAGATATAACCATATAACCATATAACAATTACAGCACGGAAACAGGCCCTCTCAGCCCTTCCAGTCCGTGCCGACCATTTGTTTTCCCCAGGTAGATATAACATGGTGGCGGACACCAGGTCACAAGAATTCAATGACAACAAAGAATGGATGTTGAATCATGAAGTGTTTAACGACATTGTCATTCGGTATGGTGTACCAGACATTGATCTGTTTGCATCCAGACTAAATCATCAGTTACCAAATTACGTTTCATGGGAACCAGACCCAGGGGCAGTAGCAGTAGATGCATTCTCGCTACACTGGGGTTCATGTATGTGTTTCCCCTATTTTGCCTCATCAGTCGATGCTTGGCCTCTGGCATATTGGTAGTACCAGACTGGCCTACTCAACATTGGTTCCCACTCGTCCTAGCCATGATTACACAGCCTTTTATGGCTGTCCCCAAAAGCAGAAATCTGCTGGTACATCCTGTGACAGGGGAAAGCCACCCTCTTCATGTACGAATAAATTTATTGGTTTGCAGATACTGAGGAGACCATTCATGGGGCTCGGACTTTCAGATCGTACGGTAGATGTTATCACTGTGGCCTGGAGGAAGAGCACCCAGAAACAGTACACCACGCATATAAGGAAATGGGAGATGTGCTGCTCTCTCTCGAATATTTCGTATGACATGGTTTCCATTACGGATGTTTTAGAGTTTCTTTCTACACTATTCTATGATCAGAAACTCAGTTATAGTGCCATTAATAGTGTTAGGAGCGCTTTATCATCTTACTTGGAACCACACTGTCGGATCTCACCCCTTAATAACCAGATTTATGAAGGCCATTTTTAACTCTACTCCCCCTAGGCCCAGATATTCACAGATATGGGATGTGAGCATGGTCCTCATGCTGCTCCGTCAGTGGGCACCAGCTTCATCTCTGTCTCTGCCTAATTTCACACTTAAAGTAGTCTCATGGCGCTGGTCTCAGTGCAACGGGTCCAGACGTTAAATAAACTTAGACTGGACAGCATGGTTACATCTTTTGACAACATCACCTTTTTTGTTGATGATCTAATAAAGTAGAGCAGCCCAAGGATGTTGGGGCACAAATTAAGTTTTATGGCTTATCCCTTAGACCAATGGTTGTGTGTGGTAGCTCACATACTTCAATACATTAAGGTCACTAAGAGCCTCAGAGGCTCAGAGTTATCCTTATTCATCAGCCACACCAAACTTCATAGGAAGGTTACAGTGCAGACCATTTCTAGATGGATAAAACAGGTTCTGGCATGTGCAGGAGTGGACTCTGACACTTTTAAACCTCATTCCACCAGGGCTGCATCTACGTCAGCAGCGAGGGATATGGACGTCCCTCTCGAGCACATTCTCGCAGATGGTCTAATGAACTGATGTACCAAAGGTTTTATAACAAACCTACCGTCAGACCGGGGACTTTTGCTAATTCTGTTTTAGGTTCTGTTTTACAGTTTCTCCCTGGGTGAGAGGGGTCACTATTATTTTCTTTGATTATTAAAGCATCAGCATTTTTAATCTATGTCATGTTTGAATGCATTAATTATACCCATTCATCCTGGTCAACTGATGCAGTGTGTGACGCATGGACTTGTTTCCATCGCATGAAATCACAGAGCTTCAAAATCTTCACGGATTCACTCACGTGACTCGGAAAGTAAAATAGTAAGATTAAGCGAGAACTTACCAGTTTGAAGTATGATCTTTATAGTAAGATTAAATGAGAACTTAACAGTTTGAAGTTTGATCTTTATTTTATGAGGAGTTACGATGAGGGATTATGTGCCCTCCGCTCCCCAATTCATATCATAAAGGTCATCTGGTAGTTCTAGGCTTCTCTAATCTTAATATGTCACTTCAACTACTGTCATCTGTGATTTAACACCGCTGCTTTGAAGATTGACGCGCATGCGGACTGGCGGGCTTCTTCATGTAATCCCTCATCATAACTCCTCATAAAATAACGATCAAACTTCAAACTGTTAAGTTCTCATTTAATCTTACTATTATTACACACTTCAATAAGTATGGACACATTCTCCTCATTCTGTCCACGAATCAATCTGAATGAAATTACCATCGATACAATTATATCTCTCCTTAAAAAAGGAAACTAAAACTGCAAAGATTGTTCCTGGAGAAATCTCCTAATGTTCAGAGCATCTCAACCTTTATACATCTTCTTTGTAAAAGGCTAACATCTCATTTTTATTATAAATTATATGCTAAACATGGGTGCACAAACTCAAATCCATCTGTAAAACACCATTAGAGTCAAAGAGTCATGGAGTTATTTAGCACTGAAACAGGCCCTTCAGCCCAACCTGCCCATGCCGACCAACCTGTCCTATCTACCCTAGTCCCACCTGCCCCTGCCTCACCCATATCCCTCTAAACCTACCCAATACATTGACCGGCTGTAATGTCATTTAAATGTTGCGACAGTATCTGCCTCAGCTATCTCCTCTGGCGGCTCGATCCATGTGCCCACTACTCTCTGTGTGAAAATGTTGTCCCTCAGGTTTCTATTAAATCTTTCCCCTCTACCTTAAACCTATGCCCCTTGGTTCTTGATTTGCCTACTCTAGGTTAAAGACTGTGCATTTATCCTATCTATTCCCCTCGTGATCTTATACACCTTTATAAGATAAAGGGAGAGAGTTAGATTTAGCTCTTAGGGATAACAAAATCAAGGGATGGGGGAAAAGGGGTACAGATTTTATATGATCAGCCATGATCATACTGAATGGCGTTGCTGACTCAAAGGGCCAAATGGCCTACTCCTGCACCTATTTTCTATGTTTCTATATTTCTATGTAAGATCACCCCTCATCCTTCTGCACTCCAAGATATAAAGTCCTAGCCTGCGCACCCTGTCTCTATAGCTCAGGTCCTCAACACCTGGCAACATCCTCGTAAATCATTTCTGCACTCTTTCCAGTTGAACAACATTCTTCCAATACTTGGGGTGACCACACCTGAACACAAAACGTCAAATGCAGCCTCACCAACATCTAGTACAACAGTAATATAACATCTCAACTTTTATTGGCGAGGCCAAGCGCTGAACATCTACGCTCAGTCCGTCTTAACCTACCTGATCTCCCGGTGGCTCAGCGTTTCAACTCCCTCTCCCATTCCCAATCTGACCTTTCTGTCCTGGGCCTCCTCCATTGTCAGAGTGAGGCCCAGTGCAAATTGAAGGAACAACACTTCATATTTTGCTTATTTAAGAAAGAACTGCAGATGCTGGAAAAATCAAAGGTGGACAAAAATGTTGGAGAAACTCAGCGGGTGAGGCAGCATCTATGGAGTGAAGCAATAGGTGACGTTTCAGGTCGAGACGCTTCTTCAGACTTGGGTAGTTTACACCCCAGCGGTATGAACATTGACTTCTCTAACTTCAAATAGTCCTTGCTTTCTCTCTCCATCCCCTTCCCAGTTCTCCCACTAGTCTTACTGTCTCCGCCTACATTCGTTCTTTGTCCCGTCCACTCCCCAGACATCTGAAGAAGGGTCTCGACCTGAAATGTCACCCATTCCTTCTCTCCAGAGATGCTGCCTCACTCGCTGAGTTACTCCAGCATTTTGTGTCTACCTTCGACTTAAACCAGCATCTGCAGTTCTCTCTAAAGGGCCTGTCCCACTAGGCCGTCATTTGCGCCTCATTTACGTGTCATATGTAAAATAGGTCGACGCATCGTGATGCACGACGTCGCTCACAAACCACGCATCATCACGCATCATCACGTTTCAGCACAGCCGTCTGGTGCGTGTAACGTCATTAGAATACTCTGCTTCCCTATTCTGCATCATGACCATCATGGAAGAACTACAGATTTTATTGGTACAGCAACAACAGAAACTTCTGTTAGCAGCAGCCCTCATACTTACAGATCAGCCAGGCAGGAATACAACAAGAAAAGCTAGCAAGAAACCCAGGGAGAGGTCTGTGTGAACGAGGTTAGAGGTTACATGACGCGTAAAAGGCGGGCCAACTGCGTATGGGCGTAGCGCGACGTCGCAGGTGTACGAATGTTGACACACGGTGACGTAACCATGCATCACCACGCGATACAGCGTGCGACGCCAATGCATCACTGTGCGTAGCCAATGCGGCAGCTTGCATAGCCAATGTGTCAGCGTGCACACACGATACATCACGAAGGTGGCACGTGGGGATTTCATTACACTTTGAAATCCTGGACGCCGTGCGATACCGTGTGCGTCACCCATGCGCACCCCACGCGTCGACCTATTTTACATATGACGCGGAAATGAGGCGCAAATGACAGCCAAGTGGGACAGGCCCTTTACACATCTCAACATCTATACTCAGTACCCTGACTCAGTACCCTGCCAATGCACCAAAACACTATCTACCTGTGATGCCACTTTCAAGAAGCACTCCTCGATCCCTCTGCTCCACAACACTTCCCAGAGCCCTGCCAGTCACTGTGTGGGTCCTGCCCTGGTTAGACTTCCCAAAGTGCAACACCTCGCATTTATATAACTTAACACCATTAAACATTCCTCAACCTAATTGCCCAACTGATCAAGATCCTGCTGCAATTTTCGACAACCATTTTCACTATTTACGATACCACCCACTTTAGTGCCATCTGTAAATTTACTAATCCTGCCTTGTGCATTCTTATCCAAATCATTGATATAAACCAGTCACAGGCCTCCAGTCCGAAAACACCCTTCCACCACCACCTTCTGCATTCTTCCATGGTGCCAATTCTCTATCCAGTTGGCTAGCTCGCCCTGTATCCCATGCAATCTAAACTTCAAGGTCAAGGTTTCAAGGTCAGTTTATTGTCACGTACCAATTAAGGTGCAGTGAAATTCGAATTACCAGAGCAGCCTAATATGAAGGACCTTATTGCACCAAATGGCCTACGTCTTTGTTCTTATGACTTATAAAGTTATGAACTTATCAAATGCCTTGCTGAAGTCAAGCTTGCAGACTGCATTCTGCAGTCCATTGACATAAAGCCATAAGGTGATAAGTAGTAGGAGCAGAATTTGGCCATTCAGCCCATCAAGTCCACTCCACCATCCAATCATGGCTGATCTATCTCTCCCTCCTAACCCCATTCTCCTCCCTTCTCCCCATAACCCCTGACACCTGCTCTCCCCCACATTACACTCCACATGTGGGAGCAAGGCAAAGAGTCAGGCTCAGGAAGTGGGTGAGGGTGACCCAAACACCTAGTGCAACAATGGCTTTGTGAGAGGGAGCAGTGACCAGCTGAATGAAACATCCAGGAGCAAGGAAGTCAAGCATTATACTTTGCATAATCCAGCAAAGCGCCTTCCAGAAAGGAGAGAACTATGATCTAATAGCATAATGAATACATAAAAGTTACAAAACAACAGCTCTAGAATTCAATTACTTCCTCAACAGGCTAAGAAACACAATTGATGCAAATATTCAGGTCTGTACCTGTAAGGAAGTGAGGGCTCAGTCAAGGATGTGAACCCAACATTGCACTATGATTTTCATAGAAGACACAGCTTAAAGGTCAGGCTACACAATCAGCTGCAAGGTGTGCACGGATTGCGTGACTTTCAACTGGCATAGGCCCATGGCAAGACTTTCTGACAATCTTACGCAGCTTCTCAGTATTGACAAGGAGAGCAACACATACCAAGCTGTGTGTTTCCTCACGTGAGTCCCACACCGGCAGCTACTTCCACACTACCCTGCATTTCTAATTGGAGTCTCCCTCGGCCAACATAAACATTCAAAAGAAAACCTGCAAAGCCAGAGGCCGACATATTGATCCCACTGCTACTCCCAGGTTTGGGGGATAGGAATAGGGAAAGGGGATAGGGGATAGGGATAAGGATAGGGTTATGGGGATATGGATAAGGAAAAGGGATAGGGGATAGGGATAGGGATAGGTTTAGTGATTGGGGGTAGGGATAGCGGGATAGGGATAGGTATATGGGATAGCGGATAGGGATTGGGATAGGGTTAGGGATAGGGGGTTAGGGATAGGGGATAGGGTTAGGGATAGGGGGTTAGGGATAGGGGATAGGGTTAGGGATAGGGGGTTAGGGATAGGGGGTTAGGGATAGGGAGAGGGGGATAGGGATAGGGATAAGTATAGTGATAGCGGATAGGGTGAGAGGGATAGGGATAGGGGATAGGGATAGGGATAGGTATAGTGATAGCGCGATATGGATAGGGTTTGGGTGATAGGGATCGGGATAGGGGATAGCGATAAGGATAACGATAGGGATAAGGATAGGGATAGGGGGATAGGGATTGGGGATAGGGGAATAGGGATAGGGGGATAGGGATGGGGGTATAGCTTTGGGGGGATATGGATAGGGAGAGGGGCATCGGGATAGGTTTAGGGGGAGAGGGATAAGGATTGGGGGATAGGGTTAGGGATAAAAATAGGTGGATATGGATAGGGTATATGGATAGGAATAGGGATAGGTTTAGGGTGATAGGTGTAGGGATACGGGGATAGGGATAAGGATAGGGATAGGGGTAGGTTTACGGGGATAGGGAAAAGTAAAGGGTTGAGGAGAGAGAGATAGGCATAAGGATAGTTTTAGGGGATAGGGAAAGGGGGATAGGGATAGGGATAGGGATAGAGGGATGGGGATAAGGATAGCTGGCTAGGGATAAGGATAGGGATAGGGGATAGGGATAGGTATAGGGGATGGCGATAGGGGTAGCGATTGGGATTGGTGGATATGGATAAGGATAGGGGAATAGGGATAGGGATAGGGGATAGGAATAGGGGATAGGGATAGGGGATAGGGATAGGGGATACAGATAAGGATAAGGGGATAGGGATAAGGATAGGGATAGGGTTAGGGATTGATTTAGGGTGATAGGTATAGGGATATGGTTAGGGTGATAGAGATAGTGGGATAGGGATAGGGATAGGGATAGCGATGGGGTTAGGGATAGGGAGATGGATACGAGTAGGTTTATGGGGATACAGATAGGGATGGGAATAGGGATAGGGATAGGGATAGGGCGATAGGGATTGGTTTAGGGGGCTAGGAATAGGTCAAGGGATAGGGATAGGGATAATTGGATAGGGATAGGGATAGGGGAAGGGGATAGGGATAAAGATAGGGTAATAGGGAGAAGGATAGGGATAGTTGGATAGGGAGAGGGAAGGGGAAAGGGATTGGGATTGGTGGATATGGATAAGGATAGGGGAATAGGGATAGGGATAGGGGATAGGATATGGGATAGAGATAGGTTTAGGGGATAGATAAGGATAAGGGGATAGGGATAAGGATAGGGATAGGGCTAGGGATTGATTTAGGGTGATAGGTATAGGGATAGGTATAGGGATATGGTTAGGGTGATAGTGGGATAGGGATAGGGATAGCGATGGGGTTAGGGATAAGGGGATATGGGTACGCGTAGGTTTATGGGGATACGGATAGGGATAGGGATGGATGGATAGGGATAGGGATAGGGATAGGGCGATAGGGATTAGTTTAGGGGGCTAGGGATAGGTCAAGGGATATGGATAGGAATAATTGGATAGGAATAGGGATAGGGGAAGGGGATAGGAATAGAGATAGGGTAATAGGGAGAGGGATAGGGATAGTTGGATAGGAAGAGGGATAGGGGATAGGGTTAGCGATAGGGATAGGTTCAGGGGGATAGTGATAGGGTTGTTGGATAAGGATAGGGATAGGGATAGAGTGATAGGGATAAGGATAGGGATAGGGGATAGGCAAATAGGCGGATAGGGATAGGTTAAGGGTTAGTGGGGAAGGGATAGGGATAGGGATGTGGATAAGTATAGAGGTAGGAATAGGGATAGGGATAGGGATAGAGATAAGGATATGGATAGGGTGTAAGGATATAGCGTGATAGCGATAAGGATAGGGTTAGGGGATAGGGAGAGGGATAGGGGCATAGGGAAATGGGGATGGGGATAGGGATAGGGATAGGGGGGTATGGATAGGGATAGGGGATAGGGATAGCGATGGGGATAGGGACATGGATAGGGTTAGGGGGATAGAGATAGGGATAGGGATATGGATAGGGTTAGTCGGATAGGGATAGGGATAGGGATAGGGATAGGGATGGGGGATAGGGATAGGGGATAGGGGATAGGGATAGGGATAGGGATAGGGGGTAGGGATATGGATAGGGTCAGTCGGATAGGGATAGGGATAGGGATAGGGATAGGGATGGGGGATGGGGGATAGGGATAGGGATAGGGATAGGGGATAGGGATACGGAAAGGGATAGGGGGATAGGGATTGGAAGATAGGGATACGGATAGGGTTAGGGAATAGAGATAGGGTTTGTGGGATAGGGATATGGATCGTGGGATAGTGATAGGGATAGCAACAGAGATAGCTGGATAGGGGGATAGGGATAGGGGTAGGGATAGGATGGGGACAGGGATAGGGATAGGTATAGGGGGATAGGGATAGGGGATAGGGATAGGGGACAGGGATAGGGATAGGGGGATAGGGATAGGGCTATAGGAATAGGGATAGGGATAGGGATAAGCATAGGGGACAGGGATGGGGATAGGGAGGTAGGGATACGGATAGGGGATAGGGACAGGGATAGTGATAGTGGTTAGGGATGGGGGATAATGGTAGGGATAGGGGGATAGCGATAGGGATAGGGATAATGTTATGGGGGTAGGGATAGGGGTAGAGGGATAGGGATAGAGATAGGGTTATAGGGAGAGGGATAGGGATAGTTGGATAGGGAGAGGGATAGGGGATAGGGTTAGCGATAGGGATAGGTTCAGGGGGATAGGGAGAGGGCGATAGGGATAGGGATTGTTGGACAGGAATAAGGATAGGGATAGGGATAGGGATTGTTGGACAGGAATAAGGATAGGGATAGGGATAGGGATAGGGGATAGGCGGATAGGCAGATAGGGATAGGTTTATGGTTAGTGGGGAAGGGATAGGGATAGGGATGGCGATATGGATAGGTATAGGGGATAGGAATAGGGATAGGGGGATAGGGATAGGGGGGTATGGATAGGGATAGGGCATAGGGAAATGGGGATGGGAATAGGGATAGTGATAGAGGGATAGGGATATAGGGATGGGGATAGGGATAGGTATAAGAAGAGGGGGTAGCGATAAGGATAGGGATAGGGTTAGGGTGATAGGATTAGGGATAGGGATAGCTGGATAAGGATAGGGATTGAGGGATAGGGATAGGTATAGGGGATAGGGGTAGGGATGGGGATAGGGGTAGGGATAGGGATACAGGATAGGGTTAGGATTATAGGGATAGGGATAGGTTTAGGGGGAGATGGATAGGGATTGGGGGATAAGGATAGGGGGATATGGATAGGGTATATTGATAGGAATAGGGATAGGGGATAGGGATAGGTTTAAGGTGATAGGTGTAAGGATAAACATAGAAACATAGAAACATAGAAATTAGGTGCAGGAGCAGGCCATTCGGCCCTTCGAGCCTGCACCGCCATTCAATATGATCATGGCTGATCATCCAACTCAGTATCCTGTACCTGCCTTCTCTCCATACCCCCTGATCCCTTCAGCCACATCCAACTCCCTCTTAAATATGGCCAACGAACTGGCCTCAACTACCTTCTTATTAGAAGTAATCCATCATAACAACGGTATAACAACTTTTCAAATACACAACCAACCTATTTCAATAAGTATACGGATGTTACAAATAATTCTTATAAACTTCTATTTTTTAGAAAGTAGAAAATAGAAAGTATATTTTAGAAAGAAAAGAATAGATTTTAATCAATAAGAATGGTGATTAAATAATAATTTTTATTATATAGGGAGAGAAAGAGAAGAAAAAATAAAGAAAAAAAGAGAAGAGAAAAAAAAGATTATAGTACATATAATTCATCTTAATAGTGAATAACACAATTTCAAATAATGATATCAATAGAGTCATGCATACAAATCCAAAAAAAAAAGAATTATTTTCATCTAATCCTGCCGGGTATCCATTGAGTTGTGATGCCAAGAACAGCTATCCCTTCAAATATTCTGTATATGGAGACCATGTTCAAAGAGTTCGTATTTGTCCATTAGGACAAATCTGATACTTTCCAAATGCAATGTCTCCAACATTTCCACTATAGACATTTTAATTTTGGGGGATAATGTTCCCTTCCAAAATTTCAATATTAATTTTTTCCCTATTATCAAACAGTAATCCAAGAACTTTCTTTGGTTTACTGTTAATATTGGATTTGAATCCGGAACTCCTAATATTATTAATTTTGGATCTGGGTCCAGTTTAATTTTAAGAACTTCAGAGATAACTCTAAAGATTTCTGTCCAATAATAGTTGAGTTTTATACATGTTACAAAACTATGCGTTAAGTTAGCTTCCAAGTTCTGACATTTATCACAAAAAGAAATGTTAGGATAAATTCTATTTAATTTCGTTTTTGAATAATGTAATCTGTGTAATACCTTAAATTGTATCAATACATGTCTAGCATTTAATGAGCAACGATGTATACATTGTAGGCTTTCATCCCAAGTTTCTTTCGTTATAGATAAACCTATTTCATTTTCTCATGTTTGTCGATATATTTCCGAAGTTGGGATTTCCCTATCCAAGATAGTATTGTATATATACGCTATTGATTTTTCTGTATTTGGGTGTTTAGTAAACAATTCATCTAATAATCCTGGTTTTCTATTTTTGTAGTCTTGCGTATTTGACTTAATATAGTTTCTAATTTGTAAATACCTAAATATGTTATTTGACTGCACTCCATAGGTATCCTATAACTCTTGAAATGAGAGAAATTTTCCTTTCTTGTAAAGGTGTTCTATCCTTTTAATTCCTAAAATCATTCCAGTGACTAAACCCCTTGTCCAATACAGAGGGCTTAAACAAAGGATTATTCATAATTGGCAAACAAAGTGACAAATTATCCATATGTAGGGTCTTAACTATTTGTTTCCAAATACGTCTATCGCTATGAATTATAGGGTTATCACCATACTTTTTTTTTTGTACTTCCCTTGGTGCAAAAAGAATCGAACCTACATCAAAAGGCAAACAGTCTTCCTTTTCCATCTTTAGCCAGTTTGGCTCATAATCTAAATTTACCAACCAAAAATTCATATTTTTAATCTGAACTGCTCAGAAATAATATAGGAAATTTGGTAGTGCTAGTCCACCATTTATTTTAGATTTACATAGATGTTTTTTACTTATTCGATGATTTTTATAGTCCCAAATAAAACTATTAGACAAAGTATCTATTTTTTTTAAAAACATTTTAGGGAGAAATAAAGGGATGGCTTGACATAAATATAACAATTGTGGCAAAAAATCATTTTTATAGCATTTATTCTACCGATCATTGAAATAGGTAGTGTTTTCCAATATATATATATATTTTAGTTTATTTAACAATTGAGGGTAATTATATTTAAATAGACAGTTATAGGATTTAGATACATTAATTCCTAGATATTTAAATTTGTCCGTGATTATTTTAAGTGGGAATTGTTCTAGTATATTTAATTTTATTCCAGTTATAGGCATAATTTCACTTTTATTCCAGTTAATTCTATACCCAGAAAATGTGCCAAACTTAGTTATAACATTAAGTAGATTAGGAATACTAATCTCCGGTTTTGTAATATAAATTAAGATGTCATCTGCATACAGAGATATTTTATTCGTTGTAGTTTTGGTATTATATCCATATATTTCTGGTTCTGATCTAATCATTTCGGCTAATGGTTCTATTGCCAGAGCAAATAGTAATGGTGATAATGGGCATCTTTGTCTACAACCCCTAAAGAGATTAAATTTTGCTGATAACATTTGATTTGTTAATATTCTTGCAGTTGGATTCGAGTATATGATTTTTACCCATTTGGAAAATCTATCCCGCAGTTGAAATTTCTGCACTATTTTAAATAAATATGGTCATTTAACCTGGTCAAATGCTTTTTCAGCATCTAAGGATATGACAGCTAGTTCAATATCATTCACTTTTTTTGAGCATATGATATTGAATAGACGTCTCAGATAATAAGATGAGTAGCGTTTTGGGATAAGACCTGTTTGGTCATGATGTATTAAGTTATTAATCACTAAACTTAGCCTCCAAGATAAAATTTTAGTTAGTATTTTTTGATCAGTGTTTAAAAGAGCTATTGCTCTGTATGACCCAGGGTCTTCCAAATCTTTATCAGCTTTAGGGATGTGTAATTGTAGATTCATTTAATGATTCTGGATACTTTCCTTGTTCATAAGCATATTTATATATTATATGTAAATGTGGAGAGATCAGATCATAAAACTTCTTATAAAATTCAACACCTAAGCCATCAGGGCCTGCGGCTTTTCCGTTATTTAATGATCCAATTGATTCTTCAATATCTTTTACTGATATATCAGCATTTAACAAGTCTCTACCTTCCTGATCTAAACTGTTAATATGACATTTTTGTAGGAATGTTTCCATTCCATCTGGTTGTCCTGCTAGTTTAGATGAGTAAAGATTTTGATAATATTGTAAAAATGTATCATTGATATCTTTTGGTAAAGTCAATATTTCTCCTTGTTCAGATCTAATTTTATGTATCATTTTCTCCTCATCTAATTTTCTAAGCTGACGTGTCCGTAGTTTTTGTGGTTTATCCCCAAATTCAAAGTGTACTTGTTTAGTCTGTTGAAAAAGTTTAATAATCTGATTTGAATATATTTTATTTATCTTATATTTTAATGATGCAATTTTATTACTTAGCCCCTTTGAAGGAGATATTGCATTTTCAATATCTAATTGTTTTATTTCATTTTCCAACTTTTGTTGAGTCTTTCGATTTTCCTTATTAAAGTATGCGTGTGCTGATATTATCGCACCATGCATAAATGCTTTAAATGTATCCCAAAGCAGTGATGGTGAAATTCCAGGTTTGTCATTAATTTCAAAAAATTGTTTAATCTGTTTTACCAAATAATCAAACCAAGCCTTATTATTTAATATTTGGGGGTTGAGTCTCCAGTTAGAGGTTTTAATAATTATGTCTTTTAATTTTATCTTAAATGTTAATGGAGCATGATCCGAGATAATAATATTATGATATTTTGAGTCATACGTAAATGAGATTAGTTTTGAATCTATTAAAAAATAGTCTATCCTTGAATAGGTTCCAAATACAGGGGGAAAAAATTAGTATTCTCGACCAGATGGGTTATCTGTTCTCCAGATATCCTTAACATTTGATGTGTTAATAAAATAATTTATAAGTGTACTTGACTTAGAAGTGGTTTTCCTTTTCATTGATGATCTACCTAAATAATTATCTATGGTACAATTAAAATCACCTCCAATTATTAGATTATGCAGAGTGGATATAGGGATATTGTTAAATATTTTCTTGAACAATAATGGGTTATCAAAATTAGGACCATATATATTCATAAGGATTACTTTTTTAGAATGTAATTCACCTGTAATTATTGTATATCTACCCTCAATATCTTCTATTATTGAGCTTTGTTTAAAAGGTATACCTTTACGAATAATTATTGCTACCCCTCTAGACTTATATGTAAATGAAGAGTGATATACTTTGGAAATCCATTTTGCTGTTAATCTATGCTGCGCGTCTTTTTTAAGGTGTGTCTCCTGCAGAAAAATAATATCAGATTTCAATCTATTTAATTGAGCTAAAACCTTACCTTTTTTAATTGGTTCGTTAATTCCCTTAACATTCCAAGAAGGTGATTCCATCACCCCCAATCCTAGTATTTACGTCATACATGCTATTATTAAGGTGGTTTATAATGGAGTAGATGTCTCAGCTCATCTAACCCAATCCTATACCCAAACATCAGATCGATGAAATTTAATTTCTATATCATTGTCTTATACACACTATATAATTACAATCATACTTAAATCCATATAATATATAATATGAGATAAAATACATAATATCAAAGTAATAATAAAAAATGTGAGTAAAGTAAGTGATGTTAGTAAAGTGTAAGGGGAAAAAAAGTGACTACAACTATAATTAGTGTAGTTAGTATTAGTGTAAGCCACGCTAGTGTGGCTATTAATCTACGGATTTCCGAGAAAAAAAAAAGATGTTAATAATTCCAGCTCCGTTTTTATATGTCGGGCTATATAGAATAGAATCAGGGTGGGGTTATTGACATTTGACCATTTAAAAACGAAATTAATAATTAATTAATACCCCCTACTCGGCCTTTTAATATCAAATCGATTCAGGCGGAGAAGGTGACCAGTGTCCCGATAGCACTATAAGCTTAGGAGAGCCACCACAGTGTTCCTAAGTCAGCACATTTTTAAGGGGTCGGTAATACAAAACTATATTTATTAATAATCCATCCATCCCTCCTTAACCCCAAGATGTCAAAGTCCATTTTTAAGGGGTCCATTGTTCCTCCTCCTTCCCTGAGGGTCCTCCTTCAGTGTGAATCTTCCTCTTTTCTGTGGATGGGCAGTATCATCAGGTAAGTGATCAATAATATTCAGTATTGTTCATCTTCATCTACCTCTTCCTCTACTTCTTCCTCTTCCAGTTTCTTCTGAATGTTTTGAGCGAATTCAAGAGCTTCTGTATGTTTGGTGAAGTGGTGCTCCTTGTTATCATAAGTTACTCTTAATGTTGCCGGGTACATCAGGCCATATCTCAGCTTCTTTATGTTCCTCAGGATACCTCTTGTTCCTGTAAATAAAGATCTTCTCTTGGCCACTTCCGCAGGGTAATCTCTGAAGATACTGATGATGTCCCCCTCATATTTGAGATTTTTCTTACGTATTATTATCTTCATCATATCTTCAAAAACTTGATCGTAAGCCACCTTCACTAACATCTGTCTTGGGGGAGCATCCCTCCTAGGGGTATGTCTCAATTCCCTGTGTGCTCGGCCCAGCAGACGTTCTTGGTCCAAGTTCAGAATATCTTTTAGGAGTTTTGCAGCAAATTTTCGAGGGTCTTGATCTCCCTCGCGGCCTTCACTCAATCCAACAATACGCAAATTCTGACGCCTTTGACGTCCCTCCAAGTCAATGCATTTCTCAGTTATTTTGTGTAATAATTCTGATAAACGCTTGTTCTCGGCAAGACTCTTCTCGGCTGATTCAGTCAATTCTTTTATTGCGTCATTTTGTTGGTTAAGTGAGGTTTTAATAGGTTCTAACTTGGTATCCAGCAGCAACTCCATCTCACCAGTTTAACGGTTTACGTCATCCAACTGTTGTTGCAAATCAGTACCCGCTTTATCTTTCAATTCGTCCATCATAGTCTTTACAGTAGTTATAACTTCTTTTTTGAACTCTTCTTTCAAATTTTCATAATACACCAAAATATCATTTCTTAAAGTCTTTATTTCATCTTTATATTCCTTTTTCATATCCTTAAGAGTTTTTTTTAGCTCATCCATAATAACTTTTTTGAGGTCATCCATCTTTAAATATCTTCCTGGGAGGCACTCAAACTCGAGCCCGAGGCTCCAGTGAGGCCTACTTCCTTTTTCACAGGCTTTTTCACTTGGTGCGGGGGGGAGCGATGCATCGACATTTTCTTGTTAAAGTCGCGCGCCTGATGACGTCACGCACCTTTTTAACACCACTTTCCGGCTAACCTGAATTTCACTCAGTTCCTCCATCTCATTTGACCCGCGATCCCCTGCTATTTCCGTCAAATTAGTTATGTCTTCCTTAGTGAAGACAGCATCAAAGTAGTTATTCAATTGGTCTGCCATGTCCTTGTTCCCCATGATCAATTCACCTGTTTCTGACAGCAAGAGACCTGCATTTGTTTTAACTAATCTTTTTCGCTTCACATATTTATAAAAACTTTTGCAGTCAGTTTTTATGTGTCCTGCCAGTTTTCTTTCATAATCCATTTTCCCTTTCCTAATTAAGCCCTTTGTCCTCCTCTGTTGGTCTCTGAGTTTCTCCCAGTCCTCTGGTAGGCTGCTTTTTCTGGCTAATTTGTGCGCTTCAACTTTTGCTTTGATACAATCCCTGATTTCCCTTGTTATCCACGGATGCGCTACCTTCCCTGATTTATGCTTTTGCCTTACTGGGATGAACAATTGTTGTAGTTCATCCATGCAGTCTTCAAATGCCTTCCATTGCATATCCACCGTCAACCCTTCAAGAATCAATTGCCAGTCGATCTTGGCCAATTCACGTCTCATACCCTCAAAGTTACCTTTCTTTAAGTTCAGGACCCGTGTTTCTGAATTAACAATGTCAGTTTGTTGGTTTAGAAAACTATCCCACATATATTCCAAGAAATCCTCTTCCTCAGCACCCCTGCCAATTAGATTCACCCAATCTATATGTAGAGTGAAGTCACCCATTATAACTGTTTTACCTTTGTTGCACGCATTTCTAATTTCCTGTTTGATGCCATCCCCAACTCCACTACTACTGTTAGGTGGCCTGTACACAACACCCACTAGCATTTTCTGCCCATTAGTGTTTCGCAGCTCCACCCATATCGATTCCACATCCTCCAAGCTAATGTCCTTCCTTTTTATTGCAATAATCTCCTCTCTGACCAGCAATGCTACCCCACCTCCTTTTCCTCTCTGTCTATCCCTCCTGAGAAGGAGATGGAAACAGGCAGCGTAGGATTGGGAAACTGTGGACAGGAGATCGCTGGAGGTGATAAGATCTGGAAGCTTTGGGAGAAGGTGGCCTGGTGTCCATCACCGAGGTTATGGTCAAGGGGTAGACATGTGGAGGAGCTGACCCCTTGCAGAAGGTAAACCCATTATAATGGGTGACTTCAATCTACATATAGATTGGGTGAATCAAATTGGCAGGGGTGCTGAGGAAGAGATCAGCTTGCCAGACTATGGTTGCACTGCCCTTGTCAGTGTGTTTAATGACAATATTAGCATTGGTCATGGTCCCAACCCAAAATGCCTTTGTCCTTTCCTCTCACATTTGCTGCCTGACCTGCTGCGTTCCTCCAGTTAGTTTTTTTCATGATTATAGCATCTTGTACAGCTGCTGTATCACAGTGCCAGAGACCCGGGTTTGATCCTGAATACAGGGGCTGTCTCTATGGAGTTTCTCCCCGTGCCACATGGGTTTCCTCCGGGTACTCCGGTTTCCACCCACACTCCAAAGACGGGTGACTTTGTATTTTATTTGGTTTCTGTAAATTGCCCCAAGTGTGTAGAGAGTGGATGAGAACATGGGATAACAGAACTAGTGTGAATAGATGATGGGTGGTCGGTGTGGACTTGGTGGGCTGTATCTAAGCTAAACTAAATCGGCAGCCTGTGTAGAAAGGAACTGCAGATGCTGGTTTATACCAAAGATAGACACAAAGTGCTGGAGTAATTCAGCGGGTCAGGCAGCATCTCTGGAGAACAAGGATGGGTGACATTTTGTGACAGAACGTCATCCATTTTTTCTCCATAGGTACTGCCTGACCCACTGAGTAAATATGTAACTCTTGTGACCTCCGTTCCTGGCTTTCCCAGAGTTAGGTGTATTAATGTTAGGGTTATATAATTGAAATAAATTGTTAATGGCTTCACTAATGGGGTTGGCAGACTGAAACTCATTTGGATTTTAGACTTGTCCAAGATTAAGTAATGACTAATAGGTAAACCTTTGCACTTGGACAGGATTGCGACAGCCTGCTTCCTACATGTATTGTGTGCCAGGCATCCATGGTGACTGATGACAGGAAGGAGGAGCCGTGTCAGCAGAGCGTACCCTGGCCTTGAACTCACTTGGAAATGCTGCAAAGTATCAAACTATCCTCACAGACTGAAGTGATTTTGTTTAATGTAGCGATACCGTGTGGAAACAGGCTCTTAGGTCCACTGAGTCCACACTGGCCAGTGATTCCCGTATTCTAAAAGCCCTGTCCCATGGTACGAGTTCATTCCAAGAGTTCTCCCGAGTTTGCCCTGATTCGAACTCAGAGCTTTACGGTAGTGGCCACTCGTCGGTACTCGGGGCTCTTGTGGACATTTTTCATCACGTTGAAAAATCTTCACGTATCTTCACGTATCTTCCCGTGCTTACATGCCATTAGTGAGTCTTCCCGACTACCTGCGGTTAGCACTAAGAGACGTCCCCGAGCTCCGACGTACCCGCTACGTTCATTCTCCATGCTTACCATGAGTTTGATTTTTTTTTACCTCAGGAGAGCTCTTGGAATGAACACGCACCGTGGGACAGGGCTATCACACTATCACTCACCCACTAGGGACAATTTTATAATTTTACTAAAGATAATTTACCTACAAATTAACCTACACCCATTTGTTCTCTCCAGAGATAGAAAGATAGAAACATAGGTGCAGGAGGAGGCCATTCTGTCCTTTGAGCCAGCACCGCCATTCATTGTGATCATGGCTGATTGTCCCCTATCAATAACCCGTGCCTGCCTTCTCCCCATATCCCTTGACTCCACTAGCCCCTAGAGCTCTATCTAACTCTCTCTTAAATCCATCCAGTGATTTGGCCTCCACTGCCCGCTGTGGCAGGGAATTCCATAAATTCACAACTCTCTGGGTGAAAAAGTTTTTCTCACCTCAGTCTTAAATGACCTCCCCTTTATCCTAAGACTGTGGCCTCTGGTTTAGGACTCACCCAACATTGGGAACATTTATCTAGCTTGTCCAGTCCTTTTATGATTTCATATGTTTCTATAAGATACCCCCTCATCCTTCTAAACTCCAGTGAATACAAGCCTAGTCTTTTCAATCTTTCCTCATATGGCAGTTCCGCCATCCCAGGGATCAATCTCGTGAACCTCCGCTGCACTGCCTCAATCACAAGGATGTCCTTCCTCAAATTAGTGGACCAAAACTGTACACAATACTCCAGATGTGGTCTCACCAGAGCCCCATACAACTGCAGAAGAACCTCTTTACTCTCAGTGACCGGTGTACAAGGACGCCCAGGTCTCGCTGCACCTCCCCCTTAGCTAACCTAACCCCATTGAGATAATAGCTGTCTGTCTGTCCCGCTGCATTACTCCAGCATTTTGTGCCTATCTTCAGTTTAAAGCAGCATCTGCAGTTCCTTCCGACAACCTACAAACCTGTATGTCTTTGGAGTGTGGGAGGAAAGACCAACTTTGGCCCAACTCGCCCACACCGGCCAACAATGTCCCAGCTACGCTAGTCCCACTTGCCTGCACTAGGTCCATATCCCTCCAAAACTGTCCTATCCATGTACCTGTCAAACTGTTTCTTAAGCGATGGGATCGTCCCAGCCTCAACTACCTCCTCTGGCAGCTTGTTCCATACCCCCACCACACTTTGTGTGAAAAAGTTACCCCTCAGATCCCTATTAAATCTTTTCCCCTTCACCTCGAACCAATGTCCTCTGGTCCTCGATTCCCCTACGCTGGGCAAAAGACTATGTGCATCTACCAGATCTATTCCTCACATGATTTTATACACCTCTATAAGATCTTCCCTCATCCTCCTGTGCTCCATGAAATAGAGACCCAGCCTACTCAACTTCTCCTTATAGCTCACACCCTCTAGTCCTAAATCATTTCAAAACCCTTCTAAGCTTGACAACATATTTCCTATAACATGGTGCCCAGAACTGAACACAATATTCCGAACACTCCATCCCCTATTCCCAATTCCTCCGTCTATGCCACATCTGCTCCCAGGATGAGGTGTTCCACACATGGCCTCATTCTTCAGAGAACGGGGATTCCCCTCCCCCACTATTGATGAGGCTCGCACCAGGGTCTCCTCCATACCCCGCAACACTGCCCTCTCTCCCCATTCCCCCACTCGCAAACAGGGCAGAGTCCCCCTGGTCCTCACCTTTCACCCCACCATCCGGCAAACACAACACGTAGTCCTCCGCCAGTTTCGCCACCTCCAACGTGAACCCTCCACCCGCCACATCTTCCCATCCCCCACCCCCACCCCCCCCCCCCCGTCTGCCTTCCGCAAAGACCGCTCCCTCCACAACTCCCATGTCAATTCTTCCCTCCCCTCCCGCTCTACCCCTTCCCCGGGCACTTTCCCTTGCAACCGCAAGAAATGCAACACTTGTCCCTTCACCTCCCCCCTCCACTCCTTTCAGAGACCCAAGCAGTCCTTCCAGGTCCGACAGAGGTTCACCTGCACCTCCTCCAACCTCATCTACTGCATCCGCTGCTCCAGATGCCAGATGATCTATAGTGGTGAGACCAAGCGGAGGCTTGGCGATCGTTTCGCCGAACACCTCAGCTCGGTCCGCAAAAACCAACCCGACCTCCCGGTGGCTCAGCACTTCAACTCCCCCTCCCATTCCACATCCGACCTCTCGGTCCTGGGCCTCCTCCACGGCCAGAGTGAGCAACCGCAAGTTGGAGGAACAGCACCTCATATTCCGCTTGGGGAGTTTGCATCCTTTGGGCTTGAACATTGAATTTTCTCAATTCTGTTAACCCTTGCTGTCTCCTCCCCTTCCCACCTCTCCCTCAGCCCTCGGACCCTGGCATTCCCTCTATCTCTATCTCCCTCCCCCACCCTAGTCGCACTAGCTTCTCATTTTCACACCACAAACAGCTTACAATGGCTTGTTCCCTTTATCATCGATACTTTTTTGCATATCTTTCATTCATTGTTCTTTATCTCTCCACATCACCATCTATATCTCTCGTTTCCCTGATCCATGACCAGTCTGAAGAAGGGTCTCGACCCGAAACGTCGCCTATCTCCTTCACTCCTTAGATGCTACTGCACCCGCTGAGTTTCTCCAGCTTATTGTGTAACCCACAATATTCTAAATGCAGTCTCACCAACCTCTTATACAACTGCAACATGACCTCCCAACTTCTATACTCAATACTCTGACTGATGAAGGCCAAAGTGCCAAAAGCCTTTTTGACTACCTGCGACTCGACCTCCAAGGAACCATGCACCTATACTCCTATATCCCTCTGCTCTGCAACACTACCCAGAGGCCCACCATTTACTGTCTAGGTCCTGCGCTTGTTCGGTCCCAAAATGCAACACCTCACACTTCTCTGTATTAAATTCCATCAACCATTCCTCCGCCCATCTGGCCAATCGATCCTGATACTGCTGCAAACGTTCACAACCATCTTCACTATCTGCAAAGCCACTAACTTTTATATCATCAGCAAACTTACTAATCATGCCCTGTATGTGCTCATCCAAATCATTGATGTAGATGACAAACAGTAACGGCCCAGCACCAAACCCTGAAGCACACCATTAGTCACAGGCCTCCAGTCTGAGAAGCAACCTTCCAGCATTACCCTCTGCTTCCTTCCATGGAGCCAAATTTCTATTCATTCAACCATCTCTCCTTGGATCCCATGCGATCTAACCTTCCAGAGCAGCCTACCATGCGGAACCTTGTCGAATGCCTTACTGAAGTCTATGCACACAACATCTACAGCTCTGCCCTCATCAAACGTTTTTCTCACGTCTTCAAAACAATCTATCAGATTTGTGAGACACGACCTCCCACATACAAAACCATGCTGACTATCTCTAATCAGCCCTTGCCCATCCAATTGCCTGTAATTCCTATCCCTCAGAATACTCTCCGGTAACTTACCAACTATGGATGTTAAGCTCATCGGCACTATTGTCCCCAGCATTTTCCCTGCAGCCCTTGAAAAGAGGTACAACATTTGCCACCCATCAATCCTCTGGCACCTATCCTGTATTTAAGGACGACTCGTAAATTTCAACCAGGGCTTCCGCAAATTTCTCTCTAGTTTCCCACAAAGTCCTCGGATATATCAGATCAGGCCCCGGAGATTTACCTCCCTTCAAACACAACAGTACCTTCAGTATTTCCTCGGCAGTAACCCTAACTGCTGTCAAGACATTTCCAGTGACTGCTCCAATTTCTTCCGTCCCACTGTCTTTCTCCTCGGTAAATACAGAGGAGAAATATTCATTTAGGACCTTGCTCATCTCCTGTGGCTCTGCACAGAGGTGGCTACTTTGATTCCTGAGAGGTCCCACTCTCTATTTACTGTTTTCCCCCATGTATTTATAAAGTCTTTTGGGATTGTCTCCAGAGATGCTGCCTAACCCGCTGTGTTATTTGTTTAGTTCTGTAAGCCCACAATGTTATGGGCCTGTCCCACTTTGGCAACTTTTTAGGCAACTGCAGGAGATTATGCAGTCGTTATATGCTTGCCACATGTTCGCGGGAGGTTGCCGGGGAGTCGCCTTCATGGTCGTGAGGAGTTCCCGCAATCTGAGTCGCGGCCTCATTATGGTCGCCGAGAATGTTTCAACATGCGAGAATTCTCGAGCCATAGGTGGATCGTCAGGAGGTTCTAGTGAGTTTTCAGGAGGCGAAGGTTCTTGGAGGTTCTCGTAGGTTGTAGCCGGTGCTGACCGGTGAATTTCATTGGCTCACTGGGAAAAAAAAGTAAGCAGTACTTTTAAGAACCAAGGATAACCGACCGGTAATGATAATGTCCGCCGAGCTTCACAGCCGTGTATCTCTGGCTTCTTAAAAGTTGCCACCACTCCTTCTCCCCCTTCTCCTCCCCCTCTTTTAAAGGACTTCCCGTACACTGTGCTTTAGCCATCTTAATTACAGCACCATTCCTATTCATCACGGTCTGTGTCTCTATCACCGTGTGAATTTCACTCTGACAGCAGTCCCCCCCGCTTGCCCTGTCCCCCACCTGCATACCAGGCTGGTGAAGGAAGTGATGTGTGTGTGTGTGTTCTACTCTGACAGTCGCTGTTCCAGCTGCCGGTTTTTCAGGCGACTGCTGGCAACTTGACAGTCACCGGCGGCCCGCTGAAAAATCGCCGAAGTGAGTCAGGCCCATTACAGTCACATTTACTGGGTAGGTATCTGCATTAGTGTGGAATGTCTATTCAATAACTGGAAATGTCTTTACTATTTCTGGGAATGTGAGGTTAATGGGAATGTGAGTTCATGCAAAGATGAGGAACGTGTAGAAACATGGAACTGTAGATACTGGTTTACACAAAAGGACACAAAGTGCTGGAGTAGTGAACTCAACAGATCAGGCAGCATCTCTGGAGAACATGGATTGGCGATGTTTGGGGTCAGGATACTTCTTCAGTCTGGGTGGCACAGGGGCACAGAGTTGTTGCCTTACAGCGGCAGAGACCCGCGTTCGTTCCTGACTACGGATGCTGGCTGTATGGAGTTTGTACCGTCTCCCCATCACCTCGTGGGTTGAATGCATCCTTGACAAGGAATGTAACGTATTTGTATAGTCGTTTATTTAGTATATTTGTTTGCCGTGTATTATGGTGGTGGGTTCTGCTTTGTTTTTTACAGTACTGTATATATTATTTTATTTAAATAAATATTTTTTTTTTGTAAAATATTTTTATTAGAAGTAATTACATATTAAGAAGAAATAATATAAAATCAAAAAAAAGGAAAATATTATTTGTCACATACATTCTTAATATTTTTAAAATTTACAGTCAATCTCATTTGCACTTCTATATTTTTTTATTTTATAACAGTAGGAAATAAAGATAGGTAATAAAAAGAAAAAGAAATAAGAAAGAGATAAATAAAATGAGTGGAATATTAAGCAAGATATTCTTCATTGGAGATATATTCATGATCTATTGTATATAATTCTTCATCTTCATTCAGGCTTCAGTCATGGCCTCGAACCAGACCACCTTAACCCTTTAAATATTCAATAAATGGAGACCATATTCCTCTGAATTGATCTAACCTGTCCATTAGGACAAGTCTTAATCGTTCCAGATGAAGTGTCTCCGACATTTCCGTAATCCACATTTTGATTGTAGGGGATATGGGGCCTTTCCAAAATCTTAATATTAATTTTTTACCAATTGTTAAACTATCTGATCCCTTTCTAATATTCCCAATATAATTAATTTTGAGTCTGGAATTAAATTTGCATTAACTACATTTGAGATTATCTTAAAAATTTCTGTCCAAAAATTAGTAATCATTTTGTGAATGAATGCGTTAGATTAGCTTCTAATTGTTGACATTTATGACATATAGCAGAAACATTTGAGAAAATGTTGTTTAATTTGGATTTTGAGAAGTGTAATCTATGTATAACTTTAAATTGTATCAAGGAGTGTCTGGCATTTAATGAGCAATGGTGTATATGTTGTATATCATTTTCCAGTAAGATATTATAAATATATGATATTATTTTTTCTGTATTCGGATGTTTATTTAGACATTCATCTAAAATTTCTGTCTTTCTATTTCTAAAATCTGGTGCATTTGATTTAACATAATCTCTAATTTGTAGATATCTAAAATATTCTTGAGTGTAATCCATAATTTTGTTGTAATTCCTGAAATGAGAGAAATAAACTTTCCCTGTAGAGATCACCCATCTTATTTATTCCATAGTTCTTCCATTAAAAAAAAAAAATATCCATCAATGAAGGTTTAAAAGTAATATTGTTTACAATTGGAAGAGCTAGTGGTATATTCTGTAATTTTTTAATGTTTTTTTTAATTGTTTCCAAATACGTATACCACTTTCTATTATTGGGTTTCCTCTATAAATTTTCTTATGTATTTTAGTGTTAGCAAATAAAATCGAGCTAATTTCGAAAGGTGAACAGTCTTCCTTTTCCATTTTTAACCAATTTGGTTGTTTATCTAGTTCTTCCAACCAGAAATTCATATTTTTTATATTAACTGCCCAATAATAAAACATAAAATTAGGCAGTGCAAAACCTCCATTCATTTTTGATTTACATAGATGCTTTTTAATTATTCTATGGTTCTTATAATCCCAAATAAAATTGGTAACTATAGAGTCCACTTTCTTAAAAACATTTTTAGGAAATTTAGGATCATTTGAAACAAGTATAATAATTGTGGAAGAAAAATCATTTTTATCGCATTAATCTTACCTAGCATTGAAATAGGTAATGTTTTCCAATATTGGATATTCTTAAATAATTTATTCAATAAAGGTGGGAAATTAGATTTAAATAAAGAATCATATCTTTTTGTTACATAAATTCCAAGATATTTGATTTTTTCATTTGCAATCTTAAAAGGATATTGTTGTAATATATGTAAGTTATTTCCCATTATTGGCATAAGTTCACTTTTATTCCAATTAATTCTATATCCTGAAAACGATCCAAATTGAGTTATTAAATCTAATGTTAGGAATACTAATTTCCGGCTTTGTGATATAAAGTAATACATCATCTGCGTATAAAGAGATTTTATTTTCAGTTTCTTTAGTTTCATACCCGTATATTTCATGAAGCAATCTCACAAATTTTGCTAGTGGTTCTATTGCAAGTGCAAACAGTAGTGGAGATAGAGGGCAACCTTGTCTACAGCCTCGGAATAAGTAAAATTTAGTTGTTAACATTTGGTTTATTAATATTCTAGCTGTTGGCTTGGTATATAGTAATTTAATCCATGTTATAAACTTCTCCCCCAACTGAAAAAATTCCATAACCGAAAATAAATAAGACCATTCAATCTGATCAAAAGCTTTCTCTGCGTCCAACGAGATAATTGATAAATCCTTATTAATGTTTCTTTTCGAGTATATAATATTAAATAATCTTCTCAGGTTGTTTGGGGAGTATTGTTTTGGTATAAATCCTGTTTGATCTGAATGAATTAGTTTATTAATCACTGTGTTTAGTCTTTGTGCTAGTATTTTGGTTAATATTTTTTGATCAGTATTTAAAAGAGATATAGCTCTATATGACCCTGGATCATCCAGATTTTTATCTAATTTAGGTATAAGGGTTATAATAGATTCATTTAATGTTTCTGGTAATTTCTGTTGTGCATAAATATGTTCATAAAGTGTCTTCAAACGTGGAGCTATCATATCATAAAATATTTTATAAAATTCTGATCCAATACCATCTGGTCCTGGAGTTTTACCATTTTAAATGATCTAATAGCTTCTTCAATTTCTTTAGTAGTTATTTCAACGTTTAATACTTCCCTATCTTCTAAGTCCAGTCCTTTTAAAATTACAATTTTTTAAGAATGTTTCTACTCCTATCCGATTTTCTTTTGTTTTAGCTGAAGATAAATTTTTATAATATTGCAAAAATCTCTTGTTTATTTCTTTAGTTTATACTAGTAATTCCCCTTTGTCTGATTTAATCCTATAGATTAATTTTTCTCTTTCCAATTTTCTTAATTGACTAGCCAATAATTTATGTGGCTTGTCACCAAATTCAAATTGTATTTGTTTAGTATATTGGTATAGTTTTACAACTTGGTCTGACTGTATTTTATTTAATTTATATTTCAATGCAAAGATTTTATTATGTTTTATCATGGTGGGATTAACAGCGTTCTCTGTATCTAACTGTTCAATCTCCCTTTCCAATGCCTGTTCTACCCTCCGATTCTCTTTATCATAAAATGCTTGAGAAGATATCATAATTCCCTGAGCATACGCTTTAAAAGTTTCCCATAAAAGGGACGAAGATATTTCTGGTGTATCATTTATTTCAAAGAAAATCTTGATCTGTTTTGCGATATATTCTTGAGTTATTTTGTCTTTTAAAATTTGTGGGTTAAATCTCCATTGTCCTTGTTTTTTGCATTTTACAGGTTATTTTCATCTTAAAAAGTTAAAAGTGCATGATCTGAAATTATAATATTATGATATTTCGAATTATACGTAAGTGGAATAAGTTTTAAATCTACCAGAAAATAATCTATTCTTGAATAAGTTTTATGCACAGGTGAGTAAAATGAGTATTCTCATTTTCAATCTCCAAACATCTTTAATATTACTAGTGTCTATATATGCATTTATTAACTCACTGGAATGCGATTTACGTTTCCGTTGTTTTGATGATCTATCCAAATAAGGATCTAGTGTACAATTTAAATCTCCTCCAATAATTAGATTGTGTTGTGATAATTCCGGGATAGTATTAAATTTTTTTTTTTAAAACAGCGGACTATCAAAATTTGGGCCATATACATTGACAAAAATCATTTTTTGTGTATATAATTCTCCTATTACAATAATATATCTACAGTCACTATCAGTTATTGTTGAAGTATGTTTAAATGCAGTACCTTTACGAATTAATATTGCTACACCTCTAGATTTGTGTGTGAAAGAGGAATGATAGACTTTTTCAATCCATTTAGCCTTTAATCTATGTTCTGCCTCTTTTTTAAAATGTGTCTCTTGGATAAATGCGACATCTATTTTAAATGCTCTTAAATGTGCTAATACTTTACCCCTCTTAATTGGTTCGTTAATACCTTTAACATTCCAACTACAAAACGTTATTCCTCCACTCCCCATATTCGTATGTACGTCTTGCATCTTTTATCTAAAGGGATATATAATAGAGCAAATGGTTCAGTTCGACATACCCGACTTTACACCTGAACTTCGAATAGATGAATTTCAAGACCCTTGAGTTTCTCTCACATATATATCTCCTTTGCATTAATTTATAATTCCACTCAAATGTAAAATAATAATGACAAGAAATAATATTTAAAAAGGGATAGATTAAGAGATTAGTAGGGTGCACAAAGAAAGAAAAAACTACATCTAGTATTAGTGTAGTTAGTGTTAGCCATACTAACATGGCTAGCAATCTAAAGACTTCCATAGTGAATGTTAATTATTTATCCATCTCCGTGATTCACTAAAATTATTATTCCATTAAAAAAATATTATTTAAACCGGGGGTATACAAAGTTCATAGTCAAGTATATACTAATATATATACGTAATGCTTATTACAACCAATAATAATAAGTATGAAAAAAAGAAGAAAAAAAAACAAATTATAGAAAAAATAAAAAATAGAAAAGAAATAAAAAGTACCAGGGGGGATAAATGAAGTCAAAGTTTATATTTTGTGTATTTATATTTACTATTTACTTAATTCTAAGTTAATTGGCTATAATTAATTATTAATCAATAATTAGCAGTTATTAGCTCTAATTAATAATGGTATTAGATTTAATATATGTTTATATATGTTAATATATGTTAATATATGTTAATTATTAATATTAGTAGTGTTAGTATTCTAATTATTAGTATCCATGGAATAGTCCTCGATCCGTATCTCCTCGAGTCTCCCATCCATCTACTTCTCCGTCTTCTTTAGATGAAACAAGTCCATAGTCTATTGCAATTTTCAAGCAATCTTGAAAGTACGGTTTAATTGTTCGTTTAATTCATCTTTGAAGATTTCATTCAGTCTGCTTCTCGCTCCTTGATCCCTTGGGCAAAACTCAATGCGTCCTCTGGATTTTTAAAATAATGTTCTTCCTGATTGTAGGTGACTCACAGTGTGGCTGGATATCTCAAACTATACTACAGTTTCTTCACTTCTCTCAAAATTCTTTTGGTCTCTTTGAACGCATTTCGTTTCTTGGAAACCTCTGCTGGGTAATCTCGGTAAATGCTGATCGAATCTTCTTCATATTTAAGATTTCTACTTTTTACAACTTTATTCATCATATCTTCCAAAACGCAATCATACTGGACTTTTACTATCATTCGTCTTGGAGGAGCATCTTGCTTTGTATAACGTCTCATTACTCTGTGTGTTCGGGCTAGCAAAGGCTTTTGTTCCTGAGGTAAAACCTTTTGTAGTAAGTTTGCAGTAAACTCTCGGGTATCTTGATTCTTTTCTCTTCCTTCTCGAATACCCACAAATCTTAGGTTCTGCCTTATCTGGCGTCCTTCCAGCTCAGTACACTTATCAGTAATTTTGCCCAGTAAGTCAGATAATCGTTGATTTTCTTTGACGAGTGTTTTCATAGTATTTGTTTCGACTAGTTCTTCAAGGTCTTTTATGGATGTAGATTGTACCTTAATTTCTTCCAGCACAGGTTCCATTTGCATTTCCACCTTATTTTCAATAACTTCATTCAACTCTTCCATTATACTTGTAAGTCTTTCCGTCACTACTTCTGCGATTTCCTTTCGCAGCATGTCTGATAATTCCGTAGTCGAAAGACTAATTTCAGACTTTAACTCCTTCATCTCCATCTTGATTTTTTTCATCTCCTCCCCAAAATTCATTTTTTCCAATTCCATCTTTAATTCCAACTTCATTTCTTTTTTTAATTCTGCCATTTCTTGCACAAAAAAATTTTTAAGTTCTTCCAATTCCGATTTTTTTTTCCGATTTTTTTGATACATCTTCTAGGGACTGTGTCCTACCTGAGGCCGAGGCTTCAGTGGGGCCTTGTTCTTGTTCAACCGTTTTCCTTAGATACCGGAGTTTGGTTTTCTCCGGTGGACTGCGCTGTGTTGCCATTAGGGGTCACGCGCCTGATGACGTCATTCACGGCAGCCGGTGTAGAAGCAGCAGATGCAGAATCAGCAGCAGCAGCAAGTAGGTTTTCTCCCCATTTTCTCCCTGGTTTTTTCTCGTTTTTTCACGGAGGTGGCTGGCGTTGGCTTCTAGTCCTCCATAGCGCCACCGGAAGTCTAAATAAATATTTTTGATTCTAATTTGTTTTTAAACTGGTTACCAGAGACAGAGGGAGGCGTGTCCTGTACAGGCTCCTCCTCCACACCCTGCACTTCCTCGTCCTGGTTCACCATCCAGACACTAAGTGACAGTCGTCTTTCGGTCCCGAGGGGGGCCCCCAATGGAGGTCCCACTACGCAGGGATTCTTCCCCTCTACATCTGGAACCTGGGGTGGAGAGTATTGCACCAAGGAGTTCCCTGCAACCCGTTTCTCACGTGGTTCACAGACTCACCAGTCGCCTGCAACTTTTGCGGTCTGGAAGAGTCTGTGTACCACGTGTATATGGAGTGTGTGAGGTTGCAGCCATTGTTTGAATACCTAAAGGGACTGATCCTTGACTTCTGGCTGAATTTCTCACCCACCATCCTCATCTTTGCACACCCTGTATGTGGGAGATAGGGTAGGGCTGAGGATGTCCTAGTTGGGTTGCTCCTGGGCCTGGCCAAGCTGGCCATCCGCGAGTCACAGCGCCAGGCTCTGCCCGAGCCGGCTGCCTGCCCCTTTTCTGGGGTTACGCCCATGCCCGGATGGTGTTAGAGAGGGTCTACGCGGTGTCCACGGGCACCCTGGGGGATTTCCACGACCGCTGGGCACTGCAGGGGGTTGAATGCATCCTGGACAAGGAGTATAAGATAGTTGTATAATAGTTTATCGTTTGTCGTGTATTATGATGGTGGGTTCTGTTTTGTTTTTTTATTGTACTGTACATATTATTTTAATATTTGAATAAATATTTTTGATTAAAAAAATTAAAATATATTTATTTTTAAAAAGCTGGTTACCAGGCCTGGGTGGTGTGGCCAGGCACGAGTCTGCCTGCCACTGACTGACCATTTGTTGATGCTGCTGGGAATGTAAAAGGAGATGTTAGTGATGACGGTGTGGGGCATAGCCGCTCGGTGTCTCCCCACTGCTGCCGGCTGTGACCACAGGTGACCGCTGGGGAGTGTCGGCGGTGAGCTGGTCATCCCTGTGGCCAAGCTGTGTGATTACTGGGTGTCTGTGAAACGTTAAACCGGATGGTGTGCTACAACCTTTTTACCTGGAGGATCTGTGTGTGCAGAACAATGAACAATGTTTGCAAAAAAAGCTGGTTACCAAGCTCACGGAACTGGGTCTCTACTTATCCCTCAGCAATTTGATCCTCAACTTCCTCATCCACAGACCACAGTCTGTTTGAATTGGCAGAAACACTTCTTCCTCAATGACAATCAGTACAGGGGCACCTCAAGGCTGCGTGCTCAGCCCCCTGCTCTACTAACTCTATACTCATGACTGTGTAGCCGGACACAGTGCGAACTCCATCTTCAAGTTCGCCGAAGACACCACTGTTGTTTGACGAATTACAGATGGTGATGAGTCAGTGTATAGAAGTGAGATCAACTGATTGACCAAATGGTGCCAGTACAACAACCTGGCTCTCAATGTCAGTAAGACCAAGGAATGATTGTGTACTTTGGATGAGGAAGGATGAGGACTTACAAACCTGTCTATATCGACAGGACAATGGTGGAGAGAGTCAAAAGTTTTAAATTCCGAGGCATGCATATTTCTAAAGATCTTTCCTGGACCCAGCACACTGATGCAATTATAAAGAAAGCACATTAACGCCTCTACTTCCTGAGATTATGGAGAGTCGGTCTGTCAAGGAAAATTCTCTTGAACTTCTACAGGTGCACAGTAGAGAGCATACTGACTGGGTACATCGTGGCTTGGTTCGGCAACTTGAACGTCCAGGAGCGAAGAACAATGCAAAAGGTTGTAAACACTGCCCGGTCGATCAATGGCTCTGACCTCCCCACCATCGAAGGGATCTATCGCAGTCGCTACCTCAAAAAGGCAGCCAAAATCATTAGACCCACATCATCCTGGCCAGACACTCATTTCACCATTGCCATCGGGAAGAAGGTACAGGAGCCTGAAAACTGTAACGTCCAGGTTCAGGAACAGCTTCTTCCCCACAGCCATCTGTCTATTAAACTACAACGAATAAGCTCTGAACTACACGGACTCTTATGGTTAATAAAGCACACGGTATTGGTGGTTCAGTATTGATGTGGATAGAGAACTGGCTGGCAGACAGGAAGCAAAGAGTAGGAGTGAACAGGTCCTTTTCAGGATGGCAGACAGTGACTAGTGGGGTGCCGCAAGGCTCAGTGCTGGGACCCCAGCTATTTACAATATACATTAATGATTTGAACGAGGGAATTAAATGCAACATCTCGAAGTTTGCGGATGACACGAAGCTGGGGGGCAGTGTTAGCTGTGAGGAGGATGCTAGGAGGCTGCAAGATGACTTGGATAGACTGGGTGAGTGGGCAAATGCATGGCAGATGCATATAATGTGGATAAATGTGAGGTTATCCACTTTGGTGGCAAAAACAGGAAGGTAGACTATTATTTGAATGGTGTCTGATTAGGAAAAGGGGAGATGCAGCGAGACCTGGGTGTCATGGTACACCAGTCATTGAAAGGCCACACCTGGGGTATTGCGTACAGTTTTGGTCTCCTAATCTGAGGAAAGACATTCTTGCCATAGAGGTAGTACAGAGAAGGTTCACCAGACTGATTCCTGGGATGGCACGACTTCCATATGAAAAAAGACTGGATAGACTCGGCTTGTACTCGCTGGAATTTAGAAGATTGAGGGGTGATCCCATAGAGACTTACAAAATTCTTAAGGGGTTGGACAGGCCAGATGTAGGAAGATTGTTCCCGATGTTGGGGAAGTCCAGGACAAGGGGTCACAGTTTAAGGATAAGGGGGAAGTATTTTAGGACCGAGATGAGAAAATCGTTTTTCACACAGAGAGTGGTGAATCTGTGGAATTCTCTGCCACAGAAGGTAGTTGAGACCAGTTTGTTGGCCATATTTAAGACGGAGTTGGATGTGGCCCTTGTGGCTGAAGGGATCAGGGGGTATGGAGAGAAGGCAGGTACAGGATATTGAGTTGGATGATCAGCCATGATCATATTGAATAGCGGTGCAGGCTCGAAGGGCCGAATGGCCTGCTCCTGCACCTAATTTCTATGTTTCTATGTTTCTATATTGCACTATTATTGTTTGTTTGTTTTTTCATGTGTACAAATGTGTGTATGTATATATATAAAGTGAGTAGGAAAGAACTGCAGATGCTGGTTTAAATCGAAGGTAGACACAAAATGCTGGAGTAACTCAGCAGGATAGACAGCATCTCTGGAGAGAAGGAATGGGTGACGTTTCGGGTCGAGACCTTTCATCAGACTAGGATCTTGGCCCAAAGCGTTACCCATTCCTTCTCAGCAGAGATGCTGCCTATCCTGCTGAGTTGCTTCAGCATTTTGCGGCAATATAAATATATGATCTGTATACATGTGAGAATGTGTATATATACACACACACTGAACTTGTTTTCCCATTTATTATATTGTTAACAGAGAACTATGTTTACATATTCTGTTGTGCAGCTACAAGTAAGAATTTCATTGTTTTATCTGGGACAGATGACAATAAAACACTCTTGAGTCTTGAAAACATAGAACATAAACATAGATCACACAGAACAGTATGGCACAGGAACAGGCCCTGTGGCACGTTATGTCTGTGTCAAACACGATCCCAAGTTAAACTCATCTCCACTTCCTGCATGTGACCCAGGCACCCACCACCGTCTGTGTAAAAAAGCATGGCCTTTAAACTCTGCACATCTCACCTTAAAGCCATCCAGTTTACTGGGAATATGCACTTCAGTCACTGGGAACATGTGTTCAGTAATCGTAAGATTAAATGAGAACTTACTAGTTTGAAGTTTGATCTTTATTTTATGAGGAGTTACGGTGATGGATTACGTGAAGACCCCGCCAGCACGCATGCGCGACATTCTTCAAAGCAGCGAAGTGAAATAACAGAGTTGACTAACATAGTAAGATAAGAGAACTAGCATACCTGTTGACCTTTATAAAGAGGGTTTGGGAGCGGATGGCACGTAACTCCTCATAAAATAAAGATCAAACTTCAAACTGGTAAGTTCTCATTTAATCTTACTATTTTACTTCGGAGTCACATGAGTGAATACATGAAGATTTCAAAGCTCTGTGATTACATGCCCTGGAACAAGTCCATGCTCACACACTGCCATAATGACAAATGGAGGAAGTATGTTAATGTATTTCAGACATGAAACTGTGCTGAAAAACAAAAGGGTATTTATTTAATACTACCAAATAATAATACCCCTACATCGGGAAAATTATAATACAGAACTTAATATTCTGTCAGCAAACGTCTCAGTCACGGCCACGGGTTTATTATAAAACTGCTGAAAGGTTTTCTCGTATGCCCAACCAGCCGTTGCAAGGATGTGGTCCATTGGAACTTCCATCATCCTTGCCGCCAATGTGGATGCAGCCCTGGTGGAGTGAGATTTAAAGACATTAGTGTCCACCCCCGCTGCACCCAATACCATCCTTAACCATCTTGAAATGGTTTGCACGGTGACTCTGTGATGAGGACGTTTGTGACTTATAAGCAAAGCCCTCTCCGTGCCCCTGAGACACTTGGTGACCACCATGTAGCGTAAAAGGTGGGTCACTATGCAAAAACGGCTGTCTACAGGGTAAGCCAGGAAATCCAACTTTCAGCCAGATGATCCAGACCTGTCTTGTTTGAGTAACCCCAGTATAAAGAAAGTTACCTTTTTGTTGGTTATAACCATGGCGTCCATACTTAGCTTGTGTAGGGACTGGACCCATTGCGCCGTCATGAGTGCCACCAGCATTACCGTTTTGTAGGTCAATTTGTCCAATGAAAGGGACGTTATAGGTGCCCACCCTCGGAGCATGGTTAGTACAATGCCGATATCCCAGGTCTGGGAATATCTTGGCCTGAGGGGATTTGAATTAAATATTCCCCTCATTAGTTTCGACACCAAAAGGTGAGACCCCACTGTAAGGTGATCGTAACCTTGTTCGAGATAACCTTGTTTGGCACAGTTGATGGCACTGTAGCTCAAACCTTCATCGAAATGAAGGCTTGCCAGGAACGCCAGCACTTCCGTGATGGTGGCTGTGTCATATGTGGTGTTTGTTTTGGTGCAGAACACCTCCCATTTCTTCACGTAGGTGAGGTACTGTCTCCTGGTGGACTCCCTGCACGATGCTGTGATGATATTGATTGTTCGGTCCGAGAGGTTCATCCGGTCATGGCATGGGTGACTCTCCTCTGTCACAGGGTGTACCAATAAACTCGGACGTTTAGTTATTGGAATGCATGGTTCTGAGACCATGTACAGTACCACAGGGAACCATGGTTGAGTAGGCCAGTTGGGCACAACCAGAATACACGATGTGGAGTCTTGTTGAATTTTTTGCAAGACCCGACTGATGAGGCAGAAGGGGGGAATTGCATAGAAAAACAAATCCCCCCAGTGTAGCGAGAAAGCTACTACTGCCCCAGGGTCTGGTTCCCATGCAACATATGTTGATATTTGGTGAATAAGTCTGGATGCAAAAAGGTCGCTATCTGGTGTTCCATACCGATCTACAATGTCGGCAAACACTTTGCGGTCCAACATCCATTCGGTGTTGTCATTAAACTTGCGTGACCTGGTGTCCGCCATTGTATTTAGCCTACCTGGAAGGTAAGTGGCTGATATCCAAATGCTCCTTTCTAGGCACCAGTACCAGATTGTATTGACCAATTCGTCACAGGATATCGACTTTATTCCACCCATATGATTGATGTAAGCCACCTCAGTGGTATTATCAATTTGTAAGCGTACGTGCAGATGGTGCATGTCCGAAAAGTAAGCCCGGAGTCCATGAAATGCTCCCAGCATTTCTAGATAATTAATTCCTAGTGCCGGGCGTAGGGTTAATTCATGTGCATTCCATCTACCACCGCAAATGGAGGCGGTATTAGTTACTCCCCAACTTTCTGCGCTGGCATCAGTTTGTAGTATAACTGAGGGATTTGTGATTGTGATGGGGTTAGAGCAAGTCGAGCATTGTCTATCCACCATTGTAATTCGAATTTTGCTTTCCCGGGTAATTGCATTGGCCTGTCAAAATGGCCCGCATGGTGCTTGAGTGCTGCTATTTTTGCCCGTTGTAGGTTTTGGTAATGTAGTGGGCCAAATTGTGTAGCTGGAAAAGCAGCCACTAGCTTCCCAATCACCCTGGCTACTTGCCGAATAGACAGTTTCCTGATGCCAGTAAGGCTGTTGCATGCTTCTATCAAGTCTGACGCTTTGTTCGGTGGCAAAGTGACAGACATAGGAACAGAGTCAATCGTGAATCCCAAATAGTCCATAGTGGTAGAAGGCATCAATTTTGATTTATCTGGATGGATGATAAACCAATTTGGCCAACTCCACGGTTTTCCCCACGGCAGTGACAAAGGTTTCCATTTTGAATTGGGCATACTGCACGAAAGTATTCAGATCTGTCAAATCAATAATGATGCGGCATCTGCCGTCTTTTTTATTTTTAGTGAAAATGTTTGATACAAACTCATGAGACTCAAAGAGAGTTTCTCAATTATACCTTTTGAATGTAGTCTTAAGAGTTCAGCATGACCTTCTGTCTTCTTTCTGTGAAAGTACAAACTTTCGACTAGGTGTATGCTGAACAGGGGAAGGGAGTTTGTGAACAAATTGAATTTTATATCCCTGAATACTTTGCAGCATGAAAGGATCAGAGGTTAAAGTGCTCCATGCAACCCAACCCGTGAGGAGTTTAAACATGCGATGTTCCTGAGGCAACCAGACCCACCTACCTCCATGGTTACCGGCGGTGCTGCGTTGGTTGCCTCTGTCCTTGTTTCTTGGGATGCGGAGGCGCTGTAGTGTGGGAGTGGCGCATCTTCCAAGAAGGCCGTGCTGGGCCATGGTCTAAAAAAGACTGTTGAGCAGGTTGAACGGCCTTCGAGCTTTCACCAGCTGGTGGTCGATCGCTGTTGTAGCGTTGTCTGCTGGTGGATGCGTAGGGGTGCTGCCGCCGCTGGTATGAGGACTTGGTGGCAGCCGGCACTTTAATCATGCCTATTGCCTTTGCCTCTTCATCGAGGTCTTTTACCTGTTTAGGCAGGTTGTCCCCGAATAGTAATGTTGGCGGCTGTGCACTGCTGTGTCTGCACAACCCCGCGAATTTGGGGTTCAATGCAGGCCGGATGACACTCTTCCTGTAACTGTTTATCTCATACTGAGTGTTACACAGGAGTGCTAGAGCATCCTGTAGCTCTTCCGGCATTTCCACTCCGTCCACTGACCTGGCAACGGCCGTAATTCCAGCAGCCAGTAGTTTAAGGATCTTCTGGAGTTTCACTTCCTGGCTCCTGATGCCAGGGCTCATGTTACCCATATAACCATATAACCATATAACAATTACAGCACGGAAACAGGCCCTCTCGGCCCTTCCAGTCCGTGCCGACCATTTGTTTTCCCCTAGTCCCATCTACCTGCACTCAGACCATACCCCTCCATTCCCTTCACGTCCATATACCTATCCACTTTACTTTTAAATGTTAAAATCGATCCTGCCTCCACCACTTCTGCTGGAAGCTCATTCCACACAGCCACCACCCTCTGAGTAAAGAAGTTCCCCCTCACGTTACCCCTAAAATTCTGTCACTTAATTCTCATGTCATGCCCTCTTGTTTGAATCTTCCCTACCCTCAATGGGAAAAACGTATCCACGTCAACTCTGTCTATCCCTTTCATCGTTTTAAAGACCTCAATCAAGCCCCCCCTTAACCTTCTGTGCTCCACAGAATAAAGACCTAACTTGTTCAACCTTTCTTTGTAACATAGTTGCTGGAACCCTGGCAACATTCTAGTAAATCTCCTCTGTACTCTCTCCCAAATGGGGTTGTTAACAGCAGGCACGTTGAGGGAGACACAATTCTCCGGAGCTGAGTATTTGGCTGCCTTGTCATTAATTGCTTTTTCTTGAAGTTGGTTTGTTGCCATGTAGTTGATACTTTCTGCCAACTTTGGATGCAACGGCAGCCCTTTTTGGGTAGGCATCGCAAATTTCGTGACCATGCCCAATCGCTCCTCTTCTGGAACCCCTAGCATACGTGTATCTTCAGCCATACTCCCCTCTTCAGAGTCAGCCCAGTTCTGACGCCTTATGCTCCCCTGCAAGGAGGGTGAGACATTTGGCAGTCCTGTAAAGGATGCTGCCGTTGGTCTGCTAAGAGACCCACTGTGACCATACCCCTGCTGCAGCAGGTCACGTTGGAGCAACTGCTCCACCATCCGCTCCATGCAGGATAGTCGACCGCCGTCGCTTCCCGCAGGTGGGGTGGCCTCCGGTCCGGACTCAGCCGAGTCAGCGGACCTGCCCGACTTCCGGGTGGTTTTGCCACCAGTCCGAGGAGCACCTGTAGGCTGTAGCGGTGTGAAGTCGGGGGCTGCAGTTTGAATCAGCAGCTCTGGAGAACTCGAACGCTGCTGGCTGCCTCCTTCGCGGTCCTCAGCAGCAATTTTGGCAGCGGCTCGTTTGGACTTTGTCCTGGACTCCATGTTGGTGCGCACTGTAATGAAAACAATACAGAGCCGACAATGACCTCAGGAATGGTAAGACTTACCTGCAGCCCGTTTTTAAACATGCTGGAGGAGCGGCGCTCCTACTGCCTGTCGCTTCGCAATGCGTTTGACGATATGTCGCGCATGCGTGCTGGCGGGGTCTTCATGTAGTCACTCACGTGACTCCGAAATAAAATTAGGAATGTGTGTCTGTTACTGCTTATATTGGGTTTAATTACCAGTGAATAGTTCCGCAGTTTAGTTTTGTTTAGATTAGAGATATAGCACGGAAACAGGCCCTTCGACCCACCAAGTCCGCGCCGACCGGCAATCCCGCACACCAACACTATCCTGCACACACTAGGGCCAATTTACAATTTTACCAAGCCAATTAACCTACAGACCTGCATGTCTTTGGAGTGTGGGAGGAAACTGGAGCACCCGGAAAAAACCCACGCAGGTCACGGGGAGAACGTACAAACTCCGTACAGACAGCACCTGTAGTCAGGATCGAACCTGGCTCTCTGGGGCTGTAAGGCAGCAACTCTACCGCTTCACCACCGTGACGCTCTAGTTCCCAGTTACTGGGAACCTGTGTGATGTGTTCAGGAATGTGTGTTTAGTGACTGCTAACATGAGGTTCATTTACCAGTAAGTTGTTTCTGCATTGCTGGGAATGTAGTGCATGGTAATTGGAACTATGCAGCAACTGATCATTAGTGTTCTCTTCTGGGGAATGTGTTTAGTAAGTGGGAATGCGGGATTTTGTTGTTCAGTCCTGGGAATGTGGTGATTATTTGCTTGGGATGTTGCAATCATTATTTGTGAATGTAGGCATGTAGTCATTAACTTAGCACAGAATCAGTCCCTTCGGCCCAACACATCAATGTTAGCCAAGTTGCCTAACTGAGCTACTCTCACTATAAGCTATAGGCCCATACCTGGCCTATATCTCTCATTCAGAGGTATTCAGATACTGAATAATGGCTGCCATTACTGAGTTTGTGCGTTGCCATTGTATTCATGGAGATGTGGTCTGGATGAAACATATTCACTGAAGTGGTGTGTTTTCCCAGTTTTTCATTTATTCATCCTTTGCGATTGCCTGGCAATAATCCCTTAGATTACATTTTGCTTCATTCCTTTTGGAAGTGCAATAGTTAACACTTCCATTTCAATTCATATTTTGCAATAAAATTCCCACATATGGGACTTTTGCCAATTGTAGGTTTGGCTGTGGTACAAAGAATTCCAAAGTATTACCATGAGAAAGGGAAAAAAGTGACATTGTCAAAAGATCTTGTTTATTTTGCTTGCTTTGAACATTATTATATCTTATCGAGCAAGACAAGACAGCGGTGGAGCTGCTGCCTCACAGCACCAGAGACCTGGGTTCAATCCTGACTATAGGTGCTGTCTCTTCTGAGTTTGTACATTCTCCCTGTGACCACGTGGGTTTTCTCCGATTGTTCCAGTTTTCTCCCACGCTCCAAGACATGTGAGTTTGAAGGTTAATTGGCTTCTGAGAATTGTCCCTAGTGTGTCAGATAGAACTAGTGTAGGGGTGATCATTGGTTGGTGCGGACCCAGTGGGCCAAAGGGCCTCTTTCCACGCTGTATTTCTAAAAGTCTAAAAATGAAAGTATAAAAACATAGGACGTAAAAGATTGACAGAGTAATGTCGTTGGAAATGTAGAATCTTTTTGCTTTCCAGTTTAACAGGAGGAAGAATGTGACAGGACTAGGGGTTGTGGGCAGGTCAGTGGGACGTTCAAGGCTATACGTTGTATTATCCAGCTGAAGGATCTCCCCCACCCCTGATAGAGGACCACAGGATCAAGACAACAAAGCAACCAGAGGAAGGAGGTGACCACCTAAATGCTTAAATTTCTTCTCAGCCAACCCATTGGCATAGAGTGTAATTAAAAGGAACTGCAAAGGCTGGTTGATACCAAAGGCAGACATAAAATGCTGGAGTAGCTCAGCAGGTCAGGCAGCATCTCTGGAGAAAATGAATCGGTAGTGTTTCAGGTCTTTTCACACTTCTATACCTTGTGCCCCGGGGAGAAGAGGGTTGAGGGTTATCCTTGAGGACTGAATGGAGTTGCCTTGCTCTGCAAGGCAACTCCATGCTGGGTTTCACCAATGTAGTTAACATTACTATATTGTGTACAACTTGAATTGACTCTCGTAGTCGGACTACACTCCAGACTTGAGCTTCAGGCCAAACAAAGGGGAAAGTGGGAGTCGTGTGCTTCCTGTACCTGGGACAACTGCTCTCTCTGGGTTTCTGTGTCCCAGAAGGTCTGGTTCACTATCACAGTCTGATGTTCAACACAGTCCATACATGAAGTGCTTTTGTATTACACTCACTTTGGCATCAAAGTCAAGTCAAGTCAAGTTTTATTCGTCACTTGCACGTAAAGTGCAGTGAAATGAATTTGCCAGCAGCGGTACAATAAAAATAGAACACACAATGCACAATAGAAATTTAACACAAACATCCACCACAGCATTAAAGAAGGAACCGCAGATGCTGGAAAATCGAGGGTACACAAAATGCTGGAGAAACTCAGTGGGTGCAGCAGCTTCTATGGAGCGAAGGAATTAGGCAACTTTTAGGCCCGAAACATTGCCTAACTCCTTCGCTCATATGCTGTTGCACCCGCTGAGTTCCTCCAGCATTTTGTGTACCATCCACCACAGCATTCATCACTGTGGTGGAAGGCACAAAAATTGGTCAGTCCTCCTCCATTTTCCCCCGTGGTCGGGACCTCAACCCTCCGCAGTCGCCGCTGCGGGCATCCAGATGTGTAGACAAGGTAAGTCCAGGTAAGTCCTGAATCAGTGCCTCCCCACCGGAGACCACGGCTTCAAGGTTGTGTAGGCCGCAGGCCGGCGGTCGAAGATTTAAAGTCCCCACTGCGCCACAGCAAGAAGAACCGCAGCCTGCAGGGCCAGCGGTCGGAGCTCCTCTCCAGGGATCCCCGACGAGGGACCCCGCTCCGGATGGTAAGTCTCTGCCGCGCCCGCGGTTGAAGTTAGCCGCTGGCCGGCAGTCGGAGCTCTTCTCCTCCCGGGTCCCAGACGAGGGATCCCAGGCTCCAGACGCCGCACCAACTGGAGCTCCACAGACTTCAGGCTGCCGTGGGCCAGCGAATGGAGCACTCCACTCCAGCGACCCCCAGCAAGGGCTCGTTCGCTCCGCGACGAAAGTGTCCTCGCTGTGCCCGCTGCTGAAGCTCCAGGAAAGGCTGCACCTATCCTCAATGTTAGGTCACGGGGGAGGCGACATGGAAAAAGTTGCCTCTCTGTGGAGGAGGCGACCGAAACAGTTTCCCCCTTATCCTCCCACTCCACCCTTCACACAAGACACACAGAGAGACATTAAAACACACATTAAGACACACTAAAAAAACAAAAAAAGTAGAAAGACTAACACGTTGCTGGCAGGGCTGCCGGCTCACAGAGCCCCCACCGACCAAGAAAACATCTCACTTCCACACTGCAAGCAAAGGCAAAATGAAGCCCAGAGATACAGCAGTGTGAGAGATAGGGAAATTTGGTGTTACATCCAGAAGACAGCATTGAGTCAGTGGAAAAGATCTGTAGTTGAGACTGGTTGAAATGTTATGCACAGCTTGCCGAGCATTTTTTAATTTTATTTTAGTTTAGAGATACGGGGTGGCACGGTGGCGCAGCGGTAGAGTTGCTGCTTTCCAGCACCAGAGACCCGGGTTCAATCTTTTCTGTACGGAGTTTGTATGTTCTCCCTGTGACCTGTGCCACTGTTCTGCTCATCAGATTTAATTATATGCCAGCCTCAAACTTCGATACGAGAAATGAATACACCCCAGGCTTCTGAAAGAGGTGGCTTTAGAGATTGTGGTGATCTTTCAAGAACCACAAGAGTCAGTTGTCCCAGAGGACTGGAAAATTGCAAATGTTACTCCGCTGTTTAGGAAGGGAGTGAGACAATCATGGGGAATTGATTTACCGGGTAGCCTGACCGGTGTGGATGGTTTTAGAGTCCATTATAAAGGATTCCGAGTAGTTAGAAGATCACGATAATTTTTAACGAGTTGGTCTCAATTTGTCGAATTTTTGGAAGCATATGGTGCAACAAAACCGTAGAAGCTAATTGTTTCAGGATTGGGTGAGGAATGGTCAAGAATATAGATAACGATCTCCTTAATCTCTTACTTTCTACACTTCTTCTCTTTTTTTTTCTTTTTCTTTCTCAACTTTCCTTTTTCACACTTTTTTCTTTCTCACACACTATATCTCACATGTTTCTCTTTCTTTTATTTTCTACTCTCTTTTTCTTTTTCATTATTAAAAAAAATAAAAAATAAGAAGCTGTACATAAAATGTAATATGTCAATATATATTAGGCACCTTGGTGCCATATTCCTGTACTTACTTCTAATAAAAATCAGTTGAATCACCAAAAAAATTGTTCATGATAAAATATGCCAAAGCCAGCAGGTTTCGTGAAGGGGAGATCTTGCCAGACGAAGCTGGTGGAATATTTTGCGGAAGTAATAGCAGCATAGACAGTCAGTGGATGTGGTTAACTTAGATTTCTAGAAGGCCTTCAGTAAGGTGCACCATGTGAGGCTGATAAACAAGATGAGAGCCCACAGCATCAAAGGGCAGATACTAGCACGATACAGGTTGGCTGACTGGTAGAAGACAAAGAGTGGCAATCAGGGGTCTTTTTCTGGTTAGCTGCCAGGGACTAGCGGAGTACGCAGGGGTCAGTGCTGGGGACGCTATTCTTCATGTTGTATATTAATGATTTGGACGAGGGGATTGAAGGCTTTGTGGCCAAGTTTGCAGATGATATGAAGATGGTGGAGGGGCAGGCAGTGTAGAGAAAGCAGAGACTGCAGAAAGACTTGGACAGGTTGGGAGAGTGGACAAAGAAGTGTCAGATGGAATATAATGTAGCAAAGTTGGATTCATCCAATTGGTAGTAGGAATAGAGGTGTAGTATTTTCTAAATGGGGAGAGGATTTAGAAATTATAGGTGCAAAGGTACTTGGGACTGCTGGTGCTGGATTTGCATAAAGGTTAATTTGCAAGGAAGGCAAATGCAATGTTAGCATTTATTTCAAGAGAGCAAGAATATAAAAACAGGGATGTAATGCTTATATGGTGCTGGTCAGGCCACATTTGCAATATTGTGAGTAATTTTGGGCCCAATATCTGAGGGAGGATGTGCTGGCTCTGGAGAGGGTCCACTGGAGGTTGACAAAAATGATCCCAGGAATTAGTGGGTTTGTAGCGGCACCAAACGTGGTGAATAAAGGTCAGGCCGGTTCAAACGGTTGTTTATTCAGTGGTGACACGTTAAGTTGGTGCGCTAACCATATTACAATGTTGCTGTAGCTGAGCGAGGTTGTACTCTCGGGCTCAGCTACCTGTTCAATCCTCAAGGTCTGGAAGTGAGAGACCGTATGTACCAGGACACTCCCTCTAGCCCATGACGTCTCATGCCCGCCCTCGTATCTCCTGACGAGGGTTCGAGCATAGGTGGCCTGTGTTTAGGCTGACGCCACAGGTTAATCTATGATGAGCATTTGATGGCACTGGGCCTATACTCACTGGAGTTTAGGATGAGGGGAGAACCTGTGGAAAATTTGCAAATAGTGAAAGACCTGGATAGAGTGGATGCGGAGAGGATGTTTCCACTAGTGGGAGAGTCTAGAACCAGAGAGCATAGCTTCAGAATAAAAGGATGTACCTTTAGAAAGGAGATGAGGAATTTCTTTAGTGAGGGTAATAAATCTGTGAATTCATTGCCACAGACAGCTGTGGATGGCGAGTCATTGGGTATTTTAACAGCCAGACTGACAGATTGTTGATTAGTACGGGTATAAGTGGTTATGGGGAAAGGGCAGGAGAATGGGGTTGTGAGGGAAAGGTAGATCAGCCATGAATGGCAGAGTGGACTCGATGGACCGAATGGCCTAATTCTGCCCCTATGACATGAACATTCACAGACACTGTTGTTGACGATGATGACTATACCAGACAATCACTTTTCTTATGAGTTTTTCGGCGATCCGTAAACATCATTAGGTTTCAGTAAAGACAAGACCTAACATGTATTGGGAACATAGAAACATAGAAAATAGGTGCTGGAGGAGGCTATTCGGCCCTTAGAGCCAGCACCGCCATTCATTGTGATCATGGCTGATCGTCCGCTATCAATAACCCGTGCCTGCCTTCTCCCCATATCCCTTGACTCCACTAGCCCCTAGAGCTCTATCCAACTCTCTCTTAAACCCATCCAGTGATTTGGCCTCCACTGCCCTCTGTGGCAGGGAATTCCATAACTTCACAACTCTCTGGGTAAAAATGTTTTTTCTCACCTCAGTCTTTTAAATGACCTCCCCTTTATTCGAAGACTGTGGCCTCTGGTTCTGGACTCACCCAACATTTGGAACATTTTTCCTGCATCTTTTATAATTTTATATGTTTCTATAAGATATCCCCTCATCCTTCTAAACTCCAGTGAATACAAGCCTAGTCTTTTCAATCTTTCCTCATATGAGTCCCACCATCCCAGGGATCAATCTCGTGAACCTACGCTGCACTGCCTCAATCACAAGGATGTCCTTCCTCAAATTAGGAGTTTGTATGCTCAGAGACATGTGTATGCATAAGCTCACAGTTTCAAAAATGAAACATAACAGTAGATTACAGATGCTGATAACATTAGCAAAGAGATGAGGCGCTGTGATCACGATGACAGACTTTGACAGGCTGCCGACAACTGTTGACAAGAAAGTCCAAAAATAGTTTTGTAAGAAATACAAAATAATTCTTGGGTCACATGGAAATGGAGAGTGCAAAACATCGTCAGTGCAGGAATTCAAGCTTCATGGGTGATATTTAAAAAATAATTACAAATTATATAACGAATGAATGAACAACGAATTAAAGTTATGCAAAATAAGTAACAATCATAAAGAAAACAGGCCATTGTTAGCTGTTTGTTGGATGAAAACGAGAAACTGGTGTGACTTGGGTGGGGGAGGGATAGAGAGACAGAGAGAGAGAGAGAGAGAGAGAGATAGAGAGGTTAGAGAAGGCAGCGGGCGGTCGATGGTCAGGCTAGAGTCGGCTGCCTGCCCCTTTTCCGGGCCTACGTCCATGCACGTGTGTCCCTGGAGCGGGAACATGCGGTGTCCATGGGGACTCTGGAGGCCTTCCGTGGGCGCTGGTCACCGCGTGGGGTTCAGTGTATTGTGAACAATGATTGTATTGTTGTACTATAATGGTTGTATATAGTGCCATTTTTGATTATGGTTTGATGTGTTGTATTATATGATTGTGTCAATAAAGTTTTTGAAACTAAAAAAAAAAAAAATAATAAATAAATAAAAAATAAAAAGAGAGGTTAGAGAAATCACTGCCCAAGTAAAATATGAGGTGCTGTTCCTCCAATTTGCGTTTAGCCGCGCTCTGACAATGGAGGAGGCCTAGGACAGAAAGGTCAATGTGGGAATGGGAAGGAGAATGAAAGTGTTTAGCAACCGGGAGATCAGATAGGTCCAGGCAGACTGAGCAAAGGTGTTCAGTGAAACGATCGCCCAGTCTATGTTTGGTCTCGCCGATGTGTAAGAGTCCAATTCTTGAACAATGGATACATTAGATGAGGTTGGAGGAGGTGCAAGTGAACCTCTGCCTAACCTGTAAGGGCTGTCGGCCTCCATGGACAGAGTCGAGGGTGGAGGTATAGGGACAGGTGTTGCATTTTCTGCAGTTGCAGGGAAAGGTACCTGGGGAGGGGGTGGTTTGGGTGTGAAGGGATGAGTTAACCAGGGAGTTACAGAGGGAACGGTCTCTGTGGAAGGTGGAAAGGGATGGAGATGGGAAGGTGTGACTAGTGTTGGGATCCTATTGGAGGTGGCAAAAATGTTGGAGGATTATGTGTTGTATGCGGCGGCTGATGGGGTGAAAGGTAAGGACTGGGGGACCATGTGGGGAGGGGGAGCAAGGGTGGAGCTGTGGGGTACCGAGGAGACACGAGTGAGGGCCTCATCTATGATGGGAGAGGGGAACCCTTGTTCCCCGAAGAATGAGGACATCCACAATGTCTGTGCCGATCATGATGCCAAGCGAAACCAATCTCATCTGCCTGCAGGTGACCCATATTCCTCCACTCCCTGTATACCTACATGCCTATCTAATAGCCTCTTGAATGCCAAATTTGCATCTGCCTCCACCACCACCCCTGCCAATGAGTTCCAAGCACACACTCCCTCTGTGGAAAAAAACCTGCCCCACCCAGTCTGCTGTAAACTCGCTTTGTCTTTCCTTTCCATGTTCTGATAAGAAGGGGATCATGACAAAGCCTCCTCCTGGCGATCCCTGACAACGATGACAAGATGCACTTTGTGATGCGTCGGGCTACCAATTCTGTCAACATGTTGGACAACGACGGAAGCAAACACGTCGTCTGACACATGAGATGTAAGAAAATAATTTCACTTCACACATGTGATTATTAGGGGGCAGTTTTGGATCCTCCAGTGAAATTTAGCAAGGCTGAGCAGAGAAAGTGGATAGGTATATGGACACAAAGTAAAGTGGATAGGTATATGGACGTGAAGGGAATGGAGGGGCATGGTCTGAGTGCAGGTAGATGGGACTAGGGGAAAACAAATGGTCGGCACGGACTGGAAGGGCCGAGAGGGCCTGTTTCCGTGCTGTAATTGTTATATGGTTAAATGATCGTAATACTGACAAATGTATCAATAAGTAAAGGGTAATGACCAATAAGCATTATTAATAAGAGCAAACACAGGAAGATATTTATTCATGTGATTTATTTTACGTTAGAGATACAGCATGTAAACAGGCCCTTCAGTTCACACTGACCAACGATCCTCATACACTTGCACCGTCCTACACACTAGGAACTATTTACAATCTTTACTGAAGCCAATTAACCTACTAGCCTGCACATCTTTGGAATGTGGGAAGAAACCAGAGCACCCGGAGAAAACCCACAAATGTACAAACTCCGTACAGACAGCACCCGTAGTCAGGATCGAGCCCGTGCCACTTTGGGATCAGCGCATTGCTGGCAACACCAACATTATCAGGCATTCTCGCCCGGGATAAGTGGCACACACTCCAGTTACTGCACACTGACAGTGGAGGAATTGCTGCTTCATTTCCAAGTGTATGTCATTGCCGTGCGATAGAACTAGTTTGTTCACAGTATCAATATTTAACATTCATACATCAGGCATTTGTTGGACTAGTTACGTTACCTCGTCTGAGTTTTGTTTTCCCAGTTTGTTTAAGGAGGTTACGCTGCACACAAGCATTGACAGGCTTTTCAGCAGTTTTTACCCACAAGATGTGAACCACAGGGTGCGATGATTGTGTAACCTTGGGCTTTCGTTCAGATGAAGGAAGTGAAATGTAGTTTTGAGCAGCCATCACAGTGAGATTGCACGCATGAATCAAAGTCCCTGCAGTTTTATCAGCCACAAGTCTTTACTTCATTGGGACAACTCTTCAGGGTGCTGCCTGAGTAACTGTATCGTCGTAATTGCAGCACAGCTAGAAAACACACAAAGTGCTGGAATCACTCAATCTCTCAGGCACATTCTCTGGAGGACATCATTATGTAATGTTTCAGATCAGATCATATCTCATTTCCCCGATCCCTAACCAGTCTGAAGAAGGGTCTCGACCTGAAACATCACCCACTCCTTCTCTCCAGAGATGCTTCCTGTCCCGCTGAGTTACTCCAGCTTTTTGTGTCTCTCTTTTGTTTCAAATTAGAACCCTTGTTCAGACCAATGTACTTGGGCCGAGAAAGCTGGAAAATAATTGGGCGCAGGTCAAAGCCAGGCAAGTGCTAGGCGGAAAACGATACAATGTGCTGGTGTGACAGCAGGTCAGGCAGCATCTGTGGAGAACATGGATGGATAGGTGACAATGAAACGTCACCCCGTCTGAACTAGGGTCTCGACCCAACACATCACCTATCCATGTTTTCTAGAGATGCTGCCTGATGACTCCGGCACTTTGTCTATTTGTGTATTAAGCAGCATCTGCAGTTATTTGTTTCTACATGTGATAGGCAGATACAAGTGAGGGGGGTTTAATTGGCAGATGGTTAAGGAAGGCCAGAGAAATAAAGACAAAAGGCTGTGTGATAGGGAGAGAAGAGCATGAAAAGTGAAACCAATGTTCACACTGATGGGTTGTAACCTGTTTTAGAACAGAAGCTTCACCATTAAACGCTGGCTTTATTTACGAGGAAGGATAGCCAGGCAACTTGTTACAGGAGTCCAGCTGAGTAGTAATAAAGCTACAGGTAAGACGGGATACAAGTCTTAAATTCCACGTCGATATTAAACGTTTGGGAGTACTCTACATTTGATTGTTTATAAGTGGCATAGAGGCACAGTTGGTAGAGCTGCTGCCACACAGCGTCGGAGACCAGGTTCGATCCTGACCTCAGGTGCTCTCTTTGTGGAGTTTGCGCGTTCTCCCTGTGAGTACATCAATTTCTTCTAGGTACTGTTTCCTCCCACATCCTAAAAGTCTGTAGCTTTGTAGGCTAGTTAGCTTCTGTAAAATATCCGTAGTGTGTAGGATAGAACTAGGGTAGGAGTGATCGTTGGTTTGCATGAACTCTGTGGGCCAAAGGGCCTATTTCCATTCTGTATCTCAAAACTAAGCTAAACTCAACTAAGACCATGTTCGATCCTGACCTCAGGTGCCGTCTTTGTGGAGTTTGCACCTTCTCCCTGTGCATGCATTTCCTCCGGGTGCTCCGGTTTCCTCCCCATATCTCAATGACGCGCGGGTGTGCAGGTCAATTGCCCTCTGTAAATTTCCCATTAATGTTAGGGGTCAGATGTAAAATTGGGACGACCTAGAATGACTGTGAACGTGTGGGTTTGTAGGTTAATTGCCCTCTCGTTAATTTCCCATTAGTGTTTGGGGTAGATGTGAAATTGGGGTGACAGAAGTAATGTGAACGGGTGATCGATTGCCAGCATGGTGGGCCAAAGGGCCTGTTTCCATGATGTATGTTTTAATCGATCAATGGTTGCTGTGTGTTGTGCACTGGCTTCTGGTCAAACTGCCATCTGTACACTGAGTTCTATGGAACAGGATGTTGTGTTACCCAAGCACATCGAGCAGCTGGCTCTTTGACATACTTGCAGCAGGACCACAATTCTCCACCGCAAGCCCTGGGGTCAGACATCCACAGCAAGAGATGCTTAACCCTTGCTGATCCAGATTCCACCCCTGCATGCTGTGAGGGACCTCGCGAGAGATCGTCCCAAACTTCTCAAACAGGCTGCATGCTAAAAGGAAATGCTGAAGGATGATGTTCTACAAACACTAGCACTTCTCCGGATCCTTGCAATGTGACAATGTCACCAAACATGTACATGCAGATGGTTATGTAAATGTACATACATGCACTTTAGCGCAAAAGTCAGAATGCCAGCAGCAGCATGGTGGGGGACGGGTGATATTAGGGACATGGAGTAGAACTATACAGCACCAAAACTGGCCCTTCACCCCATCTTGTCTATGCCAACCACATTGGCTTCCTGGGCAAGTTCCATTTGCCTGCATTGATCTGTGGCCCTCTAAACCATTCCTAGCCCTATATCTTCAAGAAGGAACTGCAGCTGCTGTAAAATCGAAGGTAGACAAACTTGCTGGAGAAACTCGGCGGGTGAGGCAGCATCTATGGAGCGAAGGAAATAGGCAGGTTTCGGGCCAAAGCCCTTCAGACTGATGTAGGGTGGGGGGAAATAAGAAAGGAAGAGGAGGAGCCAGAGGGCTGAGGGAGAGCTGAGAAGGGAAGGAGACAGCAAGGGCTACCGGAAATTGGAGGTCAATGTTTATGCCGCTAGGGTGCAAAATGCACAAGCGGAATACGAGGTGCTGCTCCTCCAATTTCCGGTGGTGCTCACTCTGGCCATGGAGCAGGCCCGGGTCAGAAAGGTTAGATTCGGAATGGGAGGGGGAGTTGAAGTGCCACAGGGAGATCAGGTTGGTTAATGCAGACCGAGCGGAGGTGTTCGGCGAAACGATCGTCAAGCCTACGCTTGGTCTCACCGATGTAGATCAGCTGACATCCAGAGCAGCGGATGCAATAGATGAGGTTGGAGGAGGTGCAGGTGAACCTCTGCTGAACCTGGAACGACTGCTTGGGTTCTTGGGCCCTATATCTGTCCAAATGTCTTTTTAAAGTCATAATTGTATCCACTTCAATAACGTTAGACTTTGGAGATACAGTACAGAAACAGGCTGTTCGGCCCACCCAGTCCATGCCGACACACCAGGGACAATTTACATGTTTTCATGAATCCAATTAGCCTACAAACCTGTACTCCTTTGGAGTGTGGGTGAAACCGGAGCACCTGTAGAAAACCCACGTGATCACAGGGAGATTGTACAACCTCCTATTGTGTCACGTTACAGTGGCGCAATGGTAGAGTTGCTCCCTTACTGCACTTACAGCACCAAAGACCTGGGTTTGATCCCGGCTATGAGTGCTAATCAGTACAGAGTTTGTACGTTCTCCCCGTGACCTGCATGTGTTTTTTCCGAGATCATCAGTTTCCTCCCACACTCCAAAGCCGTACAGGTCTGTAGTTTAATTGGCTTGGTATAGATATTAAAATTGTCTCTCGTGCTGGATATTGTTAACGTGCGGGGATTGTTGGTCGGTATGGAATCGGTGGGCCGGAGGGCCTGCTTCCACGCAACATCTCTAAACTAAACGAACAAATTAAAAGATGCATCCTGATCTGCCGATTTCCAGCATTTTATATCTAACTTTGTCCTGGGTGTAGTCCAAAATTCCCTAGAAGAAGCTCGCCTTTGATGTTGGGGTTCTAGGGTGATTGTGTTCAGGACAGGCTCAGTCAAACTTTCTGAGAAATTATGATTGTATTTCATTCCAAATAACACAATTTCCATGTAATTACATAATGCTGAAAAAGAACGTTGTTTTGCAATTGAATTTCCAGGAACAAAATCCCAGACTAAAAAGCAAAAACTAAACTTATAAGATTATTTTATTTGTTGATTCCTATCCAATTTAAAATCTGCAGCTGATTAATTTTGCTTAAATGTTAATTTATTTGGATGAAGTGCTTCTAATGCTCTATGGGTGAGAGGGCTAATGTTTAAAGGAGATGTGTGGGACACAGAGGGCGGTGAATGCCTGGAATGTACTGCCATTGGCGGTGGTGGTCGTAGATACAATTGTGATATTTAAGAGTCTTTTAGGTAGGCAATAGACAATAGGTGCAGGAGTAGGCCATTCGGCCCTTCGACCCAGCACCGCCATTCAATGTGATCATGGCTGATCATCCCCAATCAGTACTCCGTTCCAGCCTTCTCCCCATATCCCCTGACTCCGCTATCTTTAAGAGCCCTATCCAGCTCTCTCTTGGAAGCATCCAGAGAACCTGTCTCCACCGCCCTCTGAGGCAGAGAATTCCACACACGCAACTCTCTGTGAGAAAAAGTGCTTCCTCGTCTGGATATGCAGGGAATGGAGGGATATTGATTATGCACAGGCAGATAAGAGTTGGTCTTGGCATCATGCTCTGTACAGACATTGTGGGCTGAAGGGCCAGTTCCTGTACTGTTCCATGATCAATATTCTCAGTAACAAATATAATGACAGTTATGTTTCCATAAACATGGCATATCTGATATTTGTTTTGGAGGAAAACTTCCAGCTCTCAGTCCTTTGTAACCAATACATTCAAGGTCTGAATGTTTCACTGAAAATGGGTCTTGAATGCTATTGAGAAGCAATTATATACAAGGATTGCTGGTTTTGGGTGGCTGTGCAATTCATATTTTGGCCAACATTTCATACAATTGGAATTCATTGTGCAAACATTGAATAAGCTATAATTGTTGTGTAGAGTCATCGTCATACAGCATTGAAACAGGCCCTTCAGCCCAGCTTGCCCATGCTGACCAAGATGTCACATCTGGACTCGTCCCACCAGCCCATGTTTGGCCCATATCCCTTTAAAACTTTCCTTTCCATGTACCTGTCCAAATGTTTTTTAAATGCTGTATAGTACCTGCCTTACCTGGTAGCTCGTTGCATATACCTACTGCCCTCCCGAGCAAAATTGTTGCCTCTCAGGTTCTTATTAAATCTTTCCCCACTCACCTTAAATTTATGTCCTTTGGTTCTTGATTCTCCCATTCTGGGTAAAATATTGTGCATTCAGCCTTCTATTCCCGTCAAGATTTTATACACCTACTAGTCTAAGTGGGACCTGTTGGGTCCCATTCTCACATGGGAGGCCTGGTCCACAAACGCAATACTCCACCTCTCCAATTCCAATATTCGACCACGCATGCATAGCCCCAACTGCACAGGACCGGCTGATGGGTTTCGGTTGTGATGCCCCTGATCCCCCCCTCCTCCCCTCAACCCACCACTCTGCCCCTTGCCCATTCACCACCCCCACGCACTCACTCCATCCCCCCCCCTCAAACCCACCCCCCATCCACTCTTAGCGGCTCTCCGGTGGCACAGCCATTCCTACCCATTGGGTTCCCATTTTGACATAGAACATGTGACATAGAACATTCATTAATTCACGGCTTGTGGACTCACCGTTCAATCAGTCATGGCTTGTGGACTCACAGTTCACTCAGTCACGGTTTGTGGACTCACAGTTCACTCAGTCACGGTTTGTGGACTCACATTTCACTCAGTCACAGCTTGTGGACTCACATTTCACTCAGTCACAGCTTGTGGACTCAGTTCATTCAGTTCACAGGCTTCCAGGCTTCCAGGCCTCCGGGCTGACTGACTCACGCCCGGCTTCTGGACTCACGCCAGCTTCCGGGGCCGTATTCTCCTTGCCCCAGTGATTGACAGTGGGTGCCGTAAGGGGCATTATCTTCATGGTGACTGACAGGCAAAATGCCCAATCTGCTGATCTCATGATTATTTAAACCTTCAGAACTTTTGTAATATCCCACTGATCGGAACAAAACTTGGTGCGCTTGGAGCAGAGGAGAACGGTGAATAAGGTGGCGAAACATCCTAGTGATATAGGGTACCATTTTTGTCCAAATTTTAAAACAATGCAATCCGGAAGAGGACAAGATGAGAGTTTTAGTAATAGTTTAGATTAGTAAGATTAAATGAGAACTTACCAGTTTGAAGTTTGATCTTTATTTTATGAGGAGTTACGATGAGGGATTACGTGAACCCCGTCGAGGCGCACGTGCGTCAATCTTCAAAGCAGCGGTGTGAAATCACAGGTTATAGTGACTGAAGTATAATAGTAAGATAACAGAAGATTAGAACTACCAGATTACATTCATGAGTGTTGGGAGCGGAGGGCACGTAATCCCTCATCGTAACTCCCCATAAAATAAAGATCAAACTTCAAACTGGTAAGTTCTCGTTTAATTTTACTATTTTACTTCGGAGTCACGTGAGTGACTATGTGAAGACTTCAAAACTCTGTGATTTCATGCCATGAGAAACGAGTCTACACAACTACAACTGCTTCATTAACAAATGAAGGAAAACATTCATAATGCATACAGTCATGACATAGATTTAAAACATGCTGATGCTGTTTAAATGAAATAATAATATTCACATCTCTCACCCAGATGGACAGTATAACTAGAACATAAAATAGAGTTGACAAATACCCTTGATCTAGCAATAGGTTATCATAAATGTTTGGAAATTTGTTTGTTGGACCATGCTGCAGCCGTAAGGATGTGGTCTAGCGGAACGTAAATACCCTTGCTGCTGATGTTGTAGCAGCCCTGGTGGAATGAGATCTGGAATCAGAATCCATTCCTACATAACAAAACTCTGTTTTATCATCTGGAGTGGCCTGAACAGATAAGTTCTTCTAAGTTTTTTGTGACTAACAAACATTGCTAGTTCAGAACCTCGAAGGATCTTGGTGGCCTTGACGTATTGTTGTATATATGTGTGTTTACATAGAAACATAGAAACATAGAAATTAGGTGCAGGAGTAGGCCATTCAGCCCTTCGAGCCTGCACCGCCATTCAATATGATCATGGCTGATCATCCAACTCAGTATCCCGTACCTGCCTTCTCTCCATACCCTCTGATCCCCTTAGCCACAAGGGCCACATCCAATTCACTCTTAAATATAGCCAATGAACTAGCCTCAACTACCCTCTGTGGCAGAGAGTTCCAGAGACTCACCACTCTCTGTGTGAAGAAAGTCTTTCTCATCTCGGTCTTAAAGGATTTCCCCCTTATCCTTAAGCTGTGACCCCTTGTCCTGGACTTCCCCAACATCGGGAACAATCTTCCTGCATCTAGCCTGTCCAACCCCTTAAGAATTTTGTAAGTTTCTATAAGATCCCCTCTTAATCTCCTAAATTCCAGAGAGTATAAACCGAGTCTATCCAGTCTTTCTTCATAAGACAGTCCTGACATCCCAGGAATCAGTCTGGTGAACCTTCTCTGCACTCCCTCTATGGCAATAATGTCCTTCCTCAGATTTGGAGATTACGTTACCAAGGTCCCCTGGCGTGCTTGTAACTATTTTGAGACCTGATACCGCTTCTGCTCTGCTCAAGTATTTCTAAACATAAAATATAATATATTTTTATTTACAGATGTAATCATCCTGTACCGTCGCAATTATGTAGCGACTAAACCTGCTGCGCTAACCAGTGCCAGAAGGATAACTACCTAATGAGCTCCAGTCAAAGTCAAGCATTAGCTGGAGCCCCCTGGTGAAATAGTTTTCACAAATATCAACATCCCATACGGCATTGTACTGGTCCTGGAAGACCTTGTGTTAAGATACCCTTATAACTTGATATCCGTGGTGAACCCGACAGAGCGGGTCTTATTTGCTACAGCCAATTCAATGAGAAGGCACGTTGGCACTGTTAATGGCTGTACAACTTAATTATTGACAAAAGACCATTTAACATGCACTCCAAACGTCTGTAATCTATACCGTTATCAATGCAACATGAGCATTAAACAAACTCTTTTCATCTCCTGGAAACGAAAAGACCCTGCTTTTTGGTGATATTCAAGCACTCTGAACACATAGAAGGATAGATGTAACAACCTAAGCCTTAGGGCAGTTTATTGAATCTGCAGAACATAATTTGATTTATCATGCAAATGCTGATTTCCCAAGCCTCAGGCTGAACCAGCAAAGTTACGTTTAAAATAACCATATAAGGTTATATTATTATTATTCCCGACAAATCGGGAATCAACGTTGCATAAACCAATCACACAATAGGACCTAAAATGGGCTCTTATTGACTTTATTTGAAGCCCCGATTGATGAAGCAAATGGAGGAAGACATAAAAGACCTTCCTTCTCCTTGTAGCGAGAATGCATGTCTCGCCACTGTTATGCCACATATTTTGCAACCTGTGAATAAGCATGAAAAACAAACATATCTATCTTTGGTGTTCCATGGAACCAGAGTTTCATAATACGGTTTGATTCAACACCAATTCTGTGTTGTCATTGACCTATACTTGATGATTCTCCTGTGGCAAACGAGATTATGTAACCATTACAGGAGTCGTTAATTGATTGCATTCATGTGGCTAACATATGCCACCATCATAATGTATCAACATGAAGTTGAACATGCAGATATGCATATTCGCTCAATCACTCTTTAACCCATACAATGCCCATAGGGTCTATAGATAGTTGATACCAATAAGTGAAGAATTGGTAAGTCATGCAAATATGCTCCACCTCCAAACTCAAGATAATATTCGCAATTTAGTGTCTGCCATGAACGGCAACTGTGGCCCGATTTCCGAGCCAGTCTTGCAAGACAATCCTGGCCCTTATACTGAGTCTGCCCAATTATAACTTGCTTGGAATGCTAGTATTGTCCAGTTTTACATGGTTAGACCCCTCAAGTAGATGATAATGTCTCAATCATTTGTATTGTCCAACCAAGTGTACATCTTACCAAATTGCAAGTGGTCCCTTAGTTATAGAGTAACACAGGTAATATCTGTGGAACCTCTGGCCAACTTCCATGCTGCCACCAGCTTCAGTGAACCGCTACTGCCGATCTATGAAGCCTTACTCGTTCAATAGCTTGTGCTTCGTCCTCCAGGTATCGCCTATGAAACAGGTCTTACCTGAATAGAAGATTTGGCAGCCGGTTCAATTGTTCCCCTGATAGCAGTGTTCACTACATATGTGTTTGAATGGCAACCTTGCTACCAAGCATGGTATGTCTGGCATGTGCCCTTCATCCCTTGGGCATGCTCCACAGCTATACCCGCAGACTCGCCGTTAGATTATACTGACCCGGCATGCTCCCATCTTACATGAGGGAGACGTTAAGCAGCCCTGCTATAAAGCGCTGCAGGCACGGCTGCAGCAATACGCCGACTTTGCCATGTACTCAGCTTCAGACTAATACTGACGCGGCATGCTCTCCTCCTACACGAGGGAGACATTAAGCAGGTCTGCTACAAGGCGCTGCTGGTGCAATTTCCCATTTAGGGCCATTAGCACCATTTTGCAATATAATTAAATATTTACCTAACAACTACTGGAGCAGTAATGAATACTGTTTGTCCATCATTGTAACTTCAGCTGGTGATAACAAGTTGTGTTAACAATGACCTAAGTGGCACTTTATAGTTTACCATTTAACAGGATGACAGTTCTCCTACTTGCACAGCTGAATGCCATCTATACTATTGCCAATTAGTCTAATGAATAGAAGGCTGTTTTATAACAAGGCTGTTACAGGAGTCTATTGACTGCAATCTGTTGCCGAGGCCGGCGTCAACGGCCAATTGAATAGCTAAAGGTAAATCCCAATATCCTACAAGTCTATTTGATAGCAACTTAATCTTAACTGGATAGAGGAGCCCAATCTCGCAAATATATTTGAGATTTAAACAGTGGATTTTAGCACGTACATAACCAGTGTTTTTAAACTCTGAGTCGTCCTCTTTGAATGCTTTTTTGTCATCATTCTGTTAGATTGCCTTATCCTAGAAATGCCTCCTCATCCCCCATGAACGATGTAAATGGGAATACCCTACTAAGCAGCCTATTCCCATGAAGCAGCCCTGAACAGGGTACTGCTGGCGCCCATGAAGCAGCCCTGAGCAAAGGTGCTGCTGGCGCGGCCTTTCCCATAGACCAATTTTTGCCATAGATTTGGTGTTCTCATGAAACAGCCCTGAGCAAAGATGCTGCTGGCACATACTCTCCAATAGGCTGACACTGTCATAAACTTTACTGCCCAACTCCTGCTGTAGGAGTGTCTCTAGATTCACATTCCCGGAGGGGAACCCTCCCAACATCATTCTTTATCGGGCTGACTATTTTTGTCAGTTGTCCCCATATCCTGGGGATGACTGGAGTTTGGGAACCGCATTGCTGCTGGATTTCCCTTCCCCGGGAATCAATGTATATATATATACACCTGCAATAACCCTCCCAGCACCTGGGCTGTCCATTCAGGTCAGTTTTAACCCCATGTCCTGGGGACTACTGCGATCTGGAAACCGCATAGTGTTGGATTTCCTCTCCCCGGGAACCCAGCCTAACCGTTTAGGTCAGTTTTAACACCATCTCCTGGGTAGGCTGGGTCTCTATTCCATGGAGTGCAGGAGGATGAGGGGGGATCTTATAGAGATGTACAAATCATGAGAGAAATAGATCAGGTAGACGCACAGAGTATTTTGCCCAGAGTAGGGGAATCGAGGACTAGAGGACATAGGTTCAAGGTGAAAAGGAAAGATGCAATAGGAATTTTAGACTGGTGACTAAAATTAAAGCACATGGTATTGGGGGTAGGGTGTTGACATGGATAGAAAATTGGTTGGCCACAGGAAGCAAAGAGGAGGAGTGAACGGGTCCTGTTCAGAATGGCAGGCAGTGGCGAGTGGAGTGCCGCAAGGCTCGATGTTGGGGCCACAACTGTTTACCATATATATTAATGATTTGGAAGAGGGAATTAGGAGCAACACTAGCAAGTTTGCGGATGACACAAAGCTGGGTGGTAGTGTGAACTGTGAAGAGGATGTTTAGAGGTTGCAGGGTGACCTGGACGAGTTGCGTGAGTGGGCAGATGCGTGGCAGATGCAGTATAATATAGATAAATGTGAAGTTATCCACTTTGGCGGCAAAAACAATGGGGCAGATTATTATCTCAATGTCAAGTCACGTCAAGTCAAGTCACATTTATTTATATAGCACATTTAAAAAACAACGCTCGTTGACAAAAGTGCTTTACATTTGTTTTAAGAGTAGTATACACAAGCAGGCTACATACAAATATGCAAATAGCCCTCGCTCAGAGGACGTCAAGAAAGGCTTGGGAGAACAGATACGTTTTTAGACTAGACTTAAAGGAGTCGATGGAGGGGGCAGTTCTAATGGGGAGGGGGATGCTGTTCCACAATCTAGGAGCTGCAACCACAAAGGCGCGGTCGCCCCTGAGTTTATGCCTAGACTGCGGGACATTCAGCAACCCCAAGTCGGCCGATCTGAGGGACCTGGAGGTGGTGTGGTGGGTGAGAAGACTTTTAATGTAGGTGGGTGCAAGCCCATTGAGGGCTTTGGAAACAAAGAGGAGGGTCTTGAAATTTATTCGGAACCGCATAGGGAGCCAGTGGAGAGAGGCCAGGATCGGGGTGATGTTGTCCCTTTTTCAGGTGCCCGTCAGGAGTTTCGCTGCGGGGTTTTTGACCAGTTACAGGCGGGACAGGGAAGATTGGCTGATGCCAGTATAAAGGGAGTTGCAGTAATCTAGGCGGGAGGAGATAAATGTATGGATGATCTTTTCGAGGTTATCAAACTGGAAGAATTGTTTTATTTTAGCTATCATCCGAAGCTGAAAGAAGCTAGCTTTTACCACGGCAATGACTTGTTTGTCAAACTTCAGTGCTGAGTCAAATATCACGCCAAGGTTTTTGACGTGAGGTTTGAGTCGTGGGGTAAGGCTTCCAAGGCTGCCTGCTATCATTTTGATTGAGTCCGAGGGGCCGGGAAGGATGACCTCAGACTTACTCTTGTTTAGTTGGAGGAAGTTCTGGGCCATCCAGCACTTTATATCCTCGAGGCAGCGGGTAAGGTTAAGCAGATTTGATTGGTTTTTGGGCTTCAGGGGGAAGTACAGTTGTGTATCATCTGCGTAGCAATGGAAGGAAATGCCGTGTCTTTAAATGATTTGGCCTAAGCGGAGGATATACAGGGAGAAGAGAATGGGGCCAAGGATGGAACCTTGTGGAACCCCACAGCAGAGGCTAGCTGGGGAGGAGAAAGAGACATATAAAGTTATAAAAGGACTGGACAAGCTAGATGAAGGAAAAATGTTCCCAATGTTGGGTGAGTCCAGAACCAGGGGCCACAATGGGGGAAGGTTAGGTAAGGGGGAGGTGCAGCGAGACCTGGGTGTCCTTGTACACCGGTCACTGAAAGTTGGCATGCAGGTACAGCAGGCAGTGAAGAAAGCTAATGGAATGTTGGCCTTCAGAACAAGAGGATTTCAGTACAGGAGTAAAGAGGTTCTTCTGCAGTTGTATAGGGCTCTGGTGAGAGCACATCTGGAGTATTGTGTACAGTTTTGGTCTCCTAATTTGAAGAAGGACATCCTTGTGATTGAGGCAGTGCAGTGTATAACCATACAACCATATAACCATATAACAATTTCAGCTGGGAAACAGGCCCTCTCAGCCCTTCCAGTCTGTGCCGACCATTTGTTTTCCCCTAGTCCCGTCTACCTGCACTCAGACCATACCCCTCCATTCCCTTCCCGTCCATATACCTATCCACTTTACTTTTAAATGTTAAAATCGATCCTCCCTCCACCACTTCTGCTGGAAGCTTATTCCACACAGCCACCACCCTCTGAGTAAAGAAGTTCTCCCTCACATTACCCCTAAACGTCTGTCCCTTAATTCTCATGTCATGCCCTCTTTTTGAATCTTCCCTACCCTCAATGGGAAAAGCTTATCCACGTCAACATAGTTGCTGGAACCCAGGCAACATTCTAGTAAATCTCCTCTGTACTCTCTCTATTTTGTTGACATCCTTCCTATAATTAGGCGACCAAAATTGTACACCATACTCCAGAATTGGTCTTACCAATGCCTTGTTCAATTTTAACATTACTTCCCTACTCCTATATACAATGTTCGGATTTATAAAGGCCAGCACACCAAAAGCTTTCTTTACCACCCTATCTACATGCGATTCCACCTTCATGGAAGTATGCACAGTTATTCCTAGATCCCTCTGTTCCACAGCATTCCTCAATTCCCTACCATTTGCCATGTACGTCCTATTTTGATTTGTCCTGCCAAGATGTAGCACTTCACACTTATCAGCATTAAACTCCATCTGCCATCTTTCAGCCCACTTTTACAAATGGCCCAAGTCTCTCTGTAGACTTTGAAAATCTACCTCATTATTCACAACGCCACCAATCTTAGTATCATCTGCATACTTACTTATCCAATTTTCCACCCCATCATCCAGATCATTGATGTACATGAAAACAACAGTGGACCCAACACAGATCCCTGAGGCACCCCACAGGTCACCGGCTTCCAACCTGACAAACAGCCATCCACCATGTAGGTTCACGAGATTGATCCCTGGGATGGCGGGATTGTCAAATGAGGAAAGTTTGAAAAGATTAGGCTTGTAACTGGAGTTTAAAAGGATGAGGGGGTATCTTATAGAAACATATAAAGTTATAAAATGATTGGACAAGATAGATGCAGGAAACATGTTCCCAATGTTGGGTGAGTCCAGAACCAGGGGCCACTGTCTTAGAATAAAGGGGAAGCCACTTAAGACTGATGTGAGAAAAAACGTTTTCATCCAGAGAGTTGTGAATTTATGGAATTCCCTGCAAGAGGGCAGTGGAGGCCAAATCACTGGATGGATTTAAGAGAGTTGGATAGAGCTCTAGGGGCTAATGGAGTCAAGGGATATGGTGAGAAGGCAGGCACGGGTTATTGATAGCGGACGATCAGCCATGATCACAATGAATGCCAAAGGGCCAAATGGCCTCCTCCTGCACCTATTTTCTATGTTTCTATGTTTCTATGTTTCTATGAAGGGCCGAATGGCCTCCTCCTGCACCTATTTTCTATGTTTCTATGTTCTAATTAGGAATCTAAGTGGTAACTTTTTCACACCAAGGGTGGTGGATAGATGGAACATGCTGAGGAGGTAGTTGAGTGTGGGACCATCCCATCATTTAATAAACAGCTGGACAGGTATGTAATTTTGTCACATTACAACCACAAACGTAAATGTATTTTATTGGGATTTTATGTGATAGACCAACACAAAGTGGCGCATAATTGTGAAGTGGAAGGAAAATTATACATGGTTTTCAAATTCTTTTACAAATAAAAAACTGAAAAGTGTGGCGTGCAAAAGTATTCATCCCCCTTTACTCTGATACCCCTAAATAAAATTCAGTGCAACCAATTGCCTTCAGAAGTCACCTAATTAGTAAATAGAGTCCACTTGTGTGTAATCTAATCTCAGTATAAATACAGCTGTTCTGTGAAGGCCTCAGAGGTTTGTTAGAGAACATTAGTGAACCAACAGCATCATGAAGCCCAAGGAACACACCAGACAGGTCATGGATAAAGTTGTGGAGAAGTTTAAAGCAGGGTTAGGTTATTAAAAAATATCCCAAGCTTTGAACATCTCATGGAGCACTGTTCAATCCACCATCCGAAAATGGAAAGAGTATGGCACAACTGCAAACCTACCAAGACATGGCCGTCCACCTAAACTGACAGGCCAGGCAAGGAGAGCATTGATCAGAGAAGCGGCCCATGGTAACTCTGGAGGAGCTGCAGAGATCCACAGCTCGGGTGGGAGAATCTGTCCACAGGACAACTATTAGTGTGCACTCCACAAATCAGGCCTTTATGGAAGAGTGGCAAGAAGAAAGCCATTGTTGAAACAAAGTCCCGCTTGCAGTTTGCCACAAGCCATGTGGGGGACACAGCAAACATGTGGAGGAAGGTGCTCTGGTCTGATGAGACCAAAATTGAAGTTTTTGGCCTAAATGCAAAACGCTATGTGTGGCGGAAAAGTAACACTGCACATCACCCTGAACACACCATCCCCACTGTGAAACATGGTGGTGGCAGCATCATGCTGTGGGGATGCTTTTCTTCAGCAGGGACAGGGAAGCTGGTCAGAGTTGATGGGAAGATGGATGGAGCCAAATACAGAGCAATCTTGGAAGAAAACCTGTTTGAGTCTGCAAAAGACTTGAGACTGGGGCGGAGGTTCACCTTCCAGCAGGACAACGACCCTAAACATACAGCCAGAGTTATAATGGAATGGTTCAGATCAAAGCATATTCATGTGTTAGAATGGCCCAGTCAAAGTCCAGACCTAAATCCAATGGAGAATCTCTGGGAAGACTTGAAAATTGCTGTTCACAGACGCTCTCCATCCAATCTGACTGAGCTTGAGCTATTTTGCAAAGAAGAATGGGCAAAAATTTCAGTCTCTAGATGTGCAAAGCTGGTACAGACATACCCCAAAAGACTTGCAGCTGTAATTGCAGCGAAAGGTGGGTCTACAAAGTATTGACTCAGGGGGGCTGAATACTTTTGCACGCCACACTTTTCAGTTTTTAATTTGTAATAAAATTTGGAAACCATGTATCATTTTCCTTCCACTTCACAATTATGCACCACTTTGTGTTGGTCTATCACATAAAATCCCAATAAAATACATTTACATTTGTGGTTGTAACGTGACAAAATGTGGAAAAGTTCAAGGGGTATGAATACTTTTGCAAGCCACTGTCCGTGTAGTACAGGTTTGGAGGGATATGGACCAAGCGCAGGCAAGTGGCATTAGGCTAGCTGGGACATTGTAGGCTGGTGTGGGCGAGTTGGGGGGATGGGCCTGCTTTCACACTGTATCACTCTGTGACTCTAAATTCTCTATCTAGTTGTGTAGGAAGGAAATGTCGATGCTGGTTTAAACCGAAGGTAAAACACAAAAAGGTGGAGCAACTCAGTGGGACAGGCAGCATCACTGGAGAGAAGGAATGGGAGGCATTTCAGGTAGAGACCCTTCTTCAGTGGTTAGGGATAAGGGAAATGAGAGATATACTGTGGTGTGGAGAGATAATGATCAATGAATGAAAGATATGAAAAAAGTAGCGATGATAAAGGAAACAGGCCATTGTTAGCTGTTTGTAGGGTGAAAATGAGAAGCTAGCGTGACTTGAGAGGGGGAGGGATGGAGAGAGAGAGAATGCCAAGGCTACCTGAAGTGAGAGAAATCAATATTCATCCCACTGGACTGTAAGCTGCCCAAGCAAAATATGAGATGCTGTTCCTCAGTTTGCGTTTAGCGCACTCTGACAATGGAGGAATCCTAGGACAGAAAGGTCAGTGAGGGAATGGGAAGGAGAATTAAAGTGTCCAGCAACTAGGAGATCAGGTAGGTACAGGTGGGCTGAGTGAAGGATTTCCCTGAAATGATCGCCCGGTCTATATTTGTTCTCGCCGATGTATAAGAGTGTATAAGAGTTTTTTGTCTCTATCCGGTTGGCGAGCTCTCCTGGATCCCATGCAGAGCAGCCTAGTTTTTTGCAATCTTGGAATCCAATAGCTTTAAAATTGACCAAGAACAAAAAAGTGTCAATCTTGGCAAGATCATATATTACTGTTGACACAAGAGATTGCAGATGCTGGAATCTTGACCAAAACACAAAGTGCTGGTCGAACTCAGAGTCAGTCGGCATTTGGGGAAGAAATTGGCGTTCGGGTCCAGACTCTCCCTCATACCCTCTTCAGATGCTACTGACCTACTGGGTTACTAAATTACTTTGTGTTTTTAGACATAATAATGTATCTGTGACTCTAAAGATGCACGTATTTTGTTTGCCCTGCTTAGCAAAGGAATTAGCCATTGACTAGGGAGGCTTTACACTTCCAAGTGGAGCAGTAGAGCAGCTGCTGGAGCTGCTGCCTCACAGTGCCAGAGACCAGGATTTGATCCTGATCTCAGTTGCTGTCTGTGTGGAGTTTGCATGTTCTTCCTGTGACCATGTGGGTTTCCTCCGGATGCTCCGTTTCCTTCCACATCCAAAGACATGCGGGTTTGTAGTGAATGGCCTTCTATAAATTAATCCTACATGTTGGGAGTTGATGAGAAAGTGGGAACTCGTATAACTAGCATAACCATATAAACCATATAACCATATAACAATTACAGCACGGAGACAGGCCCTCACGGCCCTTCCAGTCCGTGCCGACCATTTGTTTTCCCCTAGTCCCATCTACCTGCACTCAGACCATACCCCTCCATTCCCTTCACGTCCATATACCTATCCACTTTATTCTTAAATGTTAAAATCGATCCTGCCTCCACCACCTCTGCTGGAAGCTCATTCCACACAGCCACCACCCTCTGAGTAAAGAAGTTCCCCCTCACGTTACCCCTAAACTTCTGTCCCTTAATTCTCATGTCAAAGCTGGTGAATAATGGTCAGTGTGGATTCAGCAGGCCAAAGGGCCCGTTCCCATGCAGTGCCTCTAAAGTAAACTAATTTCACATTTCTGATCTTCACTCAATGATCACTCCTGCCATTGCAGCAAAGTCAACTTTTGCAGCAGAATCTGTTAAATTCTGATGGCATTTAGTTTAGTTTAGTTTAGTTTAGTTCAGTTTATTGTCACATGTAACCAGGTAAACGAAAAGCTTTTTGTTGCATATTAACCAGTCAGCGGAAAGACTATACATGATTACAATCGAGCCGTCCATAGGGTGCAGACTATAGATGATTACAATCAAGCCACCCACAGATACAGGATAATGGTTAGAACATTTAGTGCAAGATAAAGTGCAGATAGACAAGGTCAAATAAACCTCACAATTTGCAAATGTTTGAGATGTGGAGCAAGTCACAGGGGGATCATGCAAACTCCACACAGACAAAAGCAGGTCAGGACTGAGCACATCTCTCTGGCTGGTGAGTCAGTGGCTCCACAATCTGGGCTTCTGTGCTTCCGTGCTCATCATCTGTCTTTAACTTTGATGCTTTGTCTGCATGTGAGGCATTCTGTGATTTGCACCTCATGCCAGAGGCAAAGCCCAAGGTTAACCCCAAACATGGACACAAAATGCTGGAGTAACTCAGCGGGTCAGGCAGCATCGCTGGAGAACATGGATAGGAGACATTTTGGGTTGAGACCCGGCTTCCGACTGAAGGTCAGTGGAGTGTGAAACGAGAGATATAGACGGTAAATAGAACAAATGAATGAAAGATATTGAAAAAGCAACGATGATCATGGAAATGTGGAGCCCACATTGGTCCATTGTTGGCTGTGGGGAACATGATAATGATGCCAGACAATGAAACTCAATGGGACAACAGTGAAACTATTAGCACATCTAGGGTGAGGGAGGGACAGAGAGAGAAGGGATGCAAGTTACTTGAATTAAGAGAAATCAATATTCAACCAAGTGCTGGGGTGAAAGCTGCCAAGGTGCTGCTTTTCCAATTTGCATTTGGCCTCACTGTGACAATGGAGGAGGCCCAGGACAGAACGGTCAGTGTGAGAATGGGAGGGGGAGTTAGTGTATGGCAACTGGGAGATCACGTAGGCCTAGACGCACTGAGCAAAGGTGTTGCTCTAAATGATCGCCAGTCTGTGCTTGGTCTCGCCATTATACAGGGGTCCACTCCTGGAAGAACAGACACAGTAGATACGGTTTTCCTCAAAATTGGTCAGCCTATATCAAGAATTGGAGGAAATAAAAGTGAATATCATATGCCTGAATGTAAGCAGCTTGTCAGAACAGATACATGGGGATAGTCAGTAAATGCCCATGCTGAGAATGAGGAACATTCTCACAACATAAATGCAAGCCAAATCCCAGCTGCCCTTGTTCTGGAGCACCGCTATAAAGTCCCATCGCCTACAGCAGAAGAGTAGAAGAGGGACAGGCATCATCTCTGGAGAAAAGGAATAGGTGATGTTTCGGGTTGGAACCCTCCTAGAAGGGTCTCGGCATGAAACATCACCTATTCTTTTCCTCCAGACATGCTGCCTGACCCGTTGAGTTACTCCAGCATTTTGTGTCTATCTTCGGTGTAAACCAGCATCTGCAGTTCATTCCTACACATTTTGTCTGCTCCACTGCAAAATCTCCTCAAGGTATGTGTGTTTACTTTGACGAAGTTCTCCTGGAAGTGTCTCGACCCGAAACATCACTTACAGTATTCTTTTTGTTCAGAGATACTGCCTGTCTTCGGTGTAAACAAGCATCTGCAGTTCCTTCCTAGATATACGAACAGAAGAAGTAGAAATAAACATCAGTTCTAAAATCCAGGTCCACCTTTCCATTCGAACTTGGCCAACTTTCCATTAGAACTTGGCCAACTTTCCATTAGAGCTTGGTCAACTTTCCAGCTCAACTCAGTTTGGTGTCTTATCTTTCACGTAGATCATCTTTATTGAAGGGTATAGTTGGATATATAGTTGTTAAGTTTGGACACTTATTAATGTCACGTGTATCGAGGTACAGTGAAAAGCTTTTTTGTTGCGTACTATCCAATCAGCAGAAAGACTGCATGATTACAATCATGAAAGCAATCTGACGAAGGGTCTCGACGGAAACATCACCTATTCATTTTCTCTAGAGATGCTGTCTGACCTGCTGAGTTGCTCCAGCACTTTGTATCTGTCTATGATTACAATCACACCACCCACTGTGTAGATACAGGATAAAGGGAATAACATTTAGTGCAAGATTAAGTCCAGTAAAGACTGATTAATGATAGTCCTAGGGTCTCCAATGAGGTTGATGGGAGGTTAGATGTGGAGCTAATTTGGATTTTTTTTACTGGAATCTCACCCTCATCAAGTTTAACAATCTTACTGTTGAGGAAAACATACATGTCTGCCCCAATTGGGTGTGCATGCATGCATGACTGGGCACGAGAACCATTCAGTTTGTAAGTGAAACAGATGGGCATATTCATTAAAATGAAGGATATCATGGAGCATGAATAAGGTCATTATTGCCCAGAGCAGTTCAGAATATGAGCATGATAAATCGATATGACAGACAGAGCTGGAAATACTTGGCATGCTGAGAAATCATCTTTCAAATTGAAAGATGTCGTGCACAGAAAATAGATCAATCCATAGTCATTAAAATACTTTAAAGATAAGTTTGGGGAAAGGTGCCAAAAGTAGAATGAAACAATGATCAAAAAAATGATTCTTGCATTCCAAATTTGATATCGTTTTAGATTCTCTTATTCAATTTGTTTTGTGGGGGCTGTGTTATTAGATGAACAAATTCAGTCGGAACAGTTGACATGCCAGACCTGATACTTGCACCTGTCTGAAAAATGTTTGTGTCAATAAAAATGTATCCGAGGTTGGAGAATGTTGTCCATCTTAAGTGTAATGTACAGCTGCAACTCAGAGGGTCACACCTAAATCGCAGCCCACAAGGCAATTCAATCAGTTACCATTGTTGCAAATGGCAACTAATCGAAATAAGCTTGGCCATTAAGATCGCCCAAGTGCTTCTAATGGTCAACAAGAATTGTCACACTTGGACGGTCTGCAGATCCACAACTTAGAGAAGGAACGAAAACAATTTCACTGCCATTTAAAACTACCACAGGAAGTCTGAAGAAGGGTCTCGGCCCGAAACGTCACCCGTTCCTCTCTCCAAAGATGCTGCCTGTCCCGCTGAGTTACTCCAGCATTTTGTGTCTATCTTTGGTTTAAACCAGCATCTGCTGTTCCTTCGTACACAGAAAGTTTCAGTTTGTTTATTGTCACGTTTCCTGAGGGAAAAACTTTTGTTGCATGCTAACCAGTCAGCGGAAAGCAATGGGGCCATTAACAGATTATAGATACATGATGAAGGGAGTAATGTGAATACTATTTAGTGCAAGACAAAGCCAGTAAAGTCTGATCAAAGATGATCTAAGATGTGGGTCTCCAATGAGATAGATAGTAGTTCAGGACTGCTCTGTAAATGTGGTAGGATGGTTCATAGAAACATAGAAAAATTCCTCGATCAGTTCAACTGCATTCCTCAATTCGCTACCATTTACCATGTACGTCCTATTTTGATTTGTTCTGGCAAGATATTGTTCAGTTGCCTGATAACAGTGGTATGGCCAACTTTATAGTTTGGAAGTAAATCTGACAAAGTAAAACTGTAATGTTAGTGTTTCTGTACCACTAACGATAACACCAGCTGAGTTTCAGATCCTTGAATACAGATTTAAATAGCATCAAATAATTCAATATTCAGTCAAACACTTCCTCTTGTCAGATACCATTAATGGAAAACGCAATGCAGAGTGACTCACCATGTACAAGAAGTACAGATATCCATCATTATAGAAAACCATTAAAACGAGCCATTTCTCAATTGGTTGAGAAATAACTCCAAACTAGAGGGACAGAATATTTTCAGCTCTGAGACATCAAAGTTCCATCTAAACGTTACTGGTGAATGATGACAGTGTTGACAGTGACAGCTGCAAGGGTGTAACACTATGCAGTTGCTCATTTCCAGGGTTACGTCCGTGCCCGGGTGGTGTTAGAGGGGGACGATACGCTGTCTATGGGCGCCCTGGGGGATTTCCAGGACCGCTGGGCACCACAAAGTATCCTTGACAAGTATACTTAGACAAGTAGTTGTCTAAAGGGCCTGTCCCACTCAGACGATTTTTTCGGCGACTACATGTGACTGGGCTGTCGCCACATGGTCGTGGGGTGACGCCTGTATGGTCGTGAGTAGTCTCCTCAAGTCGCCTAAAGAGTCGTAACTTTTTACTAGTCACCGCTGGATTTTGAAATGTTCAAAACTTTTCAGCGACTGTGGGCTTGACGTAGCTTTTCTTCTCCTGTCGTAGGTTGTCACCAAGATGACGAAGGTTGTCGCCGGGTGCTGACTTTGGTGAATTCCATTGGCGAGTACCTACGTCAACCTACGGCAACCGGCGACAGGTACTGGCGACTGAATTGTCAATTGTCGCCGACAGGGTCGTATCTTGTTGTTGCTTGTCAAGGGTGGGCATAGGTCGCCTGGTTGGTCGTGGGTTGTTGTAGGTGGACATTCAAATTGGTTGTCGGTTGTCAGTAGCTTGCTGTAGCTTGATGTCGACTAGGTGTTAGGTTGTCGTAGCTTGTCATAGACATTGTTGTAGGGGGGTCCAATCGCCATTTTTTCCGCAACCTGCTACGACCTGGATAATCGGCAGCATTCGCCAAAAAATTCGCCTAAGTGGGACAGGCCCTTAAGGGCATAAAATTTAGGAACAATTGTTCAGATAATTGGGTGATTTTGTATTGTGGTGGTGGGTTTGTTTGGTATTGTTTTGTATCGTACATAGTAAAATGCAGTTGCACATTCCAGGCAGACGTGATGTGCAATTCCTCTGCTGCAAGCCCAAACTAGTCCCAGATACTTTTGGGAGCCAAGTTGAGAAGGAAGTTACAGGGTGATACATAATGTTTTGTTTCTGAAAACGGGCCAGTATGAATGGGCAACGACAGTGGTAATTGTACCTGTGAATGTATGTGTGTGAGTGCATGATGATGATGAAACGTTATTGTCACCACTACCAATGAACCATTACCACAGTGAAAGTCTTTGTTTTGCACACAATCCAGTTAAATCAAACTACCGATAAGCACATAGAAACATAGAAACATAGAATATAGGTGCAGGAGTTGACCATTCGGCCCTTCGAGCCTGCACCGCCAATCAATATGATCATGGCTGATCATCCAACTCAGTATCCTGTACCTGCCTTCTCTCCATACCCCCTGATCCCTTTAGCCACAAGGGTCACATCTAACTCCCTCTTAAATATAGCCAATGAACTGGCCTCAACTACCTTCTGTGGCAGAGAATTCCACAGACTCACCACTCTCTGTGTGAAAAATGTTTTCCTCATGTCGGTCCTAAAGGAATTTTCCCTTATCCTTAGACTGTGTCGCCTTGTTCTGGACCTCCCCAACATTGGGAACAATCTTACTGCATCTAGCCTGTCCAACCCCTTAAGAATTTTGTAAGTCTCTATAAGATACCCCCTCAATCTTCTAAATTCCAGCGAGTACAAGCCAGTCTATCCAGTCTTTCTTCAGACTGCGCCAGGTGTGTCGAGATGGGGCTCCTAAAGGACTGTGTTAGGAACCTGGAGCAGCAGCTCGATGACCTCCGTCTCCTCAGGGAGAGTGAGGAGGTAATAGAGAGGAGCTACAGGGAGGTAGTCACTCCCAGACCACAGGAGGCAGACAAGTGGGTCACGGTTAGGAAGGGCAAGGGGCAGAGGCAGGGGCTAGAGAGTACCCCTGTGACCGTACACCTGGAAAATAGGTACTCGGGTTTGAGTACGATTGGACTGGACAGCCTAGCTGGAGGCAGCATCAGCGGCCGGGCCTCCGGCACAGAGACAGGCCCTGATGCTCAGAAGGGTAGCAAAAAGAGGAGGGCAATTGTAATAGGGGACTCTATAGTTAGGGGGTCGGATAGGCGATTCTGTAGACGCAGTCGGGAGACCCGGATGGTAGTTTGCCTCCCTGGTCCCTCGCATGTGTCAGAACGTGTCCAAAAGATTCTGATAAGGGAGGGAGAGGAGCCTGATGTTGTGGTACACATAGGTAGTTTTTTGCAGCAGTACATAGAGGTATCGACCAGAGAAGGGGCAGTGCTGGACCTCCTGTTAGGAAATGAGGCAGGTCAGGTGACGGAGGTATGCGTTGGTGAGCACTTCGGGACCAGTGATCACAATACCATTAGTTTCAATATAATTATGGAGAGAGTCAGAACTGGACCTAGGGTGGAGATTTTTGATTGGAGAAAGGCTAACTTTGAGGGAATGCGTAAGGATTTTAAAGGAGTGAATTGGGACACTTTGTTTCATGGGAAGGAGGTAGAAGAGAAATGGAGGACATTTAAAGGGGAAATTGTAAGAGTACAGAATCTTTATGTCCCTGTTAGGTTGAAAGGAAATAGTAAAAATTGGAAAGAGCCATGGTTTTCAAGGGAAATTGGACACTTGTTTCGAAAAAAGAGAGATATCTACAATATTTATAGGAGGCATGGAGTAAATGAGGTGCTAGAGGAGTTTAAAGAATGTAAAAAGAATCTTAAGAAAGAAATTAGGAAGGCTAAAAGAAGATATGAGGTTGCTTTGGCAAGAAAGGTGAAAGTAAACCCAAAGGGTTTCTACAGCTATATTAATAGCAAAAGGGATAAAATTGGACCATTAGAGAGACAGAATGGACAGCTATCTGCAGAGCCAAAAGAGATGGGGGAGATATTGAACAATTTCTTTTCTTCGGTATTCACCAAGGAGAAGGATATTGAACTCTGTGAGTTAAGGGGAAAAAGTATAGTAGCTATGGAAACTATGAGATTCAAAGAGGAGGAAGTACTGACACTTTTGAAAAATATAAAAGTGGATAAGTCTCCAGGTCCTGACAGGATATTCCCTAGGACATTGAGGGAAGTTAGTGTAGAAATAGCAAGAGATATGACAGAAATATTTCAAATGACATTAGAAACGGGAATAGTGCCGGAGGATTGGCGTACTGCGCATGTTGTTCCATTGTTTAAAAAGGGTTCAAAGAATAAACCTAGCAATTATAGACCTATTAGTTTGACGTCAGTGGTGGGCAAATTAATGGAAAGGATACTTAGAGATAATATATATAAGCATCTGGGTAAACAGGGTCTGATCAGGAACAGTCAACATGGATTTGTGCCTGGAAGGTCATGTTTGACAAACCTTCTTGAATTTTTTGAAGCGGTAACTAGGGAAATTGATGAGGGTAAAGCAGTGGATGTTGTCTATATGGATTTCAGTAAGGCCTTTGACAAGGTTCCCCATGGAAGGTTGGTTAAGAAGGTTCAATCTTTGGGTGTTAATGGCGGAGTAGCAAGATGGATTCAACAGTGACTGAATGGGAGATGTCAGAGAGTAATGGTGGATGGCTGTTTGTCAGGTTGGAAGCCGGTGACCAGTGGGGTGCCTCAGGAATTTGTGTTAGGTCCACTGTTGTTTGTCATGTACATCAATGATCTGGATGGTGGGTTGGAAAATTGGATAAGTAAGTATGCAGATGATACTAAGATAGGTGGTGTTGTGGATAATGAAGTAGATTTTCAAAGTCTACAGAGAGATTTGGGCCATTTGGAAAAGTGGGCTGAAAGATGGCAGATGGAGTTTAATGCTGTTAAGTGTGAAGTTCTACATCTTGGCAGGACAAATCAAAATAGGAAGTACATGGTAAATGGTAGGGAATTGAGGAATGCTGTGGTACAGAGGGATCTAGGAATAACTGTGCATAGTTTCCCTGAAGGTGGAATCGCATGTAGATAGGGTGGTAAAGAAAGCCTTTGGTGTGCTGGCCTTTATAAATCAGAGCATTGAATATAGGAGTAGGGAAGTAATGTTAAAATTGTACAAGGCATTGGTAAGACCAATTCTGGAGTATGGTGTACAATTTTGGTCGCCTAGTTATAGGAAGGATGTCAACAAAATAGAGAGAGTACAGAGGAGATTTACTAGAATGTTGCCAGGGTTCCAGCAACTATGTTACAGAGAAAGGTTGAACAAGTTAGGTCTTTATTCTTTGGAGCGCAGAAGGTTAAGGGGGGACTTGATTGAGGTCTTTAAAATGATGAAAGGGATAGACAGAGTTGACGTGGATAAGCTTTTCCCATTGAGGGTAGGGAAGATTCAAACAAGAGGGCATGACATGAGAATTAAGGGACAGAAGTTTCGGGGTAACGTGAGGGGGAACTTCTTTACTCAGAGGGTGGTGGCTGTGTGGAATGAGCTTCCAGCAGAAGTGGTGGAGCAGGATCGATTTTAACATTTAAGAGTAAAGTGGATAGGTATATGGACGTGAAGGGAATGGAGGGGTATGGTCTGAGTGCAGGTAGATGGGACTAGGGGAAGACAAATGGTCAGCACGGACTGGAAGGGCCGAGAGGGCCTGTTTCCGTGCTGTAATTGTTATATGGTTATATGGAAGTCCTGCCATCCCAGGAATCAGTCTGGTAAACCTTCTCTGCACTCCCTCTATGGCAAGAATGTCTTTGCTTAGATTAGGAGACCAAAGCTGTATGCAATACTCCAGGTGTGGCCTCACCAATACCCTATGTAACTGCAGTAGAACCTCCCTGCTCTTGTACTCAAATCCTTTTGCTATGAATGCCAACATACCATTCACTTTCTTCACTGCCTGCTGCACCTGCATGCCTACTTTCAATGATTGGTGTACCAGGACACCCAGGTCTCGCTGCATCTCCCCTTTTCCTAATCTGCCACCATTCAGATAATCGTCTACCCTCTTGCTTTTGCCACCAAAGTGGATAACCTCATATTTATCCACATTATACTGCATCTGCCATGCATTTGCCCACTCACCCAGCCTATCCAAGTCACCTGGCAGCCTCCTAGCATCCTCCTCACCAATAACACTACCCCCCAGCTTATTGTCATCCGCAAACTTGGAGATGTTGCATTCAATTCCCTCATCCAAATCATTAATATATATTGTAAATAGCTGGGGTCCCAGCACTGAGCCTTGTGGTACCCCACTAGTTACTGTCTGCCATTCTGAAAAGGACCCGTTTACTCCTACCCTTTGCTTCCTGTCTGCCAGCCAGTTCTCTATCCACATCAATACTGAACCCCCAATACTGTGTGCTTTAAGTTTGTATACCAATCTCTTATGTGGGACCTTGTCGAAAGCCTTCTGAAAGTCCAGATACAACACATCCACTGCTTCTCCCTTATCCACTCTATTAGTTACATCCTCGAAAAATTCTATAAGATTTGTCAGACACGATTTACCTTTCGTAAATCCATGCTGACTTTGTCCAATGATTTCACCACTTTCCAAATGTGCTGCTATCCCATCTTTAATAACTGACACTAGCAGTTTCCCCACTACCGATGTTAGACTAACTGGTATGTAATTCCCCGTTTTCTCTCTCCCTCCTTTTTTAAAAAATGGGGTTACCACTTAGCTACCCTCCAATCCTCAGAAACTACTCCAGAATCTAAGGAGTTTTGAAAAATTATCACTAATGCATCCACTATTTCTGGGGCTACTTCCTTGAGTACTATGGGATGCAGACTATCTGGCCTTGGGGATTTATCGGCCTTTAATCCGTTCAATTTACCCAACACCACTTCCCGGCTAACCTAGATTTCACTCAGTTCCTGCATTTTATTTGACCCCCGGTCCCCTGCTATTTCCAGCAGATTATGTCTTCCTTAGTGAAGACAGAACCAAAGTAGTTATTCAATTGGTCCGCCATGTCCTTGTTCCATATAGCCATATAATAATTACAGCACGGAAACAGGCCCTCTCGGCCCTTCCAGTCCGTGCCGACCATTTGTTTTCCCCTAGTCCCATCTACCTGCACTCAGACCATACCCCTCCATTCCCTTCACGCCCATATACCTATCCACTTTACTCTTAAATGTTAAAATCGATCCTGCCTCCACCACTTCTGCTGGAAGCTCATTCCACACAGCCACCACCCTCTGAGTAAAGAAGTTCCCCCTCACGTTACCCCAAAACCTCTGTCCCTTAATTCTCATGTCATGCCCTCTTGTTTGAATCTTCCCTACCCTCAATGGGAAAAACGTATCCACGTCAACTCTGTCTATCCCTTTCATCATTTTAAAGACCTCAATCAAGTCCCCCCTTAACCTTCTGCGCTCCAAAGAATAAAGACCTAACTTGTTCAACCTTTCTCTGTAACATAGTTGCTGGAACCCTGGCAATATTCTAGTTAATCTCCTCTGTACTCTCTCTATTTTGTTGACATCCTTCCTATAACTAGGCGACCAAAATTGTACACCATACTCCAGAATTGGTCTTACCAATGCCTTGTACAATTTTAACATTACTTCCCTACTCCTATATTCAATGCTCTGATTTATAAAGGCCAGCACACCAAAGGCTTTCTTTACCACCCTATCTACATGCGATTCCACCTTCAGGGAACTATGCACAGTTATTCCAAGATCCCTCTGTTCCACAGCATTCCTCAATTCCCTACCATTTACCATGTACGTCCTATTTTGATTTGTCCTGCCGAGATGTAGCACTTCACACTTAACAGCATTAAACTCCATCTGCCATCTTTCAGCCCACTTTTCCAAATGGCCCAAATCTCTCTGTAGACTTTGAAAATCGACTTCATTATCCACAACACCACCTATCTTAGTATCATCTGCATACTTACTTATCCAATTTTCCACCCCATCATCCAGATCATTGATGTACATGACAAACAACAGTGGACCCAACACAGATTCCTGAGGCACCCCACTGGTCACCGGCTTCCAACCTGACAAACAGCCATCCACCATTACTCTCTGACATCTCCCATTCAGCCACTGTTGAATCCATTTTGCTACTCCGCCATTAACACCCAAAGATTGAACCACCTTAACCAACCTTCCATGGGGAACCTTGTCAAAGGCCTTACTGAAATCCATATAGACAACATCCACTGCTTTACCCTCATCAATTTCCCTAGTTACCGCTTCAAAAAAATTCAAGAAGGTTTGTCAAACATGACCTTCCAGGCACAAATCCATGTTGACTGTTCCTGATCAGACCCTGTTTATCCAGATGCTTATATATATTATCGCTAAGTAATCCTTTCCATTAATTTGCCCACCACTGACGTCAAACTAATAGGTCTATAATTGCTAGGTTTATTCTTTGAACCCTTTTTAAACAATGGAACAACATGCGCAGTACGCCAATCCTCCGGCACTATTCCCGTTTCTAATGACATTTGAAATATTTCTGTCATAGCTCCTGCTATTTCTACACTAACTTCCCTCAATGTCCTAGGGAATATCCTGTCAGGACCTGGAGACTTATCCACTTTTATATTTTTCAAAAGTGTCAGTACTTCCTCCTCTTTGAATCTCATAGTTTCCATAGCTACTCTACTTTTTCCCCTTAACTCACAGAGTTCAATATCCTTCTCCTTGGTGAATACCGAAGAAAAGAAATTGTTCAATATCTCCCCCATCTCTTTTGGCTCTGCAGATAGCTGTCCATTCTGGTTCTCTAATGGTCCAATTTTATCCCTCGTTATCCTTTTGCTATTAATATAGCCGTAGAAACCCTTTGGGTTTACTTTCACCTTTCTTGCCAAAGCAACCTCATATCTTCTTTTAGCCTTCCTAATTTCTTTCTTAAGATTCTTTTTACATTCTTTATACTCCTCTAGCACCTCATTTACTCCATGCCTCCTATAATTATTGTAGATATCTCTCCATGATCAATTCACCTGTTTCTGACTGCAAGGGACCTACATTTGTTTTGACCAATCTCTTTCTCTTCACATATCTATAAAGACGTTTGCAGTCAGTTTTTACGTTCCCTGCCAGTTTTCTTTCATAATCTATTGTCCCTTTCCTAATTAAGTCCTTTGTCCTCCTCTGCTGGACTCTGAATTTCTTCCAGTCCTCTGGTAGGCTGCTTTTTCTGGCTAATTTGCATGTTTCACCTTTTGTTTTTATACTATTCCTGATTTTCCTTGTTATCCAATGGATGCACTACCTTCCCTGATTTATTATTTTGCCAAACTGGGGTGAACAATTGTTGTAGTTCATCCATGCAGTCTTTAAACACTTTCCATTGCATATCCACCGTCAACCCTTTAAGAATCACTTGCCAGTCTATCTTGGCCAATTCACGTCTCATACCTTCAGTTACCTTTGTTTAAGATCAGAAGCCTTGTTTCTGACTTAATTATGTCACTCTCCATCCTAATGAAGAACTCGACCATATTATGGTCACTCTTGCCCAAGGGGCCACGCACATCAAGATTGCTAACTAACCCTTCCTCATTACTCAATATCTTGTCTAGAATAGCCTGCTCTCTCATTGGTTCCTCTAAATGTTGGTTTAGAAAACTATCCCGCATACATTCCAAGAAATCCTCTTCCTCAGCACCCCTGCCCATTTGATTCACCCAATTTATATGCTGATTGAAGTCACCCATTATAACTGTTTTACCCTTGTTTCATGCATTTCTAATTTCCTGTTTGATGCCATCCCCAACTCCACTACTACTGTTAGGTGGCCTGTACACAACTCCCACTAGCGTTTTCTGCCCTTTAGAGTTTCGCAGCTCTACACATATCGATTCCACATTCTCCAAGCTAATGTCCTTCCTTTCTATTGCATTAATCTCCACTCTCACCAGCAACGCTACCCCACCTCCTTTTCCTTTCTGTCTATCCCTCCTGAGTATTGAATATCCCTGGATGTTCAGCTCCCAGCCTTGGTCCCCCTGGAGCCATGTCTCTGTGATCCCAACTCTAGCATAGTCATTAATAGCTATCTGCACATTCAACTCGTCTACCTTATTACGAATGCTCCTCACTTTGAGACATAAAGTCTTCAGGCTTGTTTTTACAACGCTCTTATTATAAAATTATGTTGACATGTGGCCCCTTTTGATTTTTGCCCTGGATTTGTCTGCCCGCCACTATTAATTTTCACCTTGCTACCGATTGCTTCTAACCTCATTTTATACCACTCTTTCTCTCTGCTCACACATTTAAGAAACCCACCACCTCTTATTCTCTGTTTATTATTTTTTTCTTCTTTCCCCCCTACGTTGGGTCTGAGTGCTTCCCTTCTCTGCCTCCTACCTCAGACCCTGTCTACTAGCTTTCTCTATTTGAGTCCCTCCCCCAACCGTTCTCGGTTAAAGCCCCCCCAGTAGCCTTTGCAAATTTCCCCGCCAGGACACTGGTCCCCCTCGGGTTCAAGTGCAACCCATCCTTTTTATACAGGTCACTCCTTCCCCAAAAAAGGTTCCAATGATCCAGAAACTTGAATCCCTGCCCTCTGCACCAGTCCTTTAGCCAGGAATTTATCCTCCACAATCATAGATATGTACAATTGTAGTGTAACAGTAGACTTCACTCAGACATTACTAAAAGAGTCGCCATATTACTGGCACCAACAAAGTTTCACAGCTGTTAAGAGTACAGAGTATTATCTTGGCCCTAAAGGCCAGTTGTCCTGGCAGCACCGATCCCTTCCTCTGTCCACCGTCACCTTGGAAAGTAAGTAAGTAAGTAAGTTTATTGGCCAAGTATTCACATACAAGGAATTTGCCTTGGTGCTCTGCCCACAACATGACATACAGTGACAGTTATGAATGACTCAGAAAACACTAAACATTAATAATAATAAAACATTAATGATAAAACACCATTGATCAAGCATGTGAACCAACGAAATACCAGATCAAAGGGAGGCTACAGATGTTTGGCTGTGGTGTTGAGCAACTACTCATGGATAAAAACTGTTTTTATGTCTGGCTGTGGCAGCTTTGACAGTCCGGAGTCGCCTTCCAGAGGGAAGTGATTCAAAGAGTTTATGGCCAGGGTGAGAGGGGTCAGAGATGATCTTGCCTGCTCACTTCCTGGCCCTTGCAGTGTACAAATCATCAATGGAGGGATGTTTGTGGCCAATAATGATGTCCCTTTGTCCAGCGTGCATGGTTGGGAGATGTAGATGGGCCCAAGAGTGTACAGGTTTGTAGGTTAATTGGCTTGGTAAATGTAAAAATTGTCCCTAATGTGTGTAGGATAATGTTAATATGCGGGAATCGCTGGTCGGTCCGGACACAATGGGCCGATGGGCCTGTTTCCATGCTGTATCTCTAAACTAAACTAAACTCAACTTCCTCTGCATGTACAGTACATACAGGGCACATTCCCAGCATTTTCTATTCCAGCTTTGAATGGCTGTTAATATTAGGATATTTCCTATCATTCATTTGAAATCTGATTTATTTTCCAAAGGAATGTTAGATATATATTATTAAATATTAAAAATAGTTTGACTTCCATATGTAAAAATTGTTCCTAGTGTGTGTAGGATAGTGTTAATTTGTGGGGATTGCTGGTTGGTGCGGACCCGGTGGGTCCAAGGGCCTGTTTCCACGCTATATCTCTAAATTGAAATAAACTAAACTAGAAGAACAGCCCTCTATCTGACTGCTTCCCCTCTTTGGGCAGGCAAACTGGGCTTTCTATGCAGGTGCTCAGTCCTCTGTCCACACTGAGCGAGTCCCAGGGAGGAGAGTGGGGCATTGCAGGCAAGTTCTCCATCTCCGCTCCGTGGCAGGCAGGTGAGTCGGGCCTTCCTGGCTGCTCCACAATCCTCTGTCTGCAGCTGGTGGCTCAGACCCACGGCCTGCAGGGTTACATAGAAACTTAGAAAAATATAAAAACAGGTAGACGAGAAGGCCATTCGGCACCGAGCCAGCGCCACCATCAATATGATCATGGCTGATCATCTAAAATCAGTACCCCATCAGTACCCCGTTCCTGCTTTTTCCGCATATCCCTTGATTCCTTTAGCCCTAAGAGCTCCATCTAACTCTCTCTTGAAAACATCCAGTGAATTGGCCTGCACTGCCTTCTGTGGCAGAGAATTCCACAGATTCATAACTCTCTGGGTGAAGAAGTTTTTTCTCCGGAAGTGGCGGCGCTGCGTCGCAGCTGCGGCTCACCTGCAGTCCGTCTTTTTTTCTTTTTTTTTCATCCTTTCGTGTCTGTTTTTAGTTAGAATTTTGGTTTATTAGGCTGTGTTTGTGTGGGGGGGGGGGAGGGTGGGAGAAACAAGGTTTTAGTCTCTCCCTTCGGGGGGATGCGACCTTTTCTTGTCGTGTCCCCCGTCACCGTCTCCGTCTGTGCTGAGGCCTAATGGCGGAGCTGGTGGCCTCGGAGCTGTGGCGAGCGTTCAGAGCTCCAGTGTTCCAGCGGCGGCGGCGGCCCGGCTTCGGGGCTTCGGGGCTTCGGGGCTTCGGTGCTCCAGCAGTTGCTCCAGCGGGTGCTCCAGTAGCGGCCCGGCATTGGCGCTCCGGCGGCTCTCCAGCGGGTGCTCCAGCAGCGGCCCGGCTTCGGCGCTCCGGCGGCTCCGGCGGCTCTCCAGCGGGTGTTCCAGCGGCGGCCCGGCATTGGCGCTCCAGCGGCTCTCCAGCAGGTGCTCCAGCGGCGGCCCGGCTTCGGCGCTCCGGCGGCTCCGGCGGCTCTCCAGCAGCTCTCCAGCAGGTGCTCCAGCGGCGGCCCGGCTTCGGCGCTCCGGCGGCTCTCCAGCGGCTCTCCAGCAGGTGCTCCAGCGGCGGCCCGGCTTCAGAGCTCCGGCGGCTCCAGCGTTCCCGTGGTCGATCCTGGCTGGGGGCTGTGGTGGTGTTCCGGCGTTCCGGCGGCGGCGGCGGTGGCGGCCTGGCTTCGGAGGCTCGGACGCGGGCCTGGTGGACGATGACATCGAAGGCCTGGATTGCCTCAGTACAGAGGGGGAACAAGTAGGGGAAAATGACAAAGACTTTAAGACTTTTGCCTTCCACCACAGTGAGGAGGTGCTTGGTGAACTCACTGTGGTGGATGTTAAATTATGTGTTTATTGTGTGTTTTGTTTTAATTTATTACATGTTATGACTGCAAGGTAACAAATTTCGTTCAGACCGAAAGGTCTGAATGACAATAAAGGAATTCAATTCAATTCAATTCAATTCTCATCTCAGTTTTAAATGGTCTACCCCTTATTCTCAAACTGTGGCCCCTGGTTCTGGACTCCCCAACACTGTGAACATATTTCTTGTCTCTAGCATGTCCAATCCCTTAATCTATATTATTAAAAGTCTGATCTTGACCACTTCCTGTTGTTCTGTATATTGATTTTAGAAAAAACACTACCATTTACGGCTGTGAATTTTGGCCATCTTACTCAGAGTCCCCCTCCGCTGCACAGAACAAGAGGATTGTTCCCATCGATTAAAAATAAAAGAGTTATTAGTGTTTAAAAAATGTTGAGATTCTCTCTCCTGAAGGCCAGACCCCTTCCGGAGGGACTATAAAACCCAGAAGTTTTGAGTGCCTCAGTCTCTGCAAGATGGGGGAGCGAAAGGGTCACGTCTCTCAGTCTGAGCTGTGAATAACACTGAACTTTGAGTGGTTTTACTGACCTGTCAATGCTCTTAATGTGGTTTGAAAATATAGTTTGGAAATGCGAAGGCTGTGTTGCCTTTGTTGGTGGATAGGTGGAATATTGCGTTGGTGGACCAGCCCTCCCATGTGATACTGGGAACCAACGGGTCCCACTTAGTATAGTAATCTTATATGTTTCTATAAGATCCCCTCACATCCTTCTATATTCCAGTCAATACAAGCTCAGTCGACCCATTCTTTCATTATATGTCAGTCCTGTCATCCCGGGAATTAACCTGGTGAACCTATGCTACACTCCCTCAATAGCAATAATGTCCTTCCTCAAATTAGGAGGCCAAAATTGCACACTATACTCCAGGTGCGGTTTCACCAGGGCCCTGTATAACTGCAGTAGGACGTCCTTGCTCCTAAACTCAAATCCTCTCGCAATGAAGGCCAACAAGTCATTAGCTTTCTTCACTGCCTGCAGTACTGTAACTGCATGCTTACTTTCAGTGACTGATGTACAAGCACACCTAGGTCTCGTTGCACCTCCCCTTTTCCTAATCTGACACCATTCCGATAATCGAAGGTAGACACAAAAGGTTGGGGTAACTCAGCAGGACAGGCACCATCTCTGGAGAGAAGCAATGGGTGACATTTCCGGTCAAGACCCTTCTTCAGAGCTTTTTGTGTCTACCTTCGATTTAAACCAGCATTTGCAATCTTTCTTACACCATTCAGATAATAATCTGCCTTCCTGTTCTTGTTGAGGCAGAGGTTCACTTGCACTTCCTCCAACCTCATCTACTGTATCTGCTGTATATCGGCGAGACCAAGCGCAGGCTCGGCGATCGTTTCGCTGAACACCTCCGCTCAGTCCGCCTTAACCTACCTGATCTCCCAGTTGCTCAGCACTTTAACTTCCCCTCCCATTCCCAATCTGACCTTTCTGTCCTGCGCCTCCTCCATTGTCAGAATGAGGCCGAGCGCAAATTGGAGGAACAGCACCTTATATTTCGCTTGGGCGGCTTACACCCCAGTAGTATGAACATTGACTTCTCTAACTTCAAGTCGCCCTTGCTTTCCCTCTCTCTCCATCCCCTCCCCTTCCCAGTTCTCCCACCAGTCTTACTGTCTGTCTACATTCTATCTCAGCCCACTGCCGTGATATCAGTCTGAGGAAGGGTCTCGACACAAAACATCACCCATTCCTTCTCTCCAGTGATACTGAGTTACTCCAGCATTTTGTGTCTACCATTCAGATAATAATCTGCCTTCCTGTTCTTGCCACCAAAATGGAAAACCTCACATTTATCCATATTATACTGCATCTGCCATGCATCTGCCCACTCACACAACCTGTCCAAGTCACCCTGAAACCTCATAGCATCCTCCTTGCAGCTCACACTGCCACCCAGCTATTTGTCATCCGCAAACTTGGAAATGTTACGTTTAATTCCCTTGTTTAAATCGTTAATATATGTTCGAGGTAAAGGAATTGCTTGGAGGTAGTGATCATAATATGATTAGTTTTAATCTGCAATTTCAGAAGGAGATGCTTAAATTGGAAATGTCAGTGATGCAGTTGAACAAAGGGGACTGTGAAGGCATGAGAGAGGAGCTGGCCAAGGTGGACTGGAACGGGATCCAAATAGGAATGACGGTGGAACAGCAATGGCAGAAATATCTGGGCATAATCCGGAAGATGCAGGATCATTTTATTCCAAAAGGAAGAAAGATTCTAAGGGGAGTAGGAGGCAACCGTGGCTGACAAGAGAAGTTAGGGATAGAATAAAACTAAAAGAAAAGATGTATAACACAGCAAAGAGTAGCCGGAAGCCAGAGGATTGGGAAACTTTCATAGGACAACAGAAGGAAACAAAACTGGCAATACGGACTGAAAAGATGAAGTACGAAGGGAAGCTGGCCAGGAATATAAAGAAGGACGGACAGTAAAAGCTTCTTTAGATATGTTAAGGGAAAAAGAGTAGCAAAGTCAAATGTGGGTCCCTTGAAGGCAGACTCGGGTGAAATTATTATGGGTAACAAGGAAATGGCAGAAGAGTTGAACAGGTACTTTGGATCTGTCTTCACGAAGGAAGACACAAACAATCTCCCAGATGTACTGGAGGACAGAGGATCTAAGGGGGTAGAGGAACAGAAATAAATTTTCATTAGGTGAGAAATAGCATTGGGTAGGCTATATAGACTGAAGGATGATAAATCGACTGGGCCTGATGGTCTGCATCCCAGGGTCCTCAGGGAGGTGGCGCTAGAAATAGTGGACGCATTGGTGATTATTTTTCAATGTTCGATCGATTAAGGATCAGTTCCTGTGGATTGGAGGATAACTAACATTATCCCACTTTTCAAAAAAGGAGTGAGAGAGAAATGGGGAATTACAGACCAGTTAGCCTGACTTCGGTGGTGGGAAAGATGCTGGAGTCAATTATTAAAGAGGTAATAATGGGGCATTTGGATTAGTCCAAGTCAACATGGATTTATGAAAGGGAAATCATGCTTGGCTAATCTTTTGGAATTTTTTAAGGATGTGACAAGTAAAATGGATGAATGGGTTCCAGTGGATGTAGTGTATCTAGACTTTCAGAAAGCCTTTGATATGGTCCCGCACGGGAGACTGGTGACTAAAATTAAAGCACATGGTAGGGTGTTGACGTGGATAAAAAATTGGTTGGCAGTCAGGAAGCAAAGAGTGGTAGTGAACGGGTCCTTTTCAGAATGGCAAGCAGTGGCGAGTGGAGTGCCGCAAGGATCAGTGTTGGGGCCGCAACTGTTTACCATATATATTAATGATTTGGAAGAGGGATTAGGAGCAACACTAACAATTTGCGGATGACACAAAGCTGGGTGGCAGTGTGAACTGTGAAGAGGATGTTAGGAGGTTGCAGGGTGACCTGGACAGGTGAGTGGGCAGATGCGTGGCAGATGCAGTATAAAATAGATAAATGTGAGGAGATCCTCTTTGGTGGCAAAAACTAGGGGGAAAATTATTATCTCAACGGGGTTAGGTTAGGTAAGGGGGAGGTACAGCGAGACCTGGGTGTTCTTGTACACCGGTCACTGAACTTTGGCATGCAGGTACAGCAGGTAGTAAAGAAAGCTAATGGAATGTTGGCCTTCATAACAAGAGGGTTTCAGTGTAGGAGTAAAGAGAGTCTTCTGCAGTCGTATAAGGGTCTGATGAGACCACATCTGGAGTATTGTGTATAGTTTTGGTCTCTGAATTTGAGTAAGGACATCCTTGTGATTGAGGCAGTGCAGCAAAGGTTCACGAGATTGATCCCTGGGATGGCGGGACAGTCATATGAGGAAAGATTGAAAAGACTAGGCTTGTATTCACTGGAATTTAGAAGGATGAGGGGGGATCTTATAGAAACATATAAAATGATAAAAGGACTGGTCAACTAGATGCAGGAAAAATGTTCCCAATGTTGGGTGAGTCCAGAACCAGGGGCCACAGTCTTAGAATAAAGGGGAAACCATTTAAGACTGAGGTGATAAAAAACGTTTTCACCCAGAGAGTTGTGAATTTATGGAATTCCCTGCCACAGAGGGCAGTGGAGGCCAAATCACTGGATGGATTTAAGAGAGAGTTAGATAGAGCTCTTGAGGCTAGTGGAGTCAAGGGATATGGGGAGAAGGCAGGCACGGGTTATTGATAGCGGATGATCAGCCACATAAGAGATTAGTATACAAACTTAAAGCACATGGTATTGGGGGTTCAGTATTGATGTGGATAGAGAACTGGCTTGCAGACAGGAAGCAAACAATAGGAGTAAGCAGGTCCTTTTCAGAATGGCAGGCAGTGACTAGTGGGGTGCCGCAAGGCTCAGTGCTGGGACCCCAGCTATTTACAATATATATTAATGATCTGGATGAGGGAAGTGAATGCAACATCTCCAAGTTTGCGGATGACACGAAGCTGGGAGGCAGTGTTAGCTGTGAGGAGGATGCTAGGAGGCTGCAAGGTGACTTGGATAGGCTGGGTGAGTGGGCAAATGCATGGCAGATGCAGTATAATGTGGATAAATGTGAGGTTACCCACATTGGTGGCAAAAAACAGGAATGTAGGCTATTATCTGAATGGTGGCCGATTAGGAAAAGGGGAGATGCAGCGAGACCTGGGTGTCATGGTACACCAGTCATTGAAAGTAGGCATGCAGGTGCAGCAGGCAGTGAAGAAAGTGAATGGCATTCATAGCAAAAGGATTTGAGTACAAGAGCAGGGAGGTTCTACTGCAGTTGCATAGGGTATTGGTGAGGCCACACCTGGAGTATTGCGTACAGTTTTGGTCTCCTAATCTAAGCAAAGACATTCTTGCCATAGAGGGAGTGCAGAGAAGGTTCACCAGACTGATTCCTGGGATGGCAGGACTTCCATATGAAGAAATACTGGATAGACTCGGCTTGTACTCGCTGGAATTTAGAAGATTGAGGGGGTATCTTATAGAGACTTACAAAATTCTTAAGGGGCTGGACAGGCTAGATGCAGGAAGATTGTTCCCGATGTTGGGGAAGTCCAGAACAAGGGGTCACAGTTTAAGGATAAGGGGGAAGTCTTTTAGGACCGAGATAAGAAAATCACTTTTCACACAGAGAGTGGTGAATCTGTGGAATTCTCTGCCACAGAAGGTATTTGAGGCCAGTTCATTGGCTATATTTCAGAGGAAATTAGATGTGGCCCCTGTGGCTAAAGGGATCAGGGGGTATGGAGAGAAGGCAGGTACAGGATACTGAGTTGGATGATCAGCCATGATCATATTGAATGGAGGTGCAGGCTCGAAGGGCCGAATGGCCTACTCCTGCTATTTTCTATGTTTCTATGTTTCTATCGTGTTGGTTACAATGACTACAGAAGATGATGATTTTCTAGGGAACTTTCAGGAGACTCTGAGAGCACAGTAGTAGGTTCCTGATTACATATGATGTTGGGGTCTGCATGGTGTTCTGTACATTCTCCCTGTGACTGCCTGGATATTCTCTGGGTGGTCCGCTTCACCCCACAATCCAACGACATGAAGGTTTCTTGGTTAATTGGCTTCTGCAAATTGTCTGTAGTGTGTAGGGTGATCACTGGTCCACGTGGTCTTGGTGGGCTGAAGGGCCTCTTTCCACACTGTATCTCTAAGCTAAGCTGAGCTAAGACTATAAAGATTGTGGCTGCAGTGTTATATACATGTCTTGTCACATATTAGAGCAGAGGTTTAGAGGCCTCAAGAAAGCAACTACTATCATCAAAGACCCACACCACCCTGACCACGCTCTCTTCTCTGTTATTATTGGGACGGTGGAACAAGAACCTGAGAATTGTGACCTCCAGCTTCAAGATCAGCTACATCCCACATGCCACCAGGGTCTTGAACCACCCTGCACACAACCTGACTCAGCACCAAACAACTATGGACATTACACTACTAATGTTGCACTATTATACCTTGGCACCATTTAAATTCCGCGTCCCCTCTGATCTCTTCTATGGCCGCCAGCCATGAAATATTGAGGCCCAAAGTGTGTTTGAGAAGAACTGGCCATCTTGTGCACCATGACTGCTGTACGTCATCTGCTTGTTGGAGCCGAGGCAAAAATGCCTCAGGAGGGGGCAGGACCATCCAAGGCAATGGCAGAGTGGCGGCCTTGGAAAGGCTCTCTCTCTTGTGTTGTACAATATTCAATCGCCGAACTGTGGGAGACGAGAGAAGCCAAAGAACGTTCTGCCGTAGCAATGCTGCAGCCCAGGAAGCAGCTGGCAGGGACAGTTTTAATTATTTTACTTTTTTTGTAATAGTAGTATTTACCATTTTATTCAGTTGTAATTCCTTGATGTGAAAGGGTGAGATTGTTTTGTTCATTTTAACAAATGAACCCAGTGGGGAGAGAGAGGGGAAAGGGGAGAAGGGGGGGTGAGAGAAAGAAGGGGAGAGAGAGAGGAGGAGAGAGAGAGAGAGAGAGAGAGAGAGAGGAGGGAGAGAGGAGAGAGGAGAGAGAGGGAGAGAGAGAGAGAAGAGAGATAGAGAGAGGGAGAGGAGGAGAGGGAGAGGGAGAGGGAGGGAGAGAGAGAGATAGAGAGAGGGGGAGAGTGAGAGAGGGGGGGAGAGGTGAGGGGGAGGGAGGGAGGGAGAGAGAGAGAGAGAGAGAGGAGGGGGAGAGAGTGAGAGAGGGAGATAGAGAGGGGGAGAGTGAGAGAGGGGAGGAGGGAGGGAGAGGAGAGAGAGAGAGAGAGAGAGAGAGAGGGGAGAGAGTGAGAGAGGGTAGAGAGGGAGAGAGAGTGAGAGAGGGGGAGAGAGGGAGAGAGAGAGGAGAGAGAGAGGGGGAGAGAGAGAGGGAGATAGAAGGGAGAGGGTGAGAGAGAGGGAGAGAGAGAGAGAGAGAGAGAGAGGGTGAGAGAGAGGGGAGAGGGAGGGGGAGGGAGAGGGGGAGAGAGGGGAGAGGGAGAGGAGGGAGGGGGGGGAGGGAGAGGGGGAGAGAGAGGGGGAGAGAGAGAGAGACTGTCTGAGTGAAATTCACACGGTGGAAAGCCAAGGTGATACTGACACACACCGCGATGATCAGGAAGGTTGGTGTGGAGACAATTTGTTAGAATCCAGAGATACACGGCTGTGAAGCTCGGCGGACATTAACATTACCACGTCGGTTATCCTTGGTTCTAAAAACTACTGCTTATGGGTTTTTTTCCCAATGAGCCAATTAAATTCACCGGTCAGCACCGGCGACAACCTATGAGAACCATCGACCTCCTGGCGACCCACCTACGGCACGAGAATTCTCGCTACTCTCCATGGCGGCTTCATTCTAGTCGCTGCTAATTTTTCAACATGATGAAAAATTCACGCCGACTCTAATGAGGCCGCGACTAGTTTCCAGAACGCGGGAACTCCTCACGACCATGAAGGCGACTCCCCGGTAACCACCCGCGGACATGTGGCGACCATGTGGCGACTACCTAGTCTCCTGCAGTCGCCTAAAAAGTCGCAAAGTGGGACAGGCCCATTAGGAAGAAGGCTGAAAAGGGACTTCTAGGGTGGTTATCTCTGGATTGCTTCCAGTACCTCATGCTGGTGAGGCCAGGAACAGGGAGATAGGGGATCTGAACATGTGGCTGAGGGGCTGGTGCAGGAGGCAGGGATTCAGATTTATAGACCACTGAGATCCTTTCTGGGGTAGGGGTGACCTGTACAAAAGGGACATGTTACACCTTAACTGGAGGGGGACCGACGTTCTGGGAGGTAGGTTTGCAAGTGCTACACGGGTGGGTTTAAACTAGATAGTGGAGGGGAGGGATTGACAAATTGGGAGTATGAAGATGGAGTTGAAGGGGAAGAGAGTTCAGGTAAAGTTACGAAAGACTCCCGATTTAATGGGAAGGAAATTTCAAGAAGGGATAAGAAAGTAAGGTCAGGTGGAATAGGAATCGGTGTGAGAGGTGGGGTGAATACAGAATTAAAAATGTTGTATATGAATGCGCAAAGTATAAGAAATAAAGTGGACAAGCTTGCGGCTCAGTTAGAGACATGGCTGCAAGAGGGCCAGGGCTGGGAACTGAATATTCAGGGGTATTTCTGGATTTAGTGTTGTGTCATGAACTGGATTTGATAAGAGAACTCAAGGTAAAGGAACCTTTAGGAGGTGGTGACCATAATATGATAAATTCTAATCTGCAATTTGAGAGGGAGAAGGTAAAATCGAAAGCGTCGGTATTGCTGTTGAACGAAGGGGACTATGGAGGCATGAGGGAGGAGCTGGCCAAAGTTGAATGGAAAGATACACTAGCAAGGATGATAGTGGAACAACAATGGCAGGTATTTCTGGGAATAATCCAGAAGATGCAGGATCATTTCAAGAAAGATTCCAAGGAGAGTAAGAAGCAACCGTGGCTGACAAGGGAAGACAAGGACAGTATAAAACAAAAGAGAAGACGTATAACATAGCAAAGATGAGCGGGAAGCCAGAGGATTGGGAAAACTTTCAAAGATCAACAGAAGGTAACTGAAAAGGCAATACAGGGAGAAAAGATGAAGTACGAAGGCAAGCTAGCCAGGAATATGAAGGAGAATAGTAAAAGCTTCTTTAGGTATGTGAAGAGGAAAAGATTTGTTAAGACAAATATGGGTCCCTTGAAGACAGAAACAGGTGAATTTATTATGGGTAACAAGGAAATGGCCGACGAGTTGAACAGGTACTTTGGGTCTGTCTTCACTAAGGAAGACAAGAAAACAATCTCCCAGATGTACTAGGGGACAGAGGACTAGGTGATGGAGGAACTGAAGGAAATTCACATTATGCAGGAAATGGTGTTGGGTAGACTGATGGGACTGAGTCTGATAAATTCCCAGGGCCTGATGGTCTGCATCCCAGGATACTCAAGGAGATGGCTCTACAAATCGTGGATGCATCATTTTCCAATGTTCTATAGATTCAGGATTAGTTCCAGTGGATTGGAGGGGTGGCTAATTTTATCTCACCTTTCAAGAAAGCAGGGAGAGAGAAAGCAGGGAATTATAGCCCAGTTAGCCTGATATCGGTGGTGGGGAAGATGATGAAAGATGCAATAGAGGCGCATTTGGATAGCAGTAACAGGATCAGTCCAAGTCAGCATGGATTTACGAAGGGGAAATCATGCTTGACTAATCTTCTGGAATTTTTTGAGGATGTAACAAGTAAAATGGACAAGGGAGAACCAGTGGATGTAGTGTACCTGGACTTTCAGAAAACCTTTGATAAGGTCCCGCACGGGAGACTGGTGACTAAAAGCAGGGTGGGAGGAAGAGTAGTCCAGGTAGCTGTGGGAGTCAGTTGGTTTGTAGTGGATGTCGGTCAGGAGTGTATCACCTGCAATAGAGATGGTGAGGTCAAGGAATGGTAGGGAAGTGTCGGAAATGGTCCAAGTGTATTTGAGTCCACCCTGCTTCCTGTAAGAACTCCATCCCCTATTCCCAATTCCTCCGTCTACGCCGCATCTGCTCCCAGGATGAGGTGTTCCACACCAGGTCATCACAAATGTCCTCATTCTTCAGAGAACGGGGATTCCCCTCCCCCTGGTCCTCACCTTTCACCCCACCAGCTGGCACATACAACACATAGTCCTCCGCCAGTTTCGCCACCTCCAACGTGACCCCTCCACTTGCCACATCTTCCCATCTGCCCCCCTGTCTGCCTTCTGCAAAGACCGCTCCCTCCACAACTCCCTTGTCAATTCTTCCCTTCCCTCCCGCTCCACCCCTTCCCCGGGCACTTTCCCTTGCAACCGCAAGAGATGGTACACTTGTCCCTTTACCTCCCCCCTCCACACCTTTCGGGGACCCAAGCAGTCCTTCCAGGTCTGACAGAGGTTCACCTGCACCTCCTCCAACCTCATCTACTGTATCCGCTGCTCTAGATGCCAGCTGATCTATATCGGTGAGACCAAGCGGAGGATTGCCGATCGTTTCGTCGAACACCTCCGCTCGGTCCGCAAAAACCAACCCGACCTCCCGGTGGCCAGCACTTCAACTCCCCCTCCCACTCCGTATCCGACCTCTCTATGCTGGGCCTCCTCCACGGCCAAAGTGAGCAACATCGCAAATTGGAGGAACAGCACCTCATATTCCGCTTGGGGAGTCTGCATCCTCTGGGCTTGAACATTGAATTTTCTCAATTCTGTTAACCCTTGCTGTCTCCTCCCCTTCCCACCTTTCCCTCGGCCCTCGGGCTCCTCCTCCTCCTTTTTCCTTTCTTCTCCCCGACCCCCCCCACCTCCCATCAGTCTGAAGAAGGGTTTCAGCCTATCTCCTTCGCTCCTTAGATGCTGCTGCACCCGCTGAGTTTCTCCAGCCTTTTGTGTACCCTTGGGGGTAGGGTATTGACATGGATAGAAAATTGGTTGGCAGACAACGAGTAGGGATTAACGGGTCTTTTTCAGAATGGCAGGCAGTGACTAGTGGGGTACCGCAAGGCTCGGTGCTGGGACCGCAGCTATTTACAATATACATCAATGATTTAGATGAAGGAATTAAAAGTAACATTAGCAAATTTGCTGGGTGGCAGTGTGAACTGTGAGGAGGATGCTATGAGGATGCAGGGTGAATTGGACAGGTTGGGTAGTGGGCAGATGCATGGCAGATACAGTATAGTGTGGATAAATGTGAGGTTATCCACTTTGGTGGCAAGAACAGGAAGGCAGATTATTATCTGAATAGTGTCAAGTTGGGAAGAGGGAAGTACGTGACCTGGATGTCCTTGTACATCAGTCACTGAAAGTAAACATAGAGGTACAAAAGGCAGTGAAGAAAGTTAATGACATGTTGGCCTTCATAATGAGACGAGTTGAGTACAGGAGCAAAGAGGTCCTTCTGCAGTTGTACAGTGCCTTGGTGAGATCGCACCTGAGACCGGTAAGCTTTAAAATCAAGCGCGGGGATTGTTTTTTTCAGAGGCCCACAGGAGCCGTTGGAAGAGAAGGAGGGGGAGGAGCGACACCCGACCGGTAAGCTTTAAAATCAAGCGCGGGGCTTGTTTTTATCTAAATCCAAACCTTCCATTTGGAGAAGTGGGGTTTTTTTTAGGAAACCGCTGATTGGTGGGAAGTGGACCGGGGTAAACAGCTGATTTACAGTCAAATTTTAGCAGTTTGTAGTGATTTTATATTGTGTTGATATTGTATCCTGTGTAAGGGGGGGGAATGAAGGCAAGGGCAGTGTACTGTTCTGGATGTCAGATGTGGGAGGTCAGGGAATCTGATAGCCCTCCAGACGTACACATCTGCACCAGGTGTGTCGAGATGGGGCTCCTAAAGGACTGTGTTAGGAACCTGGAGCAGCAGCTCGATGACCTCCGTCTGGTCAGGGAGAGTGAGGTTGTCATAGAGAGGAGCTACAGGGAGGTAGTCACTCCCAGACCACAGGAGGCAGACAAGTGGGTCACAGTTAGGAAGGGCAAGGGGCAGAGGCAGGGGCTAGAGAGTACCCCTGTGACCGTACACCTGGAAAATAGGTACTCGGGTTTGAGTACGATTGGAGGGGACAGCCTAGCTGGGGGCAGCAACAGCGGCCGGGCCTCCGGCACAGAGACCGGCCCTGATAATCAGAAGGGTAGCAAAAAGAGGAGGGCAATTGTAATAGGGGACTCTATAGTTAGGGGGTCGGATAGGCGATTCTGTGGACGCAGTCGGGAGACCCGGATGGTAGTTTGCCTCCCTGGTGCCAGGGTCTCGGATGTGTCAGAACGTGTCCAAAAGATTCTGATAAGGGAGGGAGAGGAGCCTGATGTTGTGGTACACAAAGGTACCAATGACATAGGCAGAAAAAGTGACGAGGTCCTGAAGGGAGAATTTAGGGAGTTGGGGGGAAAGTTAAGGAGAAGGACCAAAAGGGTAACGATTTCAGGATTACTGCCTGTGCCGCGTGACAGTGAGAGTAGGAATGAAATGAGTGTGGAGGATAAATGCGTGGCTGAGGGACTGGTGCAGTGGGCAGGGATTCAAGTTTCTTGATCATTGGGACCTCTTTTGGGGAAGGCATGATCTGTATACAAAGGACGGGTTGCACTTGAACCCGAGGGGGACCAATATCCTGGCAGGGAGATTTGCAAAGGCTACTGGGGAGACTTTTAAACTAGAAAGGCAGGGGGGAGGGACTCGGGTAGAGGGGGCTAGGGGTCAGGGTGTGGGGCAAGAGGCAGAGAAGGGAAGCACTCGGACACAAAATGTAGGCGAGAAAGATGAAAAATATAATAGACAGAGAATAAGGGATGGTGGGTTTCTAAAATGTGTATATTTTAATGCTAGGAGCATTGTAAGTAAGGTGGATGAACTTAGAGCCTGGATTGACACCTGGAAATATGATGTTGTGGCAATCAGTGAAACATGGTTGCAGGAGGGCTGTGATTGGAAACTAAATATTCCAGGATTTCGTTGCTTCAGGTGTGATAGAATTGGAGGGACCAGAGGGGGATGTGTTGCATTGCTTGTCAGAGAAGATATTACAGCAGTGCTTTGGCAGGATAGATTAGAGGGCTCATTTAGGGAGGCTATTTGGGTGGAACTCATAAGTGGGAACGGTGTAGCAACACTTTTAGGGGTGTACTATAGACCGCCAAATGGGGAGCGAGAACTGGAAGAGCAAATATGTAAGGAGATAGCAGATATTAGTAGTAAGCACAAGGCAGTGATTGTGGGAGATTTCAATTTTTCAAAAATACTGGGAAACACATTCTGTAAATAGGCTGCATGGTTTGGAGTTTGTAAAATGTGTGCAGGATAGTTATTTGCAGCAGTACATAGAGGTATCGACCAGAGAAGGGGCAGTGCTGGACCTCCTGTTAGGAAATGAGGCAGGTCAGGTGACGGAGGTATGCGTTGGTGAGCACTTCGGGACCAGTGATCACAATACCATTAGTTTCAATATAATTATGGAGAGAGTCAGAACTGGACCTAGGGTGGAGATTTTTGATTGGAGAAAGGCTAACTTTGAGGGAATGCGTAAGGATTTTAAAGGAGTGAATTGGGACACTTTGTTTCATGGGAAGGATGTAGAAGAGAAATGGAGGACATTTAAAGGGGAAATTGTAAGAGTACAGAATCCTTATGTCCCTGTTAGGTTGAAAGGAAATAGTAAAAATTGGAAAGAGCCATGGTTTTCAAGGGAAATTGGACACTTGTTTCGAAAAAAGAGAGATATCTACAATAATTATAGGAGGCATGGAGTAAATGAGGTGCTAGAGGAGTATAAAGAATATAAAAAGAATCTTAAGAAAGAAATTAGGAAGGCTAAAAGAAAATATGAGGTTGCTTTGGCAAGAAAGGTGAAAGTAAATCCAAACGGTTTCTACAGGGAATTCTATCCCTCGTTATAGCAAAAGGATAACGAGCGATAAAATTGGACCATTAGAGAACCAGAATGGACAGCTATCTGCAGAGCCAAAAGAGATGGGGGAGATATTGAACAATTTATTTTCTTCGGTATTCACCAAGGAGAAGGATATTGAACTCTGTGAGGTAAGGGAAAACAGTAGAGTAGCTATGGAAACTATGAGATTCAAAGAGGAGGAAGTACTGACACTTTTGAAAAATATAAAAGTGGATAAGTCTCCAGGTCCTGACAGGATATTCCCTAGGACATTGAGGGAAGTTAGTGTAGAAATAGCAGGAGCTATGACAGAAATATGTCAAATGTCATTAGAAACGGGAATAGTGCTGGAGGATTGGCGTACTGCGCATGTTGTTCCATTGTTTAAAAAGGGTTCAAAGAATAAACCTAGCAAATATAGACCTGTTAGTTTGACGTCAGTGGTGGGTAAATTAATGGAAAGGATACTTAGAGATAATATATATAAGCATCTGGATAAACAGGGTCTGATCAGGAACAGCCAACATGCATTTGTGCCTGGAAGGTCATGTTTGACAAACCTTGAATTTTTTGAAGCGGTAACTAGGGAAATTGATGAGGGTAAAGCAGTGGATGTTGCCTATATGGATTTCAGTTTGACAAGGTTCCCCATGGAAGGTTGGTTAAGAAGGTTCAATCTTTGGGTGTTAATGGCGGAATAGCAAGATGGATTCAACAGTGGCTGAATGGGAGATGTCAGAGAGTAATGGTGGATGGCTCTTTGTCAGGTTGGAAGCCGGTGACCAGTGGGGTGCCTCAGGGATCTGTGTTGGGTCCACTGTTGTTTGTCATGTACATCAATGATCTGGATGATGGGGTGGAAAATTGGATAAGTAAGTATGCAGATGATACTAAGATAGGTGGTGTTGTGGATAATGAAGTCGATTTTCAAAGTCTACAGAGAGATTTGGGCCATTTGGAAAAGTGGGCTGAAAGATGGCAGATGGAGTTTAATGCTGTTAAGTGTGAAGTGCTACATCTTGGCAGGACAAATCAAAATAGGACGTACATGGTAAATGGTAGGGAATTGAGGAATGCTGTGGAACAGAGGGATCTAGGAATAACTGTGCATAGTTCCCTGAAGGTGGAATTGCATGTAGATAGGGTGGTAAAGAAAGCCTTTGGTGTGCTGGCCTTTATAAATCAGAGCATTGAAATATAGGAGTAGGGAAGTAATGTTAAAATTGTACAAGGCATTGGTAAGACGAATTCTGGAGTGTGGTGTACAATTTTGGTCGCCTAATTATAGGAAGGATGTCAACAAAATAGAGAGAGTACAGAGGAGATTTACTAGAATGTTGCAGGGTTCCAGCAACTATGTTGACAAGTTAGGATCTTTATTCTTTGGAGCACAGCTTGATTGAGGTCCATTGATAGGGAGGGTAGGGAAGATTCAAAAAGAGGGCATGACATGAGAATTAAGGGACAGAGTTTAGGGGTAACGTGAGGGGGAACTTCTTTACTCAGAGGGTGGTGGCTGTGTGGAATGAGCTTCCAGCAGAAGTGGTGGAGGCAGGATCGATTTTAACAATTAAAAGTAAAGTGGATAGGTATATGGACGTGAAGGGAATGGAGGGTATGGTCTGAGTGCAGGTAGATGGGACTAGGGGAAAACAAATGGTCGGCACGGAATGGAAGGGCCGAGAGGGCCTGTTTCCATGCTGTAATTGGTATATGGTTATATGGTTATATGGTTATTGTGTGCAGTTTTGGTCTCCAAATTTGAGGAAAGACATTCTTTCTATTGAGGGAGTGCAGCGTAGGTTCACCAGGTTAATTCCCAGGATGGCGGGACTGTCATATGATGAAAGAATGGTGCGACTGGGCTTGTATTCACTGGAATTTAGAAGGAGGAGAGGGGATCTTATAGAAACATATAGAATTATCATGGGATTGGGCACGGTGGATGCAGGAATTATGTTCCCAATGTCATGGGCCACAGTTTAAGAATAAGGGGTAGGGAATTTAGAACTGAGATGATGAAAAACCTTTTCACACAGAGTTGTGAATTTGTGGAATTCTCTGCCTCAGAAGGCACTGGAGGCTGATTCACTGAATGCATTCAAAAGCGAGTTAGATAGAGCTCTTAGGGCTAACAGAAGGGGTATGGGGAGAAGGCAGGAGCGGGGTACAGATTGTGGATGATCAGCCATGATCACATTGAATGGTGGCGCTGGCTCGAAGGGCCGAATGGCCTACTCCTGCACCTACTGTCTATGTGTCTATGAACTTTGGTCTTTTTCTCTGGAACTGTGATGCTACAATGCTGAGAAACTGTATTCTACGTTCCATATTCTCATAAGTACATGAGTCACAGGAGCAGAACCAGTGCATTCGGCCGATCAAGTCTGCTCTGGCAATCAATCATGGCTAATCTATATTTCCCTCTCAACCCCATTCTTCTGCCTTCTCCCCATAACATACGACTCCCTTACTAGTCAATAACCTGTCTGGTCATTCGTATTTCACTGCACCTTAATTGGTACATGTGACAATAAACTGACCTTGAAACCTTGAACCTGTCAATCTCCACTTTAACAATACCGAATGACTTGGCCCTTTTAGCCGTCTGTGGCAATGAATTTCACAGATTCACCACCCTCTGATGAAAGAAATTCCACCACTTCTCCTTTCTAAAGGTGCGTCCTGTTATTCTGAGGCTGTGACCTCTGGTCCCAGACTCTCCCACTAGTGGAAACATCCTCTCTACATCCACTCTATCCAGGCCTTTCGCTATTCGGTAAGTTTCAATGAGGTTTCCTCTCATCCTTCCAAACTCCAGTGAGTGCAGACCCAGCGCCATCAAACGCTCATCATATGTTAACCCACTCATTCCTGGGATCGTTCTACTGTTTCCTCTTCACCTGTTATACAAGTATGGCTTGCTTGTCTTTAAGCATGGTGTTACCTGGTGCCATTGATAGAATGTAAACAAATGCTTTTCACTGTATCTTGGTCCACGTGACATTAACAAACCTAAAATTAAACTTATCATACAGTACAACTCAATATTCTGGTGGACGTTGCTAGTTGCCTGAATCACAAATAACTCCAGTGCAGCCAAGAATCTAACCTATCTATTCTTGATGTGTAGTACAAGGTGAGAGGTGATGAGAAGCATTAAATGAAGCTCAATAATATAGCTTCATTGTAATCATACCTTTCCGCTATAGCACGCAACAAAAACATTTTTCAATGTACACGTGTAAACTAAACTATACTAAACTAAACTAAACTGAATAAATAATCTAGGAAATAAAATCCTGAAGCTGTGATTTCGCTGGACGTCGAGGGAGATTTCCAGACTGACTAAAACTTAATAAACTTAACAATTCTGACTAAACAAAGTATAAAAGATGCCATGATGATGACGCTCATGCATGTTAAGCTATAATGTATTATGATAAAGGAAGTTTATTTAGGGAAGTGTGAGAAAATGCATAACATTTGAGGTTACCTCTCTGAATGTTTGGGTGTTTCCAGTATTTCCATAGTTACATCAATTTTACAAGAACTTTGCTTTTGTCTGAATGATTCACAACAGACTTGACGACAAACAAGGACTTAAATTGTTAATTCTGTGCAGCCCGAGATTCCATTCGGAACTTTCTTTTTTTTTGAAAAAAATCTGTTTTTCTTTAACTTTCAGTTCATTTAGTTGGGTGGTTTTTTGTTCTTTTGCTCGAGTTGAAAAAAGATAGACACAAAATTGGAGTATCTCTCTCTGGAGAGAAGGAATAGAGTTTCTCAGACTTACCCGAAAATGCCTTTCTTCGCTCCATCTTTTTCCAGCATTTTGTTTATATATATATATATATATATATATATTTGGGAAGTTTCTCTTGCATTCTGGAGCGAAGGACATTTCGGGTAAGTCTGAAGAAGGGTTACATAGAGACCGGCTGCTTCATTCCTCTGAGTGTCCAGCTGCTGTCTGTGTGGTATATTGAATGTGTGTGTATTTTCAGGAGCTGCTTCATTCCTCTGAAGTGGTGGCCAGCTGGACTCTATGATTTAGGTGTATCTGTGTGTGTGTGACCTGGTATTATTTATGTGGCCAGCTGCTGTCTGTGTGTACCCTGATCTCTATGTATCAATATTCACTGTTCTGTGTGTATGTGTGTGTGTGTGTATGTGTGTGTGTGTGTCTCTCTCTCTCCCTCTCTGTCTATCTGTGTATCACTGCTTTTCCTCTGAGTGGTGTGCTGTTTGTGTTTTCTCTCTCTATGTGTGTGTGTGTGTATGTGGTGTGTGTGTCTTTCTCTCTCCCTTCTCTGTCTATCTGTGTGTATCTGTGTGTAAAAAGCTGCTGTCTGTGTGTACTAATAAAAAGATTTGCAAAAAAAGTAAAAAAACTAAAACAACAAGAAATGCTTGGTTACTGGAGGAAGCGCTGAGAAAGGATGGAGATGTTATTTTAACATTGTTGCATTAAGGTTGGCTCAAGAGAAGAGAGGAACTTGCTAAAGAGGAACCTAAGCAATGGTGGGAACATTACACACTTGATCATAAACTTGCAGACAGAATTGGAGCAGCACGGTGGCGCAGTATCGGTTAGAATTTCTGCCTTACAGCGCCAGGGTTCACAGCGCCAGGTCCGGACTATGGCTGCTTGTCTGTACGGAGTTTGTACATTCTCCCCGTGACCTACATGGGTTTTCTGCGAGATCTTTGGTTTCCTCCCACACTCCAAAGACATACAGGTTTGGAGGTTAATTGGCTTAGTATAATTGTACATTTTTCCTAGTGTGAGTAGAAAAGTGTTAAGGGCCTGTCCCACTAATGCGTTCTTGGCTCGCAAATTACGCAACCTCATGGTCGCTTGAGGCGTACGGGCACTGTATGGCCGCGCAGGGCCAGTCCCAGTTAGAAGCGCGGAGGGGTATGGAGTTGTGCGGGGCCAGTCCCGACATCGCGCGGGGCTCCGAAATTCTTGCAGTGAACAACATCTTTGCGCGCCAATGGCCTGTCGCGGAACTGACAGCCAAAGTGGGACAGGCCCATCTTGGCACGACGCAGTGTCTCACCTCCAACAGCAGCAAAGCAGGCAAACGATCGCCAAACTCGGCCTGAGGCTCACGGCCGTTGCGGTCCGGATCTGCCCCCACTTCTACTCCCAGAGCGGGGTCAAGAAAATTGAAGATAGACACAAAATGCAGAGAAGCAATGGGTGACATTTCGGGTTTAGACCCTTCTTTTCAGACTGAAGAAGAGTCTCGACATGAACCGTCACCCATTGCTTCTCTCCAGAGATGCCGCCGGTCCCGTTGAGTTACTCCAGCTTTGTGTTCATCTTCAAAAGACGTCACTCGCTCCAGACGGCTGTGCGTACTCATGTAATCGCGCCTGACCTTAGCTCGACCGTCTCGGCTCAACGCGACCACGAGGTCGCGTAATATGCGTGCCATGGACAGATAAGTGGGCAGTTAGTGTGCGGATGTTGCTGGTCAGTGTGGACTGTATCTTAATACCAAATTAATTTAAACTAATTGAATACAAATTAGGGCGGACTGAAGGGCCGGTTCCTTGTAACAGTACAGCAGAGGAACATAACCTTCAACCCATGATGACTGTACTGACCATAATGATAATTTAAACTAATCTGATCTGCCTGTACATGTGTTATATCCCAGTATATCCAGCCTGTTCATGTGAGAGTCTAATTTTTTCTTAAATATTGCGATCGTATCTGTTTCCAACACCAGTAATCGCAAGTTCCAGGTCCCACACTCTCTGAGTAAAAAATCTCGCACCGCACATCTCCTTTAAACTTTGCCCCTCTCACCTTAACGTATGCCCCCTAGTCTTTAACATTTGCACTCCATGGAAAAAAACACCATTCCACATAATTTTACACACTTTTATCAATCCTCAGATTCTGATCATACAGAGAAACAAAGACAAGTTCATGCAGTTTGGAGACCAAGCCCTGTAGACAGCACCCAGGTTGACAATGTCTGGCTTCTGGCAATCTTTGCTGGAGTATGTGATGTCATTAAGACTAGAGTCAAGAGGCAGGCCATGGAGCAGTGGTTGGGTGGGGTGTAGAGCTACGGTGATTAGGATCATGGCCAACAACCTGTTGTTGCTGGGGGCACAGAGAAGATTATCGGGATTGGGGGCTGATGCCGGGGATTTGCCAGGGACTCGTGGAGTGATGCTGGTGGAGAGAAAAGCGCAGACTTGGTGGGAAGAGGGCGTGGATCAGTTGTCACCTAAAGCCCGGCGGTGATCAATGATTCAATGATACTTTATTGTCACCTGCACCTAGGTACAGTGACCTGCTTTGTTTCACATACAACCCAGTAGACCTCACCTGGGCAGCAACTCAAGAGTCGCCACATTTCCGGCATCGGCAAAGTTACAAAAAGTTAATTGAACAGCAGCAGCAAACATGGCCGCACGTGACCATAGGCAGCTCCTCGCCCCATCCTCCCTTCGTTCTCAGCAAGGCCAGTCCTGGTCCCCCTAGCTCTTGACAGTCCCCCTGAGCCCTTTTCCACCTGGCGCCGTGACTCGCGGATGGCCAGCTTGGCCAGGCCCAGGAGCAACCCAACCAGGACATCCTCGGTCCTACCCTCTCCCCTACGCACAGGGTGTCCAAAGATGAGGGTGGTGGGTGTGAAATGCAGCCAGAAGGCAAGGAGCAGCCCCTTTAGATAATGGAACAGGGGCTGCAGCCTCACACACTCCATATACACGTGGTACACAGACTCTTCCAGTGTGAGTTGGTGGTGAATTTCTCTGCCTTGGCATGGGGTTGTGGCCAGTTATTGCAGGAATTTATTGGAGTTAGATGAACATTTGGAAGATTGAGCAGGGTCCCAGGAGGCCGCGGCCCTTTTGCCACCAAACTCAAGATCATGGCTTCAGGAAGAGCCCTCTGTCTGTTGGACCTGGCGGACCGCTGGCCTGGGATGGGGAGCCTGCAGAGCCGGCCCCCGCTCGACACCCAGACACTAGAGACCGAGAGGATGGAGCCGACGATGACAATGGATGCGACGGGCGAGGAGCGAAGGGGTGGGGAGAGGGACACGGTGTCCAAGGAAGGAGATGGCTGGAGGCCTACAACAGCCTGGGACTCGGCTAGACTTTGAAAATGGCACCAAAACTTCCATGCGGGACCAGTAGACTATTTCTGTACACTTGCTAATCAGGGATCGGGGGATATGACCATACTCTACTGGACTGTTTGTAAGAAAAATTATTTCACTGTGTTAGCACTTTGCACACGTGAATATAAAAGAACCATTGAATTTGTGGAACTAATGACCAAGTGAAGCTAGGATTTGGCGCAGAACAGACATGACTGTACTGAATGGCGGGAAAATCGCAAGAGGCCTATTCCATGGCCTATTCCGGCCCCTATTGTCTTGTGAGGCTGCTGCTCTATTAAATCATGCAACATAAGGAACAAAGGAAGAAGTTAAAGGACCTGCAACTATTTCATGTGTCTTGCAATGGCGTAAAACAATTACAAATATTTTCATATGTAAGTCACCGTGGTGATATCAACTTGGGCAACAGTAGGTAGCAGTAGGTAAAAAAAAAAAAATTATACAAGGCATTAGTAAGACCAATTCTGGAGTATGGTGTACAATTCTGGTCGCCTAGTTATAGGAAGGATGTCAACAAAATAGAGAGAGTACAGAGGAGATTTATTAGAATGTTGCCAGGGTTCCAGCAACTATGTTACAGAGAAAGGTTGAACAAGTTAGGTCTTTATTCTTTGGAGCGCAGAAGGTTAAGGGGGGACTTGATTGAGGTCTTTAAAATGATGAAAGGGATAGACAGAGTTGACGTGGATACGTTTTTCCCATTGAGGGTAGGGAAGATTCAAACAAGAGGGCATGACATGAGAATTAAGGGACAGAAGTTTAGGGGTAACGTGAGGGGGAACTTCTTTACTCAGAGGGTGGTGGCTGTGTGGAATGAGCTTCCAGCAGAAGTGGTGGAGGCAGGATCGATTTTAACATTTAAAAGTAAAGTGGATAGGTATATGGACGTGAAGGGAATGGAGGGGTATGGTCTGAGTGCAGGTAGATGGGACTAGGGGAAAACAAATGGTCGGCACGGACTGGAAGGGCCGAGAGGGCCTGTTTCCGTGCTGTAATTGTTATATGGTTATATGGTGTTATATGGTAGCAGCAATAATGGAAAATGTACCAAGGTGACAGTGGTTTGGAAATGAGGAATTCCCCTGCAAAGCCCACTGGTGAAGATTACTTGATCCAGAGAGACTCTAGCAGCTCATTGAACCTTTAGCAGCTGATGGATCTATGGTCCTTGGGATAGGAAAGCGGCATCTGGAATGCGTATGGCCTTTAAAATATCATCACCCCTCATCCTCCTGTGCTTCCAGGAGTAATATCTGAGCCTGCTCAACCTCACTTAAAGACTATGACAATAACTTTACCAACTACACTAGTCCCACCTGCCTGCATTTGGCCCATATATACCTGTAAACCTGTCTTATCCCTGTAACTGTCTAAAATTTTTTTTAACGTTGAGATCATACCTGTCTCAACCACACCTCTATAAGATCACCCTCATCCTCCTGCGCTCCATGGAATAGGGCTCCAGCCTGCTCAACCTCTCCCTATAGCTCAGACTCTCGAGTCCTGGCAACATCCTCGTAAATCTTCTCTGCACCCTTTCCAGCCTGACAACATCTTCCCTGTAACATGGTGCCCAAAACTGAACACAATACTCTAAATGCAGCCTCAACAACGTTTCATACAATTGCAACATGACCTGATTTACTGTAAGGGTCTTGCTAATTCACCTGCCAACCTCAGCAGGTGAAGCTCAATGTTAACCATGAAATTACCCTATACTTTCATGGGTAAAGCGAAAAGCTTCACCTGTTAAGCGTTTCTCCTTGGTCCACATCCATTCCACATCCTTCTTCAACGGGAATTAAAAGAGCAAATATGTAAGGAGATTGCACGCTTTGCAAAAGTAATAAATGTCGTAGATGGGGATTTTAACTTTCCCTAACAAGTCTGGGATTGTCATCGTGTCAAGGGCAATGATAGGGTGGAGTTCATCATCATATGTAATCAGGGACGTTTTCACCCTGCTGTAAAGCAGCAACTCTACCACAGAACCACTGAGGTACTTTAAATAAATACATTTTGGAATTAAAATGAATAAGTATGTCAGAGCACTAGTGTACCAAAAGTGTTGGCAGAACCCTGAACCCTGAAATGGTAATCATTGGAATGTAATAAGAGGAAATGCGTGACTTGTGGAGTATTTACGTCCAGCAACATCTGTGTAGGGACAGACATTTAACGTCAGATCAATGACCTTTCATTAGAAATCAATAGATGAAAACTGCTGCTGCTGCAAATCTGAAATAAAAACAGAACACTTGAAATCGGCAGAAGTTCCAAATATTCAGTGGTTTTGAAACACTTTTTACTTTTGAAACACTTTGAGATGTTCCATAGAACTTTAATCAACTATTCTTTACAATTGAGTTCAGCCTTTACTGTTCCGCATCATCTGTTCATTATGACCATTAACTATGGAAAGGGGGGCAGTTGGAACTTCATCACAATGGAATTGTTCCCCAACCAATAAATAGCAGCGACATCTGAAGGTCCTGCACTCAGACTCTGCTGTGTGTCAGTAAACAGCGGGGATGATTTTCTCCTCTTGGCTTGCGTACCTGATGGCCGCTGTGAAGGTGAAGCAACCACACTCCCTGACGATGGGGAAGACGTACCGGGTGCAAGTAGTGAACAGCACAACACCACTCCAGCAGCAGCAATCCATGCATTGGAGAGTGGAGAAAACACAGCAGTTGGAGACGATGCAAAAATGCCTCAGGAGGTGGCAGGACCATCCAAGCCAATGGCAGAGGGTCAGCCTGAAAAAGGCTCTCTGTCTTTTGTTGTACAATATTCATTAGCCAAACTGTGTCTGCCGAGGCAATGCTGCAGCCCAGGAAGCAACGTGACAGCGTGGAGCAACTGGCAGGGACAGTGACCGACACAGAAGCACCAACAATCGGGGAGAGCAGCATCAACAGCGCTCCACTTTCAAGCACCACCACGTTTGAGCACCCAAAACGGAAACCCGCCATCCTCCACCCCCCATGGCAAAGCAGACATCAGTGCTCAAAGGAACAGTGAAGCAAAGGATCCGGTAGCAATGTATTGCAATTGGATTCAGCACATGGAGACCCGGCGCGAATACTTCCATATATAAGCCAAAGAGATGGTCAATGGAGAAAATGAGAGTGCTATCTTGTTTCCGTATCGCAGCTAATATGTTTTAATTTGTTTATGTTTCTTGGAATAGTAACATAAGTAATTGTAATAATATATTTTACTTTGGAGTCACATTAGTGACTACGTGAAGAAGCCTCACCAGAGCGCCTGCACGTCATTACGTCAGACGCGTTTGGCGCACCGACAGGCTAGATAGCGCAGCTCCACCAGCGGTAAGTAAAACACCCACAGGTAAGTGTTGTAAACTTTCTGCGGTTTACTAGGTCCCGTAAGGCTGGTTACAGGAGCCAGCAGGGACACTTCCAAAGGGAAAATATTAAAACAGAGAAAGTAAGGCGAGTGTCGCCTATAAAGGCTGCGGTCAGCGGGTGTACGCCGGCTTTTGAGATGCCAACGCCAGCGGCAGCAACTCCGGTGCTTTAGAGCACTGTGGCCACTCCTGTCAGGAGGCAGGCCAAGAGTAAATTGTCCAGGCCTGTCAACTCTGATGAGTGAGGCCAGAAAGACTTTCCCCCTTCCAAAAAGGTTGGTGACGATTGGACAATGTGGAACACCTCATAGATCAACCAGGAGGTGTTCCAGCTGGGGTTATACCCCAGGGTCCCCAGCAGCTTTCAGCAGCAACCTCTAGTAGAGGTCCGTATAGCAACAGAGCTGTACACATATGAAGAAATGGCCTACGAGTCTGCATGGGGATCCATAACGGCAGTGCCTTGTTTAGGGCTGCATGTTATCTCCCGTGAGCATGAGCCGGGAGAAGCCAGGGCAGTATGAATCTGACTCTGAAGTTTGGTGTCACTGCTTATGTGCATACACCAAAGCACATGAGCTATGCTCCAGGTGTGCCAGATGTGGCCAGCAAATGTGCCATACCGGCGGGAGCTGGTGAAGTCATGGATGACAATCTGGCCAGCAATTTGATTATATGGCCTCTCACCAGCTTCAGGACTCCATAATGGAGGAAACCTCGCAAGAGATATCAGACACCTGTTAACTGTGCATCGCTCGAAAGGTTGCATCATGAGGGCGCATGAGTTAAGGCCGCAGAAAGTCCTAAAAACTGGTTGGAGCAGGAATAATGGCTGGGCAAATGGTACAAGGGCACCACTATCAAAACACAACGGCATATGGACCCTACTGTCTAATGCCCATTTTGAACATTAATTATTCACAAAATAGCCATCAAGCCTATGCTCAACCCACGGTTCACAGCCTTGCGCAGATCCTCTAATATCCAGGAAAAGACCTGGACGATGAGGCAAAAACAATCGGCCTCATCAAGACTCATCCTGAGACCAGGATGCCGCCTCAAAAACCATACCCTTTCAGAACGGGAAGGGGTAATTGAACTAGAGATGATGGTGCAGGTCAAGGACCAAGCTGGGCGACCCCAGCTACACGTATCGTTCCTCGGGGTTTTGGTTAAGATCAGGTGTAGCATCTGTGTTTATCAGTTTAATATCTGATACGTCCCTTACCTAGGGACAAAAACATTGGCACGCTCTAATGCACACCCCAAACAGGGCCAGGAGACAGAGGAATCCAGCAACCATGGAGGTACAGGTACTGGACTAGTCCCGGATATATCCTCTAAAGGTCAGTCACCGGTCGGGGGTATGTTGCAATTGTTCTATGATACATGGTGCTGCATAACATCAGATCTATTTATACTGGACTGTATCCGGGGGTCTCGAATGGGGTTTATCTCGGAAGTACATCCATCCGTACAAACTACACCTAGTCGGGTATTGGGTTTTAAATAACAGAAACTCTACAGGTGAATGATGAAATTGGAATTATTCCAAAAAAGGGGTAATGGAAAGGACGGCATATCAGCCTCTACAATTTGTGTCCATTATTCCCCAGGCAAAAGATCGATGGTGGGTGTAGAGTCATTCTGGACCTAACCAGACTTGACTCCAGTATAAACATTTAAAAAACTACAATTTCAGTGCTGCTAAGCAACTGGTATCAAAAGGGTGTTATATGGCAACCATAGATCTGAAAGATGCATATCATTTAGTACCAATACCGTAGATACTTGAATTTAGTTGGATGAGTCAGCTGTGGCAATTTAAATTTTTTGTTCAATGGGTTATTTACAAAATTGTTGAAACCACTATCAGGGCTACTCCGCGCTCACAGTCGCATTGTAATGGACATACTTGGATGATGTTTCTCATCATAGGTAAACTCGGGAAGCAGCTGAGGAATAGGGTTCAGTTACCAAACACCTGTTTGAGAGATTAGGTTCCTCACCCATCTAATTAAATCCAAATTAGTACCATCTAGAATGATTGGCTAGTTGGGGTTCATCTTTGATTTAACTAACATGTCAGTACTTTGCCTACGGCCAAAACCGTTGAAATTATGAAGGCCTGTAGCAATCTGGTAGATGAACAACAACCCTCCATCCGATGAGTAACCAATATTATTGGTAAATTAGTGGCGGGTTTTCCCTGCAGTACAGTTCGGACCTCTGCACTTTCAGAATGTCATAACGGCTCGGTACGAGGGCTTGACTGAGGCCTGAATATTAGAATGGATGAAGAAATATATATAATAAATCATGCCTATATCTCCAATGACGGATTAATGATTAACACTCCATTCGCTTTCATATTTTCTTCATTATTTATCTCTATTTTTTCCTACTTTACAAAAAAATTAAAAAAGCGTATAGAAGCATATAGTCTCAAATTTTAATATTAATAATAATATCAATATTATTAATATCACGAAAATATATAATGATGTAATTTCATTTATGTAAAACATTGTAATTTTCATAAATATGTTTCTATAATAAAAAATATTTAACAAAAAAAAAAAAAGAATGGGCAACGAGCTAAATAACAAGCACTAAAAGAACATGCAGGTCATTCAATAGACCAATGCAGTTGTCAGCCAAAGCTATCGCTGAGTTGCGGTGATAGATAACTAATGTCTCACGATGTACTAGAGACATTTGCCTCAATAACCTTCAGTTTACAATCTGATGTGATTGCTTCGGGGTGGGGAGCCACTGATACCAAGTCTAGCTGCGGCGGCAGATGGAATGTGGAAGAGGCATGCGATAAACTATGTAGAATTGCTGGGTGCATTCTATGGCCTAAAAGCATTCTGCTCAATAATGCATGATTTGCATGTGCAGGTTCAGAATGACAATACCACAGCTGTTGCATATCAATCACATGCGTGGAATTAGGTCATTATTATGTGACAATCTGGCTAACCTCATCTGGCACTGGTGCATTATGAGAAACATCTGGGTCTCAGATATCTACCTACCAGGTAGAGATAATGTGAAAGCGGCAGACACCAGGTCACATAAATTCAATGACAACACAGAAGGGATGCTGAATCCAAAAGTTTCAAAATGATTGTCAGCCGGTATGGATTGCCAGACATAGATCTGTTGCATCCGGGTTAAATCACTAGTTACCTAAATACGTCTCATGGGAACCGGTTCCAGGGGCAGTAGCGGAGGATGCATTCTCGCTACATTAGGGACGTACTTTTTCCCCATTCTGACTCATCAGTCAATGTCGCACCAAAATAGAGCACAACTACGCTTAGGCGTTTGGTAGATCCTAACTGGTCCACACAGCCATGGTTCCCATTGGTTCTGAGACTGATGACACACCCCTTCATGACTATCCCCAAATGCAGCAACTTGTTGGTTCACCCTGGGACAGGAGGAGAGTTCCCCTTTACATGAGCATATTAATCTGTTGATTTGTATCTTCTGACCAGACAGTTCCAGGGACTCAGACTATCGAGTAGGACCGTCGATGTGATTACGGTGGCCTGGAGAGATAGTACTAAAAAACAATATGTATCTCATATTAAGAAATGGGAGATGTTCTGTTTACAGTCAAATATATCTTATCATGTTGCAGGCATACCAGATGTATTGGACTTCCTTGCTACTTTGCATTTTGCTGAGCAGTTAAGCTATAGTGCCATTTATAGTGCTGGAAGTGCATTGTCCTCCTATTTAGGGCAAGGTCCGGACAACACTCTGTTGGATCTCATCTATTGGTGGCCCGATTATAAGAGGTATTTTAACAAAACCCTCCCAGATCTAGATATTTGGAAATCTGGGATGTGAGCATAATTCTCACGCTGCTTTGGCAATGGGCTCCAATTACATCTCTGCCTTTCCAGAAGTTAACGCTCAAAGTGGTTATGTTCATGGTGCTAATGGCAGCGCAATGGGTCCAGATATTGCAAAAGTTACGACTGGACAGCATGCACTCTTCTGTAGATAATATTACGTTTTATGCATATGAACTAATCAAACAAGGTCAGGGATGGCTGGAACCAAAATAAGCTTCAAATATACCCATTGATCTAAGACTATGTGTAGTTACGCACCTGAGCCAATATATCAAGGTCATCAGTAGTCTCGGAGGCTCTGAAACAGCGATACTCATCAGCCACATAAAACCTCATACAAAGGTGTCAGGAGGGGGGAGTATCAAGGCAATGGCAGTGTACTGTTCTGGATGTCAGATGTGGGAGGTCATGGAATCTGATAGCCCTCCAGACATCCACATCTGCACCAGGTGTGTCGAGATGGGGTTCCTAAAGGACTGTGTTAGAAACCTGGAGCAGCAGCACGATGACCTCCGTCTGGTCAGGGAGAGTGAGGAGGTTATAGAGAGGAGCTACAGGGAGGTAGTCACTTCCAGACCACAGGAGGCAGACAAATGGGTCACGGTTAGCAAGGGCAAGGGGCAGAGGCAGGGGCTAGAGAGTACCCCTGTGACCCCCTACCTGGGGGCAGCAACAGCGGCCGGGTCTCCGGCACAGAGACCGGCCCTGATGCTCAGAGGAGGGCAATTGTAATAGGGGACTCTATAGTTAGGGGGTCAGATGGGCGATTCTGTGGACGCAGTCGGGGGACCCAGATGGTAGTTTGCCTCCCTGGTGCCAGGGTCTCAGATGTGTTGAAATGTGTCCAAAAGATTCTGAAAAGGGAGGGGGAGGAGCCTGATGTTGTAGTACACATAGGTACCAATGACATAGGCAGAAAAAGAGACGAGGTCCTGAAGGGAGAATTTAGGGAGTTGGGGGAAAGTTAAGGAGAAGGACCAAAAGGGTAACGATTTCAGGATTACTGCCTGTGCCGCATGACAGTGAGAGTAGGAATGGAATGAGGTGGAGGATAAATGCGTGGCTGAGGGACTGGTGCACTGGGCAGGGATTCAAGTTTCTTGATCACTGGGACCTCTTTTGGGGAAGGCATGATCTGTACAACAAGGACGGGTTGCACTTGAACCCGAGGGGGACCAATATCCTGGCAGGGAGATTGGGGAGACTTTAAACTAGAAAGGCTGGGGGGAGGGACTCGGGTAGAGGGGGCTAGGGGACAGGGTGTGGGGCAAGAGGCAGAGAAGGGAAGCACTCAGACACAAAATGTAGACGAGAAAGTGGAAAAAGATAATAGACAGAGAATAAGGGAAGGTGGGTTTTTAAAATGTGTATATTTTAATGCTAGGAGCATTGTAAGAAAGGTGGATGAACTTAGAGCTTGGATTGACACCTGGAAATATGATGTTGTGGCAATCAGTGAAACATCGTTGCAGGAGGGCTGTGATTGGAAACTAAATATTCCAGGATTTCAGGTGTGATAGAATTGGAGGGATCATAGGTGGAGGTGTTGCATTGCTTGTCAGAGAGGATATTACAGCAGTGCTTTGGCAGGATAGATTAGAGGGCTTGTCTAGGGAGGCTATTTGGGTGGAACTGAGAAGTGGGAACGGTGTAGCAACACTTTTAGGGGTGTATTATAGACCGCCAAATGGGGAGCGAGAATTGGAAGAGCAAATATGTAAGGAGTTAGCAGATATTAGTAGTAAGCACAAGGTAGTGATTGTGGGAGATTTCAATTTTCCAAAAATAGACTGGGAAACGCATTCTGTAAATGGGCTGGATGGTTTGGATTTTGTAAAATGTGTGCAGGATAGTTTTTTGCAGCAGTACATAGAGGTATCGACCAGAGAAGGGGCAGTGCTAGACATTTTCCTCCTTTAGGAAATGAGGTAGGTCAGGTGACGGAGGTATGCGTTGGTGAGCACTTCGGGACCAGTGATCACAATACCATTAGTTTGAATATAATTATGGAGAGAGTCAGAACTGGACCTAGGGTGGAGATTTTTGATTGGAGAAAGGCTAACTTTGAGGGAATGCGTAAGGATTTAAAAGGAGTGAATTAGGGCACTTTGTTTTATGGGAAGGATGTAGAAGAGAAATGGAGGACATTTAAAGGGGAAATTGTAGGAGTACAGAATCTTTATGTCCCTGTTAGGTTGAAAGGAAATAGTGAAAATTGGAAAGAGCCATGGTTTTCAAGGGAAATTGGACACTTGTTTCGAAAAAAGAAAGATATCTACAATAATTATAGGAGGCATGGAGTAAATGAGGTGCTAGAGGAGAATAAAGAATGTAAAAAGAATCTTAAGAAAGAAATTAGGAAGGCTAAAAGAAGATATGAGGTTGCTTTGGCAAGAAAGGTGAAAGTAAATCCAAAGGGTTTCTACAGCTATCTTAATAGTAAAAGGATAACGAGGGATAAAATTGGACCATTAGAGAGCCAGAATGGACAGCTATCTGCAGAGCCAAAAGAGATGGGGGAGATATTGAACAATTTATTTTCTTCGGTATTCACCAAGGAGAAGGATATTGAACTCTGTGAGGTAAGGGAAAAAAGTAGAGTAGCTATGGAAACCATGAGATTCAAAGAGGAGGAAGTACTGACACTTTTGAAAAATATAAAAGTGGATAAGTCTCCAGGTCCTGACAGGATATTCCCTAGGACATTGAGGGAAGTTAGTGTAGAAATAGCAGGAGCTATGACAGAAATATTTCAAATGTCATTAGAAAAGGGAATAGTGCCGGAGGATTGGCGTACTGCACATGTTGTTCCATTGTTTAAAAAGGGTTCAAAGAAAAAACCTAGCAATTATAGACCTGTTAGTTTGACGTCAGTGGTGGACAAATTAATGGAAAGGATACTTAGAGATAATATATATATACGCATCTGGATAAACAGGGTCTGATCAGGAACAGTCAACATGGATTTGTGCCTGGAAGATCATGTTTGACAAACCTTCTTGAATTTTTTTGAAGCGGTTACTAGGGAAATTGATGAGGGTATAGCAGTGTATGTTGTCTATATGGATTTCAGTAAGGCCTTTGACAAGTTTCCCCATGGAAGGTTGGTTAAGAAGGTTCAATCTTTGGGTGTTGATGGCAGCGTAGCAAGATGGATTCAACAGTGGCTGAATGGGAGATGTCAGAGAGTAATGGTGGATGGCTGTTTGTCAGGTTGGAAGCCGGTGACCAGTGGGGTGCCTCAGGGATCTGTGTTGGGTCCACTGTTGTTTGTCATGTACATCAAGTATCTGGATGATGGGGTGGAAAATTGGATAAGTAAGTATGCAGATGATACTAAGAGAGGTGGTGTTGTGGATAATGAAGTGGATTTTCAAAGTCTACAGAGAGATTTGGGCCATTTGGAAAAGTGGGCTGAAAGATGGCAGATGGAGTTTAATGCTGTTAAGTGTGGAGTGCTACATCTTGGCAGGACAAATCAAAATAGGACGTACATGGTAAATGGTAGGGAATTGAGGAATGCTGTGGAACAGAGAGATCTAGGAATAACTGTGCATAATTCCCTGAAGGTGGAATTGCATGTAGATAAAGAAAGCCTTCGGTGCGCCGGCCTTTATAAATCAGAGCATTGAATATAGGAGTAGGGAAGTAATGTTAAAATTGTACAAGGCATTGGTAAGACCAATTCTGGAGTATGGTGTACAATTTTGGTCGCCTAATCATAGGAAGGATGTCAACAAAATAGAGAGAGTACAGAGGAGATTTACTTGAATGTTGCCTGGGTTCCAGCAACTATGTTACAGAGAAAGGTTGAACAAGTTAGGTCTTTATTCTTTGGAGCGCAGAAGGTTAAGGGGGGACTTGATTGAGGTCTTTAAAATGATAAAAGGTATAGACAGAGTTGACGTGGATAAGCTTTTCAAACAAGAGGACATGACATGAGAATTAAGGGACAGAAGTTTAGGGGTAACGTGAGGGGGAACTTCTTTACTCAGAGGGTGGTGGCTGTGTGGAATGAGCTTCCAGTAGAAGTGGTGGAGGCAGGATCGATTTTAACATTTAAAAGTAAAGTGGATAGGTATATGGATGGGAAGGGAATGGAGGGGTATGGTCTGAGTGCAGGTAGATGGGACCAGGGGAAAACAAATGGTCGGCACAGACTGGAAGGGCCGAGACGGCCCGTTTCCGTGCTGTAATTGTTATATGGTTATATGGATATATAGTACAAACTATTTCTAGATGGCTGAAACAGGTTTGCATTATGCGGGTGTAGACACTGATGTGTTTAAAACACTCCACCAGGACAGCGTCAATGTATGCAGCAAAGGCACAGGACATGCCTTTAGACCAAATCCTCACCGCAGGGTGGTCCAGTGAAGGAACCATTTTCACGATTTATGATTAACCTGTCCTCGCAATGAAAGGATTTGGGCATGCTGTTTTGGCGTCTGTTTGAGTTCCCCTTTGTAATTTCTCCCGCGAAAGAGGGGTTATTACTGTCCTTTTATTGTTTAAGATGTTCATTGTATAATTTAAACAATGTTCAATACATTATTTGTTTATCCTGTGTCAACTGAAGCAGTTTGTCGTATGGAACTGTATCTATGGCATGAAATCACAGAGTTTTGAAATCTTCACATAGACACTCACGTGACTCCGAAGTAAAACAATAAGATTAAACAAGAACTTACCAGTTTGAAGTTTGATCTTTATTTAATGAGGCATTACGATGAGGGATTACGTGCCCTCCACTCCCGACCCTCATAATCGCAAAGATCATCTGGTAGTTCTAGTCTTCTGAGTCTTACTATATCACTTCAACTGTAGTTAATGATTTCATGCCACTGCTTTGAAGTATGACGCATAGGCGCTCTGGCGGAGCTTCTTCACGTAATCCCTCATCGTAACTCCTCATAAAATAAAGATCAAACTTCAAACTGGTAAGTTCTCATTTAATCTTACTATTTTAGTATATAGTAATATTATAGTATATTAGACAATAGACAATAGACAATAGGTGCAGGAGTAGGCCATTTGGCCCTTCGAGCCAGCACCGCCATTCAATGTGATCGTGGCTTATCATCCCCAATCAGTACCCCGTCCCTGCCTTTTCCCCATATCCCCTAACTCCGCTATTTTCAAGAGCCCTATCTAGCTCTCTCTTGAAAGCATCCAGAGAACCTGCCTCCACCACCCTCGGAGGCAGAGAATTCCACAGACTCACCACTCTCTGTGTGAAAAAGTGTTTCCTCATCTCCGTTCGAAATGGCTTCCTCCTTATTCTTAAACTGTGGCCCCTGGTTCTGGACTCCCCCAACATCGGGAACATGTTTCCCACCTCTAGCGTGTTCAAGCCCTTATTGTAATAGTACAGTGTTGCAGCAGCTGCAGTTTTTATCCATTAATTTCCAGTGAAAGGTCATTGATCTGTTACGTTAAATGTCTGTCCCTACCATGACCGGAGCATGCTCTGGGGCCTCAATATTACAGCACTGGAGGATACAGAAGATATCAGGGGGATGGGGAATTAAAATGGTGGGCAGCTCTTGTAGAATGACCATAGGTGCCCCTCACTCTGATCATGAAATCTGCACTTTGATTTCTCCAATGTTGGGGAGACCATATTGTTCAAGCCAAGGTGTATAGTGCAACATTAATAGTGTAACGTGATTGGTGGTTTGGTGCTGAGTTGGGTTGTGTGCAGGGTGGTTCAGGAACCTGACGGCTTGTGGGAAGAAGATAATCGTGAAGCTGGAGGTCACAATTCTCAGGTTCTTGCACCACTGTCCCAATAATAACAGAGAGAGGAGAACGTGGTCAGGGTGGTGTGGGTCTTTGATGATAGTAGTCATAAAGTATAATGGAATATAAAAATGATGACTATTCCAAAGAGCTATCAAGCCTCATCCCAACTCCCAGAAGATAGTGTCTAACCCCACAGACCCTGTTCCTCATGCACGTTCATCATTTTTAAACATGTTGAGACTTCTCTTCTCCCCCATGTTTTCCGGACTCCACCACTCTCTGGGTCAATGTTTTTTCCTCATCTCCTGTGCACATAGTTCACCACTCACTTTAAACTGACGTTCCCTGGTTGTTGACTCATGTGTGAAGGAAAAAGTGAACTTCCTGTTTCCTCAACACTTCCCACATCCATATCCCTAACCTTATCACCCTATCCCCCAAACCTATCCCCCTAATCCTATCGCCATTCGGCCCTTCGAGCCAGCACCGCTATTCAATGTGATCATGGCTGATCATTCCCAATCAGTACCCTATCCCTGCCTTCTGCCCATATCACCTGACTCCGCTATCACTAATAGCCATATCTAGCTCTCTCTTGAAAGTATCCAGATAACCTGCCTCCGCCGCCCTCTGAGGCAGAGAATTCCACAGTCTCACAACTCTCTGTGTGAAAATGTGTTTCCGTGTCTCCGTTCTAAATGGCTTACCCCTTAAGCAACCCCCCTAGCCCTATCCGTATCCATCCCCCTATCCCCATCGCTATCCTTATCCCTATACCTATCCATATCCCTATCCAACTATCCCTATCCCTGTCCCTATCACCCTATATCTATCCCTATACACCTTTCCCTATCCCTATCCCTATCCCCCTAACCCTATCCATATTCCTATCGCTATCCCCCTGTCCCTACCCTTATCCCCATCCCTATCCCTATTCCCCTATTCCTATCCCTACCCCCTATCCCTATCTCTATCCCCTATCCTTATCCCCCTATCCTTATCCCCCTATCCATATCCCTACACCCTATCCCTATCCCCCTATCCCTAACCATATCACCTGATCCCTATTTCCCCCTATCCCTATAAACTATCCCCCAATCTCTATCCCTTAACCATATCCTTATCCAGCTATTCCTATCCCTATCCCGCTATCCCAATCCCTGTCCCTATCCCCCGTCTCTATCCATATCCCTACACCTATCGCTATCCCTATTCCTATCCCCTATCCCTATCCCTATCCCCATTCCCCTATCCTTATCCAGCTATCCCTATTCCTATCACCCTAACCCAATCCTTATCCATATCCCTATCCCTACCCCTATCCCTATACCTATCCCTATCCCCATCCCCATTTCCATATGCCCCTATCCCTATCCGTATCCCCTACACCTAATGCTATCCCCAAACCCTATCCTTATCGCCATAACCTTATATCTAACCCTATCCCAATCTCTATCCCTATCACTATCCCTATCCCTCTATCCCTATCATCCCTATCCAACAATCCCTATCCCTATCACACTATCTCTATCCCTATCCCTCTACACAATCCCTATCCCCCTACCCCTATCCCTATCCCTATCGCTACCCCCCTATCCCTACCCTTATCCCCTATCCCTATCCCCCTACCCCTATCCCTATCCCTCTATCCCTATCCCTATCGCTACATCCCTATCCCTATCCCTGTACCCTAACCCCTATCCCTATCACCATCCCTATCCCCCTATCTTTATCCCTATCACCTTATCCTTATCCCTATACCCCTAAACCTATCACTATCCCCCTATCCCTGTCCTCCTATCCCTATCCCCACCCCTGTCCCTTATCCCTATCACCCTATCCAGCTATCCCTATCCCTATCCCACTATCTATATCCCTATCCCGCAAACCCTATCTCTATCGCACTAACCCTATCCATATCCCTAACCCTATCCGTATCCCTACCCCCTATCCCTATCTCCATATCCCTATCCCTATCCCCATGTCACTATACCTATCCCCCTATCCCTATCCCTATCCCCATATCCCTAACCCCTATCCCTATCGTTATCCATATCCGACTGACCCTGTCCGGATCCCTATCCCTATCCCCTATCCATAACCCTATCCCTATCCCAATCCCCCTATCTCCTCCTTCCTCCCACCCTGCTTCCTGTAAGGACTCCATCCCCTATTCCCAATTCCTCCGCCTACGCCGCATCTGCTCCGAGGATGAGGTGTTCCACACCAGGTCATCACAAATGGCCTCATTCTTCAGAGAACGGGGATTCCCCTCCCCCACTATAGATGAGGCTCGCACCAGGGTCTCCTCCATACCCCGCAACACTGCCCGCTCTCCCCATTCCCCCATTCGCAAACAGGGCAGAGTCCCCCTGGTCCTCACCTTTCACCCCACCAGCCGGCAAATACAACACATAGTCCTCCGCCAGTTTCACCACCTCCAACGTGACCCCTCCACCCGCCACATCTTCCCATCTCCCCCCCTGTCTGCCTTCTGCAAAGACCGCTCCCTCCGCAACTCCCTTCCCTCCCGCTCTACCCCTTCCCCGGGCACTTTCCCTCGCAACCGGAAGAAATGCTACACTTGTCCCTCACCTCCCCCCTCCACTCCTTTCAGGGACCCAAGCAGTCCTTCCAGGTCCGACAGAGGTTCACCTGCACCTCCTCCAACCTCATCTACTGCATCCGCTGCTCCAGATGCCAGATGATCTATATCGGTGAGACCAAGCGGAGGCTTGGCGATCGTTCCGCCGAACACCTCCGCTCGGTCCGCAAAAACCAACCCGACCTCCCGGTGGCTCAGCACTTCAACTCCCCCTCCCACTCCGTATCCGACCTCTCGGTCCTGGGCCTCCTCCACGGCCAGAGTGAGCAACACCGCAAGTTGGAGGAACAGCACCTCATATTCCGCTTGGGGAGTCTGCATCCTTTGGGCTTGAACATTGAATTTTCTCAATTCTGTTAACCCTTGCTGTCTCCTCCCCTTCCCACCTCTCCATCAGCCCTCGGGCCCTGGCATTCCCTCTCTCTCTATCTCCCTCCCCCACCCTAGTCGCACCAGCTTCTCATTTTCACACCACAAACAGCTTGTTCCCTTTATCATCGATACTTTTTTGCATATCTTTCATTCATTGTTCTTCATCTCTCCACATCATCGTCTATATCTCTCGTTTCCCTGATCAATCTGAAGAAGGGGCTCGACCCGAAACGTCGCCTATCTCCGCTCCTTAGATGCTGCTGCACCCGCTGAGCTTCTCCAGCCCTTTGTGTACCCCCAACCCCCTATCCCTATCCCTATTCCACAAACCATATCCTTATCCCCATTCCTATCCCTATCCCTATCCTCCTAACCCTTTCTGTATCCCTATCCCCCTATACCTATTCCTCTATTCCTATCCCCTTATCCCTATCCCCCTATCCCTATCCCCCTATCCCTAGCCATATACCCATACCCCTATTCCCCTAATCCTACCCCCATCCCTTTCCTTATCCCTATCCCCCTATCCTTATCCCCTATACCTATTCCCCTACCCTATCCCCCTACCCCTAGCCCCCTAACCCTACCCCCTATCCCTATCCCCCTATCCCTATCCCCCTAACCCTATCCCCCTACCGCTATCCTCCTACCCCTATCCCCCATCCCTATCCCATATCCCTAACCCCCTATCCGTATCCCCCTATCCCTATCCCCTACCCCTATCCCCCTAACCCTAACCTCCATCCCTTTCCCTATCCCTATCCCACTATCCCTATCACCCTAACCCTATCTATATCCCAGTCCCTATCATCCTAAGCCTATCTCTATCCCGCATCCCTATCCCTATCCAACTATCCCTATCCCTAACCCTATCCCTATACCTATCCTTAGCCCCTAAACCAATCCCTATCGCCCATCGCTATTCCTATCCTCAATATCACCCTAACCGCATCCCTATCCCCTTATCCCTATCCCTATCACCCTAAACCTATCCGTATACTTAACCCTATCCCTATCCGCTATCCCTATCCGTATCCACTAATCCAAATCCCTATCCATATCCCCAATCCCTATCCCCCTAAACCTATCCCTATCCCTGTCCCTATCTCTATCCCCCTAACCCTATCCCCTAACCCTATCCCCTAAAACTATCCATATACCCATCCCGATCATTATCTCCTTAACCTTTACTTTTCCATATCCCCCTAAATCTACCTCTATCCCTATCCATATTCCTACCCCACTTTCCCTATCCCCCTATCCCTATCCCTATCTTTCACCATAACCATATCCATATCCCTATCCTTATCCCTATCCCCTTCAATCTGCATATAGATTGGGTGAATCAAATTGGCAGCGGTGCTGAGGAAGAGGATTTCTTGGAATGGATGCGGGATAGTTTTCTAAACCAACATGTGGAGGAACCAACGAGAGAGCAGGCTATTCTAGACTGGATATTTAGTAATGAGGAAGGATTAGTTAGCAGCCTTGTTGTACGTGGCCCCTTGGGCAAGAGTGACCATAATAGGGTTGAGTTCTTCATTAGGATGGAGAGTGACATTGTTAATTCAGAAACCCGGGTCCTGAACTTAAAGAAAGGTAACTTTGAGGGTATGAGACGTGAAGTGGCCAAGATGGACTGGCAAGTGATTCTTGAAGGGTTGACGGTGGTATGCAATGGAAGGCATTTAAAGACTGCATGGATGAACTACAACAATTGTTCATCCCAGTATGGCAAAAGAATAAATCAGGGAAGGTGGCGCATCCGTGGATAACGAGGGAAATCAGGGATAGTATCAAAGAAAAAGATGAAGCGTACAAATTAGCCAGAAAAAGCAGCCTACCAGAGGACTGGGAGAAATACAGAGACCAACAGAGGAGGACAAAGGGCTTAATTAGGAAAGGGAAAATGGAGTATGAAAGAAAACTGGCAGGAAACATAAAAACTGACTGCAAAAGTTTTTATCGATATGTGAAGCGCAAAAGAGTAGTTAAAACAAATGTAGGTCCCTTGAAGTCAGAAACGGGTGAATTGATCATGGGGAACAAGGACATGGCAGACCAATTGAATAACTACTTTGGTTCTGTCTTCACTAAGGAAGACATAAATAATTTGCCGGGAATAGCAGGGGATCGCTGGTCAAATGAGTTGGAGGAACTGAGTGAAATCCAGGTTAGCCGGAAAGTGGTGTTAGGTAAATTGAATGGATTAAAGGCCAATAAATCCCCAGGACCAGATAGGCTGCATCCCAGGGTACTTAAGGAAGTAGCCCCAGAAATAGCAGATGCCTTAGTGATAATTTTTTTAAACTCTTTAGATTCTGGAGTAGTTCCTGAGGATTGGAGGGCAGCTAATGAAACCCCACTTTTTAAAAAGTGAGGGAGAGAGAAAACGGGGAATTACAGACCAGTTAGTCTAACATCGGTAGTGGGGAAACTGCTAGAGTCAATTATTAAAGATGGGATAGCAGCGCATTTGGAAAGTGGTGAAATCATTGGACAAAGTCAGCATGGATTTACGAAGGGTAAATCATGTCTGACGAACCTTATTGAATTTTTTGAGGTTGTAACTAGTAGAGTGGATAAGGGAGAAGCAGTGGATGTGTTATATCTGGACTTTCAGAAGGCTTTCGACAAGGTCCCACACAAGAGATTGGTATACAAACTTAAAGCACACGGTATTGGTGGTTCAGTATTGATGTGGATAGATAACTGGCTGGCAGGCAGGAAGCAAAGAGTAGGAGTGAACGGGTCCTTTTCAGGATGGCAGACAGTGGCTAGTGGGGTGCCACAAGGCTCAGTGCTGGGACCCCAGCTATTTACAATATACATTAATGATTTGGACGAGGGAATTAAACGCAACATCTCAAAGTTTGCGGATGACACGAAGCTGGGGGGCAGTGTTAGCTGTGAGGAGGACGCTAGGAGGCTGCAGGATGACTTGGATAGACTGGGCGAGTGGGCAAATGCATTGCAGATGCAGTATAATGTGGATAAATGTGAGGTTATCCACTTTGGTGGCAAAAACAGGAAGGTAGACTATTATTTGAATGGTGACCGACTAGGAAAAAGGGAGATGCAGCGAGACCTGGGTGTCATGGTACACCAGTCATTGAAAGTAGGCATGCAGGTGCAGCAGGCTGTGAAGAAAGCGAATGGTATGTTGGCATTCATAGCAAAAGGATTTGAGTACGAGAGCAGGGAGGTTCTACTGCAGTTGTACAGGGTCTTGGTGAGGCCACACCTGGAGTATTGCGTACAGTTTTGGTCTCCTAATCTAAGCAAAGACATTCTTGCCATAGAGGGAGTACAGAGAAGGTTCACCAGACTGATTCCTGGGATGGCACGACTTCCATATGAAGAAAGACTGGATAGACTTGGCTTGTACTTGCTGGAATTTAGAAGATTGAGGGGTGATCTCATAGAGACTTAAAACATTCTAAAGGGGTTGGACAGGCTAGATGCAAGAAGATTGTTCCCGATGTTGGGGAAGTCCAGGACAAGGGGTCACAGTTTAAGGATAAGGGGGAAGTCTTTTAGGACCGAGATGAGAAAATCGTTTTTCACACAGAGAGTGGTGAATCTGTGGATTTCTCTGCCACAGAAGGTAGTTGAGGCCAGTTTGTTGGCCATATTTAAGAGGGAGTTGGATGTGGCCCTTGTGGCTGAAGGGATCAGGGGGTATGGAGAGAAGGCAGGTACAGGATACTGAGTTGGATGATCAGCCATGATCATATTGAATGACGGTGCAGGCTCGAAGGGCCGAATGGCCTGCTCCTGCACCTAATTTCTATGTTTCTATGTTTCTATGTTTATCCTTACACCTATCACCTTAAACCTATTCCTATCCCCTATCCCTATTCCTATCGATATACCCTATTCATATCCTCCTATCCTTATCCCTATCCTTATCCCCAATCCCTATCCATCTCCCCCTAAACCTATCCTTATCCCTATAATCCTAACCCTATCCTGTATCCCTATCCCTATCCCTATCCCCATCCCTACCCCTATCCCCTATACCTATCCCTATCCCTCAATCCCTATCCCTATCCTTATCCAGCTATCCCTATCCCTAATCCTATCACCCTAACCCTATCCCTATCCTTATCGCTACCCCCTCTTCTTATACCTATCCCTATCCCCATCCCTATATCCCTATCCCTTTATCACTATCCCTATCCCCATCCCATTTCCCTATGCCCCTATCTCTATCCCTACCCCCTATCCCTATCCCTATCCCCCTATCCCTATTCCTATCCCCTATACCTATCCATAGCCCCATCCCTATCCCTATCCCTTCCCCACTAACCATAAACCTATCCCTATCTGCCTATCCACCTATCCCCTATCCCTATCCCTATCCCTATCCCTATCCGTATTCCTATCCAACAATCCCTATCCCTATTCCCCTCTCCCTATCCCTATCCCCCTGAACCTATTCCTATCGCTAACCCTATCCCCTATCCCTCTCCCTATCCAACTATCCCTATCCCTCTCCCTATATCCCTATCTCTATCCCTATCCCTATACCCCTATCCCTATCCCCCTAATGTTATCCCTATCCCTATTGCTATCCCCATATCCCTACCATTATCCCCCATCCCTAACCACGATCACTATCCCTGTCCCTATCCCCTATCCATATCTCTACCTCCCTATGCCCATCCCTGTCCCCTATGCCTATCCCTATCCATATCCCTATTCCTTTAGCCCTATCCCTATCCCCCTATCCCTATCCCAATCCCTATCCCTATCCCCTATCCCTATCCCCTATACCTATCCCTATCCGTCCCCATCCTATCGCTACCCCTATCCCTATCCCCCTATCCAGCTATCGCTATCCCTATCCCTATCCCACGATCCATATCCCTATCCCACAAACCCTATCTCTATCGCACTAACCCTATCCTTATCCCTAACCCTATCTCTATTCCCTAACCCTATCCGTATCCCTATCTCCCTCCCCATCCCCTAGCGCCCTATCCCTATCCCCCTATCCCGCTATCCCTATCCCTATCCTATCCGACTGACCCTATCCGTATCCTATCCCCCTATCCCTATCCCTATCCTATCCTACCCCCTATCCCTATCCCTATCCCTATCCCCTATCCTATCCCTATCCCCCTATCCCTATCCATCCATACCCCCCTATCCCTATCCCTATCCCCATCCCCATTTCCCTATGCCCCTATCCCTCTCCATATCCCCTAACCCTATCCTTATCGCTATCACGCTATATCCTTACACCCTATCCATATCCTTATCTCTATCCCTATCCCTATTCCTACCCCTATACTTATCCACATCCCTATCCCTATCCCTTCCCCACTAACCCTAAACCTATCCCTATCCGCCTATTCGCCTATCCCCTATCCCTATCCTTATCCCTATCACTCTATTCTTATCCCTATCCTTATCCAACAACCCTATCCCTATCCCCCTGAACCTATCCCTATCGCTAACCCTATCCCCTATCCCTCTCCCTATCCAACTATCCCTATCCCTATTACCCTATCTCTATCCCTATCCCTTCCCCTATCCCTATCCCTATCCAATTATCCCTATCCATATCCCTTGACCTATCCCTAGCCCCCTAAACTAATCCCTATCGCCCTATCCCTATCCCTATCCATCCCTGTCCCTATCCCTATCCGTATCCCCATAAACCTACTCGTACCCATATCCCCCTATCCCTAACCCCATCGCTATCCCTATCCCTATCCCACTATCTCTATCACCCTAACCATATCCCTATACCTATCCCTATACCTATCACCCTAAATCAATCCCTAGCCCTATCCCTATCCTTATCCCTATCCCCTTATCCTTATCTGTATCCCCTAAACCTATCCCTATCCCATATCCCTATCCTCTATCCCTATCCCCTATCCCTATCTCTATCCCTATTCCCCTATCCTTATCCATATCCACCAATCCCAATCCCTTTCCCCTATCCCTCTCCCTATCCAACTACCCCTATCCCTCTCCCTATTACCCTATCTTCATCCTATCCCCTTCCCCTATCACATGTTCCCTAAATTATCCCTATCCTATCCCTTTGACCTATCCCTAGCCCCCTAACAATCCCTATACCTTATTCAATCTATCCCCCTTATCCTATATCCTTATCTGTATCCCCTATCCCTACCCCTATCCCTATCCCCTATCCCTATCCCTATCCCTGTCCCTATTCCCCTATCCTAATCCATATCCACCAATCCCAATCCCTACCCCTATCGCCATCCCCTATACCTATCCGTATCCCATATCCCTATCCTTATCCCTAGCCCGCTATCCCTATCCCTATACCTCTATCCCTATCCCTATCCCCCTTTCCCTATCCCCTAAAACTATCCTTATGCCTATCCCTATCACTATCTCCTCAACCCTTTACTTTTCCCTATCCCCGTAAACCTACCCCTATCCCTATCCTTATCCCTATCCCCGTATCCCTACACCTATCACCCTAAACCTATCCCTATTCCTATCCATATACCCTATCCATATCCCCCTATTTTTATCCCTAACCCTATCCCCCAATCCTTATCCCTCTCCCCTAAACCTATCCCGATGCCCTCTCCCTATCCCTATCCATATCCCCCCAAAGCTATCCCTATCCCTATACCCCTATCCCAATCCTATCTCCTATCCCTATCCCTATAATATCATTATCCTTATCGCTATCCCCTATCCCGATCCCTATCACCCAAACCTATCCTTTTTGTGCTATCACTATACCTATCCCTATCCCTATCCCCTATCCCTATTCCTATCCCATATCCCAATCCCTATCTCCTATCCCTATCCCTATCATTATCCTTATCGCTATCCCCTATCCCGATCCCTATCACCAAACCCTATCCTTTTTGTGCTATCACTATACCTATCCCTATCCCCTATCCATATCCCTCTCACCTATCCGCTATCACTATACTTATCCCTATCCCTATCCCCCTCTCCCTATCCCTAACCCCCTATCCCTAACCCTATCCCAATCCCTATCCGCTATCCCATATACCATCCTATCCCACTATCCCTACCCCAATCACTAAACCTATCCTATCCCTATCCCTATCCCTTTTCCCTATCCATATCCCCGTAACCCTATCCTATCCCTATCCCCTATCCCCTTTCCCTATTCCTATCCCCCAAACCTATCCCTATCCCTGATCCATATCCCAACCCCTATCCTTATCCCTATCCCCCTATCCCTAAACCCCTAAACCTATCACTATCCCAATCCCCCTATCCCTATCCCTACCCTCCTATCCATATCCCTATTTCCTTTCCCTATCCCATGACCCTACCCCTATCCCTACCCAAAACCTATCTCACTATCCCTATCCCTATCCCCCTACACCTATCCTATCCCCCTATCCACCTAAACCTATCCCTATCCTCATCCCTATCCTTATCCCTATCCCTATCCCCTATCCCTATCTCCCTAAACCTATTCATATCCCCTATCCCTATCCCTATCCCCTAACCCTATCCCTATCCCCCTAAAACCAACCCCTATCCCTATCTCCCTATCCTACCCTATCCCCATCCCCCTTGCCCTTTCCCTATCCCTATCGCTATCCCCTATATCTATCACAATCCCTATCACCCTATCCCTGGATCTTTCCATTTCCATATCCCTTTCACTCTATCCCTATTGCTATCCCTATCCCTATCCCTATCCCTATCCCTATCCCTACCCTATCCCTATCCCTACCCCCCTATCCCTATCCCTATCCTCTATCGCTATCACCCTATCCCAACCTTATCACCCAAATCCCTATCCCTATCCCTATCCCTATCCCACTATTCCTATTCCCCCTACCCCAACCCCTATCCCCATCCTTATCCCTATCCCCTAAACCTATCCCTTTCCCTATCCCCATAACCATCCCTATCCTACCGCTATCACTATTCCTATCCCAATCCTCTATCCATATCCCCTTACCCTTATTCCTATTCCCATCCCTCTCACCCTAACCCTATCCATATCCCCTTATCCCCATCCCCCTATCCCTATCCCTATCCCCCTATCCCTCTCCCCAACCCTATCCCCATATCCTACCCTACCCCTTATCACTACCCTATCGCCCTAACCTATCATCCTAACCCTATCCATATCCCCTTATCCCTATCCTATCCCTCTCCCCCTACATCACTATCCCTATCACCCTATCCCTTCCCCATATCCCGCCTACCCCATATCACTATCCCTATCGCCCTATCCCCTATCATCCTAACCCTATCCCTATCCCTATGCCAATCCCCCTCACCCTATCCTTAATCATCCCTATACCATCCTTATCCTTATCCCCCCCTAAACCCTATCCCCTTTTCCCACATCCTCCCTAAACCTATCTTTATATCCCTATCCCAATCCCAATCCCCTGCCCCCCTACCAATATCACTATCCCTATCCCCTACCCATATCCCTACCCTATCCCTATCCCCATATCCGCAAGCTATCCTATCCCCTCTATCACCCTGTCCCTATCCCTATACCTATCCGTATCCCTATCCCCTATCCCTATCCGTATCCCTATCCCTACCCATATCCCAATCCCTATCCATATCCCTATCCCCCTAACCTTATCCCTATCCCCATCCCAATCTCCCTATCTGTATTTCAATCCCTATCCGTATCACCCTATCCCTAACTTTATCGCCCTATCCCTACCTCTATCCCTATCCCTTTGCCTATCCCCTATCTCCTATCCCTATTGCTATCCCCTAACCTTATCCTTTACCCCAATCCCCCTATCCCTATCCCTCTCCGTATCCCTATCTGACTATCCCTATCCTCCTATCACCCTATCCCTATTCCTATCCTTATCCCTCCCTATCCCTATCCCTATCCTCCCAAATCTACCCCTATCCCCCTATCCCTGTACCCATCCCTATCCCTATCCTCATCCCCTCTACGTATCCCCATCCCTATCCCTATGCCTATCCCTATCCCTAGCCCAATCCCTATCCCTATTCCTATCCCCTATCCCTATCCCTATCCCCTATCCCTAACCCTATCCCCTATCCCCCTATCCCCTATCCCCTATCCCCTATCCCCTATCCCCTATCCCCATATCCTATCCCCAACCCATCCCACCCCTATCCCGATCCCTATCACCATCCCCTAACTTATCCTATCCCTAACCCCCTAAAGGGGAAGTGAAAAGTGCCCAACCCCCCTATCCATATCCCTGTCCCTATCACCCATCCATATGAATGGGTTCCCCTTATCCTATCCATATCCAGCTATCTCTATCCCTATCCCCCCAACCGGAAGGTATGCCTATCCCCCTCAACCTAGTAAGACGCCTAACCCTATCCTATGAAAGTGAAGCCACAATCCATAAAAGATCCCTATCCCCTATCCGCCCTATCCCCTATCCCCTATCCCTATCCCCCAAAAACCTCTGGAACGATATCAAAAGGTGAAAAGATGAAAAAGTTAACAAGGGACTTGACATCCCATATCAGTGATTACTGAAAACTATAGAAAGTGAAAAAAGTTAAATTACCCCTCTTCCCCATCCTATTTCTGTTATGAAAGGAACCTGAGTGAGAGTGAAAGATGCTATCCCCTAAACCGATCCATATCCTCATCCCTATCCCAGTATCCATATCCCCTATCTATCACTACCCCCTATGAAAAAGTGCCCTATACCCATTCCTATCCTCCTTTCGTGAATGTGCCGAAGACACAGAGCCTACCCCTATCCCACCCGTATTCCATAACCAGTAAAGTCCCTATCCCAGTATCCAAATCCCTATCCTGAGCCGCTATCCCCCACCCCTATCCCTATCCCCCTTATCCCTCTCCCTATTCCTATCCCCTATCCCTATCCCTATCACTATCCCCTAAACCTATCCCATCCTTATCCCTATCCCTATCCCTATCCCATATCCCTATACTCCTATCCCTATTCTATCAACATCCACATCCCCCTAGTCACTATCACTATCCCTATCCCCTAAATCTATCCTATCCCCCTATGCCTATCCCCGTCAACCTAATCCGTATCTATCCCTATTCCCTAAGCTTATCCCTATCCCCATATTCCCTGTCCTATCACTAAACCTATCCCTATCCCCATCCCCTATTCCGATCCCTATCCCTATCAACCCTATCCCTAACCTTATCCCCCTATCCCTATCCCTGTCCCCCATCCCTATCCCTATCCCCTAAATCTCTCCCTATCATTATCACTATAACCCCATCCCTATCCCCTAATCCCCCTATCCAATCCCTATCCCTATCCCCTAAACCTATCCCTAGCTCTATCCCCAATCCCATATTCTAATGCCATCCCTATCCCCCTAGCGCAATCTGTGACCCTATCCCCCTACCCCTGACCCTATGCTATTCCTATTCCACTTATTTTCCTATTCATATCCTATCACTATCCCTATCTCCCCCTATCCCAATCCCGAACCTTATCCCTATCCCCCCTCTGCCTATCACCCTCAACCTATCATGAGATATCCCTCTCCCCTAACCCCCCTCAATCCCTCCATCCCTATCCCTATCCTCCTATATCCCTATCCTATCCCTCCATCCCCTGTCCCTAACCCTATCCCTATCCCTATCCTCCTAACCCTATCCCTATCTTATCCCTTTCCCGTTTACACCTCTACCCCCCTATCCCCCTATCCCTATCCCTCTCTGTATCCCTATCTGACTATCCCGATCCTCCTATCACCCTATCCCTATTCCTATCCTTATCCCTCCCTATCCTATCTATCCCCCTATCCCTATCCCTCCCTATCCCTATAACCATCCCCTCTACGTATCCCCATCCCCGTATCTCTTTCCCTATGCCTATCCCTATCCCTAGCCCAATCCCTATCCCTATTCCTATACCCTATCCCTATCCCTATCCTTGTCCCCTATCCCTAACCCTATCCCCATCCCTATCCCCCTATCCCTATCCCTATCCCTATCCATATAACTATCCCAATCCCTATCCCTATCCCTATCCCTATCCCTGTCCCTATCCCTATCCCCATTTCTTATCCCCTAAAACTATCCCTATCTCTATTCCTATCCCTATCCCTATCATTATCCCTATTCCCCTTTCCCTACCCCTATCCCTATCCATATCCCACTTCCTATCCTGTATCCCTATCCCTATCCCTATCCCTATCCATATCCCTATCCCCCTAAACCTATCCCTATCCCCTATACCTATCCCTATCCCTATCCCTATCTCCATATACAGTGGCTTGCAATTCATACCCCTTGAACTTTTCCACATTTTGTCACGTTACAACCACAAACGTAAATGTATTTTATTGGGATTTTATGTGATAGACCAACACAAAGTGGTGCATAATTGTGAAGTGGAAGGAAAATGATACATGGTTTCCAAATTTTATTACAAATAAAAAACTGAAAAGTGTGGCGTGCAAAAGTATTCAGCCCCCCTGAGTCAATACTTTGTAGAACCACCTTTCGCTGCAATTACAGCTGCAAGTCTTTTGGGGGTATGTCTCTACCAGCTTTGCACATCTAGAGACTGACATTTTTGCCCATTCTTCTTTGCAAAATAGCTCAAGCTCAATCGGGATTGTTTAGATGGAGAGCGTCTGTGAACAGCAATTTTCAAGTCTTGCCAGAGATTCTCAATTGCATTTAGGTCTGGACTTTGACTGGGCCATTCTAACACATGAATATGCTTTGATCAAAACCATTCCATTGTAGCTCTGGCTGTATGTTTAGGGTCGTTGACCTGCTGGAAGGTGAACCTCCGCCCCAGTCTCAAGTCTTTTGCAGACTCTAACAGGTTTTCTTCCAAAATTGCCCTGTATTTGGCTCCATCCATCTTCCCATCAACTCTGACCAGTCTCCCTGTCCCTGCTGAAGAAAAGCATCCCCACAGCATGATGTTGCCACCACCATGTTTCACAGTGGGGATGGTGTGTTCAGGGTGATGTGCAGTGTTAGTTTTCCATTACACATAGCATTTTGCATTTATGCCAAAAACTTTAATTTTGGTCTCATCAGACCAGAGCATCTTCCTCCACATGTTTGCTATGTCCCCCACATGGCTTGTGGCAAACTGCAAACGGGACTTCTTATGGCTCTGTTTCAACAATGGCTTTCTTCTTGCCACTCTTCCATAAAGGCCCGATTTGTGGAGTGCACGACTAATAGTTGTCCTGTGGACAGAATCTCCCACCTTAGCTGTGGATCTCTGCAGCTCCTCCAGAGTTACCATGGGCCTCTTGGCTGCTTCTCTGATCAATGCTCTCCTTGCCCGGCCTTAGGTGGACGGCCATGTCTTGATAGGTTTGCAGTTGTGCCATACTCTTTCCATTTTTCGGATGATGGATTGAACAGTGCTCCATGAGATGTTCAAAGCTTGGGATATTTTTTTATAACCTAACCCTGCTTTAAACTTCTCCACAACTTTATCCCTGACCTGTCTGGTGTGTGCCTTGGGCTTCATGATGCCCAAGGAACATTGTTTGTTCACTAATGTTCTCTAACAAACCTTTGAGGCCTTCACAGAACAGCTGTATTTATACTGAGATTAGATTACACACAAGTGGACACTATTTACGAATTAGGTGACTTCTGAAGGCAATTGGTTGCACTGGATTTTATTTAGGGGTATCAGAGTAAAGGGGGCTGAATACTTTTGCATGCCACACTTTTCAGTTTTTTATTTGTAAAAAGATTTGAAAACCATCATTTTCCTTCCACCACAATTATCCGCCACTTTGTGTTGGTCTATAAAATAAAATCCTAATAAAACACATTTACGTTTGTGTTGTAACGTGACAAAATGTGGAAAAGTTCAAGGGGTATGAATACTTTTGCAAGCCACTGTACCTATCCATAGCCCACAAACCTATTCCTGTCCCCTATCCCCATAACCCTATCCCTGTCGCCATCACCCTATCCCTATCCCAATCCCTATCCCCATCCCTATCCCTATCTCTTTCCCATCCCTATCCCCTAACCCTTATCCCTATCCCTACCCCGCTCCCTATCCCCATCCCTATACCCCTAAACCTATCCCTAATCCCTATCCCTATACCTATACCTATCCCTATCCCTATCCCCCTTTCCCTATCCCTATCCCCAATCCCTATCCCTATACCCCTTTTCCTACCTCTATCCATATCCCACTCCCTCTCCCTTTTCTAATATCCCTATCCCCCAATTCTATCCATATCCTATCCCCCCAAACCTATCCCTATCCCCTATACCTATCCCTATCCCTATCCCTACCCCTACCCCTTTCCCTATCTCCATATTCCTATCCCTAGCCCACAAACCTATTCCTGTCCCCTATCCCTATCCATATCACTATCGCCCTAACACAATCCCTGTCGCCATCACCCGATCCCTATCCTGATCCCTATCCCCATCCCTATCCCTATCCCTTATCCCTATCCCTATCCTCGATCATTATCCCTATCCCCATCGCTATCCCCTAAACCTATCCCTAACCCCTATTCCTATCCATATCCCTATCCCTATACCTATCCCTATCCCAATCCCTACCTCTATCCCAATCCCTTCTCTATCCCAATACCCCTTTCCCTACCCCTAACCCTATCCCTATCCCACTCCTATCCCGTATCGCTATCCTATCCCTACCCGTATCCCTATTTCCCATATACCTATCCCTATCCCACAAAACCTATCGCTACCTCTATCCCTAGCCCTATTCCTCCCCTATGCCTACCCACGCCCTATCCCTATCCCACTCCCTATCCCGTATCTAATATCCCTATCCCCCGATTACTATCCATATCCCTATCCCCCTAAACCTATCCCCATATCCCTATCCCTATCCCCTGTCTCTATCTCCATAACCTATCCCTAGCCCACAAACCTATTCCTGTTCCCTATCCCTATCCATATCACTATCCCCCCAACCCAATCCCTGGCACCATCACCCTATCCCTATCCTGATCCCTATCCCCATCCCTATCCCTATCCCTATCCCTATCCTTATCCCTAGTCCTATCCCAATCACTATCCCTATCCCCATCCCTATCCCCCAAAACCTATCCCTAAACCATAATCCCTATCCCTATCCCTATCCCCTATCCCTATCCCATCCATATCCCTATCCCTATCCCATATCCCTATCCCTATACCCCTTTCCCTACCCCTACCCTATCCCACTACCTATCCCGTATTCCTATCCCTATCCCCGATCCCTATCCTCCTAAACCTATCCCTTCCCCCTATCCCAATCCCTATAGCCATCCCTTATCCCTATCCCGTATCCCCTATTTCCATATATCTTTTCCCTATTCCACAAATCGTATCGCTACCCGTCTATCCCTATCCCTATTCCTCTCCCTATGCCTATCCCTATCCCTATCTCCTATCCCTTTCCCCTAAACCTATCCATATCCCTATCCCCCTATCCCCTTTCCCTAAACCTATATCCATCCCTATCCCTAACCCCCCAAAGCCAATCCCTATCCCAATATCCATATACTTATCCCCTATCCCTATCCCCTTTCCCTACCCCTATCCCTATTCCCTACCCCTATCCCTATAACCTATCCCTTATCACTATCCCTATCCATATACCTATCCCCTTATCCATATCCCCCTTTCTCTACCCCTATCCCTATCCCTATCCCACTCCCTATCTATCACTATCCCTATCCATATCCCTATCCCCCTAAACCTATCCCTATCCCGTATCCCTATCCCTACACCTATCCCTATTCCACAAACCCATTCTTATCCCCTATCCCTATCCCTATCCATATCCCTATCCCGCTAACCCTATCCCTGTACCTATCACCCTATCCCTATCCTCATTCCTATCCCTATCCATATCCCTATCACCTATCCCTATCCCCATCTCCGAATCCCTATCCGCTATCCCTATCCCTATCCCTATCCCTAGCCCTATCCCTTATCCCTATCCCTATACCTATCCCAATCTCTATCCCTATCCCTATCCCCCTTTCCCTACCCCTATACCTATCTCTATCCACGATTCCTATCCATATCCCCATCCCCCTAAACCTATCCCTATTCCCTATCCCTATCCCTGATCCCCATCCCTATCCCCATTCCTATCCCCCTAAACCTATCCCTATCTCCTATCCCTATCCTATCCCCTAATTCCCTTTCCCTATCCCTATCCCCAATCCCTATCCCTATCCCTATCTCCAATCCCTACCCCTATACCACTTTCCCTACCTCTATCCATATCCCACTCCCTATCCCGTTTCTAATATCCCTATCCCCGATTCCTATCCATATCCCTATCCCCCTAAACCTATCCCTATCCCCTATGCCTATCCCTATCCCTACCCCTATCCCTATCTCCATATTCCTATCCCTAGCCCACAAACCTATTCCTGTCCCCTATCCCTATCCATATCACTATCCCCCTAACCCAATCCCTGTCGCCATCATCCGATCGCTATCCTGATCCCTATCCCCCATCCACTATCCCTATCCCTATCCCTATCCCTATCCCTATCCCTATCCCTTATCCCTATCCCTATCCTCGACCATTATCCCTATCCCCATCGCTATCCCCTAAACCTATCCCTAACCCCTATTCCTATCCATATCCCTATCCCTATCCCTATACCTACCCCTATCCCAATCCCTATCTCTATCCTAATCCCCTATCTCTATCCCTATACCCCTTTCCCTACCCCTATCCCACTCCCTATCCCATATCCCTATCCCTATCCCCGATCCCTATCCTCCTAAACCTATCCCTATCCCATATCCCAATCCTTATACCCATCCCTATCCCTACCCATATCCCTATTTCCATATACCTATCCCTATCCCACAAACCTATCGCTACCTCTATCCCTAGCCCTATTCCTCTCCCTATGCCAACCCCTAACCCTATCCCTATCCCACTCCCTATCCCGTATCTAATATCCCTATCCCCGATTACTATCCATATCCCTATCCCCCTAAACCTATCCCTATCCCCTATACCTATCCCTATCCCTACCCCTATCCCTATCTCCATATACCTATCCCTAGCCCACAAACCTATTCCTGTTCCCTATCCCTATCCATATCACTATCCCCCTAACCCAATCCCTGGTGCCATCACCCTATCCCTATCCAGATCCCTATCCCCATCCCTAATCCTATCCCTATCCCTATCCCCTATCCCTTATCCCTATCCCTATCCCCGATCACTACCCCTATCCCCCATCCCTATCCCCCAAAACCTATCCCTAACCCCTATCCCTATCCCTATCCCTATCCCTATACCTATCCCTATCCCTATCCCCTATAACTATCCCTATACCTATCCCTATCCCTATCCCTATACCTATCCCTATCCCAATCCATATCCCTACCCCTATCCCTATCCAACTCCCTATCCCATATTCCTATCCCTATCCCCGATCCCTATCCTCCAAAACCTATCCCTATCCCCTATCCCAATCCCTATACCCATCCCTATCCCTACCCATATCCCTATTTCCATATCTATCCCTATTCCACAAACCTATCGCTACCTCTAACCCTATCCCTATTCCTCTCCCTATGCCTATCCCTATCCCTATCTCCTATCCCTTTCCCCTAAACCTATCCATCTCCCTATCCCCCTATCCCCTTTCCCTAAAACTATATCCATCCCTATCCCTAACCCCCCAAAGCCTATCTCTATCCCAATATCCATATACTTATCCCCTATCCCTATCCCCCTTTCCCTACCCCTATCCCTATTCCCTACCCCTATCCCTATACCCTATCCCTTATCACTATCCCTATCCATATACCTATCCCCCTATCCCTATCCCCCTTTATATACCCCTATCGCTATCCCTCTCCCACTCCTATCCCTTATCACTATCCCTATCCATATCCCTATCCCCCTAATAACTATCCCTATCCCATAATTCTTATCCCTATTCCTATACATCCCTATCCCACAAACCCATTCTTATCCCCTATCCCTATCCCTATCCATATCCCTATCCCGCTAACCCTATCCCTGTCCCTATCACCCTATGCCTATCCCTATCCCCATCCCTATCCCTATCCATATCCCTATCACCTATCCCTATCCCTGAATCCCTATCCACTATCCCTATCCCTATCCCCTATCCCTATCCCTATCCCTATCCCTATCCCCTATCCCTATCCCTATCCCATATCCCTATCCCTATACCTATCCCAATCCCTATCCCTATCCCCCTTTCTCTACCCCTATACCTATCCGTATCCACGATTTCCTATCCATGTCCCCATCCCCCCCTAAACCCGTATCCCTATCCCCTATCCCATCCCTATCCCTATCCCTATCCCCCAATCCCTATTCCCTTATCCCTATCTCTATTCCCCTTTCCCAACCCCTATCCCTATCCCATTACCCTATCCCCGATCCCTATCCCCCTAAACCTATCCCTATCCCCTATACCCATCCCTTTCTCTACCCCTATCCCTATCCCTATCTGCATATACCTATCCCTAGCCCACAAACCTATTCCTGTCCCTATCCCTATCCATATCACTATCCCCCTAACCCTATCCCTGTCGCTATCACCCTATCTCTAACCCGATCCCTATCCCCATCCCTATCCATATCCCTATCCCCTATCCCTTATCCCAATCCCTATCCACAATCCCTATCCCTATCTCCATCCCTATCCCCTTAAACCTATCCCTAATCCCTATCCCTATCCCGATCCCTATCCCTATTCCCTATCCCTATACCTATCCCAATCCCTATCCCTAACCCCTATCCCTATCCCTGACCCTATCCCTATCCATGATCCCTATCTATATCCCCATCCCCCTAAACCTACCCCTTATCCCTATCCCTGATCCCCATTCCTATCCCCATTCCTATCCCCTAAACCTATCCCTATCCCTATCCCTATCCCTATCCCTATCCCTATCCCCTATTTCCCTGTCCCTATTCCCCTTTCCCAACCCCTACCCCTATCCATATCTCACTCCATATCCCGTATTCCTATCCCTATCCCCGATCCCTATCCTCCTAAACCTATCCCTATCCCCTATCCCAATCCCTATACACATCCTTATCCCTACCCTTATTCCCTACTTCCATATACCTAACACTCCCCTATTCCACAAACCTATCGCTACCTCGTATCCCTATTCCTCTCCCTATGCCTATCCCTATCTCCTATCCCTTTCCCCTTCCCTATCCCTATCCCTATCCCTATCCCTATTCCCCTATCCACTATCCCCCTATTCCCCCCCCTATCCATCCATCCCCATCCCTATCCCTATCCCTATCCCTATCCCCATCCCCCATCCCCCATCCCCCATCCCCCATCCCCCATGCCCCCATCCCCCATCCCCCATCCCCCATCCCACATCCCCCTCCCCCATCCCCCATCCCCCATCCCCCAATCCCCTTATCCCTATCCCCTATCCCATTCCCATTTCCCAACACCTACCCCTCCCTATCCCACTCCCTATCCCGTATCCCTATCCCTATCCCCGATCCTATCCATATCCCTAATCCCCCTAAACCTATCCCGATCCCCTATACCCTTCCCTATCCCTACCCTATCCGTATCTCCATATACTGATCCCTACCCTACCAGAAACCTATTCCTATCCCTTATTCCTATCCATACCCTATCCCTATCCCCGATCCCTATCCCCATCCCGTCTCCCTATCCCTATCCCTATCCCCTATCCCTACCGTATCCCTATCCTATCCCCTATACCCATCCCTACCCTATCTCCTTTCATTTCCCCGAGCCCGTATCCCGTTTACCCTATCCCTATCCCTATCCCCTATCCCTCCCCCTATCCCCTATCCCCTATCATCCCCATCCCATCCCCATCCATCCCATCCCTATCCCTATCCCCTATCCCCCATCCCCCCCCATCATCCCCCATCCCCCATCCCCCAGCCCCCATCCCCCCCCCCATCCCCCCATCCCCTCATCCCCCCCCCTCATGCCCCCATCCCCATCCCCCCATCCCCCATCCCCCCATCCCCCATCCCCCATCCCCCATCCCCCATCCCCCATCCCCCCCCCATCCCCCATCCCCCATCCCCCATCCCCATCCCCCATCCCCCATCCCCCATCCCCCATCCCCCATCCCCCATCCCCCATCCCCCATCCCCTATCCCCTATCCCCTATCCCCTATCCCCTATCCCCTAACCCTGTATCCCTTATCCCTTATCCCTTATCCCTTATCCCTTGTCCCTTATCCCTTATCCCCTATCCCCTATCCCCTATCCCATTCCCCTTTCCCAACACCTACCCCTCTCCCTATCCCACTCCCTATCCCGTATCCCTATCCCTATCCCCGATCCTATCCATATCCCTATCCCCTAAACCTATCCCTATCCCCTATACCCATCCCTATCCCTATCCCTATCTCCATATACCTATCCCTAGCCCACAAACCTATTCCTATCCCCTATTCCTGTCCATTTCCCTATCCCCCTAACCCTATCCATATCCCTATCCCCTATCCATATCCCTATCCCCGATCCCTATCCCCATCCCTATCTCCCTATCCCTATCCCCTATCCCTATCCCTATCCCTATACCTGTACCTATACCTATCCCTATACTCTATCCCTATCCCCTTCCCTACCCCTATCCCTATCCCACTCCCTATCCCTTATCACTATCCCTATCCCTATCCATATCCTTATCCCCTATCCCTATCCCTATCCCACTCACTATCCCTTATCACTATACCTATCCCTATCCATATCCTTATCCCCTATCCCTATCCCTATCCACAATCCCTATCCATATCCCTATCCACCTAAACCTATCCCTATCCCCTATCCCTGATCATTATCCCCACTCCTATCCCCCTAAACATATCCCTATCCCTATCCCTATCCCTATCCCTATCCCACTTCCTATCCCGTATCCCTATCCTCGATCCTTATCCAAATCCCTATCCCCTAAACCTATCCCTATCACCTATACCTATCCCTATCCCTACCGCTATCCCTATCTCCATATACCTATCCCTAGCCCACAAACCTATTCCTGTCCCTTATCCCTATCCATATCACTATCCTAACCCTATACCTGTCGCTATCATCCTATCTCTATCCCGATCCCTATCACCATCCCTATCCCTACCCCTATCCCCTATCCCTTATCACTAACCCTTTCCCCGAACCCTCCCTATCCATATCCCTATCCCCTTTCCCTACCCCTATCCTATCCCCGATCCCTATCCTATCCCTATCCCTATCCCTATCCCTATACCTATACCTATCTCAATCACTATCCCTATCCCTATCCACGATCTCTATCCATATCCCTATCCCCCTAAACCTATCCCTATCCCCTATCCCTATCCCTATCCCTATCCCTATCCCTATCCCTATCCCTATCCCTTATCCCTATCCCTATCCCTATCCCTGATCCCTATCCCTATACCTATCTCAATCACTATCCCTATCCCTATCCCTGATCCCTATCCGTATCTCTATCCTCCTAAACCTATCCCTATCCCCTATCCCTATCCCGATACCTATACCTATCCCTACCCGTATCCCTATATCCATATACCTATCCCTATCCCACAAACCTATCCCTACCTCTATCCCTATACCTATTCCTCTCCCTATGCCTATCCCTGTCCCTATCTCCTACCCTTTTGCCCTAAACCTACAACCTATCCCTATCCCTATCCCTATCCCCTTTCCCTAAACCTATATCCATCCCTATCCCTATCCCCGCAAAGTCTATCTCTATCCCACTATCCATATCCCTATCCCCTATCCCTATCCTCATCCCCCTTTCCCTACCCCTATATCTATCCCTATCCCAATCCCTATCCCCTATCCCTATCCATATCCCCATTCCTATTCCCCCTAAACCTATCCCTGATCCCTATCCCTATCCATATCCCCATTCCTATTCCCCCTAAACCTATCCCCTATCCCCTATTCCCTATTCCCTATCCCTATCCCTATCCCTTATCCCTATCCCTATCCGCCTATCCCTAGACCCCTTCCCTACCCCTATCCCTATCCCCTATCCATATAATCCCTATCCCACTCCCTATCCCGCATCCCATATCCATATCCCCGATTCCTATCCATATCCCTATCCCCCTAAACCTATCCCTATCCCCTATACCTATCCCTATCCTTATCCCTATCTCCATATACCTATCCCTAGCCCACAAACCTATTCCTGTCCCCTATCCCTATCCATATCACTACCCCACTAAGTCTATCCCTGTCGCTATCACCCTATCCCTATCCCTATTCCTATCCCCATCCCTATCCCTATCCCTATCCCCTATCCCTTATCACTATTCCTATCCCCGATCCCTATCCCTATCCCCATCCCTATCCCCCAAAACCAATCCCTAACCCCTATCCCTATCCCTATCCCTATCCCTATCCCTATCCCCTAAACCCTATCCCTACACCCTTCCCTACCCCTATAGCTATACCTATCCCACTCCCTATCCCCTATCCCTATCCCTAACCTCGATCCCTATCCATATCCCTATCCTCCTAAACCTATCCCTATCCCCTATCCCTATCCCTATACCTATGCCTATCCCTACCCATATCCCTATCTCCATATACCTATCCCTATCCCACAAACCTATCCCTACCTCTATCCCTATCCCTATTCCTCTCCCTATGCCTATCCCTATCCCTATCTTCTATCCTTTGCCCTAAACCTATCCCTATCCCTATCCCCATCCCCTTTCCCTCAACCATATCCATCCCTATCCCTAACCCCCCGAAAGCCTATCCCTATCCCCCCTATCCATATCCCTATCCCCTTTCCTACCCCTATCCCTATCCCACTCCCTATCCCTTATTGCTATCCCCATCCATATCCCTATCCCTAAACCTATCCCTATCCCATATCCTTAACCCTATCCCTATACCTATCCCCAACCTACCCATATCCCTATCTCCACATATCCACTATCCCACAAACCTATTCCTATCCCCTATCCCTTTCCATATCCCTATCCCCCTAACCCTATCCCTGTCCCTATCACCCTATCCATATACCCATCCCATCACTATCCAACATCCCTATCCCCTATCCATATCCCTATCCCAGATCCCTATCCCTATCCCCATCCTGATCCCCCTAAACCTATCCATATCCCCTATCCCAATCCCCTATCCCTATCCCTCTCCATATGCATATCCCTATCCCTATTCATATCCCTTTCACCTAAACCTATCCCTATCCCTGGATGCCCCTTTCCCATATTCCTTTACCCTATTCCAATTCCGTATCCCCTTTCCATAAAACCTATATCCATCCCTACCCCTATCCCCCAAAAAACCTATCCCTATCCCACTATCCATATCCCTATCCCAATATCCCTATCCCTATCCCACTCCCTACCCGTATCCCTCTTTCTATCCCTATTCCGGATCCCTATCCATATCCCTATCCCCTAAACATATCCCTATCCCATATCCCTTCCCCCTATACCTATCCCCCTATCCGTATTCCCCTAAACCTATCCCTATCCCTATCACCCTAACCCTTTCCCGATTCATATTCCCTAAACTATCCCTATCTCATATGCCTATCCCTATCCTACAAACCTATCCCTATCCCCTATCCCTATCCCACTCACTTTCCCTATCCCTATCCCTTTCCCTATCCCTATACCTATCCCCTATCCATATTCCCCTAAACCTATCCCTATCCCTGTCCCTATCACCTAAACCCTTTCCCAATTCATATTCCCCTAAGCCTATCCTATACCTTCCCCTAATCTATTGCTATCCCTATCCTTATCCCTATCCCCTTTCCCTATCCCTATCCCTATCACTATCCCCTATCCAAATTTCTATCCATATCCCTATACCTATCCCTCTCCCTATCCCCGATCCGCTATCCCATCCATATCCCTATCCGTCCATATCCTATCCATACTATCCTATCCTATCCCTATCCCTTTCCTCCTATCCCGTATCCCTATTCCATAATCCCCATCCCTATCCCTTCCCAATACCTATCCCTATCTCTACCCCTATCCCTCTATCCATATACTATCCCTATCCCTACCCCTATTCCTATATCCATATACCTATCCCTGTCCCACAAACCTATCCCTATCCCCTATCCCTATCCCTATCCACATCCTATTCCCTAACCATCCCTGTCCCTATCACCCTATCCCTATCCCTATCCCTATAACTATCCCTACACTATCCCATCTCATATACCTATCCCTATCCCACAAACCTATCCCTATTAAACAAACCTATCCTTATCCCCTATCCCTTCTCTAAATCCCCTCCCGCTCCCTTATGCCTATCACTATCCCTTTCCCCTCTACCTCCCCCTAAACCTGTCCCTATCCCTATCCCCTATGCCTATCCATATCCAATACCCCAATCCCTATCCCCTTTCCCTAAACCTATATCCATCCCTATCCCTATCCCCCAAAATCTATCCATCTATATCCACACTATCCTATCCCCCCCTTTCCTCTACCACTATACCTATCCCTATCCCTATCCCTATCCCCGATCCCTATCCATATCCCTATCCCCGATGTCCTATCCATATCCCTATCCCCCTAAACTATCCCTATCCCCATATAACCTATCCCTACCCCTTATCCCTATCCTATCTCCATATACCTATCACTAGCCCACAAACCTATTCCTATCCCCTATCCCTTATCCATATCCCTATCCCCCCAAAATCTATCTATATCGCACTATCATATCCCTACCCCATCCCTATCCCTATCCCCTTACCCCCTACCACCAAACCTATCCCGATCCGTATCCCTATCCCCCTTTCCCTACCCTATCCCTATCCTATCCCTATACCTTTCCTATCCCTATCCTATCCCTATCTCCATATACCTATCCCTATCCCGCAAAACCTCTTCCTATCCCCTATCCCTATCCCTCTCCCTATGCCCACCCCTATCCCTATCCCCTTATCCCTTTCCCTAAACTATCCCTATCCCTATCCCTATCCCTATCTGCATCCCCTTACATATCCAATCCCTATTCCCTATCCCCTTTCCCTAAACCTATATCTATCCCTATCCCCCTAAACCTATCCCTATCCCAATCCCCCTATCCTCCTACCCACAGCCCTATCCCTATCCCTATCCTATCCCCCTCTCCCTATCCCTATCCCCTGATCCCTCTCCCCTAAACCTATCCCTATCCTAGAAACGGTTCTAGAAATCGGGGATGCATTGGTGATAATTTTCCAATGTCTATAGACTCAGGATCAGTTCCTGTGGATTGGAGGATAGCTAATGTTATCCCACTTTTTAAGAAAGGCAGGAGAGAGAAAACAGGAAATTATAGACCAGTTAGCCTGACATCGGTGGTGAGGAAGATGTTGGAGTCAATTATAAAAGATGAAATAGCAGTAACAGGATCGGTCCGAGTCAGCATGGATTTACGAAGGGGAAATCATGCTTGACTAATCTTCTGGAATTTTTGAAGATATTTTTTGAAGCGGTTACTAGGGAAATTGATGAGGGTAAAGCAGTGGACGTTGTCTATATGGATTTCAGTAAGGCCTTTGACAAGGTTCCCCATGGAAGGTTGGTTAAGAAGGTTAAATCTTTGGGTGTTAATGGCGGAGTAGCAAGATGGATTCAACAGTGGCTGAATGGGAGATGTCAGAGAGTAATGGTGGATGGCTGTTTGTCAGGTTGGAAGCCGGTGACCAGTGGGGTGCCTCAGGGATCTGTGTTGGGTCCACTGTTGTTTGTCATGTACATCAATGATCTGGATGAATGGGTGGAACAATTGGATAAGTAAGTATGCAGATGACACTAAGATGTAGGTGGTGTTGTGGATAATGGAGTAGATTTTTTCAAAGTTACAGAGAGATTTGGGCCATTTGGAAAAGTGGGCTGAAAGATGGCAGATGGAGTTTAATGCGATAAGTGTGAGGTGCTACATCTTGGCAGGACAAATCAAATAGGACGTACATGGTAAATGGTAGGGAATTGAGGATTCTGTGGAACAGAGAGATCTAGAAATAACTGTGCATAGTTCCCTGAAGGTGGAATCGCATGTAGATAGGGTGGTAAAGAAAGCCTTTGGTGTGCTGGCCTTTATAAATCAGAGCATTGAATATAGGAGTAGGGAAGTAATGTTAAAATTGTACAAGGCATTGGTAAGACCAATTCTGGAGTATGGTGTACAATTTTGGTCGCCTAATTATAGGAAGGATGTCAACAAAATAGAGAGAGTGCAGAGGAGATTTACTAGAATGTTGTCTGGGTTCCAGCAACTATGTTACAGAGAAAGGTTGAACAAGTTAGATCTTTATTCTTTGGAACACAGAAGGTTAAGGGGGGGACTAGATTGAGGTCTTTAAAATGATGAAAGGGATAGACAGAGTTGACGTGGTAAGCTTTTCCCATTGAGGGTAGGGAAGATTCAAACATGAATGAGGGCATGACATGAGAATTAAGGGGCAGAAGTTTAGGGGTAACATGAGGGGGAACATCTTTACTCAGAGGGTGGTGGCTGTGTGCAATGAGCTTCCAGCAGAAGTGGTGGAGGCAGGATTGATTTTAACATTTAAAGGTAAAGTGGATAGGTATATGGACGGGATGGGAATGGAGGGGTATGGTCTGAGTGCAGGTAGATGGGACTAGGGGAAAACAAATGGTCGGTATGGACTGGAAGGGCCGAGAGGGCCTGTTTCCGTGCTGTAATTGTTATATGGTTATATGGTTATATTATCGCAATGGGGTTAGGTTAGGTAAGAGGGAGGTACAGGGAGACCTGGGTGTCCTCGTACACCGGTCACTGAAAGTTGGCATGCAGGTACAGCAGGCAGTGAAGTAAGCTAATGGAATGTTGGCCTTTATAACAAGAAGATGTCAGTATACGAGGAGAGAGGTTCTTCCGCAGTTGTATAGGGCCCTGATGAGACCACATCTGGAGTATTGTGTACAGTTTTGGTCTCCTAATTTGAGGATGGACATCCTTGTGATTGAGGCAGTGCAGCGTAGGTTCATGAGATTGATCCCTGGGATGACTGTCATATGGAGAAAGATTGAAAAGACTAGGCTTGTATTCACTGGAGTTTAGAAGAATGAGGGGATATCTTATAGAAACATATAAAATTATAAAAGGACGGGACAAGCTAGATGCAGGAAAAATGTTCCCAATGTTGGGCGAGTCCAGAACCTGGGGCCACAGTCTTAGAATGAAGGGGAGGTCTTTTAAGACTGAGGTGAGAAAAAAACATTTTCACCCAGAGACTTGTGAATTTATGGAATTACCTGCCACAGAGGGCAGTGGAGGCCAAATCACTGGATGTATTTAAGAGAGAGTAATTGACCCACGAGGTACCCCGAGTGACAGACTCGTGGTTGTGCACGATATCCCAAGTTGATGTTCAAGTGTTTGAACCGAGTTCCCACGGGCAAGGTATACTGCGATGTTCCAAGTTCGTATCCCGTTTACTCTTGAGCTGACAAAGTTCGTCTCCCGTAACTCTTGAGCTGACAACGTCTCCTGAAAAGTGACACAGTGTTTCTAACAGGAGTGACTCTGATACCCACCATATAGACTCGATGGGCTCAACAGGTCCAGTGTCATAATTAAATATGAAGCATTCTGCGGTTCGTCCGTGCGCTTGTTCACGCTGGATATCGGGGCCAGATCTCGCTTTCAAAGTTCATGGTAGAAAACGAGAGGGGATATGAGATGAAGCATTTGTAGTGAAGAAATGGGTAATTGTGATTGGCTGCATATTTGGCCCATGTGCATTTCTTTACCAAATTCCTAGCAAATTCCAAACACCTGCCTGGATCTGTCAGTTACCAGGAATATGAGAACAGGTGGGGACGGAGCGGGCAGGCAGCAAGTGGCGGGGACGTTGGCCAGGAGTGGGGGCATCATGTACACATTAGCCAGCTCCACTCATACATGTTGGACACATACATGTGGTGCAGCTGCAGGATCAGCAACAGCCATGCAGGACGGTGGCTTAGTGGACAGTCACACAGGGATAATAACACCAGGTGCGTGGAGGAGTGCTGCAAACAACGCTACTTTGGTGCCACTGCAGAAGGGATCAGGGGGTATGGAGAGAAGGCAGGTACAGGATACTGAGTTGGATGATCAGCCATGATCATATTGAATGGCGGTGCAGGCTCGAAGGGCTGAATGGCCTACTCCTGCACCTATTTTCTATGTTTCTAAGTTTCTATATATATATATATATATTCTCTCTCTCTCTCTCTCTCTCTGTCTCTCTCTCGTTTTATATATAGGCAATATAATAGGCAATATAGTTATATATAGTAGGCAACCCAGGAACCACGCAAAGTATATATACAGCACATGGACATGTGTATGTGTGTATATATATATATAGACATGTCCATGTGCTGTATATATACTTTGCGTGGTTCCTGGGTTGCTACTGCTGAGTAACTCCACGAGCGGGGGAGCGGGGGAGCGGGGGAGGGGGGGGGGGGGGGGGTTGGCGAGTCGGTGAAAATACAGCTCCAGCTGGAATATAAGAAGAGATAAAACAAAAACACTGAAAGCAAATAGTAACTTAACAGCGGGAAGTAGGACATATGTGTGTGTAGTGTGCGCGCTACTGAATACTTTCTATCCAGTGTCTCCGCTGCAAATTGCAATGCATACGCGTTTGATATTTAGACAAACTTAATTTTATTTCCAGGTTTGCATTTTTAGTTTGTTCCACACATTTAATTAGTTTTAATCCCTCCAGAAAAAAAAACCTGAAAGTGGAGATGGTTCTCATACATAAAGCCCAAGAGATGGCTTCTTGATTCTAACGAGTGTTTGGGAAAAATAGACACAAAAAGCTGGAGTAACTCACGGGACAGGCAGCATCTCCGGAGAGAAGGGATGGGTGACGTTTCGGGTTGAGACCCTTCTTCGGACTGTTGTTTGGGAAACGTAGATTAGGTTTGTTTTCGGGGGGGCGAGGGGGGGAATACATTCGCCTTTTTCTCTGATTTCAGGAATGAATGCATGTTGACACACATAACACAGAGAAAGGGGGATCGCTGCGTTTAGGTCTGAGGAGAAGGGAGCCAAGAAGTTCTCGATTTTCCCTGGCGATAGTTTCACTTTTTTTGCATTTCTCGTTCTCTCCTGCCGCCTGTCCCGCTGACTACTTTTTGTGTCAAAGTCGTCTTCAATCTCATTTCATTGCAACTTTCAGCTCTGGATACCCCGCGTTGATCCGCGCGTATTTCAGCATTTATATTTCTCAAGCCTCTTTACCTCCCGGAGCCACATGTAACTTAACCACATGTAATTACTCCAGCATTTTGTGACTATCTTTGGTTCAGTCCCTTTAAAGATTATAAGAAAGTTCCCACGATAGACTCACGAGACACTAAGGTAAACGCACGGGCCATTACGTTATTGCAACGAGTTTAAATGTTTCCATTTTTAACTTGAACAGTTAATTTGACTCGTGGAAAATATCAAACATGTTTGATTTTTTTCACGAGTTAACAAGTTTCCCGAGTACCTGCCGTTAGTGCCACGAGTGGACAAGTTGATCGCGCGAGTTCCGACGTTGCCGCTACGTTCATCGTACGTGATCACCACGAGTGAAAACTCGGGGTCACTCGTGGGCCAACTCGCACTGTGAGACAGGGGTTTAAGATAGAGCTCTCGGGGCTAGTGGAGTCAAGGGATATGGGGAGAAGGCAGGCACAGGTTATTGATAGGGGACGATCAGCCATGATCACAATGAATGGTGCTGCTGGCTCGAAGGGCCGAATGGCCTCCTCCTGCACCTATTTTCTATGTTTCTATGTTTCTATTTAACTTGGAAAATGTGCAAGGGAGAGCCAGTGGATGTAGTGTACCTGGACTTTCAGAAAGCACTTGATAAGGTCCCACATATGAGATTAGTGGGCAAAATTAGGGCACATAGTATTGGGGGTAGAGTGCTGACATGGATAGAAAATTGGTTGGCAGACAGGAAACAGATAGTGAGGATTAACGGGTCCCTTTCAGAATGGCAGGCAGTGACTAGTAGGGTACCGCAAGGCTCGGTGCTGGGACCGCAGCTATTTACAATATACATCAATGATTTGGATGAATGGATTCAAAGTAACATTAGCAAATTTGCAGATGACACAAAGCTGGGTGGCAGCGTGAACTGTGAGGATGCTATGAGAATGCAGGGTGACTTGGACAGGTTGGGGGAATGGGCAGATGCATGGCAGGTGACGTTTAATGTGGAGAAATGTGAGGTTATCCACTTTGGTAGCAAAAACAGGAAGGCAGATTACTATCAAAATGGCATCAAGTTGGGAAAAGGGGAAGTACAACAGGATCTGGGGGTCCTTGTTCATCAGTCTATGAAGGTAAGCACGCAGGTACAGAGGCAGTGAAGAAAGCGAATGGCATGTTGGCCTTTATAACAAGAGGAATCGAGTATAGAAGCAAAGAGGTCCTTCTGCAGTTATGCAGATCCCTAGTGAGACCATATCTGGAGTATTGTGTGTAGTTTTGGTCTCCTAATTTGAGGAAGGACATTCTTGCTATTGAGGGAGTGCAGCGTAGGTTTACAAGGTTAATTCCCGGGATGGCGGGACTGTCATATGCTGAGCGAATGAAACAGCTGGGCTTGTACACTCTGGAGTTTAGAAGGATGACAGGGAGTCTTATTGAAACATATAAGATTGTTAAGGGCTTGGACACGCTGGAGGCAGTAAACATGTTCTTGATGTTGGGGGAGTCCAGAACCAGGGGCAACATTTTAATAATAAGGGGTAAGCCATTTAGAACGGTGACGAGGAAACACTTTTCTCACAGAGCGTTATGAGTGTGTGGAATTCTCTGCCTCAGAGGCAGGTTATCTGGATGCTTTCAAGAGAGAGCTGGATAGGGCTCTTAAAGATAGCGGAGTCAGGGGAAAGTCAGGAACGGGGTACTGATTGGGGATGATCAGCCATGATCTTTTGAATGGCGGTGCTGGCTCAAAGGGCCGAATGGCCTACTCCTGTACTTATTGTCTATTGTCTATTGTCTATCCCTATCCCTATCCATATCCCTATCCCCTATCCCTAAACCTATCCGTATCCCTATCCCCCTATCCCTATCCCCATCTCCCTATCCCTCTCCCTATAACTATCCCCCTATCCGTATCCCCTTTCTCTTTCCCTATCCCTATCCCCCTGTCCCTATCCCTATACCCCTATCCCTATCCCCGTACCTCTATCACAATCCCTATCCCTATCCCCCTATCCTGATTCCCCAAGACCTATCCCCCTATCCCTATCCCTATCCCTATCCCAGGAACACTATGCACCTCTCCCTATTCCTAATTTTAGTCACCAGTCTCCCGTGCGGGACCTTATCAAAGGCTTTCTGAAAGTCTAGATACACTACATCCACTGGCTCCCCTTCATCCATTTTACTTGTCACATCCTCGAAAAATTCCAGAGGATTAGTCAAGCATGATTTCTCTTTCATAAATCCATGTTGACTTGGACTAATCCTTTTACTGCTATCCAAATGCCCCATTATTACCTCTTTAATAATTGACTCCAGCATCTTTCCCACCACCGATGTCAGACTAACTGCTCTGTAATTCCCCGATTTCTCTCTCACTCCAAACGACTGCATCATGCTGACGGAAGATTTCCGGAGCATGCTCTGGGGCCTCAATATTACAGCACTGGAGGATACAGAAGATATCAGGGGGATGGGGAATTAAAATGGTGGGCAGCTCTTGTAGAATGACCATAGGTGCCCCTCACTCTGATCATGAAATCTGCACTTTGATTTCTCCAATGTTGGGGAGACCATATTGTTCAAGCCAAGGTGTATAGTGCAACATTAATAGTGTAACGTGATTTGTGGTTTGGTGCTGAGTTGGGTTGTGTGCAGGGTGGTTCAGGAACCTGACGGCTTGTGGGAAGAAGATAATCGTGAAGCTGGAGGTCACAATTCTCAGGTTCTTGCACCACTGTCCCAATAATAACAGAGAGAGGAGAACGTGGTCAGGGTGGTGTGGGTCTTTGATGATAGTAGTCATAAAGTATAATGGAATATAAAAATGATGACTATTCCAAAGAGCTATCAAGCCTCATCCCAACTCCCAGAAGATAGTGTCCAACCCCACAGACCCTGTTCCTCCTGCACGTTCATCACTTTTAAACATGTTGAGACTTCTCTTCTCCCCCATGTTTTCCGGACTCCACCACTCTCTGGGTCAATATTCTGTCCTCATCTTCTGTGCACATAGTTCACCACTCACTTTAAACTGACGTTCCCTGGTTGTTGACTCATGTGTGAAGGGAAAAGTGTCCTTCCTGTTTCTTCAATGTTTGCCGATCAACTTTGCATATTTGAAAGTAATTCTCCTCTCAATTCGCCTGGGGATCGTGTGGATTGGACGCCGCTGGAGACTGCACAGAGGCCAAGCGTGCGGATCGGCACAGCCTGCAGCCCACAGAGCAGCGGAGCATCGCTGGAGGACATCGGCAACATCGCCAGGCCAGGCCGACCCTGCAACCCTGACCCAGATCCACCAACAGGACAACGCGCATTTGTGGCCAAGATTAGAGTCTGTACCTTTTAGAACTTAAACCGTGAAGGCTAGAAGTTGCTGCCAATTCCGAGACTGTACTGCTTCAGTGAAGTCTACTACTATACTCCAATTGTTGCACTTTTGTATTTATTTATGATAGTTTTTATCTTTAGCATCATTTTACGGAACTGAATGCAAAACATTGAATGTCAATGTATCTAGCTACATGTGTAAATGAAGTACCTTTGCACCATTGAAATGAGAGAAAAAAACGTATCTCCATCCCGTTCAAAGTTAGTTTTGGGAATTCGCTTCCAAAGATGGGCGTGGAGACGAATTCACAGAGTAGATTTCAGACACAGATTAATCGATATTGGTAACCAATGACATCTATACCAAAAAGTACCACTGGTCAGGAAAATCAGGCACGATCTTACTGTTGTTGTAAATTAGGAAATTATAAGAAAGATGAGGAGGTTTTAATCTGTTTAAGCCTAGAGATCACTTACTGGGGAATGATAGGGAAATGGCCAACATGGGATGCTGGACGGTAATAAAGAAATGTGTTCATGTACTTGGCCTTCACAGCACTGCAAGCGGAATTAAAATAGGTATCAGGGGTTGTAACTAGCTAAAACTAATACACTCTGCTGAAAAGCAGGATTCATTATCTATTGAGGGGAAAAGTTGTTTGCAGATCTGTGTAGGTTATTATACGTTGCAACATTGAGGTTGCAGCTGCTCTTTATCACTGTGTTTAGCAGGCTGATTTATTTTAAAACCACAAATAAGCATTGTGTCTTGAGAATATAAAAATGGTGTAGGTACAGTGAATCTTTGAAACTCTTTGGGTTTTCTCGGAGTTAGCGCGCACAATGTTAATGCCTTCAATAAACCGACTTGTTTGTTAAATTCACCACTGATCTCGGAGCTGTTTTATTATGAGTTTGTGCCTATCTGAGCCAAGCCAGACACAGGGTATGCATATAGCACAGAATTCCCTTCTACATCTATAAAATGCTAAAGCAGTGATAAGGGACTGAATACGTAGTCTCGATTTTATATCTTATGTTCAAATTACCAGCATTTCAACTTGGTGGCATAAACTGGGAGCAGACTATAACAGGATGTATAAAGTTGCTCTGGTTGCTGTGGGTTTAGAGGCATCGAATCCTGCTCCAATACTGATCGTCGTCCCTGGGTAGTGAAGTGAAAGGGTTCCTCTGAGAACAGTGTGAATCTGGCAGAGATTCCGTCAAGAGTTACTCCAGTGGTAAAGTCAGCGATGCCCCCAGTCTTCAGTCCCAGGGAATGTCTGAGACCCCAGGAAAGAAAGTCACCCTTCTCTGTCTATGACCTGCTGAAATCGCAATCCCTCCCTTAGAAACCTGCCTTACTCCAGTAAAACACCCCGGGAGGAGGTGAAAATCTGTGTCCCGGCCTCCTCTCCCTGCTCAGGTAGTCACTCTCACATTTGTGTAGATTTTCACCTCAGACTCCACTGGATGGAGGATGACCAAACAATGGGAAGAGTATGGGGGCAGCTGGAGATAACCCAATGGCATCAACATTGAATTTTCCAATTTCAGGCAACCAACATAGAAAATAGGTGCAGGAGTAGGCCAGTCAGCCCTTCGAGCCTGCACCGCCATTCAATATGATCATGGCTGACATGGCCACATCTAACTCCCTCTTAAATATAGCCAATGAAGTGGCTCTCTCTCCCTCCCTCTCCCTCTCATTCCTATCATTCTCCATTCCTCCCATCTTGCTGTCTCAGAATCTACCCATCAGAGTCCATTTTCATCCCCCTTTCTCCCTTGCTGGTTCCATCCATCTGCTACACATATTTTGCACCCACCAGGTCCCATCCTCCATCTTCCCTTCTTCTCTCTCTTTGTTCCATTATCACCTTCCTTAGTTATCAGGTTCCAGCACCGGTGGTCTTTGTGTCCGCGCTTGTCAACCTCCAACCTCTATCAACCTTCACTCTCCCATCCCCCACCTGTCCCCATCTCCCTTTTACATCCTTGCCTGATTCCATAATTCACCCATTCAGCCCATCATCTTTCACCACTCCTTAGTTCACTTATCACCCATGAACCCCTGTCTTACCTCTCCCCTCCTCTTTATTTTGGCAATCTCTCCACTTCACTCAGTCCTGTTGCAAGGACTTGCCCCAAAACATTGGCAATTCCTCCCACGCCATCTCTTCCCAACAGATGCTCTCGACACTGAATGTCTGCAGTTTGTTCCAGTTTGCAGTCTGTGTGAGTCTGTGTCGGAATACCTTGAACATTTGCTAGATCATATTTGGTATTAAGGCATCACCAGCAATGACATCATCCTAAACATGGCTGATCATTTCACAAGGTTTCAGGGTATGTGAAGAATAGGCACTTATAAACAAAATTAATGTACAGGAACAGAAGCTTCCAAAATCAATGTTTGTTTGGAGTTGTTAGGAATTAGGTATTAAAACTGTCATTTTCCATCAGATCCCTGAAACAACATGTGGCCAGTTGGATGGGATGATGAATAAATCGATTTTTATTCTTGAAGAGGAAACCCAAAGATATAGACCAGAAAATGTGACTCCAGTGGTGAGACCTAATTGGTGCTGGTCCACGCATCATGTCAGAATGGGTCTGGCAGGATGGCCCCATGTACAGTGAGGCTGTATTAACACTGGGTTCATTTGTTTAACGTACATCAAGGAATTACAACAGAAATGAACAGTAAATACCTTTATTATTGTTAACAACATGTTACTATTAATATTATCACTACTATTCAAAAAAAGTTTAAAATTACAACAAAGCAGTCTGAAGAAGGATCCGATTCGAAATATTGTCTATGCCTTCGCTCCATAGATGCTGACTCACCCGCTGAGTTTCTCCAGCATTTTTTTCTCCATTCAATTTTTCCAGCATCTTTCTTAAACAGCTGATCGAAAAGATGTGTTGTACTCTCGTCTTCTCCATTGGACCAGCTTCGCTCTTATTTATTTATCAAAGTAATGTAGCCAGGTCTCCAGGAGCTGAACTGCAGCTGCTGCAATACCATACTATTACAATATACTAAAATAGAAACATAGAAATTAGGTGCAGGAGTAGGCCATTCAGCCCTTCGAGCCTGCACCGCCATTCAATATGATCATGGCTGATCATCCAACTCAGTATCCCGTACCTGCCTTCTCTCCATACCCTCTGATCCCCTTAGCCACAAGGGCCACATCCAACTCACTCTTATATATAGCCAATGAACTGGCCTCAACTACCCTCTGTGGCAAATACTATTACTTATGTTACTATTCCAAAAAATATTTAAAAATTAAAACATATTAGCTGCAATACGGAAACAAGATAGCACTCATTTTCTCCATTGACCATCTTCTCTTTGGTTTATATATGGAAGTAATCGCGCCAGGTCTCCGTGCTGAATCCAATTGCAATACATTGCTACCGGATCCTTTGCTTCACTGTTCCTTTGAGCACTGATGTCTGCTTTGTCGTGGGTCGGTAGAAGATGGTGGGTTTCCGTTTTGGGTGCTCAAACGTTGTGGTGCTTGAAAGTGGAGCGCTGTCGATGCTGCTCTCCCCGATTGTTGGTGCTTCTGTGTCGGTCACTGTCCCTGCCAGTTGCTCCACGCTGTCACGTTGCTTCCTGGGCTGCAGCATTGCCTCGGCAGAACGTTCTTTGTTTTCTTTCATTAGCCTCAATTCTGCGATTGAATAATATACACGAAATGACAGAGAGCCTTTCTCAGGCTGACCCTCTGCCATTGACTTGGATGGTCCTGCCACCTCCTGAGGCATTTTTGCATCGTCTCCAACTGCTGTGTTTTCTCCACTCTCCAATGCATGGATTGCTGTTGCTGGAGTGGTGTTGTGCTGTTCACTACTTGCACCCGGTACGTCTTCCCCATCGTCAGGGAGTGTGGTTGCTTCACCTTCACAGCGGCCATCAGGTACGCAAGCCAAGAGGAGAAAATCATCCCCGCTGTTTACTGACACAGCAGAGATGTAGCTGTGTCTGAGTGCAGGACCTTCAGATGTCGCTGCTATTTATTGGTCGGGGAACAATTCCATTGTGATGAAGTTTCACATCAACAATGGTCACCGTTGATCATATTTGGTTTTAAGGCATCACCAGCAATGACAGGATGGTTCAGGGCTTTGACTTCACCCTAAACATGATGCGTCATTTTACAAGGTTTCAGGTTATGTGAAAAATAGGCAATTATGCAGGGACTGGTGAAACTATAAACAAATGCATTTACAGGAACAGAAGCTTCCAAAATAGATTAAATGAGAACTTACCAGTTTGAAGTTTGACTTTTATTTTATGAGGAGTTACGATGAGGGATTACGTGAAGAACCCCGACTGCCCGTAGAGCGCATCAATATTCAAAGCAGGTAATAGTGACTGAAGTATAATAGTAAGAAAACAGAAGACTGGAACTACCAGATTACATTTATGAGGGTTGGGAGCGGAGGGCATGTAATCCCTCATCGTAACTCCTCATAAAATAAAGATCAAACTTCTAACTGGTAAGTTCTCGTTTAATCTTACTATTTTACTTCGGAGTCACGTGAGTGACTACGTGACGATTTCAAAACTCTGTGATTTCACGCCGTGAGAAACGGGTCTACACTGCCACAACTGCTTCATCGACAAATGAAGGAAAATATATTCATAATACATACAGTCATGACATAGATTTAAACATGCTGATGTTATTAATCAAGTGATAATATTAGTCCCACCTTTCACTTGGATGGAATCTATAATCAATGAAAATAGAGATGACAAATACCCCTGGTCTAGTAATGGGTTATTATAAATGTTTGAAATGCGTTCACTTGACCATGCTGCAAGCATTAGGACTTGGTCCAATGACGCGTGAGACCCATGCTGCTGATGTTATAGTTATGGAGTGATAACTAGACTCAGTATCTACTCCTACACAATCATAGTCCATTTTATCCTCGAAGACTCTCAGTGACCTTAACGTATTGTTATATATGTGTGTCCTCACTTTACCAAAGGTCCGTGGGTACGCCTTGAACTATTTTAAGATCTGACACCCCTTCTGCTCTGCTTAAGTGAATTATAAGCATAAATATTATATATTATTGTTTACAGACGTAACCATCTTGTTCCTGTTGCGCTAACCAGCGCTAGGAGGATAACCACCTATGAGATCCGGCGAAACTAAGGATGTAGCTGGACCACCCTGGTGAAATAGTGTTCACACAACGTTGATATCCCATACGGCATTGTACTTGTCCTAGGAAACATTGTGTTAAAGATATGCTCACCCACTTGATATCCAGGGTGAACCCGACAGAGCGGGTCCTGTTTGCTGCAGCCAATACAATGAAAGGCACGTTGGCACAGTTAATGGCCGTACAACTTAATTATTGACAAAGATCATTTAAAATGAACTCCAAACATCAGTAATTTGTACCGTCTTCAATGCAACATGAACATTCAACAAACGCTTTTCATCTCCTGGAAAAGAAAGTCCTGCTTTTTTGGTGCTATCGCAGCACACTGAACATATACAAGGACTGATGTAACAACCCAAGCCGTAGAGCAGTCTATTTAATCTGCAGAACATAATTTGATTTTTACATGCAACGGCTGATTTCTCAAGCCACAGACTGAACCAGCAAGTTACGTTCAAAATAACCATATAAGGTTATATTATTATTCCCGACAACCAGAATCAAAGTTGCATAGGCTAATCACACAATAGGAACCTAAACGGCTCTTAATGACTTCATTTGAAGCCCCGAAAAATGAAGCAATTGGAGGAAGACACAAAAGACCTTCCTTCTCCTTGTAGCGAGAATGTATCTATCGCCACTGTTATGCCACATATTTTGCAACCTGTGATTAAGCATGAAACAAACATATGTACATTCGGTGTGATTCAACACCCATTCTGTGTTGTAATTGACCTATACCTGATGTTACTCCAGTGGCCAATGAGATGATGTAACCACTTGACTGGATTGCACCCACATGTACTAACATATGCCACCATCATAACTTGTCAACATGAAGTTGAGCATGCAGATATGCATATCCGCTCAATTAGTCTTAACCCACAAAATTCGTAGAGTCTATAGATATTTGACACCAATAAATGAAGGATTGGCAACTCATACACATCTCCTCCAGCTCCAAACTAGAGATTATATTTGCAATTTCCCATTCTAGGCCATTAGCATAATTTTGCAATATAATGAGATATTAACTGATTAACCTACTGGAACAATGCTAAACAATGTCTATCCATCATTGCGACTTTGGCAGTTTCAACTGATAATAGCAAAGTGTGTCCACCATGACCCACATGGCACTTTAGAGTTCTCCATTTAGTATGATTTCAATTCTCCCACTTGCACAGCTGAACCACATCCATTATATTCCCAATTAGTCTTAATGACTAGACTGCTGCTTTATAACAACAAAGCTGTAACAGGCTTCTATTGACTCCAATCTGTTGCCTAGGACGGCGTCATAAGCCAATTGATAACTAAATATAAGTCGTAATGACCTGATAGAATACATGGAGCCTCTGGCCAGCTTTCATGCTGCTACCAGCTTCAGTGAACCGCTTACCTTCATCCTGCTGGATTTGCCTCTTGAATAGGTCTTACCTGAAGAACAGATTCGGCGGCTGGGTCTAATGTCCCCCTGATGGCAGTGTTCACTGCATATGTGTTGTGATGGCAAATCTTGCTGTCAGTAATGATCTCTGACACGTGATCGTCATCCCCTTGGGTATGTTCACAGCTATACCATCAGACTTGGTATGCTCTCCTCCTTCATGAGGAAGCCATTAAACAGCCCTACTACAAGGCATTGCTGGCGCGGCCTCTCAAGTTGGCCGACACTGCCAAGGACCCGGCGTCAGACTAATACTGATCTGTTGGCTTTCATGTGTTGGGGTATGCTGCTCTGCAACATCTCCAACAAATCTATTTGATAACAACTTAATTTTAATTGAATAGAGTAGCCCAATTCTCAAACATGGTTTAAGACTGAAACAGTGGATTACAGTATTATATCCAATGATACTATAATGGGCACCCCTATGACTCCAGTTGTTAATCAGCCATCTTTCGTAATGAACAGGCCACACCTGTTATCCTTTGGGTGTTAATGGCGGAGTAGCAAGATGGATTCAACAGTGGCTGAATGGGAGATGTCAGAGAGTAATGGTGGATGGCTGTTTGTCAGGTTCGAAGCCGGTGACCAGTGGGGTGCCTCAGGGATCTGTGGTGGGTCCACTGTTGTTTGTCATGTACATCAATGATCTGGATGATGGGGTGGAAAATTGGATAAGTAAGTATGCAGATGATACTAAGAGAGGTGGTGTTGTGGATAATGAAGTAGATTTTCAAAGTCTACAGAGAGATTTGGGCCATTTGGAAAAGTGGGCTGAAAGATGGCAGATGGAGTTTAATGCTGATAAGTGTGAAGTTCTCCATCTTGGCAGGATAAATCAAAATAGGACGTACATGATAAATGGTAGGGAATTGAGGAATGCTGTGGAACAGAGAGATCTAGGAATAACTGTGCATAGTGCAACTGTCCTGAAGGTGGAATCGCATGTAGATAGGGTGGTAAAGAAAGCCTTCGGTGTGCTGGCCTTTATAAATCAGAGCATTGAATATAGGAGTAGGGAAGTAATGTTAAAATTGTACAAGGCATAGGTAAGACCAATTCTGGAATATGGTGTACAATTTTTGGTTGCCTAATTATAGGAAGGATGTCAACAAAATAGAGAGAGTACAGAGGAGATTTACTAGAATGTTGCCTGGGTTCCAGCAACTATGTTACAGAGAAAGGTTGAACAAGTTAGGTCTTTATTCTTTGGAGCGCAGAAGGTTAAGGAGGGACTTGATAGAGGTCTTTAAGATGATGAAAGGGATAGACAGAGTTGACGTGGATAAGCTTTTCCCATTGAGGGTAGGGAAGATTCAAACAAGAGGGCATGACATGCGAATTAAGGGACGGAAGTTTAGCGGTAACGTGAGGGGGAACTTCTTTACTCAGAGAGTGGTGGCTGTGTGGAATGAGCTTCCAGCAGAAGTGGTGGAGGCAGGATCAATTTTAACATTTAAAAGTAAAGTGGATAGGTAGATGGACAGGAATGGAATGGAGGGAATGGTCTGAGTGCAGGTAGATGGGACTAGGGGAAAACATAGAAACATAGAAACATAGAAACATAGAAATTAGGTGCAGGAGTAGGCCATTCAGCCCTTCGAGCCTGCACCGCCATTCAATATGATCATGGCTGATCATCCAACTCAGTATCCCGTACCTGCCTTCTCTCCATACCTCTGATCCCCTTAGCCACAAGGGCCACATCCAACTCACTCTTAAATATAGCCAATGAACTGGCCTCAACTACCCTCTGTGGCAGAGAGTTCCAGAGACTCACCACTCTCTGTGTGAAGAAAGTCTTTCTCATCTCGGTCTTAAAGGATTTCCCCCCTTATCCTTAAGCTGTGACCCCTTGTCCTGGATTCCCCAACATCGGGAACAATCTTCCTGCATCTAGCCTGTCCAACCCCTTAAGAATTTTGTAAGTTTCTATAAGATCCCCTCTTAATCTCCTAAATTCCAGAGAGTATAAACCGAGTCTATCCAGTCTTTCTTCATAAGACAGTCCTGACATCCCAGGAATCAGTCTGGTGAACCTTCTCTGCACTCCCTCTATGGCAATAATGTCCTTCCTCAGATTTGGAGACCAAAACTGCACGCAATACTCCAGGTGTGGTCTCACCAAGACCCTGTACAACTGAAGTAGAACCTCCCTGCTCCTGTACTCAAATCCTTTTGCTATGAAATGGTCAAATGGTCAGCACGGACTGGAAGGGCCGAGAGGGCCTGTTTCCGTGCTGTAATTGTTATATGATTATATGGTTATTCCCCATCCGAATGGGGATTCCTGACCGGGTGATATTGAGTTTACTTGAGTTTAATTTATTGTCACCTGTATCAAGGTACATTGAAAAGGTTTTGTTGTGTGCTAACCAGTCAGCAGAAAGACAATGCATGCTTACAATCGAGCCGTCCACAGTGTACAGATATATGATAAAGCGAATAACGTTTTGCAAGATAAAAGTCCAGTAAAGTCCAATGAAAAATAGTCCGAGGGTTTCCAATGAGGAAAATCGTAGTTGATAGGATGGTTCAGTTGCCTGATAACATGTGGGAAGAAACTGTCCCTGAATCTGGAGGTGTGTGTTTTCACACTTCTGTAACTTTTGCCCAATGGGAGATTGGAGAAGAGGGAGTGGCCAGGGAGTGACTCGTCCTTGATTATGCTGTTGGCCTTGCGAAGGGAAGTGGAAAGTTAAGTTGTGCATGTTTAACATTCATAGAAACAGAAAATGTTGAAAACATCAGCGGGCCAGACAGTTTCCGTGGACAGAAGCATTTACTTTCTTCCTTTCACAGATGCTGCCTGGCCTGCTGACTGATTCCAGCATCTTCTGTTTTCATTTTAGATTTAGAAACATGGAAAATAGGTGCAGGAGGAGGCCATACGGCCTTTCGAGCCAGCACCGCCATTCATTGTGATCATGGCTGATCGTCCGCTATCAATAACCCGTGCCTGCCTTCTCCCCATATTCCTTGACTCCACTAGCTCCTAGAGCTCTATCCAACTCTCTCTTAAATCCATCTAGTGATTTGGCCTCCACTGCCCTCTGTGGCAGGGAATTCCATAAATTCACAACCCTCTGTGTATAAAAGTTTTTTCTCAGCTCAGTCTTAAATGACCTCCCCTTTATTCTAAGACTGTGGCCCCTGGTTCTGGACTCGCCCAACATTGGAAACATTTTTCCTGCATCTAGCTTGTCCAGTCCTTTTATAATTTTATATGTTTCTATAAGATCCCCCCTCGTCCTTTCCAAACTCCAGTGATTACAAGCCTAGTCTTTTCAATCGTTCCTCATATAACAGTCCTGCCATCCCAGGGATCAATCTCGTGAACCTACGCTGCACTGCTTCAATCACAAGGATGTCCTTCCTCAAATTAGGAGACCAAAACTATACACAATACTCCAGATGTTGTCCCACCAGAGCCCTATACAAACGCAGAAGAACCTCTTTGCTCCTATACTGAAATCCTCTTTTTATGAAGGCCAACATTCTATTAGCTTTCTTCACTGCCTGCTGTACCTGCACGCCAACTTTCAGTGACTGGTGTACAAGGACACCCAGGTCTCCCTGTACCTCCCCCTTACCTAACCTAACCCCATTAAGATAATAATCTGCCCCCTTGGTTTTGCCGCCAAAGTGGATAACCTCACATTTATCTATATTATACTGCATCTGCCACGCATCTTCCCACTCAATCAACCTGTCCAGGTCCCCCTGCAAACTCCTAACATCCTCTTCACAGTTCACACTGCCACCCAGCTTTGTGTCATCCGCAAACTTGCTAGTGTTGCTCCTAATTCCCTCTTCCAAATCATTAATATATATGGTAAACAGTTGCGGCCCCAATACTGAGCCTTGCGGCACTCCACTCGCCACAGCCTGCCATTCTGAAAAGGACCCGTTCACTCCTACTCTTTGCTTCTTGTCTGCCAACCAATTTTCTATCCATGTCAACACCCCACCCCCAATACCATGTGCTCTAATTTTAGTCACCAGTCTCCCGTGCGGGACATTATCAAAGGCTTCCTGAAAGTCTAGATACACTACAAACATTTCAAACATCTGTAATATCTGAAGGGTGTGTAGGATAGTGCTAGTGTGCGGGGATCGCTGGTCGGTACGGACTCGGTGGGCCGAAGGGCCTGTTTCCGCGCTGTATCTCTAAACTAAACTAAAGGTGTTGCTTCAGATCGACTTATGGACCTTCCACCCTCACCTTATCCAATACGTTGATGATTATATTAACACTGCTTGCTGCACGGGTGGAGAAGTAAAAACAGTCATTACTTTTGCAACTAATTTCCATCTGTTCTCACTTTTGCAGTTTCGACCCTGACTTTAGCTGCTGTCTGTGTGAAGTTTGCACATTCTCCATGTGACCACGTGTTTTTTTTCCAGGTCCTCCGTTTCCCCATCACATCCCAAAGACGTGGTTAATTGGCCTTCGAAAAATGCCCCTTGTGTGTAGTAAGTGGATGAGAAAGTGGGATAATAGTGAAACAGTGTGAGCGGGCTGATGGATGGTCAACGTTGACTCGGTGGGGGCCGATCTACACACTGTATTTCTAAACTAATCTACTGTAAAAACTAAACTCAGCCTTTATTCGATCTGTGTGGGTGACCCTGAGTTTTCAATTACCCGTCACTGTGATTTTCCACCCTGTTCCCCTGCTGACCTCCCTTTGCTTGGTATTTTTTACTTTTCCAAAAAAAAGGCCAATGTAAGCTGAACGACAGTACCTCATCTTCTGGCACATTACAGCTCTCAGGACTCTACATTACACACAACTGATAACCAGCCATTCCAGTCTTGTTGTCCACATTTCCAGCATTCAGGGGACAGTTTTCACACACTTTACACTTCCTTATCTCTGTGTCTCCCTCTCCCCTGACTCTCAGTCTGAAGAAGGGTCTCGACCCGAAAACGTCACCCATTCCTTCTCTCCAGAGATGCTGCCTGTCCTGCTGAGTTACTCCAGCATTTTGTGTTTATCTTCAACGGATTTCTCTTCTGGTTCTTGCACCGTTCATTCATTTCCTCCTGTCGATGACTCCATCTGGCTTCTTTGCCCCCGTCTTCTTTCAGCCAGCGTTATCAGTACATGTGTCATGCAACCTCCCCTGGTCTTCACCCTAGCACTGACCATAGAACAACATAAGTACAGCCCGGGAACAAGCCCTTCATCCCACAATGTCTGTGCTGTACATAATGCTAAAATAAACTAATCTCCTCTGCCTGCATGTGATCCTTTTATGCCCCTGTCCCACTTAGGAAACCTGAACGGAAACCTCTGGAGACTTTGTGCCCCACCCAAGGATTCCGTGCGGTTCCCGGAGGTTTTTGTCAGTCTCCCTAATGATCAAAAGTGGTTTCCGCTTCTTCTATGTTCCGGCGATTATTTCAAAAAATTGAAAAAAAACCTCTGGGAACCTGACTAAAAACTCTGGGAACCTCTGGGAACTGCACGGAAACCTTGGGTGGGGCTCAAAGTCTCCAGAGGTTTCCGTTCAGGTTTCCTAAGTGGGACAGGGGCATTATCCTTCCATTCCCTACATATCCATGTGCCCCTTTAAAATCCTCTTAAATGCCCCGCTGCCTCCACCACCACCCCCATTCCAGACACCCAACACTTCTTGATTAAATAACTTGCCTTCATATCTCCTTCAAACTTTGCCCCTCTCACCATCAGACGATGCTATCTCGTCTTTGATAAACATAAACACTGTAGCAGCTCAGCGGGACAAACAACATCTCTGGAGAAAAGGAATAGGTGATGTTTCGGGTCAAAACCGTTTTTCAGACTGAGAGTCGGGGGAAGGGAAACTAGAGGTACGGAAAGCTACAGAACCAATGACTCAGAAAAGGTGGAGCCCACAATGTTCCATTGCTGGCTGTGAAAGAGTGTAAATTGCTCGTTCTAAGCTTCCCCCCCAATCTAGTTTCAGTCAAAAACCACTGAATCATGGGGGTACACAACTAATCTTTATTTTGATGAAACACAATTACAGTTCAACTACTATACCCAACCACCGCGGGTTTGATCCTCGTACCTGCCAGACCAAGCCCTCTTGGTCTCGCTCAATCAGATGCACTCCAGAAGGTCACGCAGTCTCAAGCGCTCTCCCAGCAGATCGACGCAGGACCTCGTGGCAGTGGACGTTTATAGGTCCCCGGATCTCGACGAGCCAAACCACATGGGGGTGGTCTCTTTACAATCCAATTACAGATATCGATTAACCTCATACATAACAGACATTTCCCTAACCCAATAATACATTGTATTCAAACAGTGTTTCTCAGAGGAAGTGAACCTCGCAACATTTACCCCGATCTGCAAGAAAACCAAACAAGGCTCAATACCTCATCCAATCAACATTCAGCAAAGTAAAGGTTTGCAACATTATTTACAATTATTTACAAGGTGTATGTCTGGTTTGCAGTCATCCAATCCATTCTATGCATTTTGCGCCTAATTGCCAGGGTCTGCAGATGTTCGCATTCTCTTCCTGCAGCTCAGATCTGGGCTCTAGACAAACTGGCACCACTTTGCAGCTTGTCCCAGTTCTACAGAGAGCACTTTCAAATTGACCAAATGGCCCAGCAGCCCTGAAGCCTTTACTCAGTTTTAGAGTCCTAGCCCCTCCAATCTGGCCAGGATTAACAAGAGGTGATAACAAACAAACAGTGAAAGTAGCAGGATGACTAAGGTGGGGGAGGGACAGAGAGAGAGGGAATGCAAGCATTAATTGAAATTAAATAAATCAATATTCATACCACTGGGTTGTTAGCTGCCCCAGGGAAATATGAGGTGCTCAACTTTGACATTTCTATACTGGGAGAAAGGTTCTGTCTACCCTAACTCTGCCTTGCATAATTTTATACTTTTATATGCGTCTCAACTATTCTCTCTGCCCCAGCCAAACCCTTTCTCTGGAACGTTTATGTTATTTCTAATCGTCCCCAGTTTTGTTATTTTTAAATCATTAGTTTTATTGCTTGCTGCACAGGTGCTCTTTCACCTGCTGGGTATTACCTGCATTTCCTGTTTGCACGCCATTATGGACTGCCTCGTTAATTATATGTGATTCTATGCACTTTACCTGTTAAGTGCCTAATCTTTTGGTGTAGTTGCAATCGATATTCTGCAGTAATTTGTTCCGCAAGGTTGTGAGTCCACCTACATTCGTGCAAGAATATGACACAATGTACATTGGCTGCGTATGTTTGGGCATTGAGTGCCAAGTAGTGGCTAGCTTTGCAGTGCAAGGAATTTGATCTCATTCTTGCTGCAGATCTCACCGTTACATGAAGTAAAAAACATTTAGTATAGATTGAAATCCAGTAACAATCATTTCCAGGCACCTTTATCTCCCTGAGCAGATTGTCCCCACTTTGACATGAGGTTGTTCTGTACCAGCCCGAGTGGCACGGTGGCGCAGCGGTAGAGTTGCTGCCTCACAGCGCCAGAGACCCAGGTTCGATCTCGAATACGGGTGCTGTCTGTACGGAGTTTGTGCGTTCTCTACGTGACCTGCGTGGGTTTTCTCCGGGATCTTTGGCTTCCTCCCACACTCCAAAGACGTACAGGTTTGTAGGTTCATTGGCTTGGTATAAAAAGTAAAATTGTTCCTTGTGTGTAGCGTAGTGTTAGTGTGCGGGGATCGCTGGTCAGTACGGACTCGGTGGGCCGAAGGGCCTTCTTCCACGCTGTATCTTTAAATTAAACTAAACTAAACCAGATGTACACCAGATAAAATCATTCCCATCTAATGTTGCTTTTGGAGCATCGCCAGAAAAATTGGGACCTACCTGTGGATGACTCCTAGTTAGTCACTCCTAGGTGACTAAGTTTGAACATTTTCACAGCATCTGGAGCACGACTAACTTTTCGTGCAGGAAGGAACTGCAGATGTTGGTTTACACCAAAGACAGGCACAAAAATCTGGATTAACAGCGAGTCAGGCATCATCTCTGGTGAAAAGGAATAGGCAACGTTTCAGATCAAGACCTTTTTTCAGATGCTGAAGATGTCTGAGATGATTCAGGGTCTGTAGAAAGATCTCAACCCGAAGCGTCAGCTATTCCTTTTCTCCAGAGATGCTACCTAACCTGCTGAGTTACTCCAGCTTTTTGTGACTATCAAGTTACTTTTACCTTTCTTCTAAACTTTGCCGCACACTGCTTAGCAATAACCACCTGTACGTGTTGGATCTCAGGCCCTGACACCTCTCTGCTACTTCCTGCCCAATTATAGAGTTAAAGAGTCATAGTCCTATTGGCCTATGCTCCAGCCACCATGCCCACATCTAACCACTCAAGTCCTGATTCCCCCAGTTTCCTGACCCCATCACTCCAAATTGGCCAGCTTCCACCCCTCAACTGCCCTCAACCTTGTACCCTGACCAAGAGCTGCTAAAATCTTTTTTTTTTTTTTTTTAAAGAAGGAACTGCAGATGCTGGAGAATCGAGGGTACACAAAAAGCTGGAGAAACTCAGCGGGTGCAGCAGCATCTAAGGAGCGAAGGAGATAGGCGACGTTTCGGGACCCTTCTTCAGACTGGTCAGGGATCAGGGAAACGAGAGATATAGACGGTGATGTGGAGAGATAAGGAACAATGAGTGAAAGATATGCAAAAAAGTATCGGTGATAAAGGGAACAAGCCATTGTAAGCTGTTTGTGGTGTGAAAATGAGAAGCTGGTGCGACTGGGGTGGGGGAGGGAGATAGAGATGGAGGGAATGTCAGGGCCCGAGGGCTGAGGGAGAGGTGGGAAGGGGAGGAGACAGCAAGGGTTAACAGAATTGAGAAAATTCAATATTCAAGCCCAAAGGATGCAGACTCCCCAAGCGGAATATGAGGTGCTGTTCCTCCAGCTTGCGGTGTTGCTCACTCTGGCCGTGGAAATCTTTACTTGTTATCAGCCAGGTAGCAATTCCCCAACTAAGCCAGTTCTGACCTCAAGCACTAATAATCTGTCCCCACACAAACTTAATTTCCACAAGGTTCTGTCTTAGCAGCTGGCCAAACCTCACATGAACAGATGACGTTTTGGGTCGAGACCCTTCCTCAGACTGATTCAGTCTGAAGTAGGGTCCCAACCCAAAATGCTGTTTGTCTACTCCCTCCATAGATGCTCCCTGACCCACTGAGTTCACCCAGCACTTTGAGATATAGGTCCAGTTTCTTGTGTCTCCAAACCTCTCTTTGACCTTGATTGTACCTTCAACGTCATAACCTTCAGCTCCCCCACAAGCCTCCTGAAACATCAGTCTAAAGTCTAATCCAGAGGCCTGGTCTATCAATCTTGGGTTGAGAGTCGGGTAGATCTGGAAGTTCAAGTTACAAGATACAAGATACATTTATTTGTCACATGTTCCAATTGGTACAGTGAAATGTGTTCTCACCATACAGCCACACAAATAATAAAGAGCACAGAACACGATAGACTTTAACACAGACATCCCCACACAGTGGAATCAAAGTTTCCCACTGTGAGAGAAGGCTCCAAAATTCAGTCATCCTCCTCCGTTGTCCTCTGAGGTTCACCCATGGTCAGGGGGCTCCCGAACCCCTCGCAGCGCCGTCACAGGCGGCCTGATGTTCAGGCCCTCATGCCGAGATGATGGAACTCCGATGTCGGAATGGGAGAACCACCTCAATGGCCTGGACATCCGAATCGGCCACTTCCTACCCCGGAAGTCCACAGGCCACGCAGGTCGGAGATTCAACACTGGCGGCCCTCGGCAAAGGGTTCCCAGGACGCCTCGATGTTGGTCAGTGCCGTCCGTGATGGGAGCTCTCCAAACCCCAGCTCCGAGATGTTGAAGCAGCAGGCCCAGCACTCCGGAGCTTCAAACGGCGATCCAGGTAGGCATCGCCCCAAGCCGCGGTGAATCCAGTGCTGCACCGCCGCTGCTGAAGCTTCTTGCGGTCCCCGGCAAGAAATGCCGCGCCAATCCAGTTGGTAGGCCGCGGGGGGGTAGAGGACGCGACTCGGAGAATAGTCGCATCCTCGCCTGGACGTGACTGGGAAACGTTTTCCCCCTTACCCTACCCCCCTCCCCCACATAGAAAAACGAAAGAATCCTCCAAATCATACTTTTAAAACAGACTAAAAATGTTAAAAAGATTGAAAAACAGACAGACTGGAGGCAGAGGCTGCCATCAATGCGGCGCCCCGAGTGGATTACTTAATAATCTGGGATTATAAAAATAATCGTCAGTTGTCTTGAGACTTTAGACTTTAGAGATACAGGGTGTAGAGATGCTGTCAGGATTGGTAGTCACTGCTCTGCTGCCCTGGAATACCTGATGATAAAGTGCAGGCCCTTCTACCTGCCCAGGGAATTTACATCGATTGTTATCACTGCAGTATATGTACCCCCAGATGCTAATGCCAGGCTAGCAATGGAGGAGCTGCAAGATGCTGTAAGCAAACAACTAACTGCACACCCAGAGGGGGCTTTTATTGTTGCAGGTGATTTTAACCACTCCAACCTAAAAACTGTACTCCCCAGATTCCACCAACATGTCTCCTGCCCAACCAGAGGAAACAAGACTCTGGACCTAGTATACACCAATATTACTGAAGCATACAAAGCCCTCCCCCTCCCCCACCTGGGACAGTCTGACCACCTCTCTCTGTTCCTGCTCCCCAAATACACACCTCTGATCAGACGTGTGAAACCTACCGTGAGGACAGTGAAGGTCTGGCCTGAGGGGGCTGTCTCTGTCTTACAGGAACAGTTTCAGCAAACAGACTGGAGTCTGTTTGCCACTCAGGCCACCTTCAACTCCCAAGTGAACATCAACTCATACACCTCAACCGTTCTGGACTATATAAAATTCTGCACGGACAACGTCACTACCCACAAAGAGATAAAGACCTACCCTAACCAGAAGCCGTGGATGAGCAGGGAGGTCCCGATGGCATCCCCGGGCGGGTGCTCAGGGCATGTGCTGGACAACTATCCCTGGTCCTCATTGACATTTTCAATCTGTCACTGGCCCAGGGTGTCGTCCCCACTTGCCTCAAGGCATCTACCATTGTGCCAGTGCCCAAACAATCAGCGACAGGGAGTCTCAACGATTTCCGGCCAGTGGCGCTCACCCTGTCATCGCCAAGTGCTTCGAGCGGCTGATCTTGGCTCATCTCAAAGCCAGCCTTCCCCCCAACACTGGACCCCCATCAGTTTGCCTACCGGTCCAACAGGTCTACAGAGGACGCCATATCGGCGGCCCTTCACTCTGCCCTGACCCACCTGGACAGTAATAACACCTACATCAGGTTGCTGTTCATGTGACTTCAGTTCCGCCTTTAACACTGTTCATACCCGCTAGCTTGATCACCAAACTCAGCGGTCTTGGCATCTCCACTTCCTCTGCAATTGGACACTGGACTTCCTCACTAACAGACCACAGTCTGTTAGGATCAACAACCTCACCTCCTCCACTATAACACTGAACACTGGCGTGCCACAGGGCTGTGTGCTCAGTCCTCTCCTCTACTGCCTCTTCACCCATGACTGCATCCCTAAGTATGGCTCCAACGCCATCATAAAATTTGCCGACGACACCACGGTGGTAGGACTGATCAGCGACAACGACGAGTCAGCCTACAGGGAGGAAGTCCAGCACCTGACAACCTGGTGTGCCAACAATAACCTCGTCCTCAACTCCCAGAAGACGAAGGAAATCATTGTTGACTTCAGGAAGAACAGAGGGGGCAGACACACCCCCATCCATATAAACGGGACTGAGGTGGAGCGGGTCTCCAACTACAAATTCCTCGGGGTACACATCTCGGAGGATCTGTCCTAATCCCTCAACACCTCCAAGCTGATCAAAAAGGCGCAGCAGCGCCTTTACTTCCTGAGGAGGCTCAAAAAAGCCCACCTGTCCCCCCTGATCCTGACCAACTTCTACCGATGCACCATTGAAAGCATCCTGACCACCTGCTTTACGGTATGGTACAGCAGTTGCACCGTAGCAGACAGGAAGGCACTACAACGGGTGGTGAAAACCGCCCAGCACATCATCGGTGCCCCGCTCCCTGCCATGGATGCCCTCCACCGAAAACGGTGTCTGAGACGGGCCGGGAAGATCATCAAGGACCCCTCCCACCCTAACCATGGACTGTTTGCCCTCCTACCATCGGGGAGGCGGTACAGGAGCCTCAGGTCCCGCACCAGCAGGATGAGGCGTTAGCTTCTATAATAACACCATCGCAAACTGCTGAACTCAGAGTCCCGCCGATAGATTTCCACATCTGTATTTATTTATCTGTATTTATCTATATATTGCTATCACTACGTACTGACACTAAACTGCATTCGTTGTACCCATACTTGTATCTGTGCAATGACATTAAAGTTGAATTGAATTGAATTGAATTGAACAGGGTGGAAGGGGAGAAAAGATGAAATACGAAGGAAATTTAGCTAATAATTTCTTCAGTGATATAAAGAGTAAGGCAAAAGTGCTTACTGGAGACCACTGGAAAATATTGCTGGAGAAGTGATAATAGGGAATAAGGAAATGGCAAATGAATTGAATAACTTGCTTGCATCAGTCTTCACAGTGGAAGATGCCAGCAATGTGCCTGAAATTCAAGAGAGTCAGGGGGTGGAAGTTAGTGGAGTGGCTATTACCAGGGAGTGTAATAAGGAGTGGAATACTTTGAAAACCTGTCATTGAGGAATTTCACTTCATCACGACTTGTACTTGGAAATTACCATCCTGGTGGTGATGTGTTGTGTGGGGACGTTCAAAGCTCAAGCCATGTGATGTACACGCCCAATTCCCTGACAGATTAAAACTGCCTCAACTCACCCCACCCTTGTCGTGTTATTTCTGTGCATTAATAAATGACAGTAATAAATTATTCTCGTCAAGTCCGGTTTACTCGTCACATACACATACGAGATGTGCATTGAAATGAAAAGTGCCAATGCTTGCGGACTGTGCAAAAAAACTACAAAACAGAATCACATATTATTTTCTCAATTCTCTTAACCCTTGCTGTCTCCTCCCCTTCCCACCTCTCCCTCAGTCCTCGGGCTCCTCCTCTTCCTTTTTCCTTTCTTCTCCCCACCCCCTCCCCACCTCCCACCAGTATGAAGAAGGGTTTTGGCCCGAAACATTGCCTGTCTCCTTCGCCCCTTAGATGCTGCTGCACATGCTGACTTTCTCCAGCCTTTTGTGTACCTTCACATATTACATATTTGTGGGAGGAAAAAAAGAAAAAACAGCAATTTTAAAAATACACCACACAATAGTAAATTGGTCCAGTAAAGTTAGTCCCTGGTGAGATAGGAGTTTACAGTCTGAATGGCCTCTGGGAAGAAACTCCTTCTCATCCTCTCCGTTCTCACAGCATGGCAACGGAGACGTTTGCCTGACCGTAGCAGCCGGAACAGTCCGTTGCTGGGGTGGAAGAGGTCCTCCCATGATCTTGTTGGCTCTGGAGTTGCACCTTCTGATGTATAGTTCCTGCAGAGGGGCGAGTGTAGTTCCCATAGTGCGTTCGGCTGAACGCACTACTCTCTGCAGAGCCTTCTTGTCCTGAGCAGAGCAGTTCCCAAACCAAATCGTAATGTTTTTTCCGGACAGATGCTTTCCACAGTGCCGCTGAGTAGAAGCACTTGGAGGATCCTCGTAGACACTCTGAATTTCCTCAATTGCCTGAGGTGGTAAAGGCGCTGCCTTGCCTTATTCACCAGTGCTGCAGCATGTAATGTCCATGTCAGATCCTCTGAGATGTGGACTCCCAGGTATTTAAAGCAGCTCACCCTATCCACAGTATCCCCATCTATCTTCAATGGTGTGTACATCCTCGGATGATGTGCCCTCCTAAAGTCCACGATCAGCTCCTTAGTTTTTTTGATATTCAGGAGGAGGCTGTTGTCCTGACACCAGAGTGTCAGATCAGCCACCTCCTCCCGGTGGGCCTTCTCTTTGTTATCGGAGATCAGGTCCACCACCACAGTGTCATCATCAAACTTGATTATAAAGTTGGAGCTGAACCTAGCCAGAACGTCTGAGGAGGCATCTGTTGTTTCATTTAGACATTCTAGTTGTGGCAGACCGTTTTGGTGAACTCCACCAAAATAGTCTTATTGTTTCTTTGAACACCTCTAATTAGACTGCTCTTTCATCCCTTGTCATCTACCCGTCATTTATCCCTTATCTCTCCCCAACTCCTGGAATACCTGGCATTTAAGTGGGAATCTTAGCGTCTCCTCGCTTCCTGCGAATGTCTCCACAATGCAGGAATATTGCAGCTGGTTCAAAGGAGAATCAAGAGGCTCCCAAATGTCTCTGACGATTTGGACTATCCTAGAATGAATGAATGTTACTTTATTGTCCCATGTAGCTGGGGTAGCCAGGTACGGTGGAATGCTTTGTTGGCGTACAATCTCGGCAGTACAAGTGTTCCATTGTTTGGTGCCGACAAAGTACAAAGAGATCACCGGACAGTCCGATCTACTGCCTGCCAGTTGCATGTGGCAGTAACCCCCCCCCCCCCCCATCCCCTCTGCCCACCCTGCCAGTTCCCCCTTTATTAATCGATTCCCCCCCCCCCCCCCCCCCCCCCCACCATGTCCCCCTTTGGTCTCAGCGACCTCCCCACACCAGGTCCTCTGTGTTCTCTGCAGCGCTCTGCCGGGTCCCCCCACTGCTTTCGCTCTCTGCACCTTCTCACTCTCCGCCCCTCCTCACTCTTGCCGGCACAGTTCCTGTCAACGCCGGCGGCCCGGGTCCAATCCAGGGCCTGCGGTGGGTGAGCCGGGCCTACTGGGCAGGCCCTCAGTCCACCGCGGACTGGTCCTCAGTTTGCAATCCCTCTCTATGTGAAACAATCATGACCCACGACAGAAGAATATACAACACATCAAATTAAATAAAATCAAATCAATCACTTTAAGCCTGGTTAAAATCTGTTTATTGACAAGTTGTTACACAGTGGGGACTAAAAATGCTCGTATAAAGTGATACTTTGGTAATAAGAATGCAATACATAAACACTTTTTCATTGCTATTCTTTTTGCTGAAAATTAGTTCGTTGTCATTGATTTTTTTATTCATACAAAGTCAAAATCTGACCACTGGAGTTTTGTGAAATGATGACGTTTATTGAAGTTTACTGATTCCCTCATTAGTCATAAAATATTCTGCCATTCAAAAGAAATGCATTCCTTTTCTCCGTGGCTCCTAGTTTGGTTTTATGCATCCTACTTCTTTCTTAAAAGATGTAAAAAGTGAAACACCAAACATGTTTATATATAACCATATAACCATATGAATGTATATTATATGCAGGAAAGATTTGTAGATGATGGTTTAAATAGAAGATAGAAACAAAATGCTGGAGTAACTCATCCGGACAGGCAGCCTCTCTGGAGAGCAGGAATGGGTGACGTTTCAGGTCGAGACCCTTCTTCAGACTGATGTCAGGGGAGGAATTTTTCTTGACCTGCATTCCCTTTGTCCTGTTTTCAAACCTTTCACTTCCTTATCTATGTACCTCCCTCTCCCTGACTCTCAGTATGATGAAGGGTCTCGATCCGAAACATCACCCATTCCTTCTCTCCAGAACTACTACCTTTCCCGCTGAGTTACTCCAGCATTTTGTGTCTATCTTCAATGTATATAACTGGAATACTGTAGCTCAGTGGATCAGGCAAGTGGAGGGCAAGGACAGGTGACGATTCGGGTCGGGACCTTTCCCAAAACATTGTCTATCCATGTCCCCCCTAGAGATGCTGCCTAACCTGTTGAGTTACTTCAGCATTTTGTCTTATTTTTTGTAAACTAGCATCTGCAGTTCCTCATGCCACCATAAATATATGACAGTCGCTAATAAAAGCCTCAGGGAATTCAGAAGATATGGCTTTACCTGGAGGGTTAGAATAGGAACATGTGACTGGAAGCTGAGGCAACCAGCACAAGAAATTCAAAGGAAGCTTTAATAAGAACCAAATAATAAGAAGAATCTGAGGTGCAGGATGTATATATAGAGCATAAACAATGGCAAAAATGTGATGGCTTAAGCAACCTGTTGGTGTGCTATAAATTACTTGTAACTTCTGACTTCAGCTGTGTGGAATGTGCCGTTTACATGCTTTTATGTTGCGCAGGGGAACAATTCTGCACAATTTCCCTTCCTGCCTCGGGATTTCCCGGATTACAGGAAATGCAGGGAACTATGCAGCAGGGTTGCGTGTCAATCTCGGGCTACTGGCATTGCAATGATAAAGGTTAGCTCTTCACTAGGTGCTGCCAATGCTCAGTTGTGCGTTGGAGGAGCTCTGCAAATGCATTTCTTCGTTGGGAAGTCGAAGGGTTAAGGGGAGGGAATAGAAAAGTGATATTGAGGTCAAGGATGGATCAGCCATGATCTTACTACATGTTGAAGCAGACTCAAGGAACTGCAGGTGCTGGTTTAAATCGAAGCCAGACACAAAATGCTGGAGTAACTCCGAGGGTCAGGCAGCATCTCTGGAGAAAAGGAATGGGTGACGTTGCAGGTTGAGACCCTTCTTCAGGTCTCAACCCAAAACATCACCTAGTCCTTTTCTCCAGAGATGCTGCCTGACCCGTTGAATTACTTCAGCTCTTTGTGTCTGTCTGCAGTATCTAACCTATCTATGCACACATATGCTAGAAAGATAATTAACACCATATTCAGTATCTACATGTTAACCAGCACATATAAACTAAGCATGTGGACGCCAGTATATCATTAGTTATCAAGTGGACACATCTCTTCACTTCAATCACTGATTGAGAAACACAATGTAGACTATAAAAGATACTAGACTAAGTGGTGGGGGGGGGGGGGGCTTTCTGAAGCACTAGTATGGGTACTGTGGGCTGAAGGGACTGGTTAGTATGGCCATTATGGGCCAAATGGATTCTTGGGGTGGCAGCTCAGTCACTCAAGCCTGATGTGCTGGCAGCTCACTAACAGCTGGTGGGCTAGCAGTTGACTCACGGCTATTCCTTGAAATTCCATTTCTAGCTGGGCGCAAGGCAACCAAATTCAAATGCAGTTTCCTATCATTTCAAGCAGGGTGCAAGGCCACCAACTCCAAGTGCAGTTTCCAACGACTTCAAGCAGGCTGCAAGGCCACCGAATTCAGGTGCAGTTTCATACCACTTCAAGCAGGGTACAGGGCCACCAAACTCAAGTGCAGTTTCCTGCCATTTCAAGCAGGGTGCAAGGCCACCAAATTCAAGTGCAGTTTCATGCCACTTCAAGCAGGGTGCAAGGCCACCAAATTCAAGTGCAGTTCCATGCCATTTCAAGCAGGGTACAAGGCCACCAAATTCAAGTGCAGTTTCATGCCACTTCAAGCAGGGTGCAAGGCCACCAAATTCACCTGCAGTTTCACGTCAATTCAAGCAGGCTGTAAGGCACTCACAGTTCAGTAGACATGTGTTCAGTGTTATTTGGAGCTCAGAGAGACGAGACCCTCTCGCTTCCTCCATCTTGCAGAGACTGAGTGAGGCACAGCACTTCCGGGTTTTATAGTCCCTCCCTCCCCCCACCAGCAGGGGCAGCAGAGAGAATGGTGACATTTTTTAAAACATTAATATCTCTCTGATTTTTCATCAATGGGAAATATCCTCCAGTCCATTCCGGTGGAGGGGGGGCTCTGAGCGAGGTGGCCAAAAATGACAGCCGTAAGTGGCGGCGTTCTCTCGGAAATCACATCGCAGTGAGTCAAAATCAGTCAAGATCTTACTTCTAGTAATATAGATGATTCATTGCAGAACCTGATTTCAGCTCATCCTTCATGAATGATCTCCGGTACACCAGGCTGGTACCCTATCCAAGGTATCCAGCAGCATCAGGCTGTCCGCTGATCTGCACCAGGACACCACCATTCACCTCATCCTGTCTCTGAATCCGCGCTGTTGTTAATCTGAATCTGAATCGGCGCTGCTGTTGGTGTCAATATGCAGAAGTTTGGGTACTTTGGAAATGGCAGGCATCTGTGAGAAACTGGGCTTCACTGATAGTGACAATACATTGCAAGGTGCTGGAGACCCATGTCACCAAGTTGGCTCCAGTAAGTCTGGACCTCTGAAGATCTCTGGACTTCTGCCCATGTGACCCACCTGTTGCCACTAAGTCTTGGTTCCTAAAGTTGTTTCTGTTATGTTTCAGTATACTGACGTTTAATGTATAGGGGTATAGGGGTACACAAGGGTGGGTAATTCGTTAGGGCATGTCGATTGTCTTTCCTTCTGTTCTGTTTGCGCCAGGCTGCTGAGGGCTCAAGTGAGTGGATCTGAGGCCGGCCCCACGGTGCTGTACACAAATAAAGAATATGTATACAAAATATGTATGCAAATATGTATACAAATAAAGAAGAGTTTGGACTCAAGTGTTCGACTCAGTGGTTTACTGAACCAGACGAGGGAAAGAGTATTAGTTCCAGAATCAACATTGGCAGACCAATTTTCCTCCGGCGATGAATAAAGTTCTATTATTATCGTATCTATTAGTATCGTATCGTATCTGATCCAATTTACAGGTTTTCTGCCAGTGCGATGCTGATCACCCACATGTTAGATCATAAGATCAGAGGTGATTGGAGTAGAATGAGGACATTCAGCCCATCAAGTCTACTCTGCCATTCAATCATGGCTGATCTATCTCTCTCTCCTAACCCCATTTTCCTGCCTTCTCCCATAACCCCTGACACCGTACTAATCAATGTTAGATGGAGAAACAGTATATTTCCATGCATTGGGTCACAAAATAAACAAACCAAGTTTACACCAAGCATGAAACTTTGAAAAGAAACATTTCCCAAATGAAAGGCCAGAAAGAGATAATACCATCAATTTAGAAGCTACATATTTATTAGCAATGGACTTTAAAGCAGAAACAGAAGCAGACTTTGTGTTCAGGAAGGAACTGCAGATGCAGGTTTAAATTGAAGATAGACACAAAATGCTGGAGTAACTCAGCGGGACAGGCAACATCTCTGGAGAGAAGGAATGGGTGTATAGGAACAGCAGAGTTTTCCTGTTAGACTGGAAGTTGGCATTATGAAGCCAACATGTAACATTCCCGACGGTTCTTGCTTGGTAGATCACTAGGTTTCATATCTTGGCAAAACAAAAGCTTCTCACTGTACCTTGGCACATGTGATAATAAACTAAACTCAGCTGGATTGGACTGTGGCTGGATTTTTACCGTTGATAATGTTGATAATGTACCTTAACTACATCAATAAGTAGAAGCCGTTTTCTTTTAGGGAACCATTTTTATTCGTAGATCATCAATATTTTGCTAAAGTTGACAAAGACGCCTTGGCCTGGTTTGCTGCATGGAAAAAAACAAAGGAAATAATCGGTCAGAACCATTCATTTCAGAACAAAACATAATGTAGTTGATAAGATTTGTATAAAGCAGAGTTGCCTTTGTTATGTTGATTGCACCTTTGTGTCATGTTTTGTTTTGAATTCCATAATAAACCTTCAGAAGATAACATGGTAATTCAACTGAGAAGGCAACAGAGAGAAATTGCCAAATAAATTACAGATGTTTCAACACAGAGAAGTAACAGCATGAGGTGCAGTTGGTAGATCCTCTGCCTCACAACTCCAGCAACCTAACCTGTCCTGCCCTCCAGTATTACCAGTGTGGAGTTTGCACGCTCCCTGCAACTGGGAGGGTTTTGTTCAGGTGCTCTGGGTTCTGATCACATCCTAAAAACCTGTGGTCGATACAATAATTGCCTCCAGTATGTAGGTGACTGGTGGAGTCTGGAATACGCTGCCAGAGATGGTGATGGAGGCAGATGGTAGTGGCATTTAAGAAGCTTTTAGATAGACACATGTAGGGAATGGAGAGATATGGATCAAATGCAGGTAGAGGAGATGACTTCAACAGCATCATGTTTGGCACAGATATTGTGGGCTGAAGGGCCTGTTCCTGTCCTATAATGTTCCATGTTCTAAGTCCAGGATCTTTCATCAGAACAGGGAGAGGGATAAAATACATTGGTTTTCATTTACAGAGAAGATGCAGTAAGGATGGGTAGAATAAAAGGGAATACTTCGAACAGGGTGAGATAAAATATATTAGTGTCGGAAGGAACTGCAATTGCTGGTTTACAAAGAAGATAGACACAAAATGCTGGAGTAACTCAGCGGGCCAGGCAGCATCTCTGGAGAAAAGGAATAGGTGACATTTTAGGTTGAGACTCTTCTTCAGATTCTGCCTGAGATGCTGCCTGACCCGCTGAATTTCTCCAGCATTTTGTATCTATCATCGATGTAAACCTGCATCTGCAGTTCCTTCCTTCAGTAGTTTCTCTTCAGTTTAGATGCATGTAAGATGAACATTATTTCAGTGGGTTTTTTTGATTGGGTGAACTGGGTACATATGGATAGGACAGGATTTGAGGGATATGGGCCAAACGCAGGCAGGTGGGACTAGTGTAGATGGGGCACAATGGCCGGCGTGGGCAAGTTGAGCCGAAGAGCCTATTTGACTGAATGATTCTTAATGATCATGTAAAAAAACCTTATTCATGAATATCTTCATATTATCTTGAGTTTTATGGCTTTTTCTGGAGAGTACTGGTTTGCTAAAATAATGATTTGTTCATTGGACTGATTAATTTTAATTCTAGTGAAAGATATAAAGGTCACAAAACTATAGCAATGGAAACCAGAGGACATTGTATTGTCTCATCTCTGTGAGTTACCCCAGTCAGTATTGGAAATTAGATGGAAATGTGACTTATTTGGCATTCTTTCCAATTTTACAATCATGGCAGATGTTTTATTTTAGTTTATAGTTTAGTTTAGAGATACAGCTCAGAAACAGGCCTTTCAGCCCACCGAGACCCTGCTGACCAGCGATTCCCGCAAACTAACACTGCCGTAAACACATATTAGGAGCGATTGGAGTCTTTGGAGTGTGGGTGGAAACCGGAGCACATGGAGAAAACCCACGCAGGTCACAGGGTGAACGTACAGACAGCACCCGTAGTTAGGATCAAACCCGGGTCTCTGGCACTGTACACTCTACCTTTCTAAACACAAATTAGCTGTAGTTCCCCATCACTGCAGTGTGTAAAGTTCAATAGCACTTCATTGGCAATGGAGTTATTTGGTTGGCTTTGAAGCTGTGAAATATTTCACAGAATTTAATTATTATGAATCATCATGAATACAGGTCCTGGCACAGTGAAGACCAGGGAGTTTTTTTAGCACTGAGCAAGTGATAATTCTAGTAAAACAAAGTGGTTGCAGGAAAAGTACATTGAAATCGTTATTAAAAATATCCTGTTTGGCAAAAGAAAGTGGAAAAGTTAAAAAATCACAACACATTTATATTCGAGGTCAGAATCTAAAACCATCCCAATGGCTGCTCTTTGTCTTCTGCAGAGATATAATGCAACACAAGATGGACACAGAATGCTGCAATAACTCAGCCGCCCTGGAGAAAAAGGATAGGTGACATTTCAGGTCGGAACCCTTCTTCAGACTGAAAATATTGGGTGGGGGGGGGGGGGGAATAAACTAGAGGCCGATGTTACAGGCCCTTCTCGTTGGGCGTCGGGAGAATCCTTTCAGCGGCTTGGGATGCCTGGAAGGGCCGCATCCTTACCGGACACCGCGGCTTCCGAAGCCAACAGGCCGAACTGGACGGAGCTCCACCACTGGCGATCTCAGCGAGAGATCCCATGCTCCGCAATGTTTAAGGTCAGCGCTGGCCGCTCCACAGTTCCCCAGCTCCGCGATGTTCAATCGGAGGTCCCAGCACACCGGAGCTCCAGCGCTGCAACCCGAGGCAAGGCATCGCCCGCTCCGCTCCACGATAGCGCTCCAGCGCTGTGCCGCCGCCGAAGCCGTGGTTCTGACCAGTCCCGTCAAGAAATGCCACTCCAGACCCCGATGGAAGGCCGCGAGGACGGGTCGAAGTTGCTGTTCGGAGGAAAGCCACCCCCCGACCAGGCAGGGTCTGAGAAATGCAGTTTCCCCCCTTCCCCCTCACCCACCCCCCCACCCCCCACATAAAAAGAGACTAAAACCTCCAATACAAAACACATTAACTCACTAAAAATAAAAAAAAGAGGTGAAAAAACGGACAGCTGTAGGGTGGGCAGCCATACCCATACAGGACGGCGCCCCCATGGATGACAATGGTGGGGGAGGGGTGGAAAGAAAGGGGCGGGGGGTGGGAATGTATGAGTTCCTTGAAATGAGAGAAATCAACGTTCAAAGGCCACATTCCTGTAATGTTCTATGTTCTAGGTCCAGGACCTTTCACCAGAACTGGGAGAGGGATGATGGAAGGTTGTTTTTCGGACTGGAGGCCTCAGGCGAGTGAAGTGCCTCAGGTTCAGCGCTGGGTCCATTGCTGTTGGTCATATATATCAATGATTTGGATGAGAACGTCAAGGCACGATTGGCCAAGTTTGCAGATGACACAAAAGTGGGTGGTATTGTAGATAACGAAGATGGTTGTCCAAAATTGCAGCAAGATCTTGATTGATTAGGCATGTGGGATGAGGAATGGTTAATGAACTTTAATACAGATACATGGGAGATGTTGCATTGTGGGAAGTCTAAGCAGAGCAGGGCAGGGCCTATATTGAATGGCAGGTGTTGTGGAGCAGGGGGATCTAGGAGTGCAGGTAATTATTTTTTGAGATGCATCTCTAGCAACTGGATCCTCAACTTCCTCATAAAGAGACCGTAATCGGTATGAATTGGCAGCAACACTTCTTCCTCGACAACCATCAGCACAGGAGCATCTCAAGGCTGTGTGCTCAGCCCACTGCTCTACTCACTCTATACTCCATTTCAATTTCACTGACATGGTTGACAATCATGGGAAGGACAGGTTTGGAGGGATATGGACCAAATGCAGGCAGGTGGGACTACTGTCGGAAAGTTGGCCGGTGTCGGTAAAGTTGGGCCGAATAGCCTGTTTCCACAAGGTATGACACTATCCTTGGATACAAACACAGGGATGTAATGTTGAGGCTCTATAAGGCGCTGGTAAGGCCGCAGTTTGAATATTGTGAGTAGGTTAACCTATGATGAGCATTTGTCGGCACTGGGACTCTAATCGGTGGCGTTTAAAAGAATGAGGGTGACCTCATTGAAACATACAGAACAGTGAAAGGCTTGGATAGCGTGCATGTGGAGAGGATGTTTCCACTAGTGGGAGATTCTAGGACTAGAGGTCATAACCTCAGAATTAAAGGTCGTTCATTTAGAAAGGAGACGAGGAGAAATCTATTTAATCAGAGGGTGGTGAATCTGTGGAATTCTTAGCAACAGAAGGCTGTGGAGGCCGTCAGTGGATATTTTTAAGGCAGAGATAGATAGATTCTTGATTAGTACAGGTGTCAGAGGTTATGGGGAGAAGGCAGAGTTAGAGTGGAGTAAGGAGGGAGAGATAGAACAGCCATGGTTAAATGGCAGAATAGACTTGATGGGTCAAATGGCCTAATTCTATTTCTATCGCTTATGACTTTAAAACCTTATGACATGGGGTGGGAGATTGCAACCCTCAAGTGGTCCACCCTATTTCGACTAATGCAATCAACCTGGCATGCACAAACAAGATCAAATAGAACAAGTTGCCCGACAACATTAGGCTGTGCATGCCATACACACGAAGAAGAAGACTCTATGACACCACCACATTTGTTGGAGAAATTACAGGTAATGATGAATCAGACTATCGGAGGGAGATCAATCATCTGATTCAATTGTAGCAGAACAACAACCTTGCTCTTTTAACATCAGCAAGACCAAGGAGATGATTGTTTTAAAGAAGTCTGAAGAAGGGTCAAACCCGCTAGCTTTTTGTGTACCCAAGGAGATGATTGTTAGACTGAGGTGAGAAAAACATTTTTCACCCAGAGAGTTGTGAATTTAAGGAATTCCCTGCCACAGATGGCAGTGGAGGCCAAGTCACTGGATGGATTTAAGAGATAGTTAGATAGAACTCTAGGGGCTAGTGGAATCAAGGGATATGAGGAGAAAGCAGGCATGGGTTATTGATAGGGGACGATCAGCCATGATCACAATGAATGGCGGTGCTGGCTCGAAGGGCCTCCTCCTGCACCTTTTTTTCTATGTTTCTATGTTTCTAGAAGAGGGAGGCCGAGGATCCACGGAACTAGGTGTGCATATCTCTGAACATATAACCATATAACCATATAACAATTACAGCACGGAAACAGGCCCTCTCGGCCCTTCCAGTCCGTGCCGCCAATTTATTTCCTCTAGTCCCATCTACCTGCACTCAGACCATACACCTCCATTCCATTCCCGTCCATATACCTATCCACTTTACTTTTAAATGTTAAAATCGATCCTGCTGGAAGCTCATTCCACACAGCCACCACTCTCTGAGTAAAGAAGTTCCCCCTCATGTTATCCCTAAACCTCTGTCCCTTAATTCTCATGTCATGCCCTCTTGTTCTCTGCCTCCTGTGTGGGGCAGAGAAGGGAAGCACTCGGATCCAAAATGTAGGCGAGAAAGATGAAAAAGATAATAGACAGAGAATAAGGGATGGTGGGTTTCTAAAATGTGTATATTTTAATGCTAGGAGCATTGTAAGTAAGGTGGACGAACTTAGAGCCTGGATTGACACCTGGAAATATGATGTTGTGGCAATCAGTGAAACATGGTTGCAGGAGGGCTGTGATTGGAAACTAAATATTCCAGGATTTCGTTGCTTCAGGTGTGATAGAATTGGAGGGACCAGAGGGGGAGGTGTTGCATTGCTTGTCAGAGAAGGATATTACAGCAGTGCTTTGGCAGGATAGATTAGAGGGCTCGTCTAGGGAGGCTATTTGGGTGGAACAGAGAAGTGGGAACGGTGTAGCAACACTTTTAGGGGTGTATTATAGACCGCCAAATGGGCAGCGTGAATTGGAAGAGCAAATATGTAAGGAGATAGCAGATATTAGTAGTAAGCACAAGGTAGTGATTGTGGGAGATTTCAATTTTCCAAAAATAGACTGGGAAACACATTCTGTAAATGGGCTGGATGGTTTGGAGTTTGTAAAATGTATGCAGGATAGTTTTTTGCAGCAGTACATAGAGGTATCGACCAGAGAAGGGGCAGTGCTGGACCTCCTGTTAGGAAATGAGGCAGGTCAGGTGACGGAGGTATGCGTTGGTGAGCACTTCGGGACCAGTGATCAGAATACCATTAGTTTCAATATAATTATGGAGAGAGTCAGAACTGGACCTAGGGTGGAGATTTTTTGATTGGAGAAAGGCTAACTTTGAGGGAATGTGTAAGGATTTTAAAGGAGTGAATTGGGACACTTTGTTTCATGGGAAGGATGTAGAAGAGAAATGGAGGACATTTAAAGGGGAAATTGTAAGAGTACAGAATCTTTATGTCCCTGTTAGGTTGAAAGAAATAGTAAAAATTGGAAAGAGCCATGGTTTTCAAGGGAAACTGGACACTTGTTTCTTAAAAAGAGAGATATCTACAATAATTATAGGAGGCATGGAGTAAATGAGGTGCTAGAGGAGTATAAAGAATGTAAAAAGAATCTTAAGAAAGAAATTAGGAAGGCTAAAAGAAGATATGAGGTTGCTTTGGCAAGAAAGGTGAAAGTAAACCCAAAGGGTTTCTACAGCTATATTAATAGCAAAAGGATAACGAGGGATACAATTGGACCATTAGAGAACCAGAATGGACAGCTATCTGCAGAGCCAAAAGAGATGGGGGAGATATTGAACAATTTATTTTCTTCGGTATTCACCAAGGAGAAGGATATTGAACTCTGTGAGTTAAGGGGAAAAAGTAGAGTAGCTATGGAAACTATGAGATTCAAAGAGGAGGAAGTACTGACACTTTTGAAAAATATAAAAGTGGATAAGTCTCCAGGTCCTGACAGGATATTCCCTAGGACATTGAGGGAAGTTAGTGTAGAAATAGCAAGAGCTATGACAGAAATATTTCAAATGTCATTAGAAACGGGAATAGTGCCGGAGGATTGGCGTATTGCGCATGTTGTTCCATTGTTTAAAAAGGGTTCAAAGAATAAACCTAGCAATTATAGACCTATTAGTTTGACGTCAGTGGTGGGCAAATTAATGGAAAGGATACTTAGAGATAATATATATAAGTATCTGGATAAACAGGGTCTGATCAGGAACAGTCAACATGGATTTGTGCCTGGAAGGTCATGTTTGACAAACCTTCTTGAATTTTTTGAAGCGGTAACTAGGGAAATTGATGAGGGTAAAGCAGTGGATGTTGTCTATATGGATTTCAGTAAGGCCTTTAACAAGGTTCCCCATGGAAGGTTGGTTAAGAAGGTTCAATCTTTGGGTGCTAATGGCGGTGTAGCAAGATGGATTCAACAGCGGCTGAATGGGAGATGTCAGAGAGTAATGGTGGATGGCTGTTTGTCAGGTTGGAAGCCGGTGACCAGTGGGGTGCCTCAGGGATCTGTGTTGGGTCCACTGTTGTTTGTCATGTACATCAATGATCTGGATGATGGGGTGGAAAATTGGATAAGTAAGTATGCAGATGATACTAAGATAGGTGGTGTTGTGGATAATGAAGTAGATTTTCAAAGTCTACAGAGAGATATGGGCCATTTGAAAAAGTGGGCTGAAAGATGGAAGATGGAGTTTAATGCTGATAAGTGTGAAGTGCTACATCTTGGCAGGACAAATCAAAATAGTACGTACATGGTAAATGGTAGGGAATTGAGGAATGCTGTGGAACAGAGGGATCTAGGAATAACTGTGCATAGTTCCCTGAAGGTGGAATCGCATGTAGATAGGGTGGTAAAGAAAGCCTTTGGTGTGCTGGCCTTTATAAATCAGAGCATTGAATATAGGAGTAGGGAAGTAATGTTAAAATTGTACAAGGCATTGGTAAGACCAATTCTGGAGTATGGTGTACAATTTTGGTCGCCTAGTTATAGGAAGGATGTCAACAAAATAAGAGAGTACAGAGGAGATTTACTAAAATGTTGCCAGGGTTCCAGCAACGATGTTACAGAGAAAGGTTGAACAAGTTAGGTCTTTATTCTTTGGAGCGCAGAAGTTTAAGGGGGGACTTGATTGAGGTCTTTGAAATGATGAAAGGGATAGACAGAGTTGACGTGGATACGTTTTTCCCATTGAGGGTAGGGAAGATTCAAACAAGAGGGCATGACATGAGAATTAAGGGACAGAAGTTTTGGGGTAACGTGAGGGGGAACTTCTTTACTCAGAGGGTGGTGGCTGTGTGGAATGAGCTTCCAGCAGAAGTGGTGGAGGCAGGATCGATTTTAACATTTAAGAGTAAAGTGGATAGGTATATGGACGTGAAGGGAATGGAAGGGTATGGTCTGAGTGCAGGTAGATGGGACTAGGGGAAAACAAATGGTCGGCACGGGCTGGAAGGGCCGAGAGGGCCTGTTTCCGTGCTGTAATTGTTATATGGTTATATGGTTATATGGTTTGAATCTTCCCTACCCTCAATGGGAAAAGCTTATCCACGTCAACTCTGTCTATCCCTTACATCATCCTAAAAACCTCTATCAAGTACCCCTTAACCTTCTGTGCTCCAAAGAATAAAGACCTAACTTGTTCAACCTTTCTCTGTAACATAGTTGCATCCTTCCTATAATTAGGCAACCAAAAATTGTACACCATACTCCATAATTGGTCTTACCAATGCCTTGTACAATTTTAACATTACTTCTCTACTCCTATATTCAATGCTCTGATTTATAAAGGCCAGCACACCAAAGGCTTTCTTTACCACCCTATCTACATGCGATTCCACCTTCAGGGAACTATGCACAGTTATTCCTAGATCTCTCTGTTCCACAGCACTCCTCAATTCCCTACCATTTACCAAGTACGTCCTATTTTGATTTGTCCTGCCAAGATGTAGCACTTCACACTTTTCAGCATTAAACTCCATCTTCCATCTTTCAGCGCACTTTTCCAACTGGCCCAAATCTCTCTGTAGACTTTGAAAATCGACTTCATTATCCACAACACCACCTATCTTAGTATCATCTGCATACTTACTTATCCAATTTTCCACCCCATCATCCAGATCATTGATGTACATGACAAACAACAGTGGACCCAACACAGATCCCTGAGGGACCCCACTGGTCACCGGCTTCCAACCTGACAAACAGCCATCCACCATTACTCTCTGACATCTCCCATTCAGCCACTGTTGAATCCATCTTGCTACTCCGCCATTAACACCCAAAGATTGAACCTTCTTAACCAACCTTCCATGGGGAACCTTGTCAAAGGCCTTACTGAAATCCATATAGACAACATCCACGGCTTTACCCTCATCAATTTCCCTAGTAACCTCTTCAAAAGATTCAAGTAGGTTTGTCAAACATGACCTTCCAGGCACAAATCCATGTTGACTGTTCCTGATCAGACCCTGTTTATCCAGATACTTATATATATTATCTCTAAGTATCCTTTCCATTAATTTGCCCACCACTGACGTCAAACTAACAGGTCTATAATTGCTAGGTTTTTTCTTTGAACCCTTTTTAAACAATGGAACAACATGCGCAGTACGCCAATCCTCCGGCACTATTCCCGTTTCTAATGACATTTGAAATATTTCTGTCATAGCTCCTGCTATTTCTACACTAACTTCCCTCAATGTCCTAGGGAATATCCTGGCAGGACCTGGAGACGTATTCACTTTTATATTTTTCAAAAGTGTCAGTACTTCCTCCTCTTTCATAGTTTCCATAGCTACTCTACTTTTTTCCCTTACCTCACAGAGTTCAATATCCTTCTCCTTGGTGAATACCGAAGAAAAGAAATTGTTCAATATCTCCCCCATCTCTTTTGGATCTGCAGATAGCTGTCCATTCTGGCTCTCTAATGGTCCAATTGTATCCCTCGTTATCCTTTTACTATTAATATAGCTGTAGAAACCCTTTGGATTTACCTTCACATTTCTTGCCAAAGCAACCTCATATCTTCTTTAAGCCTTTCTAATTTCTTTCTTAAGATTCTTTTTACATTCTTTATACTCCTCTAGCACCTCATTTACTCCATGTCTCCTATAATTATTGTAGATATCTCTCTTTTTAAGAAACAAGTGTCCAGTTTCCCTTGAAAACCATGGCTCTTTCCAATTTTTACTATTTCCTTTCAACCGAACAGGGACATAAAGATTCTGTACTCTTACAATTTCCCCTTTAAATGTCCTCCATTTCTCTTCTACATCCTTCCCATAAAACAAAATGTCCCAATTCACTCCTTTTAAATCCTTACTCATTCCCTCGTAGTTAGCCTTTCTCCAATCAAAAATCTCAACCCTAGTTCCAGTTCTGACTCTCTCGATAATTATATTGAAACTAATGGTATTGTGATCACTGGTCCCGAAGTGCTCACCAACGTATACCTCCATCACCTGACCTGCCTCATTTCCTAACAGGAGGTCCAGCACTGCCCCTTCTCTGGTCGATACCTCTATGTGTTGCTGCAAAAAACTATCCTGCACACATTTTACAAACTCCAAACCATCCAGTCCATTTACAGATTGTGTTTCCCAGTCGAGTTTTGGAAAATTGAAATCTCCCACAATCACTACCTTGTGCTTCCTACTAATATCTGCTATCTCCTTACATATTTGCTCTTCCAATTCTCGCTCCCCATTTGGCGGTCTATAATACACCCCTAAAAGTGGTTGCTACACCGTTCCCACTTCTCAGTTCCACCCAAATAGCCTCTCTAGACGAGCCCTCTAATCTATCTTGCCAAAGCAATGCTGTAATATCTTCTCTGACAAGCAATGCAACACCTCCACCTCTGGTCCCTCCAATTCTATCACACCTGAAGCAACAAAATCCTGGAATATTTAGTTTCCAATCACAGCCCTCCTGCAACCATGTTTCACTGATTGCCACAACATCATATTTCCAGGTGTCAATCCAGGCTCTAAGTTCATCCACCTTTCTTACAATGCTCCTATCATTAAAATATACACATTTTAGAAACCCACCATCCCTTATTCTCTGTCTATTATCTTTTTCATCTTTCTCGCCTACATTTTGTGTCCGAGTGCTTCCCTTCTCTGCCTCTTGCCCCACACCCTGTCCCCTAGCCCCCTCTACCCGAGTCCCTCCCCCCAGCCTTTCTAGTTTAAAGTCTCCCCAGTAGCCTTTGCAAATCTCCCTGCCAGGATATTGGTCCCCCTCGGGTTCAAGTGCAACCCGTCCTTGTTGTACAGATCATGCCTTCCCCAAAAGAGGTCCCAGTGATCAAGAAACTTGAATCCCTGCCCACTGCACCAGTCCCTCAGCCATGCATTTATCCTCCACCTCATTCCATTCCTACTCTCACTGTCACGCGGCACAGGCAGTAATCCTGAAATTGTTACACTTTTGGTCCTTCTCCTTAACTTTCCCCCCAACTCCCTAAATTCTCCTTTCAGGTCCTCTTTTCTTTTTCTGCCTATGTCATTGGTACCTATGTGTACCACAACATCAGGCTCCTCTCCCTCTCTTTTCAGAATATTTTGGACACGTTCCGACACATGCGAGACCCTGGCACCAGGGAGGCAAACTACCATCCCGGTCTCCCGACTGCGTCCACAGAATCGCCTATCCGACCCCCTAACTATAGAGTCCCCTATTACAATTGCCCTCCTCTTTTTGCTACCCTTCTGAGCATCAGGGCTGGTCTCTGTGCCGGAGGCCCGGCCGCTGTTGCTGCCCCCAGCTAGGCTGTCCCCTCCAATCGTACTCAAACCCGAGTACCTATTTTCCAGGTGTACAGTCACAGGGGTACTCTCTAGCCCCTGCCTCTGCCCCTTGCCCTTCCTAACTGTGACCCACCTGTCTGACTCCTGTGGTCTGGGAGTGACTACCTCCCTGTAGCTCCTCTCTATGACCTCCTCAGTCTCCCTGACCTGACGGAGGTCATCGAGCTGCTGCTCCAGGTTCCTAACACAGTCCTTTAGGAGCCCCATCTCAACACACCTGGCACAGATGTGGACGTCTGGAGGGCTATCAGATTCCCTGACCTCCCACATCTGACATCCACAACAGTACACTGCCCTTGCCTTCATACTGCCCCCCTTACACAGGATACAATAGCAACACAATACAAAGTACACAACAAACTGCTGGGATCTGACTGCCAATTAGCTGCTTACCCTAGTCCACTTCCCATCTATCAGCGGCTTCCTAAAAAAACCCCCCAAAAAGAAACACTTCTCCGAATGGAACGTTATGGATTTTGGTAAAAACAAGCCCCGCGCTGGATTTTAAACCTTACCAGTCGGGTTCGCTCCTCCCCCTCCTTCTCTTCCAATGGCTCCTGTGGACCTCTGAAAAAACAAGCCCCACTCTGGATTTTAAACATTACCGGTCGGGTGTCGCTCCTCCCCCTCCTTCTCTTCCAATGGCTCCTGTGGGCCTCTGAAAAAACAAGCCCCGCGCTGGATTTTAAACCTTACCGGTCAGGTGTCGTTCCTCCCCCTCCTTCTCTTCCAACAGCTCCTGTGGGCCCAGCACACTGATACAATCGTAAAGAAAGCTCATCAACGCTTCTAATCCAGAGAGGATTGAGAGATTCAGTCTGTTACGCATATTCTCTTGAACTTCAACAGGTGTGTCGCAGAGAGAATATTGAGTGGTTGCATCATGACCCGGTTCGGCAACTCAAGCGCCGAGGAATAAAGTGGTGAGCACTGCCCAGTCCATAACGGGTACTGATCTCCCCACCATTGAAAGGATCTACAGGGAGCACTGCCTCATAAAGGCAACCAGCATCATCGGTGACCCTCACCACCGTGGCCACACTCTCAAGGTGGCACAGTGGCGCTGCGGTAGAGTTGCTGCCTTACAGTGCCAGAGTCCCGGGTTCTATCCTGACTACGGCTGCTGTCTGTACGGAGTTTGTACGTTCTCCCTGTGACCACATGGTTTTTCTCCGGGTGCTCTGGTTTCCTCCCACGTTCCAAAGACGTGCAGGTTTGTCGGTAAATTGGCTTCTGTTAATTGTATGTTGTCCTGAGTGTGTAGGATAGTGCGGGTGTACGGTGTGATTGCTAGTCAGCACGCACCTGGTGGGCTGTATCTCTAAAGTCTAAAGTCTAGAGACAGTTAAACACTGTTGACTCTTGACTCTCATTTTCCATCCCATTCCCACTCGCACCTCTTTGCAGGGCCAGATTTACGTATCAGCTTCACAAGCTTGGGCTTAGGGCCTCGAGATCTAGGGGGGCCTTGGCCTCGCGTATAAAACTTTTGACATAGTGGCGTTGTTACACAGCCTACCATCAGTGGCACTCCGCGCGGTCTTCCACCATCGATTCCACTAACCCTCTCCACCCCACCGCCCTCCAGCAGCCGCAGACCTCGCCTTACCTGCACCCTGGACTCAGCACCGGGCCTGAAGCTTCCACGCTGCTTACTCCCACTCCCCTGGGTTTGACTGCGCTGGGTCCTAGTGCCAGTTCCCCCAACCCTGGTAACATCAAGGGCTTCTTCTTCTGCTTCTGTATGGCGTGCACAGCCTAAAGTTGTTGGACAACTTGTTCTATTTGATCTTCCGTTTGTGCACGTCGAGTTGATTGCATTAGTCGAAACAGGGCGGACCACGTGAAGGTTGCAATCTCCCACCCCATATCAGTGGCTGTTCCACTGGGTCTTCCCATCCCCTCAAACCATGTGACCCCAGCTCTTCCCCACCCACACTACAGTCCTCATACCCCCCTCCTCCCTGACAACCCACCACCCCCCCACCAGACACCGCCTCGGCCTCAGTCCACTCACCTGCCTTCCTCCGGCCCCAACCCCCATCCTTGCCGTGTGTTCACCATCCCCCCTGACCTCCCCCTCTCAGATACCAAATGGTCTATCCTTAGCAGAGGCCTCACCTTTGTCCCCCCCCCCCCCCCCCCCCCCCCCCCCCAGTCCCCACTTCAATGACTTCCATGCCGGCCGCAATTTGGAGCTCTTCTTCCATTGCCTCCGCATCACAGCATTCGTCCATGGGAAGGAGTCCTCGCCCCCCATTGATGATCCCTTTTCCCATCTCCAATGGACCCCCTCCTCTCGAGCCTCCCGCAATCGCCGCTACGGGCGGCCCGATGCTCAGGCCCTCTCGCCGGGATGATGGAATTCCGACGTCGGAACAGAATAACACCCTCAGCGGCTTGGACTTCCGAATCGGCCACTTCGTACCAGAGACCACGGCTCCCGAAGTCCACAGGCTGAGCTGGGCGGAGATTCTCGCTGCAAAGGATCGGGTCCCAGGGCTCCGCAATGTTGAAATCTAGCTCCGCAAACCACAGCTCCATGATGTTGAGCAGCGGGCCCAACACTCCAGAGCTTCAAACGCCGATCCAGGTAAGGCATCGCCCGCTCCGCAGTGAATCCAATATGTATTTTAAAACCAACTGTTTTATGACAACATACAGTAGGATCTAAAAGTGTCACACTGTCACTGTTGGGTAGTCATGGTCCTATATTGGGAGGGGGGCCCTCACAAGTGAAATAGCCTAGGGCCTCTCTCATCTAAATCGGCCTTGCCTCTTTGTCCTCAACCTCTTACTCTTCCAATGAAGCCCAACGTCATGTGAGCAACAACACGTCCTCTTCAGCTTCTCCATATTGCACTTATTGAGACTCAATAATCACCTTCGGACAAACACCCTTTCCTATTTGTGTCTAAACTGGTCAAAGCTGGCCAGTACAGTTCAAATTAAGTCTGAGATGGGTCTCGACCCGAAAAGTCGCCAGTTCCTTCTCTCCAGAGATGCTGCCTGTCCCATCGAGTTACTCCAGCATAGCTAAAATTAATTCCGTTTAAACCAATTCTCACTAATCTCCTGCATTCTTTCAGCATTGCCTTATTTCAGAATTCCCGCAATTGTGTCCACAACGCTCGTTGATGCTGCCTTTTATTCAATCACTTACCACTCATTCACAACCCTTAATTTACCCTGCTCCAGACAGACAGATCACCTGTGATTAATAGGCATTTATCATCCTGTCATCAGGGCCCTTTCTGTTGTGTGAACAGGCTTGGTCTCCACCCATTACACACATTACATTTGTTCTCTCCACCCGTCCCTTTCTCCGCAATTGCAAACACACTTGTTTTTTTTTACATTTCACCATTTCCAATGAAAAGTGGTGGAGCTGGGGCTCCAAGGTTGCTTTTCTCTGCAGATGCTGCCTGACCTGCTGAAAATCTCCAGCATTTTTTTGTTGTTATTCTAGATTAAGTAAATGTCTTCAACATAAAAAGCACATTGGAAAAAAAGAAGAATGGAAAAGTTAGAGGTGGTTGTGGACGCTTTGACAAAGATCCTTGCATCTTCTCTAGCCGCAGTGACGTGTTTGTGTAAGAACGGAAGCAGAGAGAACTGAAGCCTTGCATCAGTAGTGGGCAAACTATGGGATAGGATTTACTCCAGTTTAGAAGGGAACAGGTTACTCAGGGACAGACAGCATAGACAAAGCGTAGACTTTGTACATGGCAGGTCGTGTCTTTCTAACGATCGAGTTTTTGAGGAGGTGGCGAAGGTCATTCAAGATGTATTCAAGAGAGAGTTAGATATAGCTCAGGGCTAACGGAATCAAGGGATCTGGGGAGAAAGCAGGAACAGGGTACTAATTCTGGATGATCAGCCATGATCATATTGAATGGCTCGAAGGTAGACAAAAATGCTAGAGAAACTCAGTGGGTGAGGCAGCATCTAAGGAGCGAAGGAATAGGTGATGTTTCGGGTCGAGACCCTTCTTCAGACTGAAGATTTTTCCAGCATCTGCAGTTCTTTCTTAATCATATTGAATGGCTCGAAGGGCCGACTGGCCTACTCCTGCATCTATTTTCTATGTTACTATGTTTCTATTGATGAGGGTCAGGAGGTGGATGTTCTCTACATGGATTTTAATGAGGCATTTGATGGCCCCCGTTGGTAAACAAATCCAGAAGATTAAGATGCCTAACATACTTGGTCGTGTAGATTTGTAATTTGTTTACTGATTGACGGAAGACTGAGGCTTGTGGTGTAAGAACAATATTCAGGCTAGATGTTTGTGAGCAGTGGTGATCCGCAGGGATCTGTGCTGGGATCGCTGCTGCTTATAATATGTATAAATGAATGACTTGGACGTAAACATAAATGGGTTGGTTAGGAGGTTTTCAGATAACAACAAGATTGCCGGGAAGACTGTGAGGAAGGTTGTGAAGGTTTACAGCGGGACATAGATCAGCTGCAGAATTGAGCAGAGGAATGGCAGATGGAGTTTAATCCAAGCAAGTGTGAGGTGTTGTACTTTGGGAGGTCAAATATAAGGGGAAGATACACAATGAATAGCATTGATGTACAGAGAGATCTGCATACCATAACTCCCTGAAAGTGGCAACACAAGTAAACAGAGCAGCAAAGAAGGCATATGGTCCATTCCTTCTCTCCTGAGATGCAGCCTGTCCTGCTGAATTACTCCAGCATATTATGTCTATTTTAGGCATATGGTATGGTTCCTTTCACAGGTCGGAGATTGTCATGATGCAGATTTATAGGGCTTTGGTCAGGCCACATTTGGAGTATTGAGTACAGTTCTGTTTGCCACGTTACAGGAAGGATGTGGAGGCTTAGAAAGAACACAGAGGAGGTTGGCCAGTCTGATGCCTGGATTAGTAGGAATTAGCTACAGGGACAGAATGGACAAACGTGGGTTGTTTTCTCTTGAATGCCTGAGGTTGCATGATGAGCTGAGAGCATCATATAACATTATGAGAGCCATAGGTCGGGTAGACAGGCAGAATATTTTTCCCAGGATCGAAAAATCAAATACTGGAGGGTAGAGCTTTAAGGTGAGAGGAACAAAGTTTAAAGGAGGTGTGCAGGGCATGTTCTTTTTACAGGGTAGCGAGTGCCTGGAACGCGCTGCTGAAGGTGGGGGTTGAAGCAGATATGAGAGAGGCTTTTGGATAGGCGCATGGATATGCAGGGAATGGAGGCATACGGGTTACGTGCAGGCAGATAATTGTTGATCATGGCAGTATGTTCGGCACAGACTTTGTGGGCTGACAGGCCTGTTCTTGTGTTATACTGTTCTATGTCCAATGTTCTATGTATTATGCCACACACAGTGTATTATGTAATATGCATACAGACATGTAATGTGCTAACACATTTGTCAAAGCAAACAAGGTGGGGCGACACGGTGGTGCAGCGGTAGAGTTGTTGCCCTACAATGCCAGAGACCTGGGTGTAACCCTGACTACAAGTGCTGTTTGTACGGAGTTTGTATGTTCTCCCCGTGACCTTGTGGGTTTTCCCCAGGTGCCCCAGTTTCCTCCCACACTCCAAAGATAAGTTAAGTGGCTGCGGTAAAAATTGTAAATTGTTCCCAGTGTGTAGGACAGTGTCAGTGCGTGGGTGATCACCAGTCTGAAGAAGGGTCTCAACCCAAAACGTCACCTATTCCTTCTCTCCTGAGTTACTCCAGTATTTTGTGTTTATCTTCGATTTAAACCAGCACCTGCACCTCTTTCCTACTGATCACTGGTCGGTGCGGACATGGTGGGTCGAAGGGTCTGTTTCCATGCTGTATCTCTAACTATAAACTCTAAACAATAACCCAGTATTGACATGGTTTGTAACATTGACAAAGCTGCCATGGGACGCTACTCACCATTGGAAGTAACAGCACCCTGCAAATACTCCATGACGCAGGCCGTTTCCAGGAACCTCCAGCTCTACTCCGAAGCAGACTTCCGGCACACCGGGCAATGCACCCATATACTTCAACACACCCGTTCCAACCTTGCCAATCGGCAATATAACCTTCACTTTGTGCCCAATCTTTAGATCTAAGATCGAGCGTGGTGCATATGCTTTCAAGGGTTGGTCACTTCTGACATCCACCTTCAATCTATGAGAGAAAATAGAATCGCACTTAATGTATAAATGACCAGAGGACAACACGATACGATACGATAGACTTTATTCATCCCCGGAGGGAAATTGGTCAGCCGACAGTCACAACACACAAGGTACAGGAAAACTTGAAATTAAAATTCAATTAAAGTGAAACAAAAAGAACAAGACAAGCGAGTGTTGCGTGGCTGCCGTGTGCATAGCGCCTTCACCGGAACCATCGAACAAACACACAAACGAACAAGAGTGTGCAGAAGCTCTTTTGGTGTAAACTATGTGGAAGGGGGCCTCCGAGAATGAAGGGGGGGGGAAGGGGGGGCTGCCTGCTGCCACGTGCGGCAGCCGGCAGTAGATAGGAATGTTCGGTGAACTTTTGTAACTTTGTTGGTGTCAAAACGTGGCGACCCTTGCTTACTGCCTGGGTGACGTCTGCTGCATGATTTTACTGGGTTGTATGAAAAGCAAAGCATTTCACTGTAGCTAGGTACATGTGACAATAAAGTGTCATTGAATTATTGAATTGAATTGAATCATTGAAGAGTAAAATCACAATGATGCAAGCTATCACTCATTCTAGTGATAGTCCATTCTGTTACATCTCCTGTGACTTCCATTTCCGTCTCCCAAAACCTGTCATGGGACATCCATTACAGCTTGAATATTCCCTAAACTTCACCCATAATACATGTGGCTACTAATACACACACACATACCCACTATGCCCACTTGCCATACCCCCATGTACTGAGGCGCACGTATACATGCACACCCACACCCACTCATGCATGCACGCACACATGCACACACATGCACACACACACGCACATATACACACACATGCACAAATACGAATGCATGCACAAATACACACTAGCACACATCCACACATGCACACCGCACATACACACACACACGAGCGTGCACATAGGCACACATGCACAAACGCAAACATGCACACGCACACACCCCTCAAACAGGTACCCTCCCATGGAAGGATGTCCCTCCACAACACATCCATATTGACCTCCATCTATCTCCATATCTGCTTTATAACCATATAACCATATAACAATTACAGCACGGAAACAGGCCCTCTCGGCCCTTCCAGTCCGTGCCGACCATTTGTTTTCCCCTAGTCCCATCTACCTGCACTCAGACCATACCCCTCCATTCCCTTCACGTCCATATACCTATCCACTTTACTCTTAAATGTTAAAATCGATCCTGCCTCCACCACTTCTGCTGGAAGCTGATTCCACACAGCCACCACCCTCTGAGTAAAGAAGTTCCCCCTCACGTTACCCCGAAACCTCTGTCCCTTAATTCTCATGTCATGCCCTCTTGTTTGAATCTTCCCTACCCTCAATGGGAAAAACGTATCCACGTCAACTCTGGCTATCCCTTTCATCATTTTAAAGACCTCAATCAAGTCCCCCCTTAACCTTCTGCGCTCCAAAGAATAAAGACCTAACTTGTTCAACCTTTCTCTGTAACATAGTTGCTGGAACCCTGGCAACATTCTAGTAAATCTCCTCTGTACTCTCTCTATTTTGTTGACATCCTTCCTATAACTAGGCGACCAAAATTGTACACCATACTCCAGAATTGGTCTTACCAATGCCTTGTACAATTTTAACATTACTTCCCTACTCCTATATCCAATGCTCTGATTTATAAAGGCCAGCACACCAAAGGCTTTCTTTACCACCCTATCTACATGCGATTCCACCTTCAGGGAACTATGCACAGTTATTCCTAGATCCCTCTGTTCCACAGCATTCCTCAATTCCCTACCATTTACCATGTACGTCCTATTTTGATTTGTCCTTCCAAGATGTAGCACTTCATACTTATCAGCATTAAACTCCATCTGCCATCTTTCAGCCCACTTTTCCAAATGGCCCAAATCGCTCTGTAGACTTTGAAAATCTACTTCATTATCCACAACACCACCTATCTTAGTATCATCTGCATACTTACTTATCCAATTTTCCACCCCATCATCCAGATCATTGATGTACATGACAAACAACAGTGGACCCAACACAGATCCCTGAGGCACCCCACTGGTCACCGGCTTCCAACCTGACAAACAGCCATCCACCATTACTCTCTGACATCTCCCATTCAGCCACTGTTGAATCCATCTTGCTACTCCGCCATTAACACCCAAAGATTGAACCTTCTTAACCAACCTTCCATGGGGAACCTTGTCAAAGGCCTTACTGAAATCCATATCTGCTTTGTCATTTATCAACCCCCACTGTCTGCTCTGTACATCCTTTCTCCCTTTTACCTTTGAACCACTGATTCTCTTTAATTATTTCTATCTTTCCAAACCTTAGATTAAAAATCGCAACATTAAGGCTAGACATGATCCAGTTAATATTGGTCCAGAGTAGCTTTCTGTTGGATGTGTCGAATGAATTGCCATCCTTGTGGCACAGTTCACTGTTGTTGGGAGAATGGCGCTGCTTACTTGATTACATTTCATGCATCTCCTCATCATGGGGAGGAGCATCAAAGCTGCACCCCAGTCTGCATCACCTCAACATCCACCGTCCAACAAAGCGAAGCGAGTTTAATCTGTGCATTCACCCTTTGAACACTTCCCCAACGCCCATCCCAATCAAGTTGCAGCTTGTAGCTACAGCTCTGCAAGGAACAGGAAGAGCAGGGTGAGGTGAAACTTTCAACAGCTCGGTGAGATGAACTAATTTAGCCCAAGAGTAGGTTTAAGTCCAGAAATTGTTCACGTGGCTCTAAGAAACCAGAACTGCAACTTACATTGCACAATGGGAGAAGAAGCAACTGTTGACAGAATATGGCACACACCTTCCTAGTGACACAAGGCTATCTCTATTTATTTTTTCAGGCATGCCCACCAGCTATTATATGTAGGAAGGAACTGCAGATTCTGGTTTTCACCAAAGATAGACACAAAATGCTGGAGTAACTCAGTGGGACAGGCAGCATCTCTGGAGAGAAGGAATGGGTGACATTTCGGGTCGAGTCTGAAGAAGGGACTTGACTCAAAACGTCACCCATTCCTTCTCTCTGGGAGATGCTGCCTGTCCCGCTGAGTTACTTCCAGCTTTTTGCGTCTATCTTCGGTGTAAACCAGCATCTGCAGTTCTTTATTACACATCTATTAGTTTTAGTTTAGTTTAGAGATACAGTGTGGAATCGGGCCCTTCGGCCCACTGTCCACACCCACCAGCGATCAGTGCTCGTTCTATCCTACCCGCTAGGCACTATGTACAGAAGCCAATTAGCCGACAAACCTGCACATACGTAGAACATGGGAGAAAACCGGAACTCCCGGAGAAAAGAGGGAGAACATACAAGCTCCATACAGTCAGTGTCGAACCTGGATCTCTGGCGCTGTAAGGCAGCAGCTCCTCCGCTGCGTCACTGTGTCGCACTGTGCCCATTGCCTATCCTAAATTGTATTTGAGAGGGTCATGAACAATCTTCTTGAACTGCTCCTCCTTGGTAGGTGCTGATTATGTTCCAGCAGTTTTACCCAGTGAGGATGTGAGAACAACATACCTCCACAAGCTGCCTGGCCCACTGAGTTACTCCAGCACTCGGTGCATTCTCCAGCAGTTAATTTGTCTTAGTTCAGAGCGCTATCTTGTTCTCAATTCCCCAGCCTACAGCCAGAGTTTAGTCAATGGCAACAGCAGGAATGCATCTTTCTCCATTGGCACCAACTTTCATCTGGAGATGTTTGCTCAATCCCTTCTGATGAAGTTCATGAAACTAATTCATCAATTTTCCATTTAAATATATTGGATACATTTTGTTTCTGGTCAATCTTGCCAAGAAATTAAATTAAATTGGAAGGACACAGTACATTCCTCTCAACTACATCACAGACACATTAAATAAAAATATATCATGTCCTTGAAATTCAATAACATAATGTAACTCTTTAAGTGTGACTTTATTCAAATTCCATTCTACTGTGTGCATTTGCAGTATTCTTACTGTTCTGTGTCACATAGAGTATAGAACGTACAGCACAAGAACAGGCCCTTTGGCCCATAATGTATGTGCTGAATATAATGCCAAGTCCAACTGTCTGCACATACTCCATGTCCCTCCATTCCCTACATACCCATATGCAATCCAAAGGTCTCTTAAATGCTACTATCATGTCTGCATCCACCACTACCCCCGGCAGCGGTACCCGGACGTGGCGCCGACGGACGAGAAACCGAAGCAAAGAAGTCGAAGCTAAAGAACCGAATGGAAACGAGGCCGAAAGGTCAAATAACCAAAAGATTACGAAGCCAAACGAGTCAACTAACCGAAAAGGGCGGGACGCCTAAAGGCCAACTCACCGAGTGGCCGCTCGGTCGAAACGCCACCTACCCTAAAGGCGGTGTCGCTAGAAGCCAACGAACCGAATGCTGCTCAACAGAAAAGTCAACAAACGGACATGACGTTGCCAGGGGGCGGGACTTGTACAGATGCGTCCATCACATCACTTTGGAGGGCTGAACATTGTCCCACACCTCCGCTCCACCCAACCCGCAGCCCACGGAGGGTGGCCGTGGGAGAGTGGGGGCTGTCCCGAGGGATGCGCACCTTCGGCCGCTTTCAACTTGGTGCTTGGGTTCAGATTGCCCAGTCGCCTATGGTTTGTGTGGGAAAATGACCCCCATGCTCCCGTCTCCCCCTTCTCTCTCCCCGCTTCTCTCTCTCTCCCTTCTCTCTCTCTCCCCCCTCCCCTATCTCTCTCTTCTCTCTTTCTCTCCCCTCTTCTCGCTTTCTCTCCCCTCTCTCCATCCCCTTCTCTCTTTCTCTCCCCTCTTCTCTCTCTCCCCCCTCTCTCTCTCCCCCCTCACTCCCTTCTCTCTCCTCCTCCTCTCTCTCCCTCCCCTCTCTCTCTCTCCTCCCTCCGCGGGCTGTGGGTCGGGTGGAGCGTAGGTGTGGGGCAAAGTCCATCCCTCCACAGTGATGTGATGGAAGCGGGGGTCTGGACCAATCCCTGACAAGTCCCGCCCCCCGGCAACGTCATGTCTGTTTGTTGAATTTTCTGTTGAGTGGCATTCGACCGAATGCTTGTAGGCAACGTCGCCTTTCGGGTAGGTGGCATTTCGACAGAGTGGCCATTCGGTGAGTTTGCTTTTAGGTGATGCACCTTTTAGGCGTCCCGCCCTTTTGGTTAGCTTGCATTTAGGTGTCCCATCCTTTCGGTTTGTTGGCGTTTCGGCTTCGTATTCTTTAGGTTTTTTGACGTTTCGACCTCGTTTCCATTCGGTTCTTGGCTTCGACTTCTTGGCTTTGGCTTCTCGTCCGTCGGCGCCGCGACCACACACGCCGGCAGCACACGCGTCCACACACGCCGGCAGCATGTTCCAGACACTCACCACCCACTGTGTAAAAATTCTGCCCTGCACATCTCCTGTAAACGTTGTCCCTCTCAACTTAAAGCTACAGTATGCCCTCTCGTCTTTGATATTCCCAGCCTGGGAAAAAGGCTGTGACTTTCTACCCTGTCTATGCCTCTCATCATTTTATTTACTTCTATCAGGTCTCCTCTCGACTTCCAGCTTTCCAGAGAAAACAATCCAAGCCTATCCAACCTCTCCCTGTAGCTAATACCGTCTAATCCAGGCAGCATTCTGGTAAAACTCCTCTGCAACCTGCTCCTATCAGGGGTGGCAGAGTGGCACAGTTAATAGAGCTACTGCCTCACAGCGCCAGAGATCTGGGTTTGATATTGACCTCGGTGCATCTGTGTGGAGTTTGTATCGTTCTTCCTGTGACCACGTGGGTTTCCTTCGGGTGCTCTGGTTTCCTCCCACATCTCAAAGACGTCCAAAGTTGTAGATTGATTGGCCTCTGTAAATTAAATTGCCTCTAATGTGTAGGGAATGGATAAGTAACTGGGATAACATAGAACTACAGCAACAGACTGGTTCCACCAAGATGCAGGAATGTTACAACATTTTGAGATTTTAAAAATCAAGCCTGTAATTTATCCCATCAGATAAAGCATAAAAAGAACTTTAATTTGACACCTAATTCACTTTCATATCTTCAGTATTTAAAAACGTTATGGCCATTTTCATACTCGGAAATTAGCACCTTGTTCCCTATTGCTTTTCCATTTACTTAACACAAAAGCTGTGATCGAGGACAGTCAAAAGCCCATAACTTTCTTTAAAGAATTAAGAGAACTGAATGAAATGTTCAGTTATTATAGATTGAAGCATTCTGGAACAAATATAGAACATCTTACTTGGATGACCTGAAATTAAAGCATATAAGTAGTTACCTAATTGTAGTCAATTACAAAATTGACCGTTGTGACGGAAATAGTCATAAACACCCAGACTGCCTTGAAAATTCAAAGGTGTGATATTCTTAAGATCAGAACTTTAATATTATTGTATTATATGCTGTAAGTCCGTAACAGATAGGTAAATAAATTACAATTTCCTAGCAATAGACCAAGTCTTTATGGAGAATATGAGTTGCTAGCTGGTACATTGGCACATCATAATTAGTAGCATCATCATACTCCTCAGGTTGTAACCAATAAGCAACTGTAAACCTTGTTTTTCCTCAACTTTTCAATTTTGGCATTGTAAACTGCAAGTTTTTGCTCTTCAAACCACGCATGACGCCTTTCTGCCCACTACTTTCCTATTAAGAATGTCCTGTCGATCATCACATTTGGAATAGTCCAAATTCGGATAATCTCTGTGAATGCTGTCTAAATCAGTCTATTTTGCTGGACATTTGGATTGACAATTTTGCATTTCTTCTTCGAAGACATCTGTTTCAAATGCAAAGGAAAAAAAAAAACTGAACAGCATTAACAGAAACAGCATTCGCAGTTTAAAAAAAAAGGTAGAAATGATAAAGTTAAACGCTAAAACAAATAGTAAATACCCAACAAAAAAAATCATATTCATCAGTTTCAACAAATAAATTAAATCCATCTAATCAATTAAATTCATCTAAATTCAATTACTACATTTAAATATCTATCCATTTCTTAAGTAAAAGGCTAACCTTTTTAAATAGCCTAAATATCCAAATAATCTAGAAACATCCACTCTCAATATAATCAAAATTATTATTTTTTGCACAATACATGTGACAAAAACTGTTGTGGATATTTAGTATAAAAATATTGATTATGGATAGACAATAACACAAAATATAGACGATTTAGATGCTCTTATGACATGATTGTCCAAAAGAAATGAGGATTTAAATCACCTTGCGAGAGGGTGTTTCTGGAATGTGATCGATTGGAACGATGCTGTTGCCATGAATTTTAAGCTCATATCGGCAGGCAAGATACTGCTGATTCGTATGGGGTCTAAATAACATTTTTGCATCGTAAAATTAGACTAAAGCCATCCCAAGAAGCAAAATTCTATGTGAAACAGACGACTTACCGTTTGTTTTGTCCTGATATTGCGATCCGTGATGTTGAAGGCGTTGAGGACGTCAGAAGTCTCTTTTTACTTTAATCCAGCGATTAAATTGTCCAGCAATTAAAAGAAAAATGGGAACGAAAGTTCGATCGATTTCTCTTCATCGACTAGCAGCCCGAGGAAATCCCTCTCCGACAAGCAATACAAACCTGCATTTTAATCCCTCCCCCCCTCAAAGGCTATGTAGTCGCACACACAGCCAGTGGCAGTTCTGCAGCGCCGCTGAAGGTAGGTTTTGTAACATTGCTACAAGACGCCACAGGAGATGCTTCTTCCCGAAGGTAGACATAAAATGCTGGAGTAACTCGGCGGGTCAGGCAGCATCTCTGGAGAGAAGGAAAGGTTGACGTTCCGGGTCGAGATCCTGCTTCAGACTGATGTCAGGGGAGTGGGCAGGACAGAGAAAGAATGTAGTCGGAGACAGTAAGACTGGTGGGAGAACTGGAAAGAGGGAGGGGATGGAGAGAGAGGGAAAGCAAGGGCTATTTGAAGTTAGAGAAGTCAATGTTCATACCGCAGGGGTGTAAGCTGCCCAAGCAAAATATGAGGTGCTGTTCCTCCAATTTGCGCTGGGCTTCACTATGGCAATGGAGAAGGCCCAGAACAGAAAGGTCAGATTGAGTATGGTAGGGGGCGTTAAAGTGACTTAAGGCAGACTGAGCGGGGGCGTTCAGCGGAACGATCGCCGAGCCCGCACTTGGTCTCGCAGATGTGCAGGAGTCCACACCTGAAACAGCAGATACAGTAGATGAGGTTGGAGGAAATGCAAGTGAACCTCTGCCTCACCTGAAAAGACTGACAGGATCCTTGTAAGGAGTCAAGGGGGGAGGTAAAGGGTCAGGTGTTGCATCTCCTGCAGTTGCAGGGGATAGTACCTGGGGAGGGGGTGGTTTGGGTGGGAAGCAACGAGTTGATCAGGGAGTTGCAGAGGGAACTGTCTCTCCGGAAAGGGGTGGAGATCAGAAGATGTGGTCAGTAGTGGGATCCCGTTGGAGGTGGCAGCTGATGGGGTGGAAGGTGAGGACAAGGGGGACTTTGTCCTTGTTACGAATGGGGGGGGGGGGCAAGAGCAGAGCTGCGGGATATCGAGGAAACCCTAATGAGAGCCTCATCTATAATGGACGAGGGGAACTCCCCGTTTCCTAAAGAATGAGGACATCTCCGATGCCTTGGTATGGAACACCTCATCCTGTACGCAGATGCGGCGTAGACGGAGGAATTGATAGGGGATAGAGTCTTTACACTAAGCACGGTGGGAAGAACCTTCTTCCCTGTGGCTTCCAAACTGTACCAGTCCTCCCCCTTCCGTTGTGGAGTAGACTGACTCCCTCCACCCCCCCCCCCCCCCCCCCCCCCCCCCCCCCCCCCCCCCCCCCCCCCCCCCCCACCAATGGGTGATCAATTTCCCTCCTGGGATAAATAAAGTTCTGTCGTATCGTATCGTATCGTACATAGCGTGAAAGGGTGATCGAGGGTTGGCATGGACCTGGTGGGCCGAAAGGCCTGTTTCTATGCTCCAAACAAACCAAATCCACGATGACCTGCACACTGACACTATCCTACACACTAGGGAAATTTAGAATAAAACTGAAGCCAATTAACCTGCAAACCTGTACGTCCTGGGAGTGTGGAAAGAAACCGGAGCAGCCAGAGAAAACCCCCGTGGTCACGGGGTGAATGTACAAACTCCGTACAGACATCACCCATAGTCAGCATCGAATCCGGGTCTCTGGCGCTGTAACGCAGCGACTCCACTGCTGCACCACCGCGCCGCCCTTGTGAAATTGTTCTATTAAGTGCGACTTTTCACAGGTTTCATGTTCTTATGCAATTTTTGTATTGCAGGGGAATCAAGAGAAATTTAACAAATTTGGATGAAGCATAATCCTATTGAAGTGGAGAGTATGCACCAAGGATTGTGTAACCCCCCTTAAAATCATCTTATTTAGGAAAAATAACTATTTCCCAACAAAAGGCTTCATTCATAACTCTCGCATTAATATTGTATTCATAAAGTGATACAGTGTGCAAACAGGCCCTTCACCCAACTTGCCCACACAGACCTACATGCCCCATCTATACTAGTCCCACCTGCCTGCGTTTCGCACATATCCCTCTAAACCTATCCTATCCATGGAGTATCTATCTAATGTTTCTTAAATGTTGTGATAGTGCAATATTGTATTAATACTGACATTGTTCGTGGAATGTCAGTCAGAATCTTCGGCTATGGAGCGTGATCATTCGTCACTCTGTCTAGTCAGTGAAGAACCTTTGATGCCCATTGCTGTTGTTATGTTGGAGCTAAGGCAGCGATGTAATAACACTTCACTGTCACTGTTTAGAGTCATAATGTCAGAGAGAGACTCGTCATGGAAGCTGACCCCTTAGTCCATCAAATCTGTGTCACCTACCAAGTACACATTTACAATACTCTATACAATGCTATTAAATGTTGGGGATTTGAGGATTAAGTGTCTACTTATAGTTCCATAAGGTCAATTAATTCTTCTTGATGAGGTGTCAGTGGTTATCGAGAGAAGGCAGGAGAATGGGGTTAGGACGGAGAGATAGATCAGCCCTGATTGAACGGCAGCGTGGACTTGATGGGCCGATTGGCCTAATTCTACTCCTATTCCGTATGACCTTATAAATGGGTTTTGCTGGATATTTAGCCTCTGTAGAATTGCCCCAAAGATGTAAGGAGTGGATGAAAAAGTGGGAGCCCATAGAAGTTAGTGTGAATGGGTGATCGATAGTTGGTGTGGACTCATTGGGGATGTTCCATGCTATATCTCATCTAAACAAAATATGTCTCATCCTAAATACCCATTGCAGACAGAGAGTCTTTAATTTAGTTTAGTTTAGAGATACAGCACAGAAACAGCCCCTTTGGCCCACTGAGTTTGCGCTGACCAGCGATACCCACACACTAATGCTATCCTTCACACACTAGAGGATAATTTACAATTTTACCGAAGCCACTTAACCTACAAACTTGTACGTCTTTGGACTGTGGAAGGAAACCGGAGATCCTGGAGAAAACCCACACAGTCATGGGGAGAACGTACAAATTCCATATAGACAGCACCTGTAGTCAGAATGGAACCCGGGTCTGGTGATGTAAGGCAGCAACTCTACCACTGCCAAACTGTGTATCCTTGTGGCAGACGTGTGGGCGGGGATATATCTATAAACAGCTTGGACAGTTCCATCACTGCATGTCTTATGACCACAAGACTGGTAAAAGGCAACGCTGCCAATCTTGGTGTTATCTGTCAACTTACGGATGTTTATCCAGCCGTTGTTTAGTTTGCCTTCCGTTGGCAACATAACTGTAGAGAAGAGATCCACGTGTGTAGGAGGTGTAGCTTGTCACAGAGGTGAGGCGGCTGGCTCCATAGGGAAGGCTGCAGAAGGGCAGGGAAGATACACACTCCCTATCAGAGTGTTCACCTGTAAACGGCATCAGCTCCGTCTGACCACTGTCATCAAACTGTGGCAGGAAATCTGTCAGAACAAATACATACATCAGAGCAATGACAGACACAAAATGCTGGAGTAACTCAGCGGGTCAGGCAGCATCTTTGGTGAAAGGTATTAGGTGATGTTGTGGGTCAAGACCCTTCTCCAGACTAAGTGTCAGGGGAGTGGAGAACGAGAGATATAGACGGTGCTTGGGACAAATGAATGGAAGATATGCAGAAAGCAATAATAGTGAAGGGAATGTGGAGCCCACAACGGTCCATTGTTGGTGTGGGCGAGGTAATAATGAGTTATACAGACAGTGAAGTCAACATGATGACAGTTAAAGTAGTATGACAACTAGGGTGAGGGAGGGATGGAGAAAGAGGGGATGCAAGGGTTACATAAAATAGAGAAATTCATATTCATATTGCTGGGGTGTAAGCTGCCCAAGTTAAATATGAGGTACTGTTCCTCCGATTTGCACTTGTCCTCACTCTGACAATGGGGTACATCAGAGCAATATTTTACAACCCAATGAAGAAAATATACACTTTGAATAAATAGTCCACAATATTACAAAAAACATGTGGTACAGGTTTGTCCTACATTTGAACAAGTTTTACAGACTAAATTCCAGTTCCGTTTTTGCAATGGAATCAGCCTATGTGAACTTGTCACATAAAGTTGGCCAACTGGATCCAAACCTGGTTTGACAACAGGAGATAGAGGGTGATGGGGGAGAGTTACTTTTGCCATTGGATGCTTGTGAGTAGTGGTATCCTACAAAATCGGTGCTGGGATACTTCATGCTTGTAATGTGGCTTGGATGTGGAGGTGGAAGATGTGATGTGTATGTTCATAGGTAACATGAGGTGTGGTAGAGCTGTGGATAGCATGGAAGGTAGTCTTAGGCAGCAGGTTTGATGGTGAAATGGGGTGAAAATGAAGATGGAGTTTAGTACAGACAAATGGACCATTATGTGCTCCACCTTTCCTGAGTCATCGATGCTGGCTCTGCTTTGCTCTGTACCAGGAATAACTTTGTTCTGTACCTGGTATAACCTTCCCATACCTCTAGTTTCCTCCTCCCTGACTCCCAGTCTGATGGAGGGTCTCGACCCGAATGTCACCTATTCTTTTTATCCAGAGATGCTGCCTGACCCACTGAGTTACTCCAGCATTATATGTCTATCTTAGTACAGGCAAATGTGAGGTGTTTGATTTTGGTAGCACTGAAGAGGCTGGGATACACACCATGAATAGCAGGGTCTTGTGGAGTATTGATACACAGAGATACCAAGTTCATAGATCATTGGAAGTGACACCACATTTAGATAACGCGGTTGGGAAGTTTAGATGATTGAACAACCTTCATTGAAGCTGGGTCACTGCCAGCAACTATTCAACAAACTCACCACCACCAAGTGGGGTGCCAACCCGACAGCAGTACGTACTACACTTAGCACTCAGCTTAACCATATAACCATATAACAATTACAGCACGGAAACAGGCCCTCTCGGCCCTTCCAGTCCGTGCCGACCATTTATTTTCCCCTAGTCCCATCTACCTGCACTCAGACCATACCCCTCCATTCCCTTCCCGTCCATATACCTATCCACTTTACTCTTAAATGTTAAAATCGATCCTGCCTCCACCACTTCTGCTGGAAGCGCATTCCATACAGCCACCACCCTCTGAGTAAAGAAGTTCCCCCTCACGTTACCCCTAAACTTCCGTCCCTTAATCCTCATGTCATGCCCTCTTGTTTGAATCTTCCCTACCCTCAATGGGAAAAGCTTATCCACGTCAACTCTGTCTATCCCTTTCATCATTTTAAAGACCTCAATCAAGTCCCCCCTTAACCTTCTGCGCTCCAAAGAATAAAGACCTAACTTGTTCAACCTTTCTCTGTAACATAGTTGCTGGAACCCTGGCAACATTCTAGTGAATCTCCTCTGTACTTTCTCTATTTTGTTGACATCCTTCCTATAATTAGGCGACCAAAATTCTACACCATACTCCAGAATTGGTCTCACCAATGCCTTGTACAATTTTAACATTACTTCCCTACTCCTATATTCAATGCTCTGATTTATAAAGGCCAGCACACCAAAGGCTTTCTTTACCACCCCATCTACATGTGATTCCACCTTCAGGGAACTATGCACAGTTATTCCTAGATCTCTCTGTTCCACAGCATTCCTCAATTCCCTACCATTTACCATGTACGCCCTATTTTGATTTGTCCTGCCAAAATGTAGCACTTCACACTTATCAGCATTAAACTCCATCTGCCATTTTCAGCCCACTTTTCCATATGGCCCAAATTTCTCTGTGGACTTTGAAAATCTACTTCATTATCCACAACGCCACCTATCTTAGTATCATCTGCATACTTACTTATCCAATTTTCCACCCCATCATCCAGATCATTGATGTACATGACAAACAACAGTGGACCCAACACAGATCCCTGAGGCACCCCACTGGTCACCGGCTTCCAACCTGACAAAGATTGAACCTTCTTAACCAACCTTCCATGGGGAACCTTGTCAAAGGCCTTACTGAAATCCATATAGACAACATCCACTGATTTACCCTCATCAATTTCCCTAGTAACTTCCCTTCAAAAAATTCAAGAAGGTTTGTCAAACAAGACCTTCCAGGCACAAATCCATCTTGACTGTTCCTGATCAGACCCTGTTTATCCAGATGCTTATATATATTATCTCTAAGTATCCTTTCCATTAATTTACCCACCACTGACGTCAAACTAACAGGTCTATAATTGCTAGGTTTATTTTTTGAACCCTTTTTAAACAATGGAACAACATGCGCAGTACGCCAATCCTCCAGCACTATTCCCGTTTCTAATGACATTTGACATATTTCTGTCATAGCTCCTGCTATTTCTACACTAACTTCCCTCAATGTCCTAGGGAGTAACCTGTCAGGACCTGGAGACTTATCCACTTTTATATTTTTCAAAAGTGTCAGTACTTCCTCCTCTTTGAATCTCATAGTTTCCATAGCTACTCTACTTTTTTCCCTTACCTCACATAGTTCAATATTCTTCTCCTTGGTGAATACCGAAGAAAAGAAATTGTTCAATATCTCCCCCATCTCGTTTGGCTCTGCAGATTGCTGTCCATTCTGTCTCTCTAATGGTCCAATTTTATCCCTCGTTATCCTTTTGCTATTAATATAGCTGTAGAAACCCTTTGGATTTACTTTCACCTTTCTTGCCAAAGCAACCTCATATCTTCTTTTAGCCTTCCTAATTTCTTTCTTAAGATTCTTTTTACATTCTTTATACTCCTCTAGCACCTCATTTACTCCATGCCTCCTATAATTATTGTAGATATCTCTCTTTTTTTGAAACGTGTCCAATTTCCCTTGTAAACCATGGCTCTTTCCAATTTTTACTATTTCCTTTCAACCTAACAGGGACATAAAGATTCTGTACTCTTACAATTTCCGCTTTAAATGTCCTCCATTTCTCTTCTATATCCTTCCCATAAAACAAAGTGTCCCAATTCACTCCTTTTAAATCCTTACGCATTCCCTCAAAGTTAGCCTTTCTCCAATCAAAAATCTCAACCCTAGGTCCAGTTCTGACTCTCCATAATTATATTGAAACTAATGGTATTGTGATCACTGGTCCCGAAGTGCTCACCAACGCATACCTCCGTCACCTGACCTGCCTCATTTCCTAACAGGAGGTCCAGCACTGCCCCTTCTCTGGTCGATACCTCTATGTGCTGCTGCAAAAAACTATCCTGCACACATTTTACAAACTCCAAACCATCCAGCCCATTTACAGAATGTGTTTCCCAGTCGAGTTTTGGAAAATTGAAATCTCCCACAATCACTACCTTGTGCTTACTACTAATATCTGCTATCTCCTTACATATTTGCTCTTCCAATTCTCGCTCCCCATTTGGCGGTCTATAATACACCCCTAAAAGTGTTTCTACACCGTTCCCACTTCTCAGTTCCACCCAAATAGCCTCCCTAGACGAGCCCTCTAATCTATCCTGCCAAAGCACTGCTGTAATATCCTCTCTGACAAGCAATGCAACACCTCCACCTCTGGTCCCTCCAATTCTATCACACCTGAAGCAACAAAATCCTGGAATATTTAGTTTCCAATCACAGCCCTCCTGCAACCATGTTTCACTGATTGCCACAACATCATATTTCCAGGTGTCAATCCAGGCTCTAAGTTCATCCACCTTTCTTACAATGCTCCTAGCATTAAAATATACACATTTTATAAACCCACCATCCCTTATTCTCTGTCTATTATCTTTTTCCTCTTTCTCGCCTACATTTTGGGTCCGAGTGCTTCCCTTCTCTGCCTCTTGCCCGATACCTGTCCCCTAGCCTCCTCTACCCGAGTCCCTCCCCCCAGCCTTTCTAGTTTAAAGTCTCCCCAGTAGCCTTTGCAAATCTCCCTGCCGGGATATTGGTCCCACTCGGGTTCAAGTGCAACCCGTCCTTTTTGTACAGATCATGCCTTCCCCAAAAGAGGTCCCAGTGATCAAGAAACTTGAATCCCTGCCCACTGCACCAGTCCCTCAGCCACGCATTTATCCTCCACCTTATTCCATTCCTACTCTCACTGTCACGCGGCACAGGCAGTAATCCTGAAATCGTTACCCTTTTGGTCCTTCTCCTTAACTTTCCCCCCAACTCTCTAAATTCTCCCTTCAGGACCTCACCTCTTTTTCTGCCTGTCATTGGTACCTATGTGTACCACAACATCAGACTCCTCTCCCTCCCTTTTCAGAATCTTTTGGACACGTTCCAGCTTCTCTGCTGCAGAATACGCCTGCCCTGCGTGGGAGAGATCCACACATGCAACGAAGATCGACTCATATTTGAATGCCAGCTATCAGCTGGTTGCCTCCGATCTACGGACATAAACAACGTCTACCTACTGGCTGACATCATTCCCCCAGACATCAGGAGAGCTGCTGCAAGTAGGACAGAGGGTCTGAAACAACTGACAGTTGATAGACACCCATTACACATCCATGTGCCCCCTCCTAGGCGGTTAAAATCCCGTGAGAGCTTCCTAACCAGCGTCACCCCATTGGAAACAACACCAACTGTAGCTGGCCTGCAGATGTGGAAGAAGAGACTCGCCACTGTCCCTATTTCCACCACGATGGGCACAAACCAGCGGCAGAGCGCTTACCACCAGGTGCGGCTGAAAGGAGGTGTCTCCCCCGACTGCAGACCGGGGTTGGGTAGTCAAGAGTGACAATGCACAAATGGGGCTACATCCAGGGTACAACCTGTGACTGTGGCACACAGACCCAGACAATGCAACACCTACTGCAATGCCCATTACTGGATAATCCATGTACTACTACAGACCTTGCACTTAACACTCCAATAGCACAACGATGTGTACAGCAGTGGCGAGCCACGATATAGCATAAGGACACGGAAGAAGAAGCAATTAAGAAGTGTCCAGATGAGCACATGAATCACCTAGATTTGGAAGGCTATGGACCAAGTGTGGGGAAATGGGATTAATATGGAAGCGTGCCCACCAGTCGATGGGAACGTGTTGGTCTGTTTCCATGCTGAATGATTCTATGACTCTAATTACATCCTGTGGACCATGGTAGTGCTATGTAGCTCTGTCACTACATTAACAAGAACCCATATTACAAGTAACACAGAGTCATAGAGTGATACAGCATTGAAACAGGCCCTTCGGCCCAACTTGCCCACACTGGTCAACATATCCCAGCTACACTAGTCCAACCTGCCTGCATTTGGCCCATATCCCTCCAAACCAAAGGGCCTGTTTTCACGCTGTATCTCTAAAACTAAAAACTGAAAAGTACAAAATTAAATTATTATATTAAAAAAATACGTTAAAATGGGCAATGAATGTGTAGTCCTTTAATCCCTGCTAATACACACCCTCTTTACAATGTGGGTGATAGGATGACAGAGCTTTAAGGACATGGGAAGAGGAAGAATCAGTAGCAATGTATATTTATATTTCCAGACAACACTTGAGGCTGAATGGAGATTAGCTGTAAGCGTTAAGAGTATGCAGCCAGGCTGAGGTAAGGGGGTGTATATATGACAGATAAAATTGAACGTAAAACACAGTGTTATATTTTATCATAACTGGAGCTTGGTGTCCAGATGTGTCCTTGGAGAGGCTGCAGATGATGTTTACTAGAATAACTCAAGGGAAGATGGACGTTGGTGGTGAACAGACTGTGAAAGCTGGGGTGTTCCCTTTGGAGCACAGGAGAGTGAGAGGGGAACGGAGAAAGGCAACTGAAGAATGAGGCACCTAAACAATGAAGATAGAGAAAACTGGCAGCAGGTTCAAGAACTAGAGTAAACGAGTGAAAACAACTACATCTGACAGGATCGCTCCATTCTAGGAGCTACAGCCATTCTGCACAATTATTTAGTCTCGTGATATTTAGTCTCGTGTTTTAGTTTAGTTGAGAGATACCCTTCAGCCCACCGAGTCCGCACCAACCACCGATCACCAGTTCACACTAATGCTATCCTACACACTAGGGGTGATTTATAATTTTGTCAAAGCTAATTAACTTACAAACCTGTACATCTTTGGACCATGGGAGGAGACCGGAGCACCCATGCAGGTCATGGGGAGAACGTACAAACCCCGTTAGAAAAGCACCCTTAGTCAGGATGGAACCCAGGTCTCTGTCGCTGTGAGGCAGCAGCTCTACCGCTGCGCAACCGTGCCGCCCTGTACAGTGCACGGCAGGTAGACAGCTCTCATAGAACATCTTTGACAGCTGGTAAGGGGCTTCACAGTCTCACTGGCTGACTTTGACATTCATAAACCTTGAGAAAGACTGAAGCTTGTATTAATGAAAGCAATTTTAAAATGTCCAAAAAAAATTAAATTTGCAAATTTGCCACCATCGTGCAGCCACCGTGCAGCCACCGTGCAGCCACCGTAGCTCCTGTTGATTTCGCTTGGATCACTGTCCTTGCCCCAGACTCTGTGGGCAAGTCTCCCCACAGTGACCACCGCCTGACCACCCTCCACCCCCCCACCACACAACGCTTCGTCCTCAGTCCACTCACCTGCCTTCCTCCGGCCACAATCCCCATCCTTGCCGCGTGTTCACCATCCCCCCGGACCTCCCCCTCTCCGACATCGAACGGTCTGTCCTCAGCAGAGGTCTCACCTTTGTCCCCCTCCGTCCCCACCTCAATGAGTTCCGCGCCCACCACGACTTGGAGCTCTTCTACTGTCGCCTCTGCCTCACAGCGTTCTTCCACGGGAAGAAGTCCTCGCCCCCCACTGATGATCCCTTTTCCTGTCTCCCACGCACCGCCTCCACTTGGACCCCCCCTCGTAGCCTTCCAGCTGTAGAACTATTTATCCAGAACTGCCGTCGGGACATCAACCGCCTCGACTTCTCCACTCCCCTGTCTCACTCCAATCTCTCCAGCCCCGAACGTACTGCCATCGACTCACTCCGTAACAACCCAGACTGGGTTATCAAACCCGCCGACAAGGGAGGTGCCGTAGTAGTCTGGCGCGTCGATCTCTACAAAGCGGAGGCCGCGCGCCAACTCTCGGACACCTCCTCCTACTTACCCCTGGACCATGACCCCACTGACGAACACCAGGCCACCATCTCGAGCACCATAACCGACTTCATCAGCTCCGGCTCCCTACCCCCCCGAGCCTCCGACCTCATCGTTTCCCAGCCCCGCACGGCCCGATTTTACCTTCTCCCCAAAATCCACAAACCCGACTGCCCTGGCAGACCCATTGTCTCTGCCTGTTCGTGCCCCACCGAACACATTTCCACATACCTTGACGCCATCCTATCCCCCTTTGTTAAATCCTCCCCACCTATGTTCAAGACACCTCACACACTCTCCGTCGGCTCCGTGCATTCCTTTCTCCAGGCCCCCATCCTCTCATCTTTACCATGGACGTCCAGTCACTCTACACCTCCATCCCGCACCAGGACGGTCTCAAAGCCCTCCGGTTCTTCCTCGACCAGAGGAGCAACCCATACCCGTCCACTGACACCCTCCTCCGCCTAGCAGAGTTGGTCCTCACCCTCAATAACTTCTCTTTTGATTCCTCCCATTTCCTCCAAACACAAGGCGTAGCTATGGGCACACGCATGGGCCCCAGCTACGCTTGCCTCTTTGTTGGGTACGTCGAACAATCCTTGTTCTCGGCGTACCAGGGCCCCATCCCCGACCTCTACCTCCGTTACATCGACGACTGCTTTGGTGTCACCTCCTGCACCCACACACAACTGACTGACTTCATTCATTTCACCACCAACTTCCATCCGGCACTCAAATACACTTGGACCATTTCCGACATTTCCCTACCATTCCTTGACCTCACCATCTCTATTGCAGGTGATACGCTCCTGACCGACATCCACTACAAACCAACTGACTCCCACAGCTACCTGGACTACTCTTCCTCCCACCCTGCTTCCTGTAAGGACTCCATCCCCTATTCCCAATTCCTCCGTCTACGCCGCATCTGCTCCCAGGATGAGGTGTTCCACACCAGGTCATCACAAATGTCCACATTCTTCAGAGAACGGGGATTCCCCTCCCCCACTATTGATGAGGCTCGCACCAGGGTCTCCTCCATACCCCGCAACACTGCCCTCGCTCCCCATTCCCCCACTCGCAAACAGGGCAGAGTCCCCCTGGTTCCTCACCTTTCACCCCACCAGCCGGCAAATACAACATATAGTCCTCCGCCAGTTTCGCCACCTCCAACGTGACCCCTCCACCGCCACATATTCCCATTTCCCCCCCTGTCTGCCTTCCGCAAAGACCGCTCCCTCCGCAACTCCATTGTCAATTCTTCCCTCCCCTCCCGCTCCACCCCTTCCCCGGGCACTTTCCCTTGCAACTTGTCCCTTCACCTCCCCCCTCCACTCCTTTCAGGGACCCAAGCAGTCCTTCCAGGTCCGACAAAGATTCACCTGCACCTCCTCCAACCTCATCTACTGCATCCGCTGCTCCAGATGCCAGACGATCTATATCGGTGAGACCAAGCGGAGGCTTGGCGATCGCTTCGCCGGACACCTCCGCTCGGTCCGCAATAACCAACCCGACCTCCCGGTGGCTCAGCACTTCAACTCCCCCTCCCATTCCACATCCGACCTCTCGGTCCTGGGCCTCCTCCACGGCCAGAGTGAGCAACACCGCAAGCTGGAGGAACAGCACCTCATATTCCGCTTGGGGAGTCTGCATCCTTTGGGCTTGAACATTGAATTTTCTCAATTCTGTTAACCCTTGCTGTCTCCTCCCTTCCCACCTCTCCCTCAGCCCTCGGGCTCTGGCATTCCTTCTATCTCTATCTCTCTCCCCCACCCCAGTCGCACCAGCTTCTCATTTTCACACCACAAACAGCTTACAATGGCTTGTTCCCTTTATCATCTATACTTTTTTGCATATTCTTTTAGCCTTCCTAATTTCTTTCTTAAGATTCTTTTTACATTCTTTATACTCCTCTAGCACCTCATTTACTCCATGCCTCCTATAATTATTGTAGATATCTCTCTTTTTTTGAAACGTGTCCAATTTCCCTTGTAAACCATGGCTCTTTCCAATTTTTACTATTTCCTTTCAACCTAACAGGGACATAAAGATTCTGTACTCTTACAATTTCCGCTTTAAATGTCCTCCATTTCTCTTCTATATCCTTCCCATAAAACAAAGTGTCCCAATTCACTCCTTTTAAATCCTTACGCATTCCCTCAAAGTTAGCCTTTCTCCAATCAAAAATCTCAACCCTAGGTCCAGTTCTGACTCTCCATAATTATATTGAAACTAATGGTATTGTGATCACTGGTCCCGAAGTGCTCACCAACGCATACCTCCGTCACCTGACCTGCCTCATTTCCTAACAGGAGGTCCAGCACTGCCCCTTCTCTGGTCGATACCTCTATGTGCTGCTGCAAAAAACTATCCTGCACACATTTTACAAACTCCAAACCATCCAGCCCATTTACAGAATGTGTTTCCCAGTCGAGTTTTGGAAAATTGAAATCTCCCACAATCACTACCTTGTGCTTACTACTAATATCTGCTATCTCCTTACATATTTGCTCTTCCAAATTCTCGCTCCCCATTTGGCGGTCTATAATACACCCCTAAAAGTGTTTCTACACCGTTCCCACTTCTCAGTTCCACCCAAATAGCCTCCCTAGACGAGCCCTCTAATCTATCCTGCCAAAGCACTGCTGTAATATCCTCTCTGACAAGCAATGCAACACCTCCACCTCTGGTCCCTCCAATTCTATCACACCTGAAGCAACAAAATCCTGGAATATTTAGTTTCCAATCACAGCCCTCCTGCAACCATGTTTCACTGATTGCCACAACATCATATTTCCAGGTGTCAATCCAGGCTCTAAGTTCATCCACCTTTCTTACAATGCTCCTAGCATTAAAATATACACATTTTATAAACCACCATCCCTTATTCTCTGTCTATTATCTTTTTCCTCTTTCTCGCCTACATTTTGGGTCCGAGTGCTTCCCTTCTCTGCCTCTTGCCCGATACCTGTCCCCTAGCCTCCTCTACCCGAGTCCCTCCCCCAGCCTTTCTAGTTTAAAGTCTCCCCAGTAGCCTTTGCAAATCTCCCTGCCGGGATATTGGTCCCACTCGGGTTCAAGTGCAACCCGTCCTTTTTGTACAGATCATGCCTTCCCCAAAAGAGGTCCCAGTGATCAAGAAACTGAATCCCTGCCCACTGCACCAGTCCCTCAGCCACGCATTTATCCTCCACCTTATTCCATTCCTACTCTCACTGTCACGCGGCACAGGCAGTAATCCTGAAATCGTTACCCTTTGGTCCTTCTCCTTAACTTTCCCCCCAACTCTCTAAATTCTCCCTTCAGGACCTCACCTCTTTTTCTGCCTGTCATTGGTACCTATGTGTACCACAACATCAGACTCCTCTCCCTCCCTTTTCAGAATCTTTTGGACACGTTCCAGCTTCTCTGCTGCAGAATACGCCTGCCCTGCGTGGGAGAGATCCACACATGCAACGAAGATCGACTCATATTTGAATGCCAGCTATCAGCTGGTTGCCTCCGATCTACGGACATAAACAACGTCTACCTACTGGCTGACATCATTCCCCCAGACATCAGGAGAGCTGCTGCAAGTAGGACAGAGGGTCTGAAACAACTGACAGTTGATAGACACCCATTACACATCCATGTGCCCCCTCCTAGGCGGTTAAAATCCCGTGAGAGCTTCCTAACCAGCGTCACCCCATTGGAAACAACACCAACTGTAGCTGGCCTGCAGATGTGGAAGAAGAGACTCGCCACTGTCCCTATTTCCACCACGATGGGCACAAACCAGCGGCAGAGCGCTTACCACCAGGTGCGGCTGAAAGGAGGTGTCTCCCCCGACTGCAGACCGGGGTTGGGTAGTCAAGAGTGACAATGCACAAATGGGGCTACATCCAGGGTACAACCTGTGACTGTGGCACACAGACCCAGACAATGCAACACCTACTGCAATGCCCATTACTGGATAATCCATGTACTACTACAGACCTTGCACTTAACACTCCAATAGCACAACGATGTGTACAGCAGTGGCGAGCCACGATATAGCATAAGGACACGGAAGAAGAAGCAATTAAGAAGTGTCCAAATGAGCACATGAATCACCTAGATTTGGAAGGCTATGGACCAAGTGTGGGGAAATGGGATTAATATGGAAGCGTGCCCACCAGTCGATGGGAACGTGTTGGTCTGTTTCCATGCTGAATGATTCTATGACTCTAATTACATCCTGTGGACCATGGTAGTGCTATGTAGCTCTGTCACTACATTAACAAGAACCCATATTACAAGTAACACAGAGTCATAGAGTGATACAGCATTGAAACAGGCCCTACGGCCCAACTTGCCCACACTGGTCAACATATCCCAGCTACACTAGTCCAACCTGCCTGCATTTGGCCCATATCCCTCCAAACCAAAGGGCCTGTTTTCACGCTGTATCTCTAAAACTAAAAACTGAAAAGTACAAAATTAAATTATTATATTAAAAAAATACGTTAAAATGGGCAATGAATGTGTAGTCCTTTAATCCCTGCTAATACACACCCTCTTTACAATGTGGGTGATAGGATGACAGAGCTTTAAGGACATGGGAAGAGGAAGAATCAGTAGCAATGTATATTTATATTTCCAGACAACACTTGAGGCTGAATGGAGATTAGCTGTAAGCGTTAAGAGTATGCAGCCAGGCTGAGGAAAGGGGGTGTATATATGACAGATAAAATTGAACGTAAAACACAGTGTTATATTTTATCATAACTGGAGCTTGGTGTCCAGATGTGTCCTTGGAGAGGCTGCAGATGATGTTTACTAGAATAACTCAAGGGAAGATGGACGTTGGTGGTGAACAGGGACTGTGAAAGCTGGGGTGTTCCCTTTGGAGCACAGGAGAGTGAGAGGGGAACGGAGAAAGGCAACTGAAGAATGAGGCACCTAAACAATGAAGATAGAGAAAACTGGCAGCAGGTTCAAGAACTAGAGTAAACGAGTGAAAACAACTACATCTGACAGGATCGCTCCATTCTAGGAGCTACAGCCATTCTGCACAATTATTTAGTCTCGTGATATTTAGTCTCGTGTTTTAGTTTAGTTGAGAGATACCCTTCAGCCCACCGAGTCCGCACCAAACCACCGATCACCAGTTCACACTAATGCTATCCTACACACTAGGGGTGATTTATAATGTTGTCAAAGCTAATTAACTTACAAACCTGTACATCTTTGGACCATGGGAGGAGACCGGAGCACCCATGCAGGTCATGGGGAGAAACGTACAAACCCCGTTAGAAAAGCACCCTTAGTCAGGATGGAACCCAGGTCTCTGTCGCTGTGAGGCAGCAGCTCTACCGCTGCGCAACCGTGCCGCCCTGTACAGTGCACGGCAGGTAGACAGCTCTCATAGAACATCTTTGACAGCTGGTAAGGGGCTTCACAGTCTCACTGGCTGACTTTGACATTCATAAACCTTGAGAAAGACTGAAGCTTGTATTAATGAAAGCAATTTTAAAATGTCCAAAAAAAAATTAAATTTGCAAATTTGCCACCATCGTGCAGCCACCGTGCAGCCACCGTGCAGCCACCGTAGCTCCTGTTGATTTCGCTTGGATCACTGTCCTTGCCCCAGACTCTGTGGGCAAGTCTCCCCCACAGTGACCACCGCCTGACCACCCTCCACCCCCCCACCACACAACGCTTCGTCCTCAGTCCACTCACCTGCCTTCCTCCGGCCACAATCCCCATCCTTGCCGCGTGTTCACCATCCCCCCGGACCTCCCCCTCTCCGACATCGAACGGTCTGTCCTCAGCAGAGGTCTCACCTTTGTCCCCCCTCCGTCCCACCTCAATGAGTTCCGCGCCCACCACGACTTGGAGCTCTTCTACTGTCGCCTCTGCCTCACAGCGTTTCTTCCACGGGAAGAAGTCCTCGCCCCCCACTGATGATCCCTTTTCCTGTCTCCCACGCACCGCCTCCACTTGGACCCCCCTCGTAGCCTTCCAGCTGTAGAACTATTTATCCAGAACTGCCGTCGGGACATCAACCGCCTCGACTTCTCCACTCCCCTGTCTCACTCCAATCTCTCCAGCCCCGAACGTACTGCCATCGACTCACTCCGTAACAACCCAGACTGGGTTATCAAACCCGCCGACAAGGGAGGTGCCGTAGTAGTCTGGCGCGTCGATCTCTACAAAGCGGAGGCCGCGCGCCAACTCTCGGACACCTCCTCCTACTTACCCCTGGACCATGACCCCACTGACGAACACCAGGCCACCATCTCGAGCACCATAACCGACTTCATCAGCTCCGGCTCCCTACCCCCCCCGAGCCTCCGACCTCATCGTTTCCCAGCCCCGCACGGCCCGATTTTACCTTCTCCCCAAAATCCACAAACCCGACTGCCCTGGCAGACCCATTGTCTCTGCCTGTTCGTGCCCCACCGAACACATTTCCACATACCTTGACGCCATCCTATCCCCCTTTGTTAAATCCCTCCCCACCTATGTTCAAGACACCTCACACACTCTCCGTCGGCTCCGTGCATTCCTTTCTCCAGGCCCCCATCCTCTCATCTTTACCATGGACGTCCAGTCACTCTACACCTCCATCCCGCACCAGGACGGTCTCAAAGCCCTCCGGTTCTTCCTCGACCAGAGGAGCAACCCATACCCGTCCACTGACACCCTCCTCCGCCTAGCAGAGTTGGTCCTCACCCTCAATAACTTCTCTTTTGATTCCTCCCATTTCCTCCAAACACAAGGCGTAGCTATGGGCACACGCATGGGCCCCAGCTACGCTTGCCTCTTTGTTGGGTACGTCGAACAATCCTTGTTCTCGGCGTACCAGGGCCCCATCCCCGACCTCTACCTCCGTTACATCGACGACTGCTTTGGTGTCACCTCCTGCACCCACACACAACTGACTGACTTCATTCATTTCACCACCAACTTCCATCCGGCACTCAAATACACTTGGACCATTTCCGACATTTCCCTACCATTCCTTGACCTCACCATCTCTATTGCAGGTGATACGCTCCTGACCGACATCCACTACAAACCAACTGACTCCCACAGCTACCTGGACTACTCTTCCTCCCACCCTGCTTCCTGTAAGGACTCCATCCCCTATTCCCAATTCCTCCGTCTACGCCGCATCTGCTCCCCAGGATGAGGTGTTCCACACCAGGTCATCACAAATGTCCACATTCTTCAGAGAACGGGGATTCCCCTCCCCCACTATTGATGAGGCTCGCACCAGGGTCTCCTCCATACCCCGCAACACTGCCCTCGCTCCCCATTCCCCCACTCGCAAACAGGGCAGAGTCCCCCTGGTCCTCACCTTTCACCCCACCACCGGCAAATACAACATATAGTCCTCCGCCAGTTTCGCCACCTCCAACGTGACCCCTCCACCCGCCACATATTCCCATTTCCCCCCCTGTCTGCCTTCCGCAAAGACCGCTCCCTCCGCAACTCCATTGTCAATTCTTCCCTCCCCTCCGCTCTCTACCCCTTCCCCGGGCACTTTCCCTTGCAACTTGTCCCTCACCTCCCCCTCCACTCCTTTCAGGGACCCAAGCAGTCCTTCCAGGTCCGACAAAGATTCACCTGCACCTCCTCCAACCTCATCTACTGCATCCGCTGCTCCAGATGCCAGATGATCTATATCGGTGAGACCAAGCGGAGGCTTGGCGATCGCTTCGCCGGACACCTCCGCTCGGTCCGCAATAACCAACCCGACCTCCCGGTGGCTCAGCACTTCAACTCCCCCTCCCATTCCACATCCGACCTCTCGGTCCTGGGCCTCCTCCACGGCCAGAGTGAGCAACACCGCAAGCTGGAGGAACAGCACCTCATATTCCGCTTGGGGAGTCTGCATCCTTTGGGCTTGAACATTGAATTTTCTCAATTCTGTTAACCCTTGCTGTCTCCTCCCCTTCCCACCTCTCCCTCAGCCCTCGGGCCCTGGCATTCCTTCTATCTCTATCTCTCTCCCCCACCCCAGTCGCACCAGCTTCTCATTTTCACACCACAAACAGCTTACAATGGCTTGTTCCCTTTATCATCTATACTTTTTTGCATATCTTTCACTCATTGTTTCTTATGTCTCCACATCACCGTCTATATCTCTCGTTTCCCTGATCCCTGACCAGTCTGAAGAAGGGTCTCGACCCGAAACGTCGCCTATCTCCTTCGCTCCTTAGATGCTGCTGCACCCGCTGAGTTTCTCCAGCTTTTTGTGTACTCCCCACAGTGAGGTCTGTGAAGATTTACACTACCCTGTTCTCCATGAAGATTCCACAAGAGCAGCTGGCAACATGCTGGCATGGATTATGATGAACCAGCTGGCTTTAGCCCACAACTCACTCAAGCCTTGGGCAGCACAGAGACATACAGTAGCTTGAGCTGCTGTCACAGGAGCTGCTGTCTTAGTCTTGGAAACCCTGGTTCAATCCTGAGCTTGGGTGACACGGAAGATTTTGACACCTACTCTGTGTAGGAAGGAACTGCAGATGCTGGTTTACACCAAAGATAGACACAAAATGCTGGAGTAACTCAGCGGGACAGGTTGCATCTCTGGAGATAGGGAACAGGTGACGTTTCGGTTTCTTATCTCCAGAGATGCTGCCTAACCCGCTGAGTTACTCCAGCACTTTCTGACTACCTTTGATACCTACTCTCTTACACAAAGAATCACTTCTGTGTTTTGTGCTCCTCATTGGAAGTTACGCAACAACTTCCACCACCCCCAGCCACAGTGCATTGCTCAGTTCAGTTTCAGTTCAGGCAAGATTTAAGTAGAATAAACCTCTCTCAAGTTGGAGCAGCTCCGAAAACAGATCATAGGCAAAGCAACTCGTGCTGGATGCCTATTAATTAGTGGACAGCTCACAGTCTCCCCCAGTTTGTATTGGAAACAATGGATGTGGAAATAATTGTTTTCAGTAACGATCCATAAAGTCATAAGGTCATAAGTGATTGCAGTAGGATTAGGCCATTCGGCCCTTCAAGTCTACTCTGCCATTCAATCATGGCTGATCTATCTCTCCCCCTTAACCCCATTCTCCTGCCTTCTCCACATAACCTCTGACACCTGTACTGATCAAGAATCTATCTAACTCTGCCTTAAAAATATCCACTGACTATTTAGTCCCTTTCACTGAGAATCGCCAGTCTACATAACTTACTGCATGGGTCGTCCACTTCATCACGCATAGAATAATCTTTCCTCTGTCGGCAGGTGAAGTTTTGGGCCTGGGTTGTTTCTTTCGGCATCTTGTATTTCTGAGGAAGATCCACATCCACGGTTTGCATTGCCTCCTCACTGGTCTCCTCATAAGGCTGAAGGATTCAATTAGTAACAGGAAACTCGTTATCACCATTGTGTTATTTCCCAATCACCAACTCGTCAATACTGAGTTTTATTAAAGAATAACAATATCACTTTTAATTAAAGTAGATCTACACGAAAGACCACCCACGTGTTGAAAGAAAATTATTGGATAACACATCTATATATATGGGGAGAGCAGACACAAAATGCTGGAGTAACTCAGAGGGACAGGCAGCATCTCTGGAGAGAAGGAATGGGTGACGTTTCGGGTCGAGACCCTTCTTCAGACGCCTTACACAGGGTCCTTAATCAGGAACTGTCGTTATGTGTGGCCATAACCTCACTAACCCATGTGCATAAAAATGTATTTCACCGTACTTTTGTCCACGCGACAATAAAAGAAGCATTGAACCAAGTGCGGAAGTGACAAAGTCATGGCTACACAGAGTATGTATAAATATTGTGAAATTTAAAGAAAATAATCAAACGGTTTGCTTACCTGACCCTCAGTCTCACTCCATTCCGTTAGTGCCTGTTGCTGTCTGTGTTTCCACTCTGTCTGCATCTTGGCTAGTTCCAATTTAATATACTCAATGTCCTTTTCAATCATCGCAATTCTCTTTGTAGACTCTTTACTCTCTTCTTGCAGTCGAATGAATTTCTGAATAATCCCATCTGTGATTACAGTAAATAGACAGAAATAACTTGTGGAAAAAAGCAATTTAACAAATATTGCTTCTGCTACATTATATATGTACCGGTCCACCACCGATTTTCCAGCACCTTTGCTTCCAGACCCTTGCGGCATTATCAGTTTTGCCGGACCGACAGAGGTCACGGCCTTGAGGTCAGCCTCGGAAGTCGGCTATGGTAACGGATCTGCCAGCTCAGTCCGGATCCGGAGTTCCAGAGCCTTGGCTGCAGGGAGCGAATTCCAACCACTAATCAGCGTGGAAGTCCCGATGAGGTCAAGATCGGCCGCCTCACCCAGCCTAGGCACCACATTGTCGTGGGGGTTTCCAGGGTGGGACTTAAAATACCGTCTTGTAAATTTGTCCAGATTAAAGGTGGTGCCGGACCACCAGTTGCCAGAAAATCGGCCCCACTTGCCCACAAGACCAACTTGCCCACGAGACCAATATGGCCCCATCTACACAAGTCCCACCTGCCTGCGTTTGGCCCATATCTCTCTAAACCTATCCAATCATGTACATATCAAAATGTTTCTTAAGCGTTACAACAGTACCTGGCTCAACTACCTCCCCCGTCAGCTGGTTCCACTAAACTGTGTAAAAACGTTGTCCAGCAGGTTCCTATTGTCTTTCCCCCCCACACCTTAAAACTTTGTCCTCTAGTTCTCGATTCCCCTACTCTTTACCCGATCTATTCCTCTCGCAATTTCATACCCTTGTATAAAATCACCCCTCATCCACCTGTGCTTATGAGGAATAAAGTCCTAGTCCGCTCAACCTCCCCCTATAGCTCAGGCCCTCGAGTCCTGGCAACATCCTTGTAAATCTTCTCTGCTCTCTTTCCAACTTGACAACATCTTTGCTATAACATGGGACCAAAACTCATTCCAGATAATTTAGTGTCTGATGGTTAATGCAGAACCAGAGGAATGGTGCACAGTCAAAGGTCCCATCTTTCATTTGAGTTATTAACTCAGGGTAGACACACGGAACTGCAGATGCTGGAATATTGAACAAAAAAACATCAAGTGCTGGAGTAACACAGTGGATCAGGCAACATCTCTTGAGAAAATGGAAAGGCTGGATCGTCGGACTGCAGAAGGGTCCAGACCTGAGATTTTGCCTGACTCGTTGCATTACTTCAGCTCCTTGTGTTATGAACTCAAGATCCCGTTCACCCGCTGAAGAGGTTGCAAGTGATCCTTACTGTCGATGTCAATGTCATGCTCAGCTTTAATTATAGTTTAATTTAGTTTAGTTTAGTTTAGAGAAACAAGCCCTTCAGCCCACCGAGTCCAGCTGACCAGCGAACCCCGCACATTAACACTACCCTACAAACACGAGGGACAATTTACATTTATACCAAGTCAATTAACTTACAAACATGTATATCTTTGGAGTGTGGGAGGAAACCGAAGCAGCCGGGGAAAACCCTCATGGTCACGGGGAGAACGTGCAAATTCCGTACAGACGGTTCCGTACAGAAAAAATTTGCATCTCCGTCGGGGTAAGAGATTAGAAAAAGTTTCCAAAACGTTTCCCCCCAACCCCACATAAAACAAGCTAAAGAACATAAAAACACATTTAGCACGCACAGATAAACAACAAAAGAAGGAAGGACTGTTGGCGAGGCAGTAATTGCTGGTGCCAACTTTCAAGAATTTTAAGTGTTTAAGGTTCTAGACTGTATCATTAGGTGTTCTGACAGCAAGTTATGCCACTCACTAACACGTGAGAACAATTAATGCTGTGAAAGGGAGGAACTGAACAGGAAATTCACACGGGAAGGCCGGGTGAGATTACCGATCAAACCTTACACCTGAAAATAGTCAGCAATGCAGAAGTTCATCCAGAGAGCTAATGGAGTTAACATTTCAGACGTCATCACAATTAAAGGCCAGTGGCCTAACATGTGACCAGTTTTCCACTGTTCACATTTTTATTTCCGTTTAGTTTTGAGATACAGCGCAGAAACAGGCCCTTCGGCCCACAGCGTCCAGCGATCCCCGCACACTAACACTATCCTACATACACTAAGGAAAATCTGCCATTTTACAGAAGCCTATTCATCTACAAACCTGTACATCTTTGGAATGTGGGAGGAAACTGAAGAAAGAGGAGAAAAGCCATGCAGCCATAGGGAGAACGTGCAAACCCCGTACAGACAGGCCCCTTAGTCAAGATGGAACCCGGGTCGCTGGCGCTGTAAGGCAGCAACTCTACTGCTGCGCCACTGTGCTGCCCGGTGCTAAGCTAATATGCTGTGCAATTTGCTATATATTTCCTCCATTTTATATTTATGCTAAAAATGTCCGGAGTTCATAATATTCTTCCTTCTTAAGTAAGATCAGAATTTAAAATCTTCAGCTTATTGGAAATGAGATCAATTTGTCTTCGAAGTTTGATAATTTTAAATAAATTCTAACCCGATTTCAAGGAACACAAAGGACATTTTGGCCAAAGTGTACTTCATTAATTGGTTACAGGCACAAAATGCTAGAGTAACTAAGTGGATCAGTCAGCATCTCTGGAGGAAAGTAAAAGGCAATGTTTTGGGTCGAAACCCTTCAAAAAACCCGAAATGTCAGCTATTCCTTCTTTTGTGGAGATGCTGCGTGACCAGCTGAATTACTCTGGCATTTTGTGTCTGTCTTGGTATGGTATGTTTATCATAAGGTTCACACCTATCTGTCCGTGCGGAGGGTCTGTGCGGACCCTGAGGCTTGCACACAATTCTCCATTCGTTGAGGATGGAATTGGCTCCTGAAACTCAACCTGCAAAACAAAAGAGTTTGTAGGTAGTAAGTGCAGATGCTAGTTTAAACCGTAGTCACAAAAAGCTTGAGTAACTCAGCGAGGGTTGATCAGGTGTTCCCACTGCCTGCCGTGAGCCATTCACCCGCATGTGTCAGTAACCAATGAGAACTGGATAAACTGCATAGTTACAGGCATTGAGAGCCATGTGCCACCAGACATAGCCAGGGAAGAAATCATAACCACTGTTTCCTTAAACAACCGCTATCCGTTCCCTCCAGAGGTGCTACTGACCTGTTTGAGTTCCTCCAAGCACTTAGTTGTTTTTCACCTATATGCGTAATAACCCTGCAAATAAACCCCATGGTTCTTGTTAATTAGGACATTATTTTTTTTGTTAAAGGACAATGCAGAGATATACTGAGCAAAGCCAGAGTTCAGGAAGGAATTGTTTCAGATGGATAGTCATTAGTGTGAAGTATTAACACTGTTTCCCTCTCCACAGTTGCTGCCTGGCAGTTCCAGCACTTTTTAATTTTTCTTTCAGATTTCCAGCAACTATTTTCGACTGCAGAATTGTTTTGACTTATAAATGCTTTTATATATATTTTTTGCATTTAATATTTGCTTTCCTATGTATCTGCATGTCATAAGATCACAAGAAATGGTAGAAACAGAATGCCAGTTGGCTCCAAATTCCAAGGTATCAATTTACTAATCATCTGGCTTTGCTCAGTATATCTCTGCATTGTCCTTTAACAAAAAAAATAATGTCCTAATTAACAAGAACCATGGGGTTATTTGCAGGGTTATTATATATAGGTGAAAAACAACTAAGTGCTGGAGGAACTCAACAGGTCAGGTAGCACCTCTGGAGGGAACGGATAGCGGTTGTTTTGGGTAGGGACCCTTCTTCAGACTCCAGACTTAGTCTGTGACAATAAGCCAACAACGCTATTGTCTACTGATCTAGAATCCCAGCTGGAATCCGGACATCCTGGATGGAGAGTTTGGTTTAGTTTAGTTTAGTTTAGTTTAGAGATACAATGGGGAAACAGGCCCTTCGGCCATCAAGTCCGCACCGAACCAGCGATCACCGCACACTAACACTATCCTTCACATACTAGGGGAAATTTACAATTTTACCAAAGCCAATTAACCTACAAACCTGTACATCTTTTGAGTGTGGGAGGAAACTGGAGATCCTGGAGAAAACCCACGAGGTCACGGGGAGAACATACAAACTCCATACGGACAGTACCCGTAGTCAGAATCGAACCCGGGTCTCTGGCGCTGTACGGCAGCAAGACTGCGCCACCGTGCCGCTCTATTGAGGTTGATGCTATTTTACTGCAATGCAAAATCAACAATTGAAATAGGAATATGATCTGAGATTTAATCATAACCTCAATCACCGGGCAGGAGGTGTAGACATTAAGTGCAATGTTGGCTTTAGATTATGTGTGATGTTACTTTCCACTCTAGTGTTAGACAAATTGGGCTAATGTTTCTCTCTGGCAATTATTCACGTCACCTATCTACATATTCCTTCCTACCTCAGCTCCGTACATAAATGTTTTAGACTACAGACGTCCAAAGACGTACAGGTTTGCAGGTTAATTGGCTTGGTATAAAAAAATGTTAAATTATCGCTAGTGTGTGCAGGATAGTGTTAATGTGCGGGGATTGCTGGACGGACGGTGCGGACTCGATGGGCTGAAGGACCTATTTCTGCGCTGTATCTCCAAACTAAACTAAACTTAACTAAACTAGGCATAGGTGAGGAAGGACAAGTTTTCAATACATAGTTTTAAATAGATCAGAAGCAGTAGAGCAGATAGCAGTATAAACCAGAAAATAAAGTTACAGTAGATCTCAAGGGATTATTGATTATGAAGGAGAATCATAATATCTGCAACAACTTCAAGATGTGAGGAGTTTAGAGGCATGTGAACAGGTCTGAACATACAGCAATGGCCATGCCTGTCCTTTGTTTGTCTTATAAACCACCGGTTCCTGGCTTCACATCATTGCCTGCTGATTCAAACATGATATTGAAATTATGACACTGAATATCTAAATTTAAAAGATCTTGTACACCTGAGAGTTTTGATTTCTACGATTTTTGGTAATGACTAAACTTTTACCTATATTTAAACATTGTTGACAGTCTCAATAGGAATTGTGTTCTATATTTTTGTTTTGTTTTATTCTGGCAGCATTTAGTACATTATAACTTCAAAGAGTAAGCATAAGAACAGGTCCTTCTGTTCACAATGTGTAGATCGAACATGATGCCCAAATCAACTAATCCCTTCTGCCTGCAGTTCTCCACTTCCCTCCGCCCCCTGCACATCCACATGCCCATCCAACAGCATCCCAAATGCCAGTAGTAATTGAAGTTTTACATTTAGATCAAGCATTTACAATACAAAATATCCTCGAGTCACCTTAAATACAGTAATTAAACATTTTACAAAAAAACAAAATCACACCACTTTGGATAACAGCAGTCCTGGTTTGTTGAATGTTTAGTTTAGTTTAGAGATACAGCACGGAAACAGCCCCTTCGGCCTACCGAGTCCACATCAACCAGCGATCCCCGCACATTAACACTATCCTACACCTACTGGGGAGTTTTTTCATTTTTTAAACCAAGCCAACTAACCTACAGACGTGTACGTCTTTTGGAGTGAGGGAGGAAACCGAAGATCTCAGAGAAAACCCACACAGTCACGGGGATGATGTAGAAGCTCTGTACTGACATGGAACAGTAGTCGGGATCGAACCTGGGTCTCTGGCGCTGTAAGGGTAGCAGCTTTACCGCTGCGCCACTCTAACCCATTTTGCACTCAGATTGAAGTGAATTGTGAAGTGATGCGTGTCACAGATTTTATACGCATGGTTGATTGAATCTCTGATTTTAGAATGAACCATTATATGCATGTCAATGGCAAGCCAATCAACAGAATGAGTAATCATTTTTAACTGCAGGTACCTGCCCAATGTTCCTATTCTGACGTGTATATCTGCAACATCCACCAATTCGAACAAGTTCTGAACACAGATAAAGTTTCGGCTTCAACCATTAATTTCACAAGGAAAATTAACTCGTCCCTTCCCACCCAAACCACCCGCTCCCCGGATACTTTCCCTTGCAACCGCAGGAGCTGCAACACCTGTCCCTACATCTCCGCCCTCGACTCTGTCCAGGTACCCCGACAGTCAGGTGAGGCAGAGGTTCACTTGCACCTCCTCCAACCTCATCTACCGTATCCGCTGTTCCAGGTGTGGACTCCTATATATCCGTGAGACCAATGCAGGCACGATGATCACCTCGCTCAGTCCGTCTAAACCTACTGATCCCCCGGTTGCTAAACGCTTTAACTCACCCTCCCATTCGCATACTGATTTTTCTGTCCTGTAGCCTCCGCTGCCAGAGTGAGGCCCAGCACAAATAGGAACAATAGGAGGAACAGAACCTCATATTTCGCTTCGGCAGCTTACAGGGGTAGGCCATTTAGAACGGAGATGAGGAAATACTTTTTCACACAGAGGTGGAGGCCGGTTCTCTGGATGCTTTCAAGAGAGAGTTAGATAGAGCTCTTAAAGATGGCGGAGTCAAGGGACGTGGGTAGAAGGCAGGGATGGGGTACTGATTATGGATGATCAGCCATGATCACATTGAATGGCAGTGCAGGCTCAAAGGGCCGAATGGCCTAATCCTGCACCTATTGTCTATTGGATTGCAGTTATGTATGGTATATCTGATCTGTTTGGATTGCATGCCTTTGGATAGTTAACCTTTTCACTGTACATGGGTACACATGACAATAATGAACCTAAACCAAAGACTAAACCTAAACATTTGTAATTTTTCTTTTTGCCCAGTGTAGGGGAAATGGAGGACATAGGTTCAAGGTGAAGGGGAATAGATTTAATAGGAACCTGAGGGGTAACGTTTTCACACATAGGGTGGTGGGTGTATGGAACAAGCTGCCAGAGGAGGTAATTGAGGCTGGGACTATCCCAATATTTAAGAAACAGACAGGTACATGGATAGGACAGCTTTGGAGGGATATGGACCAAGCGGAGGCAATGGGACTAGTGTAGCTGGGAGATGTTGGCCAGTGTGGGCAGGTTGGGCCGAAGGGCCTGTTTCCACACAATCACTCTATGACTCTTCAACCACAGCATGTGTACAACAAAATGTCACATCACCCAATTGACTATTGATGCTATATTAAAATGTTTGAGCCACTGTTCTAATAACCAAGATGGACACAAAAACCTGGAATAACTCTGCGGGTCACGCAGCATATCTGGAGAAAAGGAATAGGTGACTTTGTTGGGTCAAGACCCTTCTTCAGTACGAGAGTCAGGGGAAAGGGAAACAAGAGATACAGACGGTAAATAGAACAAATCAATGAAAGACGCAAAAAGCAACGATGATCAAGGAAATGTGGAGCCCACAATGGTCCATTGTTGGCTTGAGCTAGTTGACAACGAGTTATACAGACAGTGAAACTAGTATGACGACTAGGGTGGGGGAGGGACAGACAGAGAGAGAGGGGATGCAAGGGTTAGCTGAACTTAGAGAAATTAGGGTTATCAGCTGCCCAAGCGAAATAAGAGATGGTGTTTCTCCAATTTGCTTGTGGCCTCACTCTCACAGTGGAGGAGGCCCAGGACAGAAAGGTCAGTGTGGGAATGGGAAGGGGAGTTAAAGTGTTTGGCATTTGGGAGAACACCCTATACTCATATAGTCTGGTTGGCCTGTACTACGACAGGTAATCCAAGCCAGGCTAACAGGTGGACTTGTTTCTGGATGAAAAGTCAAGAGTATTCAACAACGAACGGCACGGTGGTGCAGCGGTAGAGTTGCTGCCTTACAGTGCTTGAAGCGCCGGAGACCCGGGTTCGATCCCAACTACAGGTGCTGTCTGTACGGAGTTTGTACGTGCTCCCTGGGTTTTCTCAAAGATTTTCGGTTTCCTCTCACACTCCAAAGATGTACAGGTTATTAGGTACATTGGCTTGGTATAAGTATAAATTATCCAAAGTGTGTGCAAGGTAGTGTTAATGTGCGGCGAACGCTGGTTGGTCCGGACTCGATGGGCCGAAGGGCCTGTTTTGCGCGATATCTCTAAACTAAATTATACTAAACTAAATTGTCATCTGTACCAACAATGGAACAATGAAATGTATACTTGCATCAGCATAGTACAGCCTAAAAAATACAATGCACAGAGATAATATACAAAAACAAAAATACAATAAATGTATAACCCCTATAATAGTGCAAAGAAAACCAAAGTCATGAGCAAGCAAAGACAGTCCATGAAAGATCATAGATGAGGCTAGTGTTGTGTAGTGTTCAAGAGCTTGATGACATTGCGAAAAAGCTTTTCTTGACCTTGGTGCTGGGGTGGGAGATTGCAACCTTCACGTGGTCCACCCTGTTTCAACGAATGCAATCAACCTGGCGTGCACAAACAGAAGATCAAACAACAAGTTGTCTTTCATCTTTAGGTTGTGCAAGCCATATGCAAGAAGAAAAATACCTTGGTGGTCACAAGGACAGATTTCAGACTCTTATACTGTACTTCCTTCCTGATGAGTGAAACAAGAGCATTTTCCAACCCACAAAAAAATAATAATTTATTTAGAAAACTTTCAAGTAGCTCAAGAGTGTCAGGGAATATGGGGTGAAGGCAGGAGAATGGAGTTGAGAAGGTAAGGTCGATCAGCCATGATTGAATGATGGAGTAGACTTGATGGGTCAAATAGCCTAATTCAGCTCCTAGAACCTATGAACTTATGAACATGTGGGTTACATCACAAAGTTAAAACCAGGAGATGTTTGCGCTTTTAAAAAATATCACTACTATTGCAATCTAACTATAAATGCAACATTCTCCAAGATCGTATCAACTCAGTTTAACCAACTTTATTATGAGAAAATATTACTTACTCTTGATGTCCAGTAGGCGAAAGACTCGATTTTGGGCTTCATCTTGGGCTGTGAACATGTAAAAGAATACTGACATTCAGAAAAGCACAAAGGATCTCGGTGCTCCATGCACCTACATGAGCCTGATCTGCTATTGAATGAAGATGGACACAAAATGCTGGAGTAACTCAGTGGGACAGGTAGCATCTGTGGAGAGAAGGAATGGGTGACGTTCCTTCTCTCCAGAGATGCTGTTTGTCCCGCTGAGTTACTCCAGCATTTTGTGTCTATCTTCAGCATAAACCAGGATCTGCAGTTCCTTTCTGCTATTTAATTAAATTGGGATAAAAATAGAAACATAGAAAATAGGTGCAGGAGTAGGCCATTTGGCCCTTCATGCCAGAATTGCCATTCATTATGATCATGCTGATCATCCAAAATCAGTACCCCGTTCCTGCTTATTCCCCATATCCCTTGATTTTGTTAGCCCTAAGAACTATATCCAACCCTCTCTTGAAAACATCCAGTGAATTGGCCTCCACAGCCTTCTGTGGCAGAGAATTCCACAGATTCACAACTCTCTGGGTGAGAATGTTTTTCCTCATCTCAGTCCTAAATGACCTACCCCTTATTCTTAAACTGTGACCACTGGTTTTGAATCCCCCAACATCGGGAACATTTTTCCTGCATCTAGCCTGTCCAATCCCATAAGAATTGTATATATTTCTATAAGATCCACTCATCCTTCTAAACTCAGTGAATATAAGCCCAGTCGATCCATTTTTTCATCATATGTCAGTCCCGCCATCCTGAGTTTAGTTTAGTTTATTGGCTGGTGTACCGAGGTACAGTAAAAAGCTTTTGTTACGTGCTAACCAGCCAGCAGAAGAAACAACGGATGATTACAATCGAGTCATCCACAGTGTACAGATACATGATAAAGGGAATAATGTGAATAGTACAAGATAAAGCCAGTAAAGTCTTGATCAAAGATAGTCCAAGGTTCACTAATGAGGTAGATAGTAGGTCAGGACTGCATTCCACTTGTTGGTAGGATGGTGCAGTTGCCTGATAACTGCGGGAGAGAGTTGTTCCACTAGAAAGTGGAACTTTCTATCATGCAAAAAGCATTAAACATAGTCAAGAATGTAAGGGCCTGTCCCACTTATGCAATTTCCTTCGGCGACCCGCCGGCACCCGTCATAGTCGCAGCAGGTCGCCGATCATTTTCAATGTTGAAAATCCAGCGGCAACCAGAAAAAGGTACGACTCTTTGGGCGACTACTCAACACCAAACAGGCGTCACCCCGTGATGTCGCGGGGATCCACAGGGATAGGGGAGAAAGCTGGATGGAATACAGAATTTGGATGATGTCAATGGTGGAGCAGAGTTAAAGTGCTGGATGGAGCTCCACGTTTTCACGTTTGTATGAATAAACCAGTACTCAACTATCTCAGCAGGGACAGATGAACATGAAGAGTTGTAAAGAAAGAGCTATTTTAGTAACATATTTCATGACCACATCAGAAGTTGAAGATTGTAAGGATAAAGGAGATCAGTACCACCAACATCATTCTCCACCAGGTTAGCACCCTGTTGAGAATCTTCCACAAGGTTGACCATGAGTGCTGTAGGGTCATATCTGCTGGGCATCTGTGGTCTATCAATTGTCCATCTGCTTCTGGATTGATGAGTTTCAGAGGTACAGTCTTCAACATGAGGAGCCAGTCGGAACCTGCCTTTGTGAGGTGGCTGAAATAAATTTAAACACAAAGTACATTCTATGTCACATCAGTTCAAACCTTAAGGTAAACATGTGCAGAAAGGAACTGCAGATGCTGGTTTACAACGAAGATAGAGACAAAATGCTGGAGTAACTCAGCGGGTCAGACACCGTCTCTGGAGCAAAGGAATGGGTGACGTTTCCTGTCAAAACCCTTCTTCAGACCACTGCAGACCTTCTGAAGAAGAGTCTCGACCCAAAATGTCACCCATTCCATCTCTCCAGAGTTGTTGCCTGTATGATATATCTTCTCAGCTCCCGAATCAAGTGTCCACAGACTTGATTTCATTTCCTCGGGATATCTTGATGCATTTCACGGTCAACAATTCACACAACAGCCGTCCCGAGCTTTTGGTGGTGTTCCATTGCAACTTTCCTTCATGCTCCTCCCACGCTGACTTCTCCAATTGTACAGAGAGGCCAAACGCACAAAGGAAGAACAACTTCGCATATTCCACTTGGGGGCTTGCAACCCAATGGCTGAATATTGAATTTTCCTATCTCAGGAGTCAAGAGACTTTGGTTGTCATCTGTATCAACAAAGGAACAATGTAATTCTTACTTTCAGCAGCTTAACGGGCCTGTAAATGCAACACACACGGATAATATATAATAAACAAAAACATCCAACAAGCTACAACTCCAGTATTCGTCTCTCACGCACTCACCTGTCCACCTATGTTTTTTTCTCTCTTTCTTAGTTTACTTTAGTTTAGGGTAACTGCGTGGGAACAGGCCCCACGGCCCACCGAGTCTGCGCTGACCGGTCAACCCTGTACATCCACACTATTCTATACACACTATCCAATCTTTACCTAAGCCAATTAACCTACAAACCTGTGCGTCTTTGGAGTGTGGGAGGAAGCCGGAGCACCCACGCGGTCTTGGGAAGAACGTACAAATTCCATACAAGACAGCACCCATAGTCAGGATTAAACCCGGGTTTGGGTTTCCTCCCACATCCAGAAGACAAGGATGTGGGAGGAAATATCATATTATTGGCCTCACTCAAATTCACCCTTGGTGTGTAGGGAGGTGGTGAGAACGTGGGATAATATAAAACTACTGTGAACGGGTGATCGCTGGTCAGTGAGGACTCGATGGCACAAATGCCTGTTTCCAAGCTGCATCTCTAATACTCCAAAGCTAAAACACCTTTGTTCACCCCTTCTCATTCTCCTCCTCCACCTGTTTCCATCTGCCCATCTTCCCCTCAGCCACTGTCCCACTCGCACTGGCAACTTTTCCTCTTCCCTCTCAGTTCTGTTGCAGGGTCTCAACCTGAATCTTTGACCTCCACCTTTTGCCTCCACATATGCTGCTTGACCCATGGAGTTCTGGCATTGTCGTGTTTGCTTGTTTCACATTACAGCACCAGCTTAATGAGCCAGCACCGCCATTCATTGTGAACATGGCTGATCGTCCCCAATCAATAACCTGTGCCTGCCTTCGCCCCATAGCTCTTGATTCCACTAGCCCCTAGAGCTCTATCTAACTCAATGTTAACCAGCATCTGCAGTTCCTTCCAATGCAAGAAATACGGCAGTGGATTTGATCACAGCAGTTCCCCCATAAAAACACTGTGATAATGGCCAGGTTATCTGTTTATGTTTGTAGAATGATGAATTAAAATTGAAAGGACAAGGTTTCTGCTCTTCTACAAGCATTGCCATGGGATATTTGACATCATCTCCCAGCCTGCACTCAGCCATGCTGAATTGCCGGAATTTGGCTTCCAATGGAAGACTTCCCATGAGTCACGTTGAAACAAACAACATAGTATTTTTCATCAGGACATTGGCAAGACCAAGCCAGTCATTAAATATTGGCAGACACAAGAAACTGCAAATTGAGCAAAACACAAAGTGCTGGAGGAAATAAGCGAATCTGTAAAGACAATGGACAGGCAACGTTTCGGGCTGGGACCCTTCTTCAGACCGAGTCTTAATACGTTCCTGACCCCTAACTTTGTCCGTTCCCACCGCAGATACTGCCTGATCCGTTCCTTCAGCACTTTATGCTTTGATCAAAAACTGGCACATGACCACCTAATCTTGTCTGCCACTAGAACACTACAACAGATCTCTTCTATCTATGAAATGTCACATTTTACTAGGTTTAAAGTTGCTTTCGAAATTCAGTTCCATAACAAATGGCAACAGGTGGCACAGTGGTAGAGTTGCTGCCTTACAGTACCTGAGACCCAGGTTCGATCACTGTCTGTACAGTGTTTGTACGTTTGTACGTTCTCCCTATGACCTGTGTGGGTATTCTCTGGGATCTCTGGTTTCCTCCCACACTCCAAAGATGTACAGGTTTGTAGGGTGGTATAATTGTAAATTGCCCCTAGTATGTGTAAGATAAGGTTAGTGTGCTGGGATCGCTGGTTGGCGCAGACTTGTGGGCCGAAGGGCCTATTTCCAAGCCATATCTCTAAACTAAACTAAACAAATGAGAACAAATATTTTTACTTTCCCTGGAGCTGCAGCCAACTGTTTGGGTCCTTAGGTCCATTTCTGGAATACATTTTGCAAATGTTCAGACGCCAGGATCTCAGCTACTGAAACTTAATTTCGTAAAATGAGCGATTGTGTACTTGTCAGTGGAGCCTTGAACTTGAGCATAGCTCTCCCTGCTGGATGTCCTTCATTTTACTGTTGTAGTTACCAATCACTAAGTAACCGGAATACCACAGAAATACTCCACTGCCATCTCCTTTGCACCACTTAAAAGGATGTGATTAGAAGGATTAGACTATGAATGGAATGTCAAACATGCGTGTTAATTAGGAGGGCCATTTCAACATACCTTTCTGAATTAGTAAGAACAAGGTAGAGCTGAAAATCACCCCTTCCACTCAATCATGTACAAAACGTGGTCATGTAAACATTAAATTATTAATGCCAGTAACATTTTAAAAAAAAAATTTGAATGCAACTTGACATTACCCAAGGAAAGAGCAGGGTAAGATGGTTGCTGGAGATCAGATTTCCATCACCACCCGTGAAAGGTTCCTTGCAGCAAATGCCTTCCCGAGGTGTCGTAGCCGCAGTTCCCGCCCGGAGGATTTGTCAGACGGCAGGACCTCGCTCGAAGGCCCGGCGGTTGGTAAGGCCAGGAACCCGCCCGGAGACTCACCGGACAGCGTGACTGGAAGGAGCTGGAGATGTGGGATGTGAGGAGCGTGGGCCTGTAGGAGGGTGAACCGGGGTAATGCCAGCATCAGCTGCAGGAGGTGCCCCAGGCTAGACATTGGACTTTGAATAATGGCGCCAAAAATGGCGATGTCCGCATGTGTTATATATGCAAAACCAATTTCAATGTGCAGTTACATATGTGACAAATAAATCATTATTCACTATTGACTATTGGTATGTCAGGAGATAACAGGAGAAGTCACATGAAGGCACATCAGAACTTTAATCAAATGCTACATTAAATATTAAATAAAAATCTAAAAACTTATTTTGCAAACTGAAGTGATGAAAGTCACAAGTGACAATTGCCAATCATGGAAACATATAAACATTAAAAATAGGGGCAGGAGGAGGCCATTCTGCCCTTTGAGCCAGCACCACCATTCAATATGATCATGGCTGCTCATCCAAAATCAGTACCCTGTTCCTGCTTATTCCCCATATCCCTTGATTCCGTTAGCCCTAAGAACTATATCCAACCCTCTCTTGAAAACATCCAGTGAATTGGCCTCCACTGCCTTCTGTGGTAGGGAATTCTACAGATTCACAGCTCTCTGGGTGAAAATGTTTTTACTCATCTCAGTCCTAAATGGTCTACCCCTTATTCTTACACTTTGACCCCTGGTTCTGGACCTCCAACATGGGGAACATTTTTCCTGTCCAATCCCTTAAGAATTTTATATGTTTCTATATGATAACCTCTCATCCTTCTAAATGCCAGTGAATATAAGGCCAATATTTTGTTGCTGGTGTAATGAGCAACAAAGTACTGCGTATGTATGCATTTAGCAACAGAATGAAGTAATCCCACTACGAGTGCATCCAACCAAAGAGCTACAGTCCTACATTATGTTGTCCTCTACAGTCATACATGCATTACATCAGTTGTGCATTGTGCTTGACAATTAGAGGCTAACGAACGGGGAAGCTGCAGGGCAGCCACAGATTCAAGATGGCTGAAGATAGACAAAAAATGCTGGAGTAACTCAGGCGGCATTTCCGGAGAGAAGGAATGGGTGACGTTTCGGGTCAAGACCCTTCTTCAGAATAGTCAGGGAAAAGGGAAGCGAGAGATATAGGCGCTGACCCCAGCACATGCTGAATACATGGCTGAAGAGTTAGCATCAAGTTTATCCAGAAAACCTATGTTCTCTGCCATTACAAACAACATTCTTCAGCAAATGCTATACAATTCCAAGTGGCAGTAAGGCAAGACGAAGAACACTGGATTGAGTGAAGTCTCTGCCACCTGACAACATCTCAGCTGGATTGCTGACAATTATATTAGAGTTATAGAGTGATAGAGTGATGCAGTGTGGCCCAACTCGCCTACATCGGCCAACAATGTCCCAGCTACACTGGTCCCACTTGCCTGCGATTTGTCCATATCCCTCCACACCTGTCCTATCCATGCACCTGTCTAACTGTTTCTTAAATGATGGTATAGTCCCAGCCTCAACTACCTCCTCTGACAACTTCTTCCATACACCCACCACCCTTTCTGTGAAAAAGTTAACCCCTCAACTTTTTATTAAATCTTTTCCCCTTCACTATATTCCAGAACTGGACATTATACTCCACACCTAGACCTGAGGGATAACGTTTTTACACATAGGGTGGTGGGTGCATGGAACGAGCTGCCAGAGGAGGTAGTTGAGGCAAGTACTATCGCAATGTTTAAGAAATATTTAGACAGGGTAGAACAGGTTAAGAGGCATATGGACCAAATGCAGGGACCAGTTGGACGGTGTGGGCAAGTTGGGCCAAATGGCCTGTTTCCAGACTCTATGACAGTAATCAAACTATTCCAGAACAATTCTAATAGTTACATCCACTCAACAATACAAACATTGCCCACACATGTCCTATACATTAAAAAAAAAGCAGAAACCATTCAGGAAAATGAAGGATGGCATAATGAATAATGCTTGTAAATAACACTGATTCACTAATAATTTGCTTACTAATGCCCGCTGGTTTTTGCTGTGACCATTCCGCTCCAGGCTTCTTCACAACCCCGCCCCAACCATGACCAAAAGAGATAGGTTCCTGAGGCAGGGAGTTAGTTAACTGTCCTAAATATAAAGGCAGCATTTGAGCAAGTGTGACATCAAAGAGATCTGATACAACTGAAGACAATGGGATTTAAAAGAAGATAGACACAAAAAGCTGGAGTAACTCAGCGGGTCAGGCAGCATCTCTGGACAAAAGGAATAGGTGGCGTTTTGGGTCGAGACCCTTCTTCAGAGTGAGAGTCAGGGGAGAGGGAACATAGATACGAAAAGGTACATAAAACAAATTAATGAAAGATATGCAAAAAAGATAAATAAAAGCTAGCAACGATGATCAAGGAAGGAAAGGTGGAATGCACAATGGTCCACTGTTGGCTGTGGGAAAGGTGATAACGAGTGAAACAAATGGTAAAACTAGTACAACGTTAGTGAAACTAGTACAACGGCTAGGGTGGGGGAGGGACGGACAGAGAGGGAATGCTTGGGTTACTTGAAGTTAGAGAAATCAATATTCATGCCACTGGGTTCCAAGCTGCCCAAACAAAATATGAGGTACTGTTCCTCCTATTTGCATTTTGCTTCACTCTGACAATGGAGGAGGCCAGGAAGGAATGGTCAGTGTGGGAATGGGAAAGGGATCTAAAGTGTTTGGAAACCGGGAGATCGTGTTGGGCAAGGAGGACTGAGCAAAGGCCTTTTAAGAGGTTTTTTTAAAGAAAGGGAAACTCTCTAATAGTTGGAGTGTTCCATCGGTCAAAGGAAGGTGGTGTAGTTGTTGAGTTCCATCATCTCTGCCTCAGGATGTTCAGGTTTGCGTCCTAGCCCAACCATCTAGAACTGCTTCATCCCTGAACATCCTTCTTTCATAAGATCATAATTGGGGATGTTCATTGATGATCCCATTATGCTAATTCCATTTGCAACTCCTCAGAAAATGAATTAGTCAATGCTGGCATGTTGCAAGATTGGTCAATATTCATGCCACACAAGTGGCCGACAATGACCTTTAGAGAGATTATTTGATATTCAATTATAATAATATTGCCAGGCCCTATTGTTAAGATCCTAGCTATCATGATTGACCAGTAATGTAGCTTGAATATAAATATTGCCAATAAGTAACAGGGTAGCTTGCAGTTAGTCATCTCCAAAACAATTAATCCTGACCTTTCCAGTCAAACTAACATCCCACAAATAATTTAAAACAAAAGAATGCAAGAATCAGGAGTGGTTTAGTGGTTATCTTACAATTATGTGTCACAAAGTTGAGTGTTCAACCTCTTCCGTATATTTTAACACAATCTAAAATGGACTTTAGCACAGTGGTACAAAAATAACTTAGGCATGACATACAAGAAGCAGTAGATATAGAACATAGAACAGGACAGCAAAGGAGCAGGTCCTTCAGTCCACAATGGCAAATTAAACTAATCTCCTCCGCCTACATGTCATCCATATCCCTTCATTCCCTGAATATCCACAAGCCTCTTAAATGCCACTAACTTAGCTGCCTCCACCACCTCTCCTGGCACTCGCCACTCTCTGTTTAAAAGAAATATCTCCTCTAAACTAATCTCCTCTAAAAAAAGTACATCTCCTCTAAACTTTGTTCCTCTCACCTTGAAGCTATACCCTCTCAGTCTTCGTCATTTCCACCCTGGGAAAAAGGTTTGTGCTAATCCTCATGCTCATTTCCAGGATGAGGCCAGGGGTAATGTAATTTCCATTAACTTTGACTTTTCTCCAATCCACCAAATCCCAAGTTTCCAAATCCCCCCCACCCACCCCCTTAATTTTCAAGTTTCCCCTTTTTAAAGCAGATGATAACAAATGAAATACAACAAACTTAGTACAGTTGAAAAAAATAGTATTTCTATTTACACATAAAAAGAATCACTAGTTCGCAAGGATAAACCTAATAGAAAATTATAACAAAAGTTTATTTGATCAGAATTGATACTCTGAATTGTAGCTCTGAATTCTTATTCAACTTCCTCTGATGTCTTATACATCTCCATTTGCAGACATAGAGTGATACAGAATTGAAACAGGCCCTTGTTTCAAATCCGCCAACTTGTCCAAATCCGCCAACATGTACCAGCTACACTGGTCCCACCTGTCTGCGTTTGGCCCCTGTCCCTCCAAACCTGTCCTATCCATATTCTTAGAAATGTATAGTATGTTGCACAATGGTCAGTAAGCAATACTAATCAATAACTTCACAAATCATGATGGTCATCTTTTTTCTACATAAATTAGTATTTTATCATTTGATCATTTTCTATTGTTAAATGATTTAATGCTGATTTTGTGTCAATGATAAGACCTGATAAAGTATTAACTGATTTATTTAAAATACAGTAAACACTTTAAGTGAATTAAATATACAGCAAACAGTGCAATTGAAATAATACTTGCAGAACATTTGAAATGGTTTGCACTTTATATATTGGAGCATTTCATTTCTTTGCTTCATGTTCTCAGCCTCCCTTTTGTGATGTAAAACTCATTGTCCTTTTGGGACAGCCAAGGTGCCAGCTGTCTCACTTACTGCAACTGCCCTGCTGGTAACTGATAAAGTAACTAATATGGTGCCATTATAGGAAGAAGCCAATAACAATAGGATAAAAGGGTACAACAAAAGACAAGAAAATCACCAACGCCACATTTCTACCAGCAACCTTAAACTATCAACCTATATATATATATACCTTGCACTAAACATTATTCCCTGATCATGTATCTACACTCTGTAAAAGGCTTGATTGTAATCATGTATTGTCTTTCCGCTGGCTGGATAGCACACAACAAAAGCTTTTCACTGTACCTCGGTACATGTGACAATAAACTAAACTTGCACTATGAGGATGTGCAAACTCGTAAAACAAACAAGAATTCCTACCTTTCAATCGCAGTTGAGCAACGGGAAGATCTTGTGCGAGCAAGTCTTGTCTGTTCATTTTCAAGACATGTTCGTTCTGAGCAGCAGTGGTTCAGTTCTCAATCTGTTAATGGAATGAGACTTCCAACTGTGTACACATACCTCCTAATGTTTCTATGTCACTCTTAGTAACTGCACGGCTTATCTGACTTGTAAACAAACACAAGAGGAAACAGACTGTAATCCAGTTCTTGACATGCAGACGTCACTATAATCCATCTCACTAAAATAATGCCTTATTGACCAAACAAATCTTGGAAATCTGTCAATTTTACCAGACTAATTATCCCAATATTTATATTTTCAGCTTTTTAAATAGAATTTAAATAATGTCGCTGGATCTCAAGTAGATTTGTTCATTGTTCAGTTACCCTGCCAGATTTGAAAGCATTTTTAGAGCAGTTAATAGATTCCTTGAAAGCTAACCATCCCCGTGGTCATCATGTTAATTGAAACACATAACAAAAAAGGACAACATTCAACCTCGAACCCATCTTGGTCCCATGTTGTTACAAGTTGAATGTAAGTCAACTTACATGTAATGTTACATAAATATTACTTCAAATAGACAGGTCCCTGTAGTAGCCAATAATAATCATAGCCAAAGGATAGAAAAAAAACAACAGTGATTGCATGAACTGCCTAAAAGATGTGAAACTCCTTCAGTGTAGGACATTTCATCAGAAAAGCAAATGGGCTATAATCTTCTTGGGCATTGGTATCCTCATATTGGGACTCGATCCCAATATGAGGATACTGTAAAGGAACTGTCGGCACGATAAGGTGAATGTGCTAGAGGAACGCAATGAGTCAGGCAGTGTCTGTGGAGAGAAACAGACAGAGGATGTTTTGGTTCAGGACCTTTCTTCAGACTGATGAAGATGTTGAGTTTGGCATGGTGTTCCAGTTGGAAGCTTCAGCAGATCTATACCAATCAAGCTCGCCCTCAGCTTACCGTTTGGTTTAGATTAGGGATAAAACGGGGAAACAGGCCCTTTGGCCCACCAAGTCCGCGCCAACCAGCAATACCCGCACACTAACATTATCCTACACACATTAGGCACGGTTTACAATTTTACCAAGACATTAACCTACAAAACTATACGTCTTTGGAGTGCGGCAGGAAACCGGTGCTCCTGGGAAAACAATGCAGGTCATGGGGAGAACGTACCAACTCCATACGGACAGCACCCTTGGTCAGGATTGAACCCGGGTCTCTGGCGCGGTAAGGCAGCAACTCAACCTCTGCACCACCACTGTTCTGCAGGCCTTGCTGGTGGAAGGCCTCCTCTGTTCTGCCTGAGCAAATGCATTGAAAGCCTGTAAAAGATGGAATATAAAAGATGGAAGATGGTCACTTAATCTAGTGTGACAGAATGCTTACATTTATCTGTGGCTGGTTGGTAAGGTAGCGTGTTCCTTTGGCCATTTGAGTAGGGCTTGCAGCCTCCTGAGGGTCGCAGTGCTTTCACAGATGCTGCATTTAGATTGGTGAAGGCTCAAAGATTTCAGATGCTGGTGTGGAAGTTATCTTGAAGGAGGATTTTCAGTACAGCACAAATGACGGCTTCATATCGTACATAGCCCAACCATGATTGGGCTGGCCTTGGCTCTGGAATATTTGCCATAAGATGAAGTTTTAAACTAAATAATATTAGCTGTACTCCCACAGGAAGTTTGTCGGAGAGATGTGGCCAAACCAAAAGATTGAAAAAATGCAAGGATAATGTTGCCTTGTGTAGGAAGGAACTGCAGATGCAAAGACCAAAGATAAACACAAAATTACTCAGCGGGTCAGGCAGCGTCTGTGGAGAAAAAGAATTGGGGATGTTTCAGGTCAGAACTTTTTCAGACTGAAAGATAGAGAGGCCAGCACAACACAGGGCTGGCAACAGATGACCTCAGGAAGGGTGGAGTCCATAATGGCCCATTGTTGACTGGGGAAGATGCACAAACGACAGGGATACACAAACATGAACAGTGGGACTAGTAGGACAACTAGGGTGGGAATGGTGGTGCGGTTGTGGAAGAATGCATGAGTTACTTGAAATAGTGCCTCATTTGTTAATGGTTTACATTTAGCTTACTACTATTGCAGATGGTGATTGAGATCACAGCTTGCATGCCATCATAATGCAACCATTTGATGAAGACACATTTCTTGAGAAGAATTTGAGAGCAGTGCTTCACAACCCCTCCCAGTTGATGGAGTCAAAGGCATTAGTGAGGTAAAAAATGACGAAGAACAATGGCCGCTGCAGCTTCCTGCACTCCTCTTAGGATTGTGACTGAGTGAAGAGCATGAACACTGCCGCTAAATGGACAGAATGCACACCGTGATTAACTGAGCATCGCTTGTGCCACTGAAAGAAGGCAGCGGAGGAAGAACCGACCAATGACTTTTCCCGCCCGCATTTAGCAGCAAAGAGCCATTTCTTTCATTCAAAAGAGGACCCCATTCCTGAAGAAGGTCGCTTGGTGCAGCCTCCTCATCCCACACATGGACATTGAGATGTGGATTTATGACCAAATCACTTTTTCACAAAGTTTTAGAACTTCAGCAGGCAAAATATTGACTCTCAAGGTCTTTTTTTATTTGGGATTTGGCTTTTTCGACCGTATTGATCTGGAATGGTGGCAAGGCTGATCCAAATAGGCGGTGGTATGAAGTCATCTTGGGCTATCTATCAGATGCATCTCCAACAAGTACATTATCAAGCAAGCATACACCTTCTATGATCCTTGATTACTCACTTTGGATATTCATTCATCTATTTTTTATAACCACAGAAAATGTTTCACTTGAGGTTGTCAAAGCATGTTATTTTGTTTAAGATACTCCAACTTCTTATGTTACCACTTTAAATGTCATAATTACATCAATCTTAGGTAGAGTTGCTGCCTTACAGCACCAGAGACCCGGGTTCAATCCTGACCACAGGTGCTGTCTGCACGGAGTTTGAACATTCTCCCCGTGACAGCATGGGTTTTCTCAGAGATCTGCAGTTTCCTCCCAAACTCCAAAGATGTACAAGTTTGTGGGTTAATTGTCTTGGTAAAATTGTAAACTGCCCCTAATTGGCTTGGTATAATTGTAAATTGTCCCTAGTGTGTGTAGAATAGTGTTATGCGAGGGGATTGCTGGTGGGCGTGGACTCTGTGGGCCAAAGGACCTGTTTCCATGCTGTATTTCCAAACTAGACTAAAAATCAACCAGAGGGTTAGTTGCAATTCAAAAAATTACTTTCACCACAGCCTTTACAATATCATTACCCTGCTCTTGTCACCTATAATGATGGTGTTGTCAAATCAATAACAAAGGTATCAAAATAATACATTTGTTTCTACATATAAAATCTCAAAGTACTTCACTATTCAGGAATTACATCACAATTCAGTCAATACTATGAAAGAACACAGGACAGATAATTTACTTTCAGCCAAGTTGACAAACAGCAATTACCAAATCTATTTATGTAGCATTAATTAAAGGATAACTGCTGACCAGTACTTTGGGAGATTGCATGCATCTTTGTTTAAACAGTGCAATGGCATCTTTTGCATTCTCCCCTACAGCAGGACGGCACTTTCCTTACACTTTCTGCACTTCAATCATTCCACAGTGCTATAATAGTCAGCAGATACTATGCATTGAAGAGGTTGAGTGCCACACCACCTTGTTCAAAAGGCCATTGGCATTTGGAGAGGATGCTTTAGTAATTGTGTGTGAAAATAACTCTGTTTTTGTGTGTTTCTGAGTCTATGTGTCTGTGAGGCTGCTGCAAGATTTACACTGTATTTATTCACTAGTGATAGTAGCAGAATTAGGCCATTCGGCCCATCGAGTCTATTCCGACATTCAATCATGGCTGATCTATCTTTCCCTCTCCTGCGTTCTCCCCATTACCCCTGGTACCCGTACTAATCAAGAATCTTAAATTAATGCCTTAAAAATATCCATTGATGGCCTCTACAGCTTTCTGTGGCAATGAACTCCACAGACGTACTACACTCTGACCAAAGAAATTCCTCCTCATCTCATTTCTAACGGTTTGTCCTTTTACTCTGAAGCAATGGCGTCTAGTCCTAGACTCTCCCACTCGTGGAAACATCCTCAACACATCCACTCTATCCAAGCTTTTCACTATGCGGTAAGTTTCACTGAGGTCCCCCATCATCTTTCTAAACTCCAGCAAGTATAGGCCCAGTGCTGTCAAACCCACTCATTCCTGGGATCATTCTCGTAAGCTTCTTCTGGATCCTCTCCAGCGCCAGCACATCCTTCCTCAGATATGCAACCAAAAAATGTTCAAAATATTCCAAATGCAGACTGACCAGCACTTTATCGATCCTTCAGGATTCCAGCGAGTACAGGCCCATTTGTACTTCACTGTACTTGTGCATTATGACAATAAACTGTTGTACACATCCATCTATGCAAAGTACTGCAGTTTCAGTCAGCCTTTGACAAATATTTTTCAACTGGGTCAATTACTCTGCGTCGGGTGTTAAGGGAAGACCTTATCAATAACTGAGGGAACAACAATTATATTTAACTTCTTTAATACAAAATGGTCACAAATCCATTTTCCTTCTTTAAAAAAAAATAATAAAGCCATGTGTCCAAAAAAAGTCATAATTGTACAAATTAAAAAGGTAATATTTTATACATACAATATCCAAAGCACGAAAAATATAATGGGTTCAAAAAATAAAACCACATGTTGCTATTAAATCTAACTCCATTGAGTCCATTTAGAAATATCTGGAGGATATGGCCTTTCTGTGCTTTTCTCAAACTCACAGCTAGACAAGGCTTTGACCCCAATATGAGAACATCGTGCCTGCATATAAAATCTGGCAAGGCACACTCCCGCACAGAATTAATTATTTCAAATAAAGTTCAGGACAAAGAAAAATGATCTGCCATTTGTACTCAAAGTGATACAGGAACTTGCAATAAGAGATTTAAAATTGAATTTTACCAAATGAAACACAACTCTTTAGGTAGACTACAATCTCACGTAAATGCCACGGGTAACATCAAATAGTCAAACTGAGTCACAACAGACATAAAAGCGATCAATTAATTCCCCAAACCCTCCCACCCCATGACACTTTAAATTGAGTATAAAACCCAATGGATGCTTTAGTTGTACAAAGAACGAACAAATAGGCTGTAATCAAACAGCGACGTCCAATAGAGCACAAATCTGATGCAGCTGATAAAAGACGCAATGCGTGGCCTCGAACACCAGGAGGCGGCGTGGCTGCCTTCACACAGTGGAATTCAGTTAAAATCACGTTGAATGCTTCAAGCAACTCGATTTTAAGTTTTTATATCCATGTTCCTCAAAGCTTGATCCTGGCAACTGGCAAAGGTCCTTCAGTAATCCTATATAAATGACAAATTAAAATAGTTACATCAAGAGACAAAAATGTCCAATGTATCAACCAGCCATATGTCCGGCCGAGAGCTGAGAATAAAGGCTGACACCATTTTACACTGAACTACGACTGAAAGTTGGAGATTCACTTTGAATGTTAAATGGCATAATGTTCTGCTTGCATTACTTAACAGTAGCAATTAATGTTTGGTCTACTTAACTGGGAATACTTTTTTTTTTAAACTGATTCAAATTCATTCTTCCAATTGTCACTAATTTACCTAATTTATCTTCAAAGAAAAAAATCTATTATGTTCGGTTCACATTTTGTGGAAAATGTCAAATTAACATTTAAATTCACGTTACTTTGTGGAATGCAGTTTATATAAAAACGATCACTATTTTATCACTCGTTGTCATGTTTGCACAAGCAGTCCACCGGTCCACAGTCTGAAAAGGGATTTTGCTGTCCTTTACATATTTTCTGTAAAACATTTTGTTAAACAGGTCCACCACCAATATTCCAGCAACAGATGGTCCATCTCTCCCTTTAATCTGGACAAAATCCACCCACGGAAGTCCCTCCGAAAATGTGGTGCCTAGGCCAGGTGAGGCGGTGAACGCAACCTAATCGGGACTTCTGCGCCAATCGGCCGGCCGAATTTGCCCCCTGTGTCCGGGGCTCTGGAACTGCAGCCTAGCTGGATCCCACAGATCCGTTCCCATACCCGACTTCTGCAAGCAACTTTGCAGACCAGTATCTTGGCACCCTAAAACGGATATTCCAGAAAGGCTCTGGAACCAAGGGTGAGGGAAAATCGGCAGTGGATCTGTAACAGAAAAACTAGTTTATTCTATGTTTCTATGTTTCTATGTTTCTAGTCTTCAAGTGAACACAGTGCATGAGGCGAGGTGATTTTCTGAAGTCTTTATTAGATCGGGACAGGTCCCCTGCTTATCCACAATTGTGGTGAAAGTGAGGTGGTGGTGGTAGAAACATAGAAACTAGGTGCAGAAGGAGGCCATTCGGCCCTTCGAGCCAGCAACGCCATTCATTGTGATCATGGCTGATCATCTCCAATCAATAACCCGTGCTTGCCTTCTCCCCATATCCCGTGATTCAATAGACAATAGTCAAGACAATATGTGCAGGAGTAGGCCATTCGGCCCTTCGAGCCAGCAACGTCATTCAATGTGATCATGGCTGATCATCCCCAATCAGTCCCCCGTTCATGCCTTCTCCCCATTTCCCCTGACCGCTATTTTAAGAGCCCTTTCTAGCTCTCTCTTGAAAACATCCAGAAAACCTGCCTCCATTGCCCTCTGAGGCAAAGAATTCCACAGACTCACAACTCTCTGTGAGAAAAAGTGTTTCCTCATCTCCGTTCTAAATGGCTTACTCCTTATTCTTAAACTGTGGCCCCTGGTTCTGGACTCCCCCAACATCGGGAACATGTTTCCTGCCTCTAGCGTGTCCAAACCCTTAACAATCTTATATGTTTCAATGAGATCCCCTCTCATCCTTCTAAACTCCAGAGTGTACAAGCCCAGCCGCTCCATTCTCTCAGCATATGACAGTCCTGCCATCACGGGAATTAACCTTGTAAACCTACGCTGCACTCCCTCAATAGCAAGAATGTCCTTGCTCCAAATAGGGGACCAAAACTGCACACAAATACTCCAGGCGTGGTCTCACTAGGGCTCTGTACAACTTAGGAAGGATCTCTTTGCTCCTATGTTCGACTCGTCTTGTTATAAAGGCCAACATGCCATTCGATTTCTTCGCTGCCTGCTGTACCTGCATGCTTACTTTCATAGACTGATGAACAAGGACCCGCAGATCCCGTTGTACTTCCCTTTTTCCCAACTTGACGCCATTTAGATAGTAATCTGCCTTCCTGTTTTTGCTAACAAAGTGGATAACCTCACATTTATCCGCATTAAACTTCATCTGCCATGCATCTACCCACTCCCCCAACCTGTCCAAGTCACCCTGCATTCTCATAGCATCCTCCTCACAGTTCACACTGCCACCCCGCTTTGTGTCATCTGCAAATTTTCTAATGTTACTTTGAATCCCTTCATCCAAATCATTGATGTATATTATAAATAGCTGCGGTCCCAGCACCGAGCTTTGCGGTACCCCACTAGTCACTGCCTGCCATTCTGAAAGGGACCCATTAATCCCTACTCTTTGTTTCCTGTCTGCCAACCAATTTTCTATCTATGTCAGCACTCTACCCCCAATACTATGTGCCCTAATTTTGCCCACTAATCTCCTCTGTGGGACCTTATCAAATGCCTTCTGAAAGTCCAGGTACACTACATCAACTGGCTCTCCCTTGTCCATTTTCCTAGTTACATCTTCAAAAAATTCCTGAAGATTAGTCAAGCATGATTTCCCCTTCGGAAATCCATGCAGACTCGGACCGATCCTGTTACTGCTATCAAAATGTTCGGCTATCTCATCTTTTATAATTGACTCCAGCATCTTCCCCTCCACCGATGTCAGGCTAACTGGTCTATAATTCCCTGTTTTCTCTCTCCTGCCTTTCTTAAAAAGTGGGATAACATTAGCTACCCTCCAATCCACAGGAACTAATCCTGAATCTATAGTATATTGGAAAATTATCACCAATGCATCCACGATTTCTAGAGCCACTTCCTTAAGTACCCTGGGATGCCGACCATTAGGCCCTGGGGATTTATCAGCCTTCAGTCCCATCAGTCTATCCAACACCATTTCCTGCCTAATGTGGATTTCCTTCAGTTCCCACGTCAGCCCAGATCCTCTGACCACTACTATATCCACCAGCCCCTAGAGCTCTATCTAACTCTCTCTTAAATCCATCCAGTGATTTGGCCTCCACTACCCACTGAGGCAGGGAATTCCACAATCTCACAACTCTCTGGGTGAAAATTATTTTCTCACCTCAGTCCTAAATGGCCTCCCCTTTATTCTAAGACTGTGGCCCCTGGTTCTGGACTCACCCAACATTGGGAACATTTTTCCTGCATCTAGCCTGTCCAGTCCTTTTATAATTTTATATGTGGTATTGCATTCTTCATAAACTGTCATCCATGTGATGTAGTTGTTCCTCGTGTGCTGTTGGGTCAGGATTTACAGTATTTAGACATTATGTTACAAGAACTGCAATATACTTTCCAGTTGGGTGGGAGGAGAACATGAAAATGTTGATGTTCCCTTGTGACTGCTGCCTTTATTCCAGATCAATGAAACGTGTTTGTCCAAAATATGTCAGAGAGCTACCCTAGTAATTTTGCAGCCAATTTGGGAAATTGAATGCCTGCAAGTGAGAATATATTGCAGAAAAATGGATGAAGTAGTGCTGATAGAATTGTGATTTGGATGAAGGAATTCAAAGTAACATTAGAAAAATTGCCGATGACACAAAGCTGGATGGCAGTATGAACTTCATACCTGCAACTATCTTCCTTTATGCACGTTACAATTCTACACAAAGAGTTTTCTCCTGTGTTTCAGTTTTCCGAGCAGTCTGACTGTTCTGATTAAATTTTTATCTTTGTATGCTTCATTGTTACCTTTGTATGCTTCTTATGCTCCGTTGTTCCCCCTCTCCCCTGACCCTCGGTCTGAAGGGTCTCGACCCGAAATATCACCCAGAGATTCAGCCTGTCCCGCTGAGTTACTTCAGCATTTTGTGTCTATCATCAGTGTAAACTAGAATCCGCAGTTCCTTCCTACACATAATGATTAGTCTAGACTAGGGGCATTACACTGTGCTTGTGGAATGCAGATTTTTGCTACATGGGCAAGAACTGAATGGTCATGGCTAGACATACACTGAGTAGACTATTCATAGCAACATTAATAGAAACATAGAAAATAGGTGCAGGAGTAGGCCATTCGGCCCTTCGAGCCTGCACCACCATTCAATATGATCATGGCTGATCATCCAACTCAGTATCCCGTACCTGCCTACTCTCCATACCCCCCGATCCCTCTAGCCACAAGGGCCACATATAACTCCCTCTTAAATATAGCCAATGAACTAGCCTCAACTACCTTCTGTGGCAGAGAATTCCAGAGACTCACCACTCTCTGTGTGAAAAATGTTTTTCTCATCTCGGTCCTAAAAGATTTCCCCCTTATCCTTAAAATGTGACCCCCTTGTTCTGGACTTCCCCAACATTGGAAACAATTTTCCTGCATCTAGCTTGTCCAACCCATTAAGAATTTTGTACGTTTCTAATGATATCTTTGCTGAAGATCGCTAATGGTACAATAAGTAATGTTGTCCAATGAACCAGATATGATAAAGAGAACTCGAGGTAAAGGAACCGCTTGGAGGTAGTGATCATAATATGATTAGTTTTAATCTGCAATTTGAGGAGAACGTAACAGTAGTAGTGGAGTTGGGGATGGCATCAAACAGGAAATTAGAAATGCGTGCAACAAAGATAAAACAGTTATAATGGGTGACTTCAATCTACATATAGATTGGGTGAATCAAATTGGCAGAGGAATTCTTGGATTGTATACTAAACGAACATGTAGAGGAACGAGAGAACAGGCTATTCTAGACTGGGTATTGAGTAATGAGGAAGGGTTAGTTAGTTAGCAGTCTTGTCGTGCGTGGCCCCTTGGGCAAGAGTGACCATAATATGGTTGAGTTCTTCATTAGGATGGAGATTGTTAATTCAGAAACAAGGGTTCTGAACTTAAAAAAAAGGTAACTTTGAGGGTATGAGACGTGCATTGGCCAAGATAGACTGGCAAGTGATTCTTAAAGGGTTGACGGTGTATATGCAGTGGAAGGCATTTAAAGACAGCATGGATGAACTACAACATTTGTTCATCCCAGTTTGGCAAAAGAATAAATCAGGGAAAGTAGTGCATCCGTGGATAACAAGGGAAATCAGGGATAGTATCAAAACAAAAGATGAAGCATACAAATTAGCCAGAAAAAGCAGCCTACTAGAGGACTGGAAGAAATTCAGAGTCCAGCAGAGGGGGACAAAGGGCTTAATTAGGAAAGGGAAAATAGATTATGAAAGAAAACTAGCAGGGAACATAAAAAATGACTGCAAAAGATTTTATAGATATGTGAAGATAAAAAGGTTAGTTAAAACAAATGTAGGGCCATTGCTGTCAGTAAACTGGTGAATTGATCCTGGGGAACAAGAACATGGCAGACCAATTGAATAATTACTTTGGTTCTGTCTTCACTGAGGAAAACATAAATAATCTGCCAGAAATAGCAGGGGACCGGGGGTCAAATGAGATGGAGGAACTGAGGTTAGCCGTGAAGTGGTGTTAAGGTAAATTGAATGGATTAAAGGCCGATAAATCCCCAGAGATGCCAACCCTAAATTTAGTTCACAGTAACATTCAACCCATTTGTCCGTAACAAATGGGGTTAACTGCATTTCTCTCCGTAACATACTCACTTGGGGTTGTTGCCGGCGGCTATGCGCCTGCGCACTGGTGCAGATCAGCGGGCTGCCGGCGGGCGGGTGCGGCACATGTGCACTTGGCAAGGTTGCCGGCGGGTCTGCGCCTGCGCACTGGTTGGGGGTGGGGGTGGGGGGGAGGCCCGGTGATGGGGCTGCCGCGAGCGGCCGGCTGGCGGCAAGAAAGTGCCGCTGATCGCGCGGGCCGGCGCCGCCCGGGCTCTGGGCCGGGCGTGGCTGCGAGCTGCCGGGCTGGCAAACCGGGGGCACATGGCGCCGGCGTTCACCACGGGAGGAACACCGGCGCGGCGGTGTTCCGTAACAGCATGTTTGGCTGCCGGAACACCGTAAAAAGGTTATTTCGCCGGGACAAAATACGGCAAATCCGGGACACTTGGCATCTCTGAATCCCCAGGTCCAGATAAGCTGTATCCCAGAGTACTTAAGGAAGTAGACTCAGAAATAGTGGATGCATTAGTGATAATTTTTCAAAACTCTTTAGATTCTGGAGTAGTTCCTGAGGATTGGAGGGTAGCTAATGTAACCCCACTTTTTAAAAAGGGAGGGAGAGAGAAAACGGGGAATTACAGACCAGTTAGTCTAACATCGGTAGTGGAGAAAATGCTAGTCAGTTATTAAAGATGGGATAGCAGCACATTTGGAAAGTGGTGAAATCATTGGACAAAGTCAGCATGGATTTATGAAAGGTAAATCATGTCTGACGAATCTTATAGAATTTTTCGAGGATGTAACTAGTAGAGTGGATAAGGGAGAACCAGTGGATGTGTTATATCTGGACTTTCAGAAGGCTTTCGACAAGGTCCCACATAAGAGATTAGTATACGAACTTAAAGCACACGGTTTTGGGGGTTCAGTATTGATGTGGATCTGGCTGGCAAACAGGAAGCAGAGTAGGAGTAAACGGTCATTTTCAGAATAGCAGGCAGTGACTAGTGGGGTACCGCAAGGCTCAGTGCTGGGACCCCAGCTATTTAAAATATCTATTAATGATCTGGATGAGGGAATTGAATGCAACATCTCCAAGTTTGTGGATGACACTAAGTTGGGGGGCAGTGTTAGCTGCGAGGAGGATGCTAGGAGGCTGCAAGGCGACTTGGATAGGTTGGGTGAGTGGGCAAATGCATGGAAGATGCAGTATAATGTGGATATAATGCGGGAGAGCAACGTGCGGATGCTCTTTGTGGACTACAGCTCTGCTTTTAATACTATCCTTTCCCACAAACTGGTGGACAAACTGGGGGACTTGGGACCTTCACACTCCACCTGCATGTGGATAAATAGCTTCCTATCGTCTCACAGCTAGAGAGTCAGAGTGGGCCATCACACATCCACGGCCCTCAGCCTCAGTACTGGCTCTCCACAGGGCTGCATGCTGAGCCCCCTGCTCTACACCATCTACACACATGACTGCACCCCCACCCACCAAAGCAACACCATTGTCAAATTTGCAGATGACACTACAGTGGTGGGACTCATCTCCGGGGGGGACGAGTACGCCTATCGGGATGAGGCGGAACAGCTGACAGTGTGGTGTGGAGAAAATAACCTGCTCCTCAACACCTTAAAGACCAAGGAGATAATAATAGACTTCAGGAAGAACAAAACGGACATGGTGCCACTGATCATCAGAGGGGACTGTGTGGAGAGGGAGGCGGATTTCCGCTTCCTGGGAATCCATATTGAGGAGGACCTGACGTGGAGCGTGAACACCTCTGTGCTGCTGAAAAAGGTCCAACAGAGACTGCACTTTCTGAGGGTGCTCGGGAAAAATAACATCACTCAGAGACTGCTGCTGTCCTTATATCGGTGCTCCATTGAGAGCATTCTAACATACTGTGTATGCGTGTGGTACACCAGCTGCACAGCGGCTTAGAGGAAAGCGCTGCAGAGGACCATTGACAACGCCCAGAGGATTGTCGGCTGCCCTCTCCCTACCTTGGAAGACTTACACAGTTCCCGCTGCATCAAAAAATCCCAGAATATTATAAAGGACATTTCCCACCCCGGACACTCCCTGTTTGAACTGTTGCCGTCAGGCAGACGGTACAGATCTACAAGGACAAGGACAAACAGACTTAAAAACTGTTTTTACCCCACTGCTATAAAGGCACTAAATGTAGCCGCCAAGGAACGCAGGGACTAAGGGACTGTGGTTGGTACACTGAGAAATCGACAGAAGGATGTAGCGTGCTATTTTCATATTTATTTTAGTTGTTTATCTTTGTTAATATTTTACCTTGTATGTATCGTTAGCTTTTACAAATGTTTGAATGGTGCACTGACTGGCTGACATTTTTAAATTTTGTTGTACATGCTTCATGTTACAATGACAATAAAGAAACTATTCTAAACTATTCTATTCTATAAATGTGAGGTTATCCACGTTGGTGCAAACAACAAGAAATTAGACTATTATCTGAATGGTGGCCGATTAGGAAAAGGGGAGATGCAGCGAAACCTGGGTGTCATGGTACACCAGTCATTGAAAGTAGGCATGCAGGTGCAGCAGGCTGTGAAGAAAGCGAATGATATGTTGGCATTCATAGCAAAAGAATTTGAGTACGAGAGCAGGGAGGTTCTACTGCAGTTGTACAGGGTCTTGGTGAGGCCATACCTGAAGTATTGCATACAGTTTTGGTCTCCTAATCTAAGGAAAGACATTCTTGCCATAGAGGGAGTACAGAGAAGGTTCACCAGACTGATTCCTGCGATGGCAGGACTTCCATATGAAGAAAGACTAGATAGACTCGGCTTGTATTCGTTGGGATTTAGAAGATTGAGGGGGGATCTTATAGAGACTTACAAAATTCTTAAGGGGTTGGACAGGCTAGATGCAGGAAGATTGTTCCCGATGTTGGGTAAGTCCAGAACAAAGGGTCACAGTTTAAGGATAACGGGGGAAGTCTTTTAGGACCGAGATGAGAAAAACATTTTTCACACAGAGAGTGGTGAATCTGTGGAATTCTCTGCCACAGAAGGTAGTTGAGGCCAGTTCATTGGCTATATTTAAGAGGGAGCTGTGGACCTTGTGGCTAAAGGGATCAGGGGGTATGGAGAGAAGGCAGGTACAGGATATTGAATTGGATGATCAGCCATGATCATATTGAATGGCGGTGCAGGCTCGAAGGGCCGAATGGCCTACTCCTGCAACTATTTTCTATGTTTCTATGTTAAATTGGAAGTGGCAGTGATGCAGTTGAACAAAGGGGACTATGAAGGCATGAGAGGGGAGCAGGCTAAAGTAGATTGGAAAGGGATCCTACCAGGAATGATGGTGGAACAGCAATGGCAGGAATTTCTGGGCTGAAATTCTGGATCATTTCATTCCAAAAAGGAAGAAAGATTCTAAGGGGAGTAGGAGGCAACTGTGGCTGACAAGAGAAGTTAGGGATAGAATAAAACTAAAATAAAAGACGTATAACACAGCAAAGAGTAGCCGGAAGCCAGAGGATTGGGAAACTTTCATAAGACAACAGAAGGAAACAAAACGGACAATACGGGCTGAAAAGATGAAGTACGAGGGGAAGCTGGCCAGGAATATAAAGAAGGACAGTAAAAGCTTCTTTAGATATGTTAAGTGAAAAAGGGTAGCAAAGTCAGATGTGGGTCCCTTGAAGGCAGACACGGGCGAAATAATTATGGGCAACAAGGAAATGGCGGAAGAATTGAATAGGTACTTCGGATCTCTCTTCTCTAAGGAGGACACAAGCAATCTCCCAGATGGACTGGAGGACAGAGGATCTAAGGGGGTAGAACTGAAAGAAATTTTCATTAGGCGAGAAATTGTATTGGGTAGGCTAATGGGACTGAAGGATGATAAATCCCCTGGGCCTGATGGTCTGCATCCCAGGGTCCTCAGGGAGGTGGCTCTAGAAATAGTGGACGCATTGGAGATCATTTTCCAATGTTCAATAGATTTAGGATCAGTTCCTGTGGATTGGAGGATAGCTAATGTTATCCCACTTTTCAAGAAAGGAGCGAGAGAGAAAACGGGGAATTACAGACCAGTTAGCCTGACTTTGGTGGTGGGAAAGATGCTGGAGTAAATTATTAAAGAGATAATAATGGTGCATTTGGATAGCAGTAAAAGGATTAGTCCAAGTCAACATGGATTTATGAAAGGGAAATCATGTTTGACTAATCTTTGGGAATTTTATGAGGATGTGACAAGTAAAATGGATGAAGGGGTTCCAGTGGATGTAGTGTATCTAGACTTTCAGAAAGCCTTTGATAAGGTCCCGCACGGGAGACTGGTGACTAAAATTAGAGCACATGGTATTGGGGGTAGGGTGTTGACATGGATAGAAAATTGGTTGGCAGACCGGAAGCAAAGAGTAGGAGTGAACGGGTCCTTTTCAGAATGACAGGCAGTGGCGAGTGGAGTGCCGCAAGGCTCGGTGTTGGGGCCGCAACTGTTTACCATATATATTAATGATTTGGAAGCCGGAATTAGGAGCAACACTAGCATGTTTGCGAATGACACAAAGCTGGGTGGCAGTGTGAACTGTGAAGAGGTTATTAGGAGGTTGCAGGGTGACCTGGACAGGTTGAATGAGTGGGCAGATGCATGACAGATGCAGTATCATATAGATAAATGTGAGGATATCCACTTTGGAGGCAAAAACAAGGGGGCAGATTATTATCTCAATGGGGTTAGGTTAGGTAAGTGGGAGGTACAGCGAGACCTGGGTGTCCTTGTACCCCGGTCACTGAAAGTTGGCGTGCAGGTACAGCAGGCAGTGAAGAAAGCTAATGGAATGTTGGCTTTCATAACAAGAGGATTTCAGTGTAGGAGTAAAGAGGTTCTTCTGCAGTTGTATAGGGCTCTGGTGAGACCACATCTGGAGTATTGTGTACAGTTTTGATCCCCCAATTTGAGGAAGGACATTCTTGTGATTGAGGCAGTGCAGCGTAGGTTCACGAGATTGATCCCTGGGATGGCGGAATTGTCATATGAAGGAAGATTGAAAAGACTAGGCTTGTATTCACTGGAGTTTGGAAGGATGAGTGGGCATCTTATAGAAACATATAAAATGATAAAAAGGACTGGACAAGCTAGATGCAGGAAAAATGTTCCCAATGTTGGGCGAGTCCAGAACCAGGGGCCACAGTCTTAGAATAAACGGGAGGTCATTTAAGACTGAGGTGAGAAGAAACGTTTTCACCCAGAGAGTTGTGAATTCCCTGCCACAGCGGGCAGTGGAGGCCAAATCACTGGATGAATTTAAGAGATAGTTGGATAGAGCTCTAGGGGCTAGTGGAGTCAAGGGATATGGGGAGAAGGCAGGAACGGGTTATTGATAGCGGATGTTCAGCCATGATCACAATGAATGGCGGTGCTGGCTCGAAGGGCCGAATGGCCTCCTCCTGCACCTATTTTCTATGTCTATGTCTATGTTTAATTAGCTGGATATGTTTTCTCAGCACTTGAGCACCATTCCCCAATGTAAGTTAGATGCAAGCATGTAGCTGTTCTGCTGCAATGGCTATAAATACAATTAATGGTTCAATGGTTCATATATTATCACGTACCAAGGTACAGTGAAATTCTTTTTTTGCATATAGATCAGAAGATTATTGCCATGTATTAGTACATTATACACAGAAACAGCGCACTGAGTCTAATGCAATAGTTGCCAGTTTTGGTGCTATGTTAGTCCCAACTATAGCAGGCCATAAAGTCCTGTTGCAGCTGCCACCACCATCTGGTCGTCATGCGAACGGTTGTCCATCTCATTGCTCGGCCATCTTCAACATTCATGCCCCGAGGTGCCTCCTGTAGCCAACCTTGAGGGCAGAAGGCAAGATCCCCGATCCTTCTTACCAGCCATTGCCCAGCATCTTCCACCGTCGCCAACACCCTCCACCCCTCTCCGGTTCCTGGTCTTCGGTGGAGAGCATGGGCTGGGCTCGGCGGCTTCCCTCTCCAGGTTCTGAGGCAGGCCCTTCTGCCGCCCGCGCCTCATGGTAGAATTAGTTCTGGAGTATCCAGTGTTCTTAGTTGTTTCTTGATATCATGTACAAAATTCAATTTGGCAGAAATCAACTTCACTAAGTGTGGAAACGTCAGAAACAGATATGAATTGATGTAAAGACTGTTCAAGTGCGTCTTCACCCTGATCCTTTGTAACTACTAGCTGGGGTCCTCCGCCATCTTTAAGGAAGTTCTTTGAGATCTGTATTTATATTAGGCAGGGCTCGAAATTAGCAGTTTCCCGGGTGCCATTGACCACCCAAAGTGCCCCCGGGCAACCTAAACGCCGACAGCGGCTCCACCGCCTCCTCCTCCCTCACCCCGCCCGGCGGAATGAGGCCTCCCTCTCCCTCCCTCCCTCCCCCCTCCCGGCTTCGGCGCGTGAGATGGGTTGTTTGAAAGCGCCTTATTGCGGATTTGCTATCAGCGGCTGCTATCGCCCTGATCGCAGCTTGCGACTCCACGAACAGCACTTTCAAATAAACCCGCGTCGCGCGCTGAGGCCGGGAGAGAAGGAGGGAGGTCTCCTTCTTCCGTCTGAAGCAGCTGCACGACAGATCCTATAGGATCATTGAACTGCACCGCTCGGCCCCGCACCTTGCTGTTGGTTGGAGGAGGGGAGGCGGTGGCGAGGAGTTGGCGGCACTTTGGTGTTGGACAGGGACGGTCAAGGCAGCAGGCGATGTTGTCTGAGGAACGCGGACCTTCCTTCCTCCCCACCTCATCTGCCCCTCCCTCCCCCCTCTCCTGTACGCCCCCCTCCACCCCTCTTATCCTGGGACCCCCCTCCTCTCCATCCCGCACTGATCCCCATTCCCTCCTCTATTCAGTCCCCATTGACATTCCCTATGCTCCCCAACCCCCCAATCTATTCATCACCCTACCCACCGCGCATTGATTCTCCTGCCCCCCACCCCCCCCTCATCCATCCATCCTACACTGGTCCACCAATTCATCCTGTACTGAACCCCCCCTTCCCATCCATCCTGCACTTCTCCCCTCATTCATACTGCACTGATCCACCCATTCATCCTGTACTGACCCACCCTCCATTTACCCTGCACCAATCCCCCCATCCATCCTGTAGTGATCTGCCCATTCATCTTTTACTGATTCTCTATTCATCCTGTACTGATCCCCTCATGCATCCTGTACTGATCCCCTCATTCATCCCGTACTGATCCCCCACTAGTTGCGTACTGATCGCCCATTCATCCTGTACTGATCCCCTCATGCATCCTGTACTGATCCCCTCATTCATCCCGTACTGATCCCCACTAGACTGATCGCCCATTCATCCCCTCATTCATCCTGCAAAGACCCCCCCGATCCACACTGTCCTGACCCCCCCCCCTCTCATTCATCCTATACTGATCCCCCCATTCATCCTGTGCTGGACCCCCCCACCCATCGGTCCTGTACTAATCCCCCCATTCAACACCACTGACATCCCCCCCTGCTCTCCCCCTCATAATTTTACACACTCCAACCAACACGTACTGATTCACTTGCCTCAATCCATCCATTCCTCACCGATTGCCTTCTCAACCCCGCCCCCCCCCCCCCCCCCCCCATCTATCCACCCAACACTGATTCACACACCCCCTGACCCTATTGTCCTTCACGGTCTTCAGAGCAAACATTGATTATGTTTGATAACGGAATGTAATCAAATGTGTTTTAATTCCCAACGTTATTATTTGTTTTGACACCTTTAAACATTTTACCAAAAGAACATTTGCTGCAGTTATGTCCTTTGGCCATGTCTTGTCAGTTAGTGAAATGTTTAACCTGTCAGATGGGTATAGTCGGTTTTAACAGCTATTATCATAAAATACCTTTAGAAATTTCCTTGCAACCTGTATATTTTGTTATGGATAAATTATGTGCGAAGCCAGTGTGTTTCTGTGCCAATAGCAATAACGACCCATGCTATGGCCTTGTCATGGTAATTTTCAGTCCTTCGCAGAAAACATGCATCAATCTGTAATGTGCATGGTTAAGCATATATGTTACCACGGTCCAGGATCTATTGACACAGGTTGATCATACGCTGAATAATCCAACCACATTTTTGTTTGGAAGTGGAAAGAACTATTAGAAATTGCTTTAATTGCAATGTGTAAAAAGAGTTGAGATATTGTATTATAATTTTGCTGCATGTTATTGTGGTATATATTATGTCTTGATTGGTGAATATGTTAGTTTGTGAGTTATTTGAAGCAGAAATAATATGTGAATGTAGACAAAAGTGGTGGAGAAACTCAGCGGATGCGGCAGCATCTTATGGAGCGAAGGAAATAGGCAATGTTTCGGGCCGAAACCATTCTTCAGTCTGATGGGTTTCGGCCTGAAACGTTGCCTATTTCCTTCGCTCCATAGATGCTGCTGCATCCGCTGAGTTTCTCCAGCACTTTTGTCTACCTTCGATTTTCCAGCATCTGCAGTTCCTTCTTGAACATAATATGCGAATGCTCCATTAAGCATAATTCCGACTGATAACTACGCACTTCATCCGAGCACGCGTCATGCAAACCGTCTTCAATGACCACCTAAATTGTCATTTGGCAACCTAAAAAGCTGTCAAGGTTGCCCGGCTGGCAACAGGGGAAAAAGGTTAAGCGAGAGCCTTGTTAGGTCTTCAATTATCCACCACGATTCACCAATGGATGTGGCAGGCTGCAAAGCACTGTCACCTCTTCACCAGCAGCCAATTCTACCCAACATGTTTCTCATTTTAAATCAGAGACACCCCACAACATCCTAAAACATGTGATAAGAAAAATTCAAATTGTACTCACAGTTCTTGGCTTTTTATTCAGCTTGATATCAATCCTTCAATTAAAATCAGAAGAATATCTTAGAAAGTTACACTACTTTGAAATATCACAACACTTATCATCTATTGATATTGACAGCAATGCCCAGAATCTAAAACCATTCAGCTTAATGATTACTTCATAACTCATTTCTCTTTAACTGATTATTTGATTTCAATTTTTTTTTAACCCCTTACTAGTCCTCGTCACCAAAAGAAGAATCTTATGCCAACCAATGTAGAAAGCTATTGCATTGTGGTAGTTTTCCAAATTGATAGCAGGTGCTGAAAAGTTTAAGCATCCTGGTCAATCGATGCTATCAAATATATATGGGCCTAAAGTTCTTGTTATGTTGTTTACATTTTGTTAGAGACTTGACATGACTGAAGCCAGTGGAACAGCGAAGGTGGCAGAAAGGGGGAAAGAATGTTATGTAATCAGGCCGTTGCTGGAGGTTGGAATCACAGACTATTATGTGGCTGCTTCACTGCTTTTGAATCATAGACTCATAAGTGGCAGATTTGATTTACTATCAAATTATGGCTGGAGAACATACATCCACCAGAAAATGTATCAAATCGCATTCAACTGTTTTACTGATGGAGAAGGTTATTTCTACTCCAGGAAATAGATTAGGCTAGAGTCTAGAATGGCAAAATCCATAAAATTAGCAAAAATGTTACAGTATCGCAAAGTAACTTTTTAATTAAGGCATTCTTTATCCAGTTGCTAATTTCAAATTGGTTACCAAGACTTCATAGGCCTGACAAGGCCTTCATAACAAGAAGATTTCAGCATAGGAGTAAACAGGTTCTTCTGCAGTTGTACAGGGCTCTGGTAAGACCAAATCTGGAGTATTGTGTACAGTTTTGGTCTCATAATTTGAGGAAGGACATCCTTGTGATTGAGGCAGTGCAGCGTAGGTTCACGAGATTGATCCCTGGGATGGCGGGGCTGTCATATGAGGAAAGATTAAAAAAACTAGGCTTGCATTCACTAGCGTTTAGAAGGATGAGGGGGGGATCTTAAAGAAACATATACAATTATAAAAGAACTGGACAAACTAGATGCAGGAAATGTTCCCAATGTTGGGCGAGTCCAGAACCAGGAGCCACAGTCTTAGAATAAAGGGGAGGCCATTTAAGACTGAGGTGAGAAAAAACGTTTTCACCCAGAGAGTTGTGAATTTGTGGAATTCCCTGCAACAGAGGGCAGTGGAGGCCAAATCACTGGATGGATTTTAGAGAGTTAGATAGAGCTCTAGGGGCTAGTGGAATCAAGTGACATGGGGAGAAGGCAGGCACAGGTTATTGATTGGGGACGATCAGCCATGATCACAATGAATGGCGGTGCTGGCTCGAAGGGCCGAATGGCTTCTTCCTGCACCTATTTTCTATGTTTCTATGACTTCCAACCCATGCACCGAAAGAACCACAGAGAATCACACTGACTGATGCCAACTATAAACACACAATATAACATACTGTCTTGCATGGATTCACATATTTAGACATAGTTTCTAATATTTATATACTTGGTATGTAACAATTGTGTGAAACAAGGAAATGGCAGAACAGTTAAACAAGTACTTTGGTTCTGTCTTCACTAAGGAAGTCACAAAACAATCTCCCAGAAATGCTAGGGGATGGACGATCAGGAAAGGAAATGGTGTTAGGTAAACTGTTGGGACTAAAGGCAGATAAATCCCCAGGGCCTGATGGTCTGCATCCCAGAATACTCAAGGAGGTGGCCCTAGAAATCGTGGATGATCATTTTCCAATGTTCTCCTCTCTGGATCAGCTCCTGTGGACTGGAGGGTAGCCAATTTTCAAGAAAGGAGGGAGAGAAAACGGGAAATTATAGACCAGTTAGCCTTACATCGGTAGTTGGAAAGATGCTCGAGTCAATAATTAAAGATGTTATTGCAGCGCATTTGGAAAGCAGAGACAGGATCGGTCAAAGTCAGCATAGATTTATGAAGGGGAAATCATGCTCGACTAATCTTTTGGAATTTTTTGAGAATGTAACAAGTAGAATGGATAAGGGAGAGCCAGTGGATGTGGTGTATCTGGACTTTCAAAAAGCCTTTGACAAGTTCCTACACAAGAGGTTAGTCTGCAAAATTAGAGCACATGGTATTGGGGAGTAGGGTATTGACATGGATGGAGAATTGGTTGGCAGACAGGAAGCAAAGAATAAGAATTAACGGGTCCTTTTCAGAATGGCAGGCAGTGACAAATGGGGTGCCGCAAGGCTCGGTGCTGGGACCCCAGTTAGTTAAAATATATATTAACGATTTAGACGAGGGAATTAAATGTAACATCTCCAAGTTTGCGAATGACATGAAGCTGGGTGGCAGTGTGAGCTGCGAGGAGGATGCTATGAAGCTGCAGGATGAATTGGATTGGTTGTATGAGTGGGCAGATTAATGGCAGATGCAGTATAATGTGGGTAAATGTGAGGTTATCCACTTTGGTGGCAAGAACAGGAAGGCAGATTATTATCTGAATGGAAGACACAAAATGCTGGAGTAACTCAGCGGGGGGGGACAGGCAGCATCTCTGGAGAGAAGGACTGGGTGACGTTTCGGGTCGAGACCCTTCCTCAGACTGATGTCAAGGGAGGGGGCGGTACAGAGATAAAATGTAGACAGACAGTAAGACTGGTGGGAGAACTGGGAAGGGAGCGGGGATGGAGAGAATGGAAAAGCAAGGGCTACTTGAAGTTAGTGAAGTCAATGTTCATACCGCTGGGGAGTAAGCCACCCAAGCGAAATATAAGGTGCTGTTCCCCCAATTTGTGCTGGGCCTCTGATAATGGAGGCCCAGGATAGAAAGGTCAGATTGGGAATGGGAGGGGGAGTTAAAGTGCTGAGCAACCGGGAGATCAGGTATGTTAAGGCGGACTGAGCAGAGGTGTTGAGCAAAACAATCGCCGAGCCTGCGTTTGGTCTCGCCGATATACAGGAGTTGACATCTGGAACAGCGAATACAGTAGATGACGTTGGAGGAGGTGCAAGTGAACCTCTGCCTCACCTAAAAAGACTGTTGGGGTCCTTGGACGGAGTCAAGGGAGAGATGTAAAGGGAAGGTGTTGCATCTCACGCGGTTGCAGGGGAATGTGCCTGGGGAGGGGGTGGTTTGGATGGGAAGGGACGAGTTGACCAGGGAGTTGCAAAGGGAATGGTCTCTGCGGAAAGCAGAAAGGGGTGGAGATGGGACGATGTAGCCATTAGTGGCATCCCGTTGGAGGTGACGAAAATGCCGGAGGATTATATGCTATATGCAACGGCAGATGGGGTGGAAGGTGAGGACAAGGGGGACTGTCCTTGTTACGAATGCAGGGAGAGGGAGCTAGAGCGGGGCTGCGGGATATTGAGGAGACCCTAGTGAGAGCCTCATCTATAATGGAAGAGGGAATCCCCGTTCCTTAAAGAATGAGGACATCTCTGATGAATGGTTGTGAGATCAGGAAAAGGAGAGGTGCAACGAGACCTGGGTGTGCTTGTACATCAGTCACTGAAAGTAAGCATGCAGGTACAGTAGGCAATGAAGAAAGCTAATGGCATGTTGGCCTTCATTGCGAGAGGATTTGAGTTTAGGAGCAAGGAGATCCTACTGCAGTTGTATAGGGCCCAGGTGAGACCGTAGCTGGAGTATTGTGTGGTCTCCTAATTTGAGGAAGAACATATGATGAAAGAATGGGTCGACAGGGCTTGTACTCACTGGAATTTGGAAGGATGTGAGGGAATGTTATAGAAACATATAAATTTCTTAAAGGATTGGACAGGTTAGATTCAGGAAAAATGTTCCCGATGTTGGGGAAGTCCAGAACCAGGGGTCACAGTTCAAGAATAAGGGGTAGGCCATTTAGGACTGAGATGAGGAAAACCTTTTCCACCCAGTTGTGAATCTGTGGAACTCTCTGCCACGGAAGGCAGTGGAGGCTAATTCACTGGATGTTTTCAAGAGAGAGATAGATTTAGCTGTTAGGGTTAAAGGAATCCAGGGATATGGGAAAAAGCAGGAACGGGGTACTGATTTTAGATGATCAGCCATGATAATATTGGCTCGCAGGGCTGAATGGACTACTCCTGCACTTATGTTTCTATGTAACCTTCAATATACATAAAAATGCAATGTACACACTAGTTATCCATTTAGTACCCAAGGATGTATTCTTTGCATTCTGCATAACTCAAGCACTGAATGGTAATAAAGATGAAAAGGACCTAGGTGTCCTAGTCAAGGATTTGTGGGAAATGATCGATAACCAAATCCCTGCAGCTTTGTAGATTGAATTAAGGTAATTATCTGCCTGTTTCTAGAAAGATTGTTTACTTAACTTACTGAGGACCATTTGTGGCCATATTCAGAACTGCAGTTACGGTAAACTAATTGATCGATGCCAACTGCATACACTACTGGTATGAGTTTACATAGAAACATAGAAACATAGAAAATAGGTACAGGAGTAGGCCATTCGGCCCTTCGAGCCTGCACCGCCATTCATTATGATCATGTCTGATCATCCAACTCAGTATCCCGTACCTGCCTACTCTCCATACCCCCTGATCTCCTTAGCCACATCTAACTCCCTCTTAAATATAGCCAATGAACTGGCCTCAACTACCTTTTGTGGCAGACAATTCTACAGATTCACCACTCTCTGTGTGAAAAATGTTTTTCTCATCTCAGTCCTAAAAGACTTCCCCCTTATCCTTAAACTGTGACCCCTTGTTCTGGACTTCCCCAACATCGGGAACAATCTTCCTGCATCTAGCCTGTCCAACCCCTTAAGAATTTTGTAGGTTTCTATGAGATTCCCCCCTCAATCTTCTAAATTCTAGCGAGTACAAGCCGAGTCTATCCAGTCTTTCTTCGATTTAAACGATTGTGGTGAGCAAAGGGGACCTGATTTGCACACATTCTGCTCACCAACATGGACTTCCACATTTACACAGTGTCCTCCATAACGTTTGGGACATAGACCCATCATTCATGTATTTGCCTCTGTACTCCACAATTTGAGTTATGTAATAGAACAAATCACATGTGGTTAAAGTGCACATTGTCATGGCCATGTTTATACATTTTGGTTTCACCATGTAGAAATTACAGCAGTGTTTATACACTGCCCTGTTCAAGAAGGAACTGCACTCAACCCGAAATGTTGCCTATTTCCTTCGCAACATAGATTCTGCCTCACCCGCTGAGTTTCTCCAGCATTTTTCTCTACCTTTACACATAGTCCCCCCATTTCAAGGCACCACAATGTTTGGCTCATAGCAATGTCATGTAAATGAAAGTAGTCATGTTTAGTATTTTGTTGCATATCCTTTGCATGCAATGGCTGCTTGAAGTCTGTGATTCATGGACATCACCAGTTGCTGGATGTCTTCTCTGGTGATGCTCTGCTAGGCCTGTATTTCAGCCGTCTTTAGCTTATGCTTGTTTTGGGGGCTAGTCCCCATCAGTTTTCTATTCAGCATATGAAAGGCATGCTCAATTGGGTTCAGATCGGGTGAATGATTTGGCCACTCAAGAATTTACCATTTTTTAACTTTGAAAAACTCCTTTGTTGCTTTAGCAGTATGTTTGAGATCATTCTCTTGATGTAGAACAAACCGCCGGCCAATGAGTTATGAGGCACTTAAGATTTCATTATGCTACTACCATCAGCAGTTGTATCATCAATGACGATATGTGAGCCAGTACCTTCAGCAGCCATACATGCCCAGGCCATAACACCCCCGTGTTTCACAGATGAGGTGGTATGTTTTGGATTTTGGGTAGTTCCTTCTCTCCTCCATACTTTGCTCTTGCCATCACTCTGATATAACTTAATCTTCATTTCATCTGTCCACATGGCCTTTTTCCAGAACTGTGGTTGCACTTTTAAGTACATCTTGGCAAACTGTAACCCGGTCATCCTATTTTTGCAGCTAACCAGTGGTTGGCATCTTGCAGTGTAGCCTCTGTCTTTCTGTTAATGAAGTCTTCTGCAGACAGTGGTCATTGTCAAATCCACACCTGACTCCTGACGAGTGTTTCTGATCTGTCGGACAGGTGTTTGGGGATTTTTCTTTATTATAGAGAGAATTATTCTGTCATCAGCTGTGGAGGTCTTCCTTGGCCTGCCAGTCCCTTTGCGATTAGTTAGCTCGCCAGTGCTCTCCTTATTCTTAATGAAGTTCCAAACAGTTGATTTTGTTAATCCTAAGGTTTGTCTCTAATAGTTTTATTCTTATTTCTCAGTCTCATAATGGCTTCTTTGACTTTCATTGGCACAACTTTGGTCCTCGTATTGATAAACAGCAATAACAATTTCCAAAGGTGATGGAAAGACTGCAGGAAAGACTAGTTGCTGAGAGATCTCTTATACCTGCATTAAGGAAGCAATTAAACACACCTGAGCAATTACAAACACATGTGAAGCCATGTGTCCCAAATATTATGGTGCCCTGAAATGGTGGAACTATTTATAAACATAGCTGTAATTTCTACATGGTCAAACCAAAATGTATAAAAATGGCCTTTATTAAAATCTGACAATGTGCACTTTAACCACGTGTGATTTTTTTATATTACAAATCTCAAATTGTGGAGTACAGAGGCAAATAAACAAATGATGGGTCTTTGTTCTAAGGGACAGAAGTTTAGGGGCAACGTGAGGGGAAACTTCTTTACTCAGAGGGTGGTGGCTGTGTGGAATGAGCTTCCAGCAGAAGTGGTGGAGGCAGGATCGATTTTAACATTTAAAAGTAAAGTGGATAGGTATATGGACGTGAAGGGAATGGAGGGGTATGGTCTGAGTGCAGGTAGATGGGACTAGGGGAAAACAAATGGGCGGCACGGACTGGAAGGGCCGAGAGGGCCTGTTTCCGTGCTGTAATTGTTATATGGTTATATGGTTATATGTCCTAAACATTATGGAGGGCACTGTACATCTCAGATGAATGACAGATATTTATCAGGAGATTTAACGCTAAGTTCATGAAATACTGTGATATTGCCATCCTTATGTACAGAATATATCCTAAACAAAAGCCAAATTTAATGCCTGATAATATATAGGCAAATATTCAATCCTATAGCAGCTACTATTAAAGATACATCCATAAAGATCTAGTCTACACATCACAGTAAAGGGGTATACTGGAAAAGAAACAGCACATATACTGACAGAAAACAAACTTACTCAAAGTCATAATCAAACATGCCAGATGGGCTTGATGGTAGCATAAAGGAGGAAAGAAAGCAACACGTTAACATATCAATTATCCAAACCAGAGTCGCTACCTTTTTTTATTTATTTTTTTTAGCAAAAGGACATAAATTTAATAGAGAGACAAAAATATCAAAAATATTTTTCACTCAATAGTCATCAACTTGGCAGAAAATATTCAGTGAATTAAATAAAAACATTGCATAGAGCACTAAGGATATTAATCTATTTAATTCAAAGGCAAAAAAGCTTTTGGGCGGATGAAGAGTCCCCACAAAGCAACTAAAATAAAACTTTACTGATATAATACTAATAAATACAATTTACAGAACAACTTATTATCAAGATGCTGCTAGTCTTTTATTATAAAAATATGTTACAAGTGGAAATTCCACATGTCACGTCCTGGTTTGTCCCCCAAAAATACTCCGTCAAAATACATCCACTACAGGCTACACATCGTAGAATCTCACAAACCTCAACACAGAATTACCTGTGTCGGTTTTTGTTTTTCCTTTTCTTGTGGCTCCCATGGTGGCTGCTAGACGATGTAGAGGAGGCTGCTTTCTGGGGTTTCACGCCCTGTAAGTGTGAGCCATCCAGTTCCTCAGTGTCCTCCTGGTTTGGTTCATTCTCCTGATTCTGGAAGTCCGGTGAATTGTCACTTTCTGTCCCACTGCCCGGTTCACCTGATATATTTCACACACAAGGTGTCACGGATACGAAAAGAACGTTTGGTCATTCAATTTCTAATCATTACATTCCTCAAAGCACCTCAACACAAAACAAGAGGAAAAATGTTGAACAAGCTTCAAAAATAGCATTAAAGTTTAATCACACCAATTAGAATTTATTGCAACAGGAAATTTCTGAAAGTACAATGCAAATACTTGGCAATTGTATTCACCTGCAAAACAACAAGGATTTAGTGAACCATGAAAATATATATCACACTATTGACAGCATTGAGCTACATTGTTTTCAGTATCAATCTTACATTATTGACATGAACAATTTGAATGGGTGTTTATTTCACTGTCATGGTAAATAAAATAGTAGATGAAATCACAAGTCCGTTCAGGTTAACATCAATTAATAAAAATCGTGGGGTGTCAGCAAAGCAATTAATTTGGAACACTAGTTGGAAGCTGGCGATGTCTATATCACAATACATGGGCCTCCACTCTATCTTCCACCCAACCTCCCCAGCCCCTACAACTAGCACAAACATGTCAAATGAAGTCCTCCAATACAATCTACGTTTGCCAAGATGCGGCTTGCTTATCTGGTCAAGAATAAAAATCAAACTGCTGTCCAACTCAGTGGGTCAAGCAACACTGATGGAAGAAAACGGAGAGTTTATAGAGGAGAAGGCAGATAGCTGATATAAAAAGGTAAGAGGAGGGGCTGGGCAGGGGCTGGCAGACAATAGGGGAACTAGGCGAGGAGGGAAAGGTTGAGCAGGCGGGACCGTTGTGGGAGGGGGAAAGGAGGTGCTAGGTGACTGAAGCTTGTAGGTGAAATGTAGGGTCAGATAAGGAAAAATACATAAGCGGGCAGATAGAGGCAGATTGGAGGGGGGGGTGTAGAAGTGGTTGGAACGTGATAAGTAAAAACAAGGAATCTGATTATGTAAGGAAGATGGTAAATTGAACTAATAAGGGGGGGGGGAGGAGATAGGTAGATGGAAGTTTGTGCACAAGGATAGAACCAGACGTTTGTGATCACAAATCCATACGTTTTAAGATTTTCTTGAATATGAACTTTTTTGGATGTTGGGGGAAGGTACTCAATTGGGACGAGGCAGATTACAATGCTAGGCAGGAGCAATGGAGGGTACATTGGGAGCAGTTGTTATTGGGCTTGTCCACAGCTGACATGTGGGTAGACACAAAATGCTGGAGTAACTCAGCGGGACAGGCAGCATTTCTGGAGAGAAGGAATGGGTGACATTTGGGGTCAATACCTGTGGGAGTTGTTTAAAGGTCAGCTGATTAAAGTGCAGGAGAAGCACGTTCCAGTAAGGAGGAGGGATAAGGATGGCAAGGTAGGGGAACCGTGGATGACCAAGGAGGTATAAACTTGGTCATGAAGAAAAAGGAAGCGTATGTCAGGTTTAAGAAGATAGCATCAGATGGGACATGAGGATTATAAAGCCAGTAGGAAAGAACTCGTTGGTAATTGGAAGGGCCAAAAGGGGCTATGAAATGTCATTGGTGAGACCGATTATGGCAAATCCCAAGTCTTATTATAAATACATTAAAACCAAGCGAGTGATCAGGGAGACAATAAGATTGCTCAAGGATAAAGGAGGAAATCTGTGCTTGGAGTCAGAGAATGGAGGAGGGTACGAAATGAGAACATTTCAGTGAGAACGTACAGGACAATGAGATCAGTGTGGAGAATACAAATATCCAGAGCAGTTTGAGATCAAGAACGAGGTGGTGCTGAGGCTCTTGGAGAACATTGAGGTGGATAAGTCCCCGGGGCCTGATGGGATCCTTCTGAGGTTATTGAGAGGCAAGAGATGAGATTACGGGGACCTTGGCGAGAACTTCTTTAACAACATGCAGGGTCCGGAGGACTGGAAAGTAGTCAATGTTGTTCCATTGTTTAAGAAGGGAAATATAGAGAATCTATGGCGCAGTAGACCAGTGAGCCTCACGTCAACGGTACGGTAAACTATTGGAGAGAATACTTCAAGATACGCTTAACTCCCATTTACAAGAGAATGGACTAATTAGGGGCAGCCAGCATATGGGGCAGGTCATCTGATGGTGGCCAATTAGGAAAAGGGGAGATGCAACGAGACCTGGGTGTCAAGGTACACCAGTCATTGAAAGTAGGCATGCAGGTGCAGCAGGCAGTGAAGAAAGCAAATGGTATGTTGGCATTCATAGCAAAAGGATTTGAGTACAAGAGCAGGGAGGTTCTACTGCAGTTGTACAGGATCTTGGTGAGGCCACATCTGGAGTACTGCGTACAGTTTTGGTCTCCTAATCTGAGGAAAGACATTCTTGCCATAGAGGGAGTACAGAGAAGGTTCACCAGACTGATTCCTGGGATGGCAAGTCTTGCATATGATGAAAGACTGGATAGACTTGGCTTGCACTCGCTGGAATTTAGAAGATTGAGGGGGGATCTTATAGAGACTTACAATATTCTTAAGAGGTTGGACAGGCTAGATGCAGGAAGATTATTCCCAATGTTGGGCTCAAAGGGCCGAATGGCCTACTCCTGCACCTATTTTCTATGTTTCTATGTCATGTTTTACTAACTTGATTTTGAGTTTTTTGAGATGACGAACGTAATATTGTTGTAGATAAAAATGCTGGAGAAACTCAGCGGGTGAGGCAGCATCAATGGAGTGAAGGAATAGGCGTTGAAGTTTCAGGACAAGACCCTTCTTCCTACAAGATGGATATGCAGGCAAGTCCTGAGAAAGCAAACGTGGCTGTGGTAACAGGTCTGGGTTAAGACGTGGTCGTAGAGTTGGAGGGAAGGAGGAATCACAGAGGGGGGGATCAGTGAGCGTGGAGGTTGCGACGATGAAGCAACGAGAAGGGTCTCGACCTGAAACGTCACCTATTCCTTCGCTCCATGGATGTTGCCTCACCGCTGAGTTTCTCCAGCATTTTTGCCTACCTTCGATTTTTCCAGCATCTGCAGTTCTTTCTTAAACAAGGTAATTTGGTGGATATTGTCTGATCCAGAAGATTAAAATGTACAGGATTCACAATGACTATGTCGTATGGATTCAGAACTGGCTTAGTCATAGAAGGCAGAGGGTTGTGGTGGAAGGTAGATATTCTGGCTAGAGGTCTGTGACCAGTGGAGTTCCGCAGGGATCTGTGCTGGGACATCTACTATTTATGGGTATATATAAATTACCTGGATGTCAATGTAAATGGGTTGTTGGGTTGGGAAGTTTGCTGATGACACCAAAATTGGAGGAGTTGCAGGCAGTGAGGACTGCAGTCAGAAGATACAGCGGGATATAGATCAGCTTCAAAAATGGGCGGAAAAATGGTAGATGGATTTTAACCCATGCAAGTGTGAGGTGTTGCACTTTGGGAGGTTGAATGTAAGGGGGAAGTATACAGTTGATGGCAAGACCCTTAACAGCATTGATATGCAGAGGGGTCCAAGTTCACAGCTCACTGAAGATGGCAGCACAAGTAGATAGGGTGTTGAAGAAGGCAAATGGTATGCTTGCCTTCATTGATGGGGCATTAGCTATAAGAGTCATGAAGTTATGATGCAACTCTCTAGGACTTTGATTAACCGCGTTTGGACTCAGCGTGCAGTTTTGGTCACCTCATTACAGGAAAGATGTGGAGGCATTTTACAGGGTGCAAAGGAGGTTTACCAAAATACTGCCTGGATTCAAGTTTCAGCTACAGGGAAAGGTTGGATAGACTTATGTTGTTTTTTCTGGAACTTCAAAGGTTGAAGATAGACGATAGAATTATATAAAATGATGAGAGGTATGGATTGGACACTCATAACCTTTTTATCCCCAAGGTGGAAATGTCCAACACTAGAGGGCATAGTTGTACAGAGTAGTGGGGGCCTGGAATGCATTGCCCAGGGTAGTCGTGCAGACAGATATGATTGTAGCGCTTGAGGCTTTTAGATTGGCACATGGAGGTGAGGGATTTGGATTATATACAGGCAGTTTAGTTTTGCACAAACATTTTTGGCCAAAATGCCCATTCCTGTGCTGTACTGTTCTAAGACGTAGAGTATGGGTGATAAGCAGATAACCCGGGAGGGGATGAAAGGGAGAAAACAGAGCATGGGTTACCTGAAATTTGACAATCCTATGTTCATACTGTTGGGTTGTCGACTGCCTAGGCAGAATAGGAGGTGCAGTTGTTCTAGTTTGTGTAGTTAGTGTTTAGCCTCACACAGGGAAGTCCAAAGACTGACAGGTCAATAAGCGAATGAAATTTGAAATAATCCCAGAATTTGACTGCAGTGGGCCACTGCTCGCTGGAGTTTAGAAGGATGAGGGGGGGACGTAATAGAAATTTACCAAATAGTGAAAGGCCTGGATACAGTGGATGTGGAGAGTATGTGTCCACTAGTGGGAGAATCTAGGACCAGAGGTCACAGCCTCAGAATTAAAGGATGTTCCTTTAGGAAGGAGATCAGGAGGAATTTCTTTAGTCAGAGAGTGGTGACTCTGTGGGATTCATTGCCACAGAAGGCTGTGGAGACCAAGTCAATTATTTTTTTAAGGCAAAGATAGATAGATTCTTGTTTAGTAAGGGCACCAGGGGTTATGGTGAGAAGGCAGGCGAATGGGATTAGGAGGGAGATAGATCAGCCATGATTGAATTGCGGTGTAGACTTGATGGCTGAATAGCTTAATTCTGTTCCTATCACTTATTCACTTATGAGATGCAATGCAACCAAGAGGCAACAATGTTCACTGTAGGTGCACCACATATGCACCACCACACCTGTCTACATTTAGTCTCGTCAATATAGGCCACTTCAAGACACCAAATTCAGGAAACAATGTTGGAGATGGGGCAAGGGACACATTAACTATGTCTCTGCACATGTTACTTGACCCACTGAGTTCCTCCAGCAGTTTGTTTTTTACTCCAGATTCCAGTATCTGCAGTGCCAAGTGTCTCATTTTATCTGGTCAAGACACTTGGCCAGTGGAAAGGAAAGATCAAGCATGCTTCTGAGACTTACGTTTTTCCACCAATTGATCCTGGACACCAGTCAAAGCACTCACTGCCTACAATGAAAGAGGAATCAGATAACACTGGACACAATAGCACAAAGTAGATCTGCAAATCTTCAGCATTCAATAATCATATATTAAAAAAGTTATTTTACGCACTGCTACTGAGGTAACAGAGGACTTGCTAAAGAGACGTTCCGCTTCTTTAAACTTCCTGTTCCTTCGATCGTTCTTGCTGTTGGTGTTTCTGAAACAGAATACAGCCCTCAATAGGTAAAACATCCAAGGTATTTACCAACCAATAATTGATGTATACAGCTCAATTACTGCAGCTATCAAGCATAAGATATATAAGAGTGCATATAAATCTAATAGGAAAAGGGGAAAATAAAATGAGAACAAGTTAACATCCTTCACCCAAATGTCTAGTTCTACAGAAGTATTGACCGTGTTCCCTGAATAAACTGTCTGCTCTACATACCACACAAGATCAAGTAATTCAAAGAGACAGACCAGGAAAGAAAGAGGGGGTAGGGGGCTTCTACGTGTAGTTGGAGAATTCAATGTTCATTCCACTGGGTGTACGCAAAACAAGTAGAATATAAGGTACTGTTCCTCCAGTTGGTGTGTGGCTTCACACTGGCTTTGGGCAGGGGCTTAGGACACAAGGATCCAAGTGGGAATGGGAAATAAATTTAAATGGTTAGCAACTGGGAGCCCCAGCAGGCCATCGTCGTGAGGACAGGTGCTCGACGAAACGGTCGCCTAGTCTACGCTTGGTCTCGCCAATGTAAAGGAGGCCATATCAGACGCGACTGATGCAATATCCAAAGTTCGAGGTTCTATCTGGAAGTGCTGCCGGTGACCCTGGAAGGAAGCGAGAGAGGTGTAGGGACAGGTGTTACTTCGAGTGGAAAGCACCTGGGGGGGGGAGAGGTTGCAGTGGGATGATAGACCAAGGAGTTGCAGAGAGAGGTCTTAACAGAAAATGAAAAGGGATGGCGATGGGAAGGTGACTGGTGGTGGGATCACGTTGAAGGTGGCAAAAATGTCAGAGAATAATTGTTGGATGCTGAGAAGGGGAGGACCAGGGGAACTCAGTCCTTGTTCTAACTGGCGGGGGGGGGGGGGGGGGGGGGGGGGGGAAGGGGAGAGCGAGAGCCAGAGAATTGCGGGACACAGAGGAGACAAGGATGAGGGTCCATCCACAATAGCAGGTGGAAAAGCACATTTATTGAAGAAAAATGACATTTAGGATGTCCTTGAGTGCAAAGCTTCATCTTGGGAGCAGATATAGCGAACAAATTGAGAATGTGATGGCGTCCTTGCAAAAGCATGGTGGTGTAGGTGCTGTCAAAGGAAATGGTATGTTTATACCCCCATTCCTTACCAGGAAGGTCTCAAGGCCCTCTGGCTCTTCCTTGATCAGACCCAATCTTTCTCCCTCTACTCGTACTCTCCTCCGCCTGTCGGAACATGTTCTCACCCTCAGCAACTTCACTTTTCACTCCAATCTCCCTCTCAGAGTTAAAGGAGTAGCCATGGGCACTTGCATGGGCCCCAGCTATGCCTGCCATTTTGTTGACTACATTAAACAGTCCTTGTTCCAAACATTGGCACCGTCCCTCAAATCGTTCTCTACATCGATGACTGTGTCGGAGCTGCCTTCTGCATCCATGCCAAACTTGTGGAATTCATCAACATTACCACTAACTTCCGAGTTGTCTTTAGCAGATTGACATAGATGGATCCTTCATCCACGTCTCCTGTGTCCTGTAGCTCTGCTCTCGCTCCCCCTCAAGACGGAACAACGGAAGAGTTCCCATGGTCCTCACCATTTACCCCTGCAGCCTCCGCATCCAATACATCATCCTTCGACATTTCCTTCACCTCCAAAGTGATCTCACCAAGTCATATCTTCCTACCCCTTCAGCCTTCCACAGACCACTCCCTTTGCAATTTATTGGTTCACTCATCCCTTTCCACCCAAATCACGCCCTTTCCAGACACCTTATCCTGTAATCACTGAAGATGTAACATCTGTCCCTATACATCGACACATAGAAATTAGGTGTAGGAGCAGGCCATTCGGCCCTTCGAGCCTGCACCGCCATTCAATATGATCATGGCTGATCATCCAACTCAATATATTGTACCTGCCTTCTCTCCATACCCCCTGATCCCTTCAGCCACAAGGGCCACATCCAACTCCCTCTTAAATATGGCCAACGAACTGGCCTCAACTACCTTCTGTGGCAGAGAATTCCACAGATTCACCACTCTCTGTGTGAAAAAAGATGTTCTCATCTCGGTGCTAAAATACTTCCCCCTTATCCTTAAACTGTGACCCCTTGTCCTGGACTTCCCCAACATCGGGAACAATCTTCCTGCATCTAGCCTGTCCAACCCCTTAAGAATTTTGTAAGTCTCTATGAGATCACCTCAATCTTCTAAATTCCAACGAGTACAAGCCGAGTCTATCCAGTCTTTCTTCATATGGAAGTCGTGCCAGGAATCAGTCTGGTGACCCTTCTCTGTACTCCCTCTATGGCAAGAATGTCTTTCCTCAGATTAGGAGACCATTCGCTTTCTTCAGAGCCTGCTGCACCTGCATGCCTACTTTCAATGACTGGTGTACCATGACACCCAGGTCTCGCTGCATCTCCCCTTTTCCTAATCGGTCACCATTCAAATAATAGTCTACCTTCCTGTTTTTGCCACCAAAGTGGATAACCTCACATTTATCCACATTCAGAGATGCCAACCCTAAATTTAGTTCACAGTAACATTCAACCCATTTGTCCGTAACAAATGGGGGTAAATGCATTTCTCCAAGTAACATACTACTCACTTGGGGTTGTTGCCGGCGGCTATGCGCCTGCGCACTGGTGCAGATCAGCGGGCTGCCGGCGGGCGGGTGCGGCACATGCGCACTTGGCAAGGTTGCCGGCGGGTCTGCGCCTGCGCACTGGGTGGGGGTGGGGTGGGGGGGAGGCCCGGTGATGGGGCTGCCGCGAGCGGCCGGCTGGCGGCAAGAAACGTCGCCGTGTCGCTGATCGCGCGGGCCGGCGCCGCCCGGGCTCTGGGCCGGGCGTGGCTGCGAGCTGCCGGGCTGGCAAACCGGGGGCACATGGCGCCGGCGTTCACCACGGGAGGAACACCGGCGCGGCGGTGTTCCGTAACAACATGTTTGGCTGCCGGAACACCGTAATATGGTTATTTCGCCGGGACAAAATACGGCGAATCCGGGACACTTGGCACCTCTGCACATTATACTGCATCTGCCATGCATTTGCCCACTCACCCAGTCTATCCAAGACATCCTGCAGCCTCCTAGCATCTTCCTCACAGCTAACACTGCCCCCAAGCTTTGTGTCATCCGCAAACTTCGAGATGTTGCATTTAATTCCCTCGTCCAAATCATTAATGTATATTGTAAATAGCTGGGGTACCAGCACTGAGCCTTGCGGCACTCCACTAGTCACTGTCTGCCATCCTGAAAAGGACCCATTCACTCCTACTCTTTGCTTCCTGTCTGCCAGCCAGTTCTCTATCCACATCAATACTGAACCACCAATACCGTGTGCTTTAGGTTTGTATTACAATCTCTTGTGTGGGACCTTGTCGAAAAATACCTCCTCCCTCACCTCAATTCTGGGACCCCAGAGGTACTTACACATGAGGCAGAGGTTCACATGCACCTCATCTAGCCTCAACTACTGCACCCGATGTTCTCAATGTGGCCTCGTGTACATCAGCAAGACCAAGCTTAGATTCAAGCGACCGCTTCACCGAACGCTTATGATCGGTCCGCGAGGCCTGCAGGATCTCCTGGTTGTTATTCATTTTAACTCCTCCCCATTCCCATACTGACCTGGGCCTCCGCCATTGATAGAGTAAGGCCACACTCAAGCTGGAGGATCAACCCCTCATATTCCACTTGGGTAGTTTATAACCCAACGGTATGAGCATTGAATTCTCAATTTTTAGATAATTACACAACCCTCCCAGTTCTTCCACCACATAATCACCCCTCTTCTTTTCCTTGCTCATCCAGCCCCCTTTTGTGCCCCACCTGGACTCGCACCTATTTCTCCCCTCCCCCGACATTCTTTACTCTAGCTTCACTATCGCAACTCTTCAGTCCTTGTCTCACACCTTCTGTCTTTTCATCTCTGGCCTTTGTCCAACCATCTGCTCACAATTAACCCTCCTCACCCGTCAGCCTATTGCCTGCCAAGGTTTGTCCTTCCCCTCCTCTCTTGCAGCTTTCTATCCTCCTCTCCCCCCACAGTCTGAGGATGGGCCCCAACCCGAATTCTTGCCTATCCATATTCTCCTAACATGATGCCTGACCCACTGAGCTACTCCACCACTCTTGATGTCCATTTCTGGTTTCCTTGCCAGATTAGACATCAATTGATCAATTCCTGGTGAATTGAGCAGATTAGGCATCAATCAATAATTTACTGAGAACACAGTTTCATGTACAGAGGTTGCAGTCCAAGAACATGCTAACTATGTGAATCAAAGGGAACTCATGTCGTCTTGCAGCAATCTAAACTCCTCAATTGAAGGTAATGACGTTTATCTGGGTGCAATTCTTCAGGGCCCAGAGCCCAGCTCTACCCTGCAATGATTCCAACATCTACTCAGGCATTCAATGTCAGCAAGCTTTCCAATTGTGGGAATATTAGTTCCTATCCAATACTAGTTACTGAATGGTGATTGAGAACTGAAGTCCTCAGCTCACATACCAGGTCATCGGAGACGTCCTCATTCTTTAGAGAACGGGGGTTCCCCTCTTCCATTATAGATGAGGCTCTCAATATGAGCCTCTCAATATCCCACAGCTCTGCCCTAGCTCCCCCACCTCCCATTCGTAACAAGGACAGAGTCGCCCTTGTCCTCACCTTCCACCTCATCAGCCTTCGTATACAACACATAATCCTCCAACATTTTCGCCACCTCCAACGGGATCCCACTACTGGCCACATCTTCCCTTCTCCACCCCTTTCCGCTTTCTGCAGAGACCGTTCCCTCCGCAACTCTCTGGTCAACTCGTCCCTTCCCACCCAAGCCACCCCCTCCCCGCCTAAACATACCTGAACTCCCGGTTGCTCAACACTAACTCCCCCTCCCATTCCAACACTCACCTTTCTGTCCTGAGTCTCCTCCATTGTCAGAGTGAGGCCCAGCGCAAATTGGAGGAACAGCACCTCATATTTTGCTTGGGCAGCTTACACCCCAGAAGTATTTACATTGACTTCTCTAACTTCAAGTAGTCCTTGCTTTCTCTCTCTCTCTCCATCCCCTCCCTAATTCTCCGGTCAATCTTACTGTCTCCGACTACACTTTATCTCTGTACCGCCAACTCCCCTGACATCAGTCTGAAGAAGGGTCTTGACCCGAAACGTCACCCATTCCTTCTCTCCAGAGATGCTGCCTGTCCCGCAGAGTTACTCCAGCATTTTTGTGTCTATCTTCGATTTTAACTTCTTTCCTACACAAGTCCTCAGCTCTTGGACTTTGCACAATGGCACTGCAGGGGATCAAGCATGGCTCAAATTTATACCATGAAATCAGGTCATTAACTTAAGTGCAGGAAATCTCATCCAGGGCAATCATTTTAAATGTCTTTGGGCACCTACCTGTCAGCATACAGAATCAGCACACCTTAATAATAAAACATACAAGGTCTATTGGCATGATACAAAATTATTTTTAGGTGCATGCAAAATAGTTTTTTTAGCCTCTTTGTTTGGAAAAGTCAAAATAATGAATACGCCAACCCATTCACAATATGTCAGTCAAAAGCCTTAATGAAAATAGAATAAGATCCACTACATAATATATATATAGAACTTTCAGAATTAAGACGAAGATGTGCCAATGTTTTGAGAGCACTGTGCAAAAGCTCTTGCTGTTAAAACATACTTCTGATTAGTTAAATAACGATCCCATCCTCGAATTATATTCCCATACATCTGGGTATCTTCCAAATAACTTCCTTCAAATGCATAGATCTGTCGTTCGAGGTTTGCCAAAGTTTCCTGTGAAAAGAATAAAGTAACTATTAAAGCTGTAGCAGAACAAAAATTCTCTTGTTTTGCAATTTTATTCTGTTATGGAAAAGGCTGTGGCAAAAAAAATGTTGTACCAGTATAGAAAATAAAATGGGTAACACATCATGACATTAAATTATACAGAAAGACTACAAAGACCTATTACTGAATGTTGTTAGAAAAATTGGTCACATTCTAAGCATAAATGATTCCTCACATTATTCAATAAGGTGCAGATTCCGTTAGTTGGTGATCACAGATAATATGTGAAATATTATTTAACACCTTACACAATTCAGGAATTGTATATTAGTCATATAACTGATTGACATATATTTCTCTGAACTGCTTCCAATGCATTTACATCCTTCCTTCCATGAGGAAATCAAAACTTTACTTTAGGGATACAGCCCCTATCACCCATTGTGTCCGCATCGTCCAGCGATTCCCGCACATTAGAACTAGCGTACTACTGGAACAATTTACAATTTTACCAAAACCAATTAACCTACACATTGTACATCTTTGGAGTGTGGGAGGAAACCTGAGCACCCCGAGAAACCCACATGGTAACAGGGAGAACGTACAAACTCCTTTCCGGCAGCACCCTTAGTCAGGATCAAACCCAGGACTCTGGCGCTGTAAGGCAGCAACTCTACCACTGTGCCACCCCTATACTAATATATTGTACTTTAGATGTGGCCTTACCAACATCCCATCTACCTGAAACATAACCTTTCCACTTTGGTATTCAATTCCACAATAAGCAATACATTCATTGCCTTTCCTAGTTACCAGCAATACTTGCATACTTGTCTTCTGTGAACCATGCACTACTAGACACATGGTTCCATTTGCATCTCAGTGCTCTGCAATCTTTTAGCTTATATATAATATGCTTATTTGACTCTGCCGAAAGAAGTCAAAGATTGCAAGGGAAACAGACCATGGGTTGCTAAACATGAGTTTGGACTACACAGAAAAAAAGGCAATGTGGCTTTGAGTGGCTGAATGAATTAGCACTGCTCCTATGTTTTTTACTGCAGGTAGAATAGCAATCCTGATGAAGAAACTGAATTATGGCATAAATGCTGCTCTATGTGTTAATTGGATGTCACACATAAAATATGTGGATTTCAGTAGTCACACAAGGATCTTAGAATGACTCAGCAGGTCAGACAGCATCTTTGGAGGGAATGGATAAGTTTGAAGAAGGGTCCCGACCCGAAACGTCGCCTATCCATTCCCTCCAAAGATGCTGCCTGATCCGCTGAGATATTCCAGCACTTTGTTTTCTATGCAAGATTCACGTTCTGGAGTTCCTTGTGTGACTACTGAAGTCTGCCATGCAAGGCTTCGGTGATCACTGTTTAAAAACATTTTTACTGAGTAAGATGATAAGATTTTGCTAGATAGATGGGATATGCCAGGGAGTTCAATGGCTGAAATACACAAACAGTAGCTGCACGTGAATCTCCACACCTCTAGCTGTGGGCTTAATCAGATAAGGATTGCAATTTGTGGTCAAGAGATGGTGGCTTTAAACATACACATTTACAATTACATGTTAGAGTAATGTTGGTCCTGTGAGGCTATGGAAACTTTGCTGCCTGATTTGTTTTTAATTACCTTATCATCAAGTAGTCATTACCTTGCATGACACAGGGTCGCTGCTAGTGCAACTTTCTCATAGCTCCTGCGATCTGTGATTCTGAACCCGTGCTATATAGAGTGGAGATTAAATGTTCTCCCTGTGACTAGCGAGAACCTGCCATACCCACAACCCATGCTTCCTCTCGCACCCCAGATGTGCTGGTTGTTATATGTAGAAGGTGGGAAAATCAGAAGGGTGTAAACGGTCTCATGTGTGAGACTAGGTTTCCAGCAAATACGTGGGGAATTAAATTGATCTGAGAGCAAGAACAGATTTGATACACTTCTGTTTTAAGAAAATATGAGAAATATTTCAAGGGCCGAGGGTGAAAATGTAACATGTAGATGGTTCAGTTACAACAACCAGGTATAAAGTTGGTATTATGTGCAGCTGTACAAGTGGGTGGCGAGACTGCACATGGAACAGTGTACACTTCTGGTTGCCCACCTATAGGAAGAATGGCATTAAGGTGGAAAGGGTGCAAAAGAGCTTCCTTCACTATGATGCTACCTGGCCTTGTGGATTTGAGCTATAGAAAGAGGTTGGGACTTTTCTCTTGCGTGTACGAGGCTGAGGATGAACTTATTGAGGTACCAGATCATAAGGAACATGGATAAAGTGAATACTTCTTCTTTTGCCCAGGGTAGACGGTTCTCAAACTAAGAGGCATAGTTTTGAGGTGAGTGCAGAGAGACCTTGGAGCGTCCTCGGGGGTAATCTGTTCAATCAACAGTAGTCTGTATCTGGACTGAGCTCCTTGAGGAAGCCATAGAGGTGAATAAAATTTGGACATTTGGATGGATGTATGGATGGGAAGAATTTAGAGGGTGGGCCAAATATAAGCAGATGGAACGAGCTCAGTATGCCACCTTCGTCAGCATGGACAGGATGGTCCAAAGGGCCTGTCTCCATGCTATATACAGTGCCCTCCATAATGTTTGGGACAAAGACCCATCATTTATTTATTTGCTTCTTTACTCCACAAATTGAGTTTTGTAATAGAAAAAAATCACATGTAGTTAAAGTACACATTGTCAGATTTTAATAAAGGCAATTCTTATACATTTTGGTTTCACCATGTAGAAATTACAACTGTGTTTATACATAATCCCCCCATTTCAGGGCACTATAATGTTTGGGGGACATGGCTTCACAGGTGTTTGTAATTGCTTAGGTTTGTTTAAATGCCTCCTTAATGCAGGTATGTGAGCTCTCAGCACCTAGTCTTTCCATCACCTTTGGAAACGTTTATTGCTGTTTATCAGGACCAAAGTTGTGCCAATGAAAGTCAAAGAAGCCATTATGAGACTGAGAAACAAGAATAAAATTGTTATAGAGACATCAGCCAAACCTTAGGCTTACCAAAATCAACTGTTTGGAATATCATTAAGAAGAAAGAGAGCACTGGTGAGCTTACTAAACGCAAAGGGACTGGCAGGCCAAGGAAGACCTCCACAGCTGATGACAGAAGAATTCTCTCTATAATAAAGAAAAATCCCCAAACACCGTACAACAGATCAGAAACACTCTTCAGGATTCAGGTGTGGATTTGTCAATGACCACTGTCCACAGAAGATTTCATGAACTGAAATACAGAGGCTACACTGCAAGATGCAAACCACTGGTTAAACGCAAAATTAGGATGACCTAGTTACAGCTTACCAAGAAGTACTTAAAAGAACAACCACAGTTCTGGAAAAAGGTCTTGTGGACAGATGAGATGAAGATTAACTTATAGCAGAGTGATGGCAAGTTTGTCAGGTTGGAAGCCGGTGACCAGTGGGGTGCCTCAGGGATCTGTGTTGGGTCCACTGTTGTTTGTCATGTACATCAATGATCTGGATGATGGGGTGGAAAACTGGATAAGTAAGTATGCAGATGATACTAAGATAGGTGGTGTTGTGGATAATGAAGTAGATTTTCAAAATCTGCAGAAAGATTTGGGCCATTTGGAAAAGTGGGCTGAAAGATGGCAGATGGAGTTTAATGCTGTTAAGTGTGAAGTGCTACATCTTGGCAGGACAAATCAAAATAGGACGCACATGGTAAATGGTAGGGAATGGAGGAATGCTGTGGAACAGAGGGATCTAGGAATAACTGTGCATAGTTCCCTGAAGGTGGAATCGCATGTAGATAGGGTGGTAAAGAAAGCCTTTGGTGTGCTGGTCTTTATAAATCAGAGCATTGAATATAGGAGTAGGGAAGTAATGTTAAAATTGTATAAGGCATTGGTAAGACCAATTCTGGAGTATGATGTACAATTTTGGTCGCCTAATTATAGGAAGGATGTCAACAAAATAGAGACAGAGGAGATTTACTAGAATGTTGCCAGGGTTCCAGCAACTATGTTACAGAGAAAGGTTGAACAAGTTAGGTCTTTATTCTTTGGAGCGCAGAAGGTTAAGGGGGGACTTGATTGAGGTCTTTAAAATGATGAAAGGGATAGACAGAGTTGACGTGGATAAGCTTTTCCCATTGAGGGTAGGGAAGATTCAAACAAGAGGGCATGACATGAGAATTAAGGGACAGAAGTTTAGGGGTAACGTGAGGGGGAACTTCTTTACTCAGAGGGTGGTGGCTGTGTGGAATCAGCTTCCAGCAGAAGTGGTGGAGGCAGGATCGTTTTTAACATTTAAAAGTAAAGTGGATAGGTATATGGACGTGAAAGGAATGGAGGGGTATGGTCTGAGTGCAGGTAGATGGGACTAGGGGAAAACAAATGGTCGGCACGGACTGGAAGGGCCGAGAGGGCCTGTTTCCGTGCTGTAATTGTTATATGGTTGTTATATGGTTATAAGAGCAAAGTATGGAGGAGAGAAGGAAATACCCAAGATCCAAGCATACCATCTCATCTGTGATACACGGTGGTGGGGTGTTATGGCCTAGGCGTGTATGGCTGCTGAAGGTACTATCTCACTTATCTTCATTGATGATACAACCGCTGATAGTAGTAGCATAATGAATTCTGAAGTGTATAGACACATCCTATCTGCTCAAGTTGAAACAGATACCTCAAAACCCATAGGCCGGAGGTTCATTGCAAAGACAATGATCCCAAACATACAGCTAAAGTAGCAAAGGAGTTTTTCAAAACTAAAAAATGGTCAATTCTTGAGTGGCCAAGTCAATCACCCAATCTGAACCTAATTGAGCATGCTGAAGAGAAAACTGAAGGGGACTAGCCCACAAAACAAGGATAAGCTAAAGATGGCTGCAATACAGGCCTGGCATCGCATCATCAGAGGATATGCAACAAAATACTAAACATAACTACTTCCATTTACATTATATTGTTGTGTCCCAAATATTATGGTGCTCTGAAATGGGGGGACTATGTATAAACTGCTGTAATTTCTACATGGTGAAACCAAAATGTATAAAAATTGCCTTTATTAAAATCTGACAATGCACTTTAACTACATTGATTTTTTCTATTACGAATCTCAAATTATGGAGTACAGAGGCAAATAAACAATGGGTCTTTGTCCCAAACATTATGGAGGGCACTGTAGCTTAATGACTCTATAATTCTCATGTTGTGCAAGAACACCTACGACACCAAACAACTGCAGATGCAGGGCCTGTTGGCTGAATGCTGTTAGGTCTTAGATGTAATGGGCAATGTCAATGTTGTTAGCCAGCAGATGCTGGGCCTGTTGGATGCACATTGCTGGTCCACAGAGGCTCCCAACCCAGGCGACTCTGTGTGCTGGTCACAGAGGTAGATCTGCAATCACGCGTTACAATCGCTCCACTCTTTTAAATTTCTACTCTGACAGATCAGACTTTACCGATCTTTACCTTGCGCTAAAAGTTATTCCGTTAAATGTGTATCTATACACCGTGGACGGCTCGATTGTAATCGATGTATTGTCTTTCCACTAACTGGTTAGCACACAAGAAAAGGTTTTCACTGTATCTCAGTACATGTGACAATAAACAATGGTAGATGATCTATATCGGTGAGACCAAGCGGAGGCTTGGCGATCGTTTCGCCGAACACTTCCGCTCGGTCCGCAAAAACCAACGCGACCTCCCGGTGGCTCAGCACTTCAACTCCCACTCCCATTCCACATCCGACCTCTCGGTCCTGGGCCTCCTCCACGGCCAGAGTGAGCAACACCGCAAGTTGGAGGAACAGCACCTCATATTCCGCTTGGGGAGTCTGCATCCTTTGGGCTTGAGCATTGAATTTTCTCAATTCAGTTAACCCTTGCTGTCTCCTCCCCTTCCCACCTCTCCCTCAGCTCTCGGGCCCTGGCATTCCCTCTATCTCTATCTCCCTCCCCCACCCTAGTCGCACTAGCTTCTCATTTACACACCACAAACAGCTTACAAGGGCTTGTTCCCTTTATCATCGATACTTTTTTGCATCTTTCATTCATTGCTCTTTATCTCTCCACATCACCGTCTATATCTCTCGTTTCCCTGATCCCTGTCCAGTCTGAAGAAGGGTCTCGACCTGAAAGGTCGCCTATCTCCTTCGCTCCTTAGATGCTGCTGCACCCGCTGAGTTTCTCCAGCCTTTTGTGTAACCCATGGTGTACAAAAATGTTGGAGAAACTCAGCGGGTGCAGCAGCATCTATGGAGCAAAGGAAATAGGCAACGTTTCGGGCTGAAACCCTTCTTCAGACAATGAAGGGTTTCGGCCCGAAACGTTGCCTATTTCCTTCGCTCCATAGATGCTGCTGCACCCGCTCCAGCATTTTTGTGTACCTTCGATTTTCCAGCATCTGCAGTTCCTTCTTAAATACAAATGACAATAAACAAAACTAACTAAACTAAATAGCCTTTGGTGAAACGCCGTTGGCCTGCAGGTGTAGCTCCTGTTGGCTGTTTGCTGCAGGATTAACATTATTGGCGCTCATTTGTTGAATGTTGTCTGCCTGCATATGTCCCGTTACATGCACGTTGCTGGTCAACAAATGCAATAGACACTGGATGAATGTTATTGCCTGCAGTTGCTACACTTGGATGTTGTTGGATGAACATTGTTGGCCCACAAAACCCAGTAGCTATTGATCATGCAGATGCAGATGTCTCTTGGATGCACATTGCTGGTCCACAGGTGCAACACATCAGCTGAATGTTGTTGGATGAAGGTGGAGTAAATCAGCAGGTCAGGCAGCATCTCTGGAGAACAAGGATGGTTGACGTTTAGGGTAGAGATCCTTCTTCGGGTCCGTTGTTGGATGTATATTGCTGGGTCGCAAATGCAATGGGCACGGGTGCAACGCATCAGTTGAATGAACATTGCTGGCCCACAAAATGCAGTAGCCATTGGTCAAATGCTGTTGCCCTGTAGATGCAGAGCTCTCTTGGATGCTTTCCGGGCCCACACATGCAATGGGCACCTGTCAACACAGGCTCTACCTGCACGGTACCTGGGCTGGGCTGGGCTGGGCTGGGCTGCCCTGGCCGCTGGACAAGGGGTGCAGGGGCTGTGGGCGGCGGTGGCAACGGCAGCAGATGGCAGTGCAATGTACCCCTCCCTATCCATCCCCTCCTTCCCCCCACACCGCCTTTAATGGCCCTATCCTATCCCTCCCCTCCCCTCTATCCCCGGGCCCCGGCCGGCCGCTCGGTCCCGCTCCGCCCCCACCCGGCCCTAGGCCGGATCCCGCCGCCGCCGCCGCCGCGCCAGGTCCCGCCTCCTTCCAGAAGCTTCGCGCCGGTTCCCCTCCCCCGACCCCCGCGTACCGCCAGCTCCTGCTTCCGCTTCACCAGCTCGGCCAGCTCCCGCCGAGTGTCGGGGATCTGCGGTGCCTGCGCCTTGTTGTGCATCGCCATCATGGAGCAGCGCCCGCCCGAGCCCCCGCCCCGCCCCGCCCCGCCCCGCCCGGCCAGGCCCCGCCAGGCCGCGCCGCTCCGCTCCGTCCCTCAGTCCGCGCCCGCCCGCTCGCCCGCCCGCCAGCCCGGCCTCCGGCCGCCAGGGGCACCCGCGGGGGTGGGGGGATAGCAGCGCCGCCCGCAGTACGGGAGGGCTCACTACACCCGCGGGGGTGGGGGGGATAGCAGCGCCTCCCGCAGTACGGGAGGGCTCACTACACCCGCGGGGGTGGGGGGATAGCAGCGCCGCCGCAGTACGGGAGGGCTCACTACACCCGCGGGGGTGGGGGGATAGCAGCGCCGCCCGCAGTACGGGAGGGCTCACTACACCCGCCAGGGGCCGCAGCAGCGCCGCCCGCAGCGCCGAGCGTGCATTACACCGGCGGTGCTGCAGGTTTGATGGATGTAGAGATACTTAAAGACCTGCAAATGCTGGTTTACACCAAAGTCTGAAGAAGGGTCTCGACCCAAAACGTCACCCATTCCTTCTGTCAGGAGATGCTGCCTGTCCCGCTGAGTTACACCAGCATTTCGAGTCTATGGATATGGATAGACACAAAAAGCTGGAGTAACTCAGCGGGACAGGCAGCTTCTCTGGAGAGAAGGAATGGGTGACGTTTTGGGTCGAGACCCTTCTTCAGACTAGTTAGGGGAAAGGGTAACGAGATATATTGACAATGTTGTAGAGAGATGAAGAACAATGAATATAGGGTATGCCAAAAATTAATGATGATAAAGGAAACATGCCATTATGGATATGTTGGCCACAATGCTGCCAGCATCTCAGGATGTCCCACCATACTACATGGGATTGTAGACACATCTACTGCCACCTCAATCATCTCCATCAGCCGGAATATGGAACCACTTTCATGGATTCAATTCAGAACAGTAAATAAACTCAACACATTAGTGGACTAGTGATTGGGGCATGTTGGCCGGTGTGGGCAAGTTGGGCCAAAGGGCCTGTTTCCACACTGTCACAATATGACTCTATGACACCATCTTCAATGTAACTAAACAATCAAATAAATTAAAACAATTTGGCAGCAGACTTAAAATTTGAGGTGGAATCAATTAATTGAAAGCCTTAAAATATCTTTAAAGGCAAGATAGACAGAAAGGTCTCAATTCAAAACGTCACCTATACCTTTTCTCCAGAAAATGCTGTCTGACCCGCTGAGTTACTCCAGCATCTTCGGGGTAAATCAGCATCTGCAGTTCCTTCCTATATATCTTCAAAGGCAATATATGCAACCATGCAGACGTGACATTTCATTAATTTAGTTTTAATAAAGTGACCTTTCATGATAATTATGTACACTGCAAACCCAATTTGTTTGTAGTTGCCGGTGGTAGAAATGGTTGGAAGACTAAAAGCATGTCAGAAGATGGTACCCAATTCACGTGGCTGCATGCTGGTCTCAGAAGTGTTAAAGAAAGAACTGCAGATGCTGGAAAAATCGAAGGTAGACAAAAATGCTGGAGAAACTCAGCGGGTGAGGCAGCATCTATGGAGCGAAAGAATAGGTGACGTTTCGGTTCGAGACCCTTCTTCAGAAGTCTCAGAAGTGGATCTGCAATCACTCATTAAAATCGCTCCACTCTTAAACCGACTGGACTTTATCTTGGACTAAATCTGACTTTGTTTATAATTGTAAATATTGATTTTGATTCAGTAGAAACCAGACATTGTTGCATCTCAAATTAAGCTTTTAATAACCAAATTTGGTAAATGCTAATAGACAGAGAAAAGCCGAAAGTGGCTTTCAGAGAAAGTTGAACTGAATGTGGTCACAGAAGCTAACTCAAGCACGAAAACAAAGGGGAACACATCAGATCAGATATCATCGGACATAGGACAGTGCAGTGCAGTAACAGGCCATGGTGCCAAGTTAAACTAATCTCCTCTGCCTGCATATGATCCAAAGCTTTTGCTGGAAACTGAATACTGTTTTGGGCTTAAACACATGGAGTTGCAAGAAAAGCTCTACCTATGCACAATCTAATTTAAAATAGACAACTGGACATCAGAGGATATATTATAAAATAATGTTTAATGTTGAGGTGATGATATTCATGCCAGCCTTGCCCATTAAGGGACATTAAGCAGTTAAAAGGAGGCAAGAAATGAACCAAGGAGAATTGTTTCAGTGTGTATGTAATAATCATTGTGATAAGCAGTATTAACTGTGACAGGCAGGAAAGGATGCACAAGATAGACACTAAATGCTGGGGTAACTCAGCAGGACAGGCAGCATCTCTGGATAGAAGGAATGGGTGATGTTTCAGGTCAGGACCCTTCTTCAGATGATGTACTTTTGCCAAATGCTGTCAACGTCTCATAAAAATGTAACGACAAAAGCTTCCTGGACAGGACCTACAGTCAGGTCGTCATTCCAAGAGGGCAGGAGGTGTGATCGTTAGAGCCGGAAAAGAAGGGGTTGAAGTGAGTGCAGGAGACCTCAGTGGAAGTACCTTTTGAGAACAGTTACACCCTCATGGGAGCTGTCGGGGCAGACAATGCTTCCAGTCCGAGAGGAGGACAGGTCTGTGACTCTAATCCTGCCGCTGAGGCTCGACCGGCAAGACCGACGTCAGGCAGAGCCATAGTGGTGAGTGACTCCACTGTCAGAGGGGTGGACAGAAGATTCTGTGGCGACAGGCGAGACTCAAGGGTCGTGTTTGCCTCCCTGGTGCCAGGGTCCAAGAGGTCTCAGGCCGACTTAAGAACATCCTTGAGAGGGAACGGGAGCAGCCAGAAGTAGTTGTGCATATAGGCACTAATGACGTGTGTAAGAAGAAGGAGTTTCTGCAACGTGAGTATAGGGAACTAGGTAGGAGGCTGAAAAGCAGGACCTCTAGGGTGGTTATCTCCGGGTTGCTTCCAGTACCTCGTGCTAGCGAGGGTAGGAAGAGGGAGATAGGGGAGCTGAATGTGTGGCTGAGGAGCTGGTGCAGGGGATAGGGATTTAGATTTCTAGATCACTGGGATTTCTTCTGGGGCTGGGGTGACCTGTTCAAAAGCGACGGGTTGTACCGTAACTGGAGGGGGACCAACATTCTGGCAGGCAGGTTTGCTAGTGCTACATGGGTGGGTTTAAACTAAACAGCGAGGGGAGTGGGGTCAACAACGTGGAAGCGTGTGCGTGCAATTCACGGAACAAGAGTGGAGGAAAGTCACGTTTAAATAGGGCAGGGGGATGGGAACCAATATCAGTAGAAGTCAGCGATGGCAGCCTCCCCAACAGTCTGTCTATCTTTTCTTCTTTTTGTTATTTTTAGTGTGTTTTAAAAGTATGCGTTAATGTTCTATGGTTTATTTTATTTGAGGGTGGGCGGGGGAAACTTTTTTTCAATCTCTTACCTTGCCGGAGATGCGATTGTTTTCCGATCGTATCTCAGGTCGCTTTGCGGCCTAGCATCATGGAGGCCTTGCTCGAGACTGACTTTGAGTCCCACCACGGGACCGTGGGCTTACCATCGGAGCCGATCCCATTCCTGGGACCGACGGTCGAAACGCGCCTACAGATTTCACCATCGAGGAGCTCTCAGTCTTGGGCAGATACCGATGTCGGGAGCTTCAAACGACGCAGAAGGTTTCGTCCTGCCCCGACCCAGGGTCAGATCGCCCAGTCGGGAGCTGAGATTCCCCCCGATGCAGGAGCTGATCGCCACGACGTGAGGGTCCAAACGCCGCCAGCTACGGGAGTCAAGATCGCCCTGTCAACGGAAGGCTTGAGGCCCCCGACCGCAGGAGAACAAAAAAGAGACGAGATTGAACTTTTTTTCGCTTTCCATCGGTGAGGAATGTGGAGGAGTCACTGTGGTGGATGTTTATGTTACAATCAGGCACGTGCCGTCAGGGTAGGCAAGGTAGCAGTGACTACCCTGACTAAAATTATAAAATAGTAATTATTTTATATATAAATATAATATATATAAAATATATATAAAACATATATAAAATGGTCATAAATTGTAAAGGCACTGGAGAATTATGCCTCCCTAAGAGATCAATCTCTTAGGGAGGCATAATTCTCCCGTGCCTTTCATCAGCAGTACGTTTTAAACGCGGAAGTGTGTGCTACTCACGTGCCGACGACGCTGCTTCAAGCCATCAGTGGGAACGGTCCGTAAAGGCAGCTGAAACTCTGCCTCTACACTGTGAACCAACTGCGTGCATGTGCTGTGTTCCGCACTGCGCATGCGCACCAGCCTACTGCGCATGCGCAAGTTTCTTAGCGGGATTTTCAACGGTGGATAGTGATTACCTGAAGCGTTTCACGAAGCAACCTTATGGATATTTTTGCTGCAGAATGGATTTTGTGCACAAATAATATGGTAAGTAAATTTTTTTTAGCTATATGTTTTTAAATACTTTATTAAATGATAGGATCTATTGAAAACAAATTACATGATAAAAGTCGAGGGAACAATCTGCGCATGCGCGGTTTCAACGATTTAAAAATAGCCGAATGACAGTTCACCGGGGAGGGAAGAATGTGCGCATGCGCAGTTTCAAGATTAAAAAACCAACTGACAGCTCACCAGGGAGATAATAATCTGCGCATGCGCTGTTTTCAAGATTTTTAAAAGCCACTGCCTACCCTGGCTGATTACTCATGGCACGTGCCTGGTTACAATGTAGGGGGGGCCAAAGGGGACATGTCCCCTCCGTGTTTTGAGAGGTGGGGGACATCCCCCCCAGGTTTTTGTAATCCGGATTTTAAAGTCTCCGCTTTCCGCGAGACAGTGGGGGTGGGGCTGCTGATTGAGGGCGCCGATTGGACGAGAGAGACGTCAGTCAGCAGGCAATGGGGGCGGGACATGATGTGCATGAGTGTGGGCATGCACATGTGTGGGTGAGGGCGCGCATGTGTGGGCGGCCACCAAACATTTGTGTCCCCCGACCCCTCCATGTTTTTATAGCGAGTTCCGCTCTTGGACCAGATAGCCTTATATCAGTAGTGGGGAAGATGCTGGAGTCGATTATTAAAGATGTTATAGCAACTCATTTGGAAAGCAGTGACAGGATCGGTCAAAGTCAGCATGGATTTATGAATGGGAAATCATGCTTGACTAATCTTCTGGAATTTTTTTGAGGATGTAACAAGTAGAATGGATAAGGGAGAGCCAGTAGATGTGGTGTATCTGGACTTTCAAAAAGCCTTTGACAAGTTCCTACACAAGAGGTTAGTCTGCAAAATTAGAGCACATGGTATTGGGGGTAGGGTATTGACATGGATAGATAACTGGTTGGCAGACATGAAGCAAAGAGTATGAATTAACAGGTCGTTTTCAGAATGGCAGGCAGTGACTAGTGGGCTGCCGCAAGGCTCAGTGCTGGGACACCAGTTATTTACAATATATATTAATGATTTAGACGAGAGAATTAAATGTGACATCTCCAAGTTTGCGGATGACAAAGCTGGGTGGCAGTGTGAGCTGCGACGAGGATGCTATGAGGCTGCAGGGTGACTTGGATAAGTTGGGTGAGTGGGCAGAAGCATGGAAGATGCAATATAATGTGGATAAATGTGAGACCATCCACTTTGGTGGCAAAAAAGGAAGGCATATTATTATCTGAATGGTGTCAGATTAGGAAAAGGGGAGGTGCAATGAGACCTGGGTGTACTTGTACACCAGTCACTGAAAGTAAGCATGCAGGTACAACAGACATTGAAGAAAGCTGATGGCATGTTGGCCTTCATTGCGAGAGGATTTGGGTTTAGGAGCAAGGAGGTCCTACTGCAGTTGTACAAGGCTCTGGTGAGATCGCACCTGGAGTATTGTGTGCAATTTTGGTCCCTTAATTTGAGGAACAACATTTTGCTATTGAGGGAGTGCAGCGTAGGTTCTCCAGGTTAATTCCTGGGATGTCGGGACCGACATATGATGAAAGAATGGGTCGACTGGGCTTGTATTCACTGGAATTTTATTGGGATGAGAGATCTTATAGGAACATATTAAATTCTTAAAGGATTGGGCAGGCTAGATGCAGGTAAAATGTTCCCGATGTTGGAGGAGTCCAGAACCAGGGGTCACATTTGAAGAATAAGGGGTAGGCCATTTAGGACTGAGATGAGGAAAAACATCTTCATCCAGAGAGTTGTGAATCTGTGGAATTCTCTGCCACAGAAGGCAGTGCAGGCCAATTCACTGGATGTTTTCAAGAGAGAGTAAGATTTAGCTTTTTGGGCTAAAAGAATCAAAGGATATAGGGAAAAAGCAAGAACGGTACTGATTTTAGATGATTGCCATGATCGTATTGAATGGTGGTGCTGGCTTAAAGGGCCAAATGGCCTACTCCTGCACCTATTTTTCTATGCTATTACCTTGTCCCCAGCCCACAATGGGCCATTATGGGCTCCACCTTCCCCAAGTCATAGATGCAGCCTCTGCTTTGTTCTGTGTTTTCCTATACCTCGAGTTTCCCCCTCCGTGATTCTCAAGTTGACGGGTCTCGCCCTGAAATGTCACCTATTCCTTTTGTCCAGAGAATCTGCCTGACCCACTCCAGTTAGTGAGTTGCTCCAGCAACTTTGTGTCTATCGTTGCTGGGAAATTGGAATTTAGTTCATGAAATACATTGAGAATTAAAAATCTAATCTTTATAACGGTGCATGGATTTTATTTTATCTGGGACTAATGTGTATCTGGGAAAGAAACCCGTTGTTCACACCTGGTCAGGACTGTTTTCTTTTTATCCAATTGCAGTCACACAAACAGAACCGGTCATTTCTTTGAAGATAGACGCAAATGTTGGAGTAACTCAGCAGGACAAGCAGCATCTCTGGAGAGAAGGAATGGGTGAAATTTGGGTCGTGACCCTTCTTCAGTGATTTCCTTCATTCACTTTATCAAGCAATTTAATTACCGTGTCAACGTCACCAATGTTTCATTCCCAAGCCTTCCATCGGTGAGAAGTTATTACATAGATCCAGCCGAGGGCGTCTAGCAGGAGATACACAAAAAGCTGGAGTAACCCAGCATCTGATTGCAGACCAACAAGTTTGGGCCAGTGTGAAATTCACCGAGCTGATGATTTCCCAGCCGTGGTCCATGTTTGGCACCGTATTTAGTGCCTTCCATAATGTTTGGGACAAAGACCCATCATTGATTTATTTGCCTCTGTACTCCACAATTTGAGATTTGTAATAGAAAAAAAATCACATGTGGTTAAATTGCACATTGTCAGATTTTATTAAAGGGTATTTTTATACATTCTTGTTTCACCTTGTAGAAATTACAGCTGTGTTTATACATAGTCCCCATTTCAGGGCACCATAATGTTTGGGACACATGGCTTCACAGGTGTTTGTAATTGCCTCCTTAATGCAGGTATAAGATAGATCTCAGCAACTAGTCTTTCCTCCAGTCTTTCCATCAGCTTTGGGATTCTTTATTGTTGTTTATCAACATGAGGACCAAAGTTGATCCAATGAAAGTCAAGAAGCCATTATGAGACCGAACAAACATGAATAAAATTATTAGAGACATCAGCCAAATCTTAGGCTTACCAGAATCAACTGTTTGGAACATCATTAAGAGAGCACTGGTGAGCTTACTAATCGCAAAGGGAGTGGCAGGCCAAGGAAGACCTCCACAGATGATGACAGAATTCTCCATGTAATAAAGAAAAATCCCCAACAAACTGTCCGACAGATTAGAAACACTCTTCAGGTGTCAGGTGTGGATTTGTCAATGACCACTGTCCACAGAAGACTTCATGCACAGAAATAGAGGCTGCACTGCAAGGTGCAAACCACTGGTTAGCCGCAAAAATAGGATTGCCAGGTTACCGTTTGCCAAGAAGTTCTGGAAAAAGGTCTAGTGGACAAATAAGACAAATATTAACTTATATCAGAGTGATGGCAAGAGCAAAGAATGGAGGAGAGAAGGAACTGCTCATGTGTGGAGGAGAAATAACTGTGTGCAACAGTGGTAGGGGAGAAGACCAGTAACTGGTGATGTCCATGAATCGCAGACTTCAAGCAGCCATTGCATGCAGAGGATATGCAACAAAATACTAAACATGACTGCTTTCATTTACATGACATTGCTGTGTCCCAAACATTATGGTGCCCTGAAATGGGGGGGGGGGGGGGGGGGGGGGGGGGGGGGGGGGGACGGGGGGGACAACTATGTATAAACACTGCAGTAATTTCTCAATGGTGAAACCAAAATGTATAAAAATGGCCTTAATTAAAATCTGAAATATGCACTTTAACCACGTGATTTTTTTCTATTACAAATCTCAAATTGTGAGTACGGAGGCAAATAAATAAATGATGGGTATTTGTCTCAAACAATATGGAGATCACTGTATTAATGGAACTGCTTCCAGAGTTATGCAGCTCCTTGGGACAAACCTTAGCCACATGCGGTGGGACCGATGCACCAGCTGTGTGTGAAGGATCTGACAGGAAACCCCTTCTCACCTGGTCTGAGCTATATGCGGCAACAGAGCTGGAGCCATGTGTTTGAATCACAGTTGCCCTCTAATATGACCTTGCTGGCCAGTAAGTGGTGCTGAATGACTGCAACCTCCATGCAGGAAGCAACAATTGCAACAAGCAGCTCATCTTCTCAAGCATCATTAAGGAACAGGCAGTAAATATTGGCCTTGCCATTAATACCCAGATCCCACGAGAATGAAAAAGTTTTGTACAAGTTTGAAACAATAATTCACTTTTCAAAACACGTTATATTAGTTCTTCCAATTAGTGAGTCCTAGCATTAGTTAACGACAAAAGCGTAAATGTTGGAGACCAGAAGCAAAACTCTAGCCTGGAGAAATCAAACCACCACAAATTATCATTCACTTCTCTGATCATATTGTGTTAAATGTACTAGTAAATGGGCCACCATTAACAACAATTGAGTTCTACGCCACCAGTGCTTTCAGCTGAGGTTGAACATTTCTAAAAATAGAAGCAGGTAAATAAATATTTTTCATGAAGGTTTTATAAAAAGATGCAGAAAACATATATAATGACCTCAGTGTATTCCCCTTTACACCACATTCCCATGGGGCATACACAAATAGAAAGGGGTTTGGTTAATCTTGGCTCCATTTGAACAGCTGAAGTGACATTGCCACATATCCAACCATAAATTTGACTAATGCCACAGGGTTCAGCTGATAAATTAAGAAAGCCTGCTTTCATTTAAGTAATATCAAAATAAATGCACACCCAACACATGAAAAATGTTGTTTGAAATCTACTTTACTAAAAATGATGCAGACTGCCAAAAACGTAGGAGTGATTGTAACAAAATCAAAATCACAATCGGCAGAACACCAGTTTTCTTTATACAACAAAATATAATTTTGAGCAGTATTTTAAAACAGCTTTCCATTTAATAACAAATTGCAGCAACAGATAGGTTTGTGCTGCTGTTCATTATCACTCTCCTGTTGCTCAGCAACAACCTGACTTCACTATGCAACTGTACGGGGGGAAAGGGGGAAAATTGAGCCCTTTGGTATGAAAATCTATGAACATTTTAGCAGATGCACTTATTCACAAAGAATTTAAGTAAAGAAAAAGACAATTTTTTTCCCTGAATGTTTGTTTTCAAGGCCTACACACATCAGTGTAATTATACAGACTTAAAGCAGTAATTTGTTTGCTACCCGCCTTCCATTTTATTGATGAAACACACTATTTAGATGCAACACACAGCTTTCCTGTCCCTCTCCAAGCACACACTCAATATCAGGCTCTTTCATATCGAGAGGGGTAATACCCACTTCCTTGGAACAAAATCAATGCAATAGGTCAACTAGAAATACATATCCATAAAGCTAACTGATTCCAAATCCATCCCCCCTATCCATATTTTAAATTAACATCATGGCTCCAAGCCGTTCTTATACAGAGATGTTAGATACAGTAAGGTGTCTAGGACATCCAGGCATCTTAACTGGAAAGTCCATTAATGTAATGAAAATTATTTAAAAACAGAAAATGTCGGTAAACACTCATTAAGTCAGGCAGCATCTGTGGCGAGAGAAGCATAGAGTTAACATTCCAGGTCCACAGCCTTTCACAGCTAATAGCAGTTAAAATAAATGTTGGCGGAATATGTGCCTCCTACCATACGATGTCAGAAGCTATTATTGCAAATATAATGCAGATGTGACTTTGAATGATACAACCATTCTCTCTAGTTCTTTTGCTAATGCAAGTATTTTAATAATTATAGACCACAATCAGATCATGCTGGCAGTTTAAGTACTCCAAGCTCAGATGGTGAATGTAAACTGACAGCATCATTTTGCTGACAACCAATGTTGCCATTTCAATTCAAGATTTTAATCCAATTTTCCAATCACAATCAGTTGAATTTCAGGATATCCAGGAATTTAGCCAATCACATATGAATAACACCTCTCTCAATAGAAAGCACACCCATAATACGTGTATTTGTTAGGGTATAATTTACTATGAACATTTTTAGAATGTCACTGCCTTTCCATCAGCATGTGGTTCGCACTGTGCACAAAATCAATCATGAAGAGGCAGAGGGTTATACCTCCGACATTCATTGTGCAATGGTTTGTTGAGCTTCCTGGTGCTTCCTGCTCCCAGTAGGAACCAAAATAACATCTCACTTCTGGCTGGGGAAACAAAAAAATAAGCTTTTAACCGAAAACCTCCTGCCTTGCTGAGCGTTTAGGTAATTGGGTGTCATGGATAACTGGGAATAAAATCCTTATTTTCACCTCTAACCAAAATAGTGACTTGAAGAAACATAAAATTCAGGGGAGAACTCCATATTATGCAAAAACATCCTGCAGCTTGCAGAAGGATTCAAGACAGACTATATTCAGACATAAGAAATGTTCATATTTGTTATTTGTAAAGTTCATAAATTACAAATGCATTATCCAAAAACCCAAAGAATCTGAAATGTTTGTAAAACATAACATGTACAAAACAAGGCTTTTAAATTAGAAATAACATTGATCTGTGCACAATCTTTTGTTAGAAAAAGAAATTAAAGCCTTCAGACTAGCAACTCAATATCTCAGAGCTTGCAAAAGCCAACACGTGTATAAAAAGCCAAAGCGCATTTGACTTCTTGTTTTCTGACTTTGTCAGACCAAAGAATCTGTAGCTAAATTTGTTTGTGGAGTTCATCGTTCTCCAGTGAACAACCTGAAACTAATCAAACAAAATGACAATGAAAAGCATCATATATTCCTACATCATTGACAATGCTGCCCTTTAGTTGCGGCTCAGTTAAACTAATGCCGTAACGCCATGGGTTTTTTGCCACCATTTACTGAGCCTCTTCAATACTACAATGCATCAGGTTACAAAACATGACAATCGACTGCAAAGCAGAACTTTAAACATTTGGTCTGAAGGGATTACATGTTCAGTTGTTAGCCAGGCAGCATTTTGTCCGAGTTGATATGGAACTCCAAATTAAGAGTCAAAATGCACTTTCTGTTGTCTTGGCTTGGACAGAAGAACTCAATTGGTCAATTGTCCGTTGGTCCTTCCAATTGTTACCATTTAACTGCACGGGGAAGTGAAACAGTTGTGCCAATTTGACAATGCACAGCCAGGTGGTGATGTTTTACATTAACTTTCCTCCTCCTCCTCCTCCTCCTCGTCATCATCGTCGTCGTTCTGTTCTTGCCGTGCGTCCACCTCAGCAGTATCTGAGAATTCGTGCAAAATTACATATTCCCTGCTACTGAAACCAAATTTCAGCACATCCTTTTCTCGGAGTTCATAGTATCGCTGGACCTCAATGCGTTGATTGTTAAGGTAGGTGCCATTGGCGGAGCCTAGATCGATGATGTATGGCCTCACCCTCCTGCCAGTTGTACCATCACCACGGGTGAACTGCACTAGTCTGATGGAGAGAAAATAGACACCGTTACTTAAAAATTGGACCTTTACATATCAAAGAACTATACCTCTTCTGTAGAAAAGATCCCCGGTAAATTTACCATCAGACATTGCATGTAGGCAGCATAATAAGAGAACTAATATTTTGATCAATGATTTTTCATCTGTGAAACGTTAACTGTTTTTCTCTATACAGATGCTGCCTTACACTGAGTATCACAAATGTTCTCTTTACTTCACATTTCCAACAGCTTGTTTTTTGATTATAGCATGCAAATGTTATTACAACTATTTTATTAAGGGAGGTTCCTAAAACACCCTCATTAAAGGTGCAGTGGCGCTGCAGTAGAGTTGCTACAGCGCCAGAGACCCAGGTTCGATCCTGACCACAGGTGCTGTCTGTATAAAGATTGTACAATCTCCCTGTGATCTACATGAGTTTCCTCTGGGTGCTCCGGTTTCCTCCCATACGCCAAAGATGTGCATGTTGTAGGTTAATTGGCATTGGTAAAATTGTAAATTGTCCCTAGTGTGTGTAGGATAGTTAGTTTACATTTTGCTAAAACTGCCGAGGGAAATCTTCTCCCTGCGTAAAACAACTTTGATTTGGACTCATAAATCAGTCTTTTCATTTGGATAGGTATATGGACGTGAAGGGAATGGAGGGGTATGGTCTGAGTGCAGGTAGATGGGACTAGGGGAAAACAAATGGTCGGCACGGACTGGAAGGGCCGAGAGGGCATGTTTCTGTGCTGCAATTGTTATATGGTTATATGGTTATTTCACTAATTGAACCTGGAATAAATAGTGTGCGCATGTTAAAAATACCGTTGCCAAATTATGTAAAGATTCTCATAATATGCCCACACATTCAAGGAGAAACAAATAACTAGAGGTTGCTAAAACAATCAAATCAACATGATTCAAACTTGGAATGAGCCATCAAACTTGCTTTTTATGATCCATGTAAAATTAACTTAAATATTTCCTGTTGGTTTACCACTCATGACTCCTGGAGTGTCTCCTAATTATTACTTTCAACTTGAAGGGTCTTGACTCAAACATCAATCAATCCATGTCTTTTTGTGTTGATCTTCTCAAAGAATATTGATTAAAATGATGCACAAGATTCAGAAGTGTGCCAGTAAACTTCTGTGCAAAGTCTACAGAAAATGAAGTCTTCTGTACTAACCCACTATCTTTTTCCTTCATCACCAGAATCTCGTTTGTCTGCTGTTTCTACACCTTAACCCTCTAAAGAATGTCCCTGGGTTATCAGGATTTCATGCTCTTCAGAGTACTAGCCCAATGAAGCATCAACATAACCACCCACCCATTCTTGAAAATAATCAAACATCTAAACAATGTCTTTCTTCGAGAACCTCTACTATACGAGCCGCTGTCCTGTCCTTAATATAAATGATTTCTTAAATTCTATACTTACTGATAAGAGCTAGTGAGAACAAGAAATGTGGGTGCAATAAAGGGAGCCATCAAAAAACAAAACTACTGTGTGATGAACCAGGAAGACAAACTTCTCACTCTCAAAACTAGCACAATACCAAGACAAACACAAGGATTGGTTCTTTTCCAATATGCACAGCCTTTCAATAATGTTCTAAAACGTCTGCATTAGAGGATATTGGCTATAAGGGGAAGCTGGACTGACTTGGATGGTTTTCTCTGGAACATTGGAGGCTGAGGGGAGACCAGATAGAAGTATGTAAAATTATGAGAGGCAGGGCGGGACAGTGACGCAGCGGTAGAGTTGCTGCCTCACAGCGTCAGAGACTCGGGTTCAATCCCGACTATGGGTGCTGACTGTACAGAGTTCATACGTTCTCCCTGTGACCACGTGGGTTTTCTCCAGATGCTCAGGTTTCCCCACACACTTCAAAGACGTACAGGTTTCTACGTTAATTAGAACTAGGCTTTGGTAAAATTGTAGATTGTCCCTAGTGGGCAGGATAGCAAGAGTGATGGCTGGTTGGTGCGGGCTGGGTGGGCTGAAAGGCCTATTTCCACACTGTATGTCTAAAGCCTAGATAGGGCGGAGTTTGATTTTGTTTTCCCAGGATGAAAATATCAAATATTAGTGGGAATAGTTTTAAGGCATAGTTTAAATGAGATGTGCAAGGCAAGTAAAGAGAGTGGTGGCTGCCTGGAACACACTACCGAGGGTGGTGATGAATGAATGAATTAATTAGTTTATTGGCCAAGTATGTACACGTACGATGAATTTGTCTTGGTGCTCCGCTCGCAAGTAATATCATGACATACAGTCAAAGTGGCATTTTAAATGGTTTTGGATGGACACATGGATATGGATTTTGTGCAGGTGTATAGGAATTGTCTCGGCATCAACTTTGACAGACATTGTAGGCCGAAGGGCCTGCTCCGTTCTATTTTGCGCTGTACAGTTCTATTTTCTATGACAAAGCAATGAGCCACGTCAGTGCTTTGAGGTGCAGTTAGTTTCTGCGTAATGTTTTGTGCAGTTTGTAGACCCAAGTTAAAATAGTGGGTGCACTTTTTATTGGAGTCACTGACAAAAGAGGCAGTGGAGAAATTGCGTACTATTTCATATTAAGTTTGAAAAGTGCCGGGAAGTGGCACCGACTTTGAATCAGACACTGATACCAGTGCAAAGCCGAGCTGTTATTTGATCAACTTAATTCTTTCCCGATTCGACACATTTAAAAGCTAGGTTGGAATTTAAGTCGCAACCATTAAGGTCATCCTTTTCCATCAATTCCAAAATTATATTTAATTTATTGTCACGTCAGCTATCCAGAATTGACAAATAGAGTAGATTCATCAATACATTTTAGGGCATGTAAAGGGAAACTACATTTAAACCTCCCTCTCCCCAAATGCATGTATTGAGACAGGAACACAAACCTGTACTGCAGCACAGCATGCTGCTTGGAACATGAGGGGTGATCAATGGGGATGTCCACTATCCTTCGCTGACGACCCAAGAGATAGGCACTCTGACGATGAATGTGCATGACTGGTAGAGGCTCGTCATTCTTGAACGGGTAAAGTCGCCACCGTTTCCTTGGGATGCGGGACTCTGGCGGTTCATTGTATTTTATCACTACGCCACGAAAGGTGTTTGTATCTTCCACGAGGGCACCGGATAACTCAAAATTAGGCTCCTCTTTAACCTGGGCAGCATTCCCACTACTGGCCTGGCTACTGTTTGGTTCAGTTTCGGGATTCACGGCGCCCAATGCTTTGGACCGGTCACGGTTCTGGCGCCGTCTTTCGTTGTTAAATTCGCGCTCGGCTTGCTGTTCACTCAGCTGCTGAACCTCCCTGTCCCGACCGCTCAATCCGGGCTCCGTGCGGGGCCCACCGTTCTTCTTGCCGTGAGCTCGCCCGCGGTCCGAGCCCTCTCTCCGTCGCTCTCGGTCGCTGTCCTTCTTGCGTCGGTGCTCATTTCCTTCCGAGTGGTCTCTGTGGCGTCTCTCGTTGTGCTCCTGTCGTGGGTGGTCGTGACGTTCCTGGAGACAATCAGAACATCCAATATTGCTTGCCACAACACAGCCAGCATTTAAAAAGCCCAGTTTTCAAAATCTTACCTTACAGCTATTTTATTAGCAAACTATTTAATGAAACGAATGAAACAAAATGCAACATCCTGTACATCATTTTGGCTTCTTGCTTTTCACTATCCCTCGGTACACATGACAATAAACTACACTAAACTTGTATGAGTTGGCTTTCTGTCACCAACACAAATCAAAACACAATTCCACGGTTAATTTCAGCCACAAACAAAAGAATAAATATATAGTTATAGGACGGAACTGCAGATGAGTTGCAGATGATGTTGGTTTAAACTGAAGATAGCCACAACAAGCTGGAGTAACTCAGTGGGTCAAACAGCATCACTGGAGAAAAGGAATAAGTGACATTTCGGGTCGAGACCCTTCTTCAAATATATAGTAATACCTCAGACAGGACAGTTCAGTTCATGTTTCAACTTTTTGAAAGTGCTGCCCTATTTGCCCAGCCTGAGGCCTGTGGATGACCTGAAACGTTGTCTGTCCATTCTCTCCACAGATGCCGCCAGACCCACTGAGTTTCACCAGCACTTGTGCTTTACCATTTGTCTCCCTTTCCTGCATTTCTCTCCTCCCTTCACCCCCCACCTCCATTTCATGCATGTAGACATTAAAAGTCACTGCTGATTGTTTTCTCCACTTTTTCAGTCGGTGCATTCCAGATCCCAGTATCTCATGCTTCGTTCTCATTAATCCACCTGCAGCTCCCTATTGTTCTGTGCCCTCGAGTGACTGATCAGCCACCCAGCTGAGACTTCCTATCAAAACCCTTCATAATCCAAAAACACAAACTGCTAGAGGAAGGAATTAAGGAATCATTTCCTCCATGTAGCGTTATCTGAGCCCGGACATGACTCCCATATCCAGGACCTCAGCAGGTGCTCCTGAAATAGTTTGAGCCTTTCCCAAAACGTCGTCTGTGCAATCCCACTCTCCACAGATGCTACCTGACCGGCTGAACTCCTTCAGCAGTTTTTTTTCAGACCGATTTTTTTGGGCAAGATTCCGACATCTCGTCTCCCTTTCACAATCTACCCATTGTCAAACTAAAATCACCTCCTTCCTTCCCTCTATCCCACGCCGACCAGGGAACTGCATCATGGTCACATTTTGTTTGGTGCGTTGTGGTGATGAAAGAAGAGCGCTCCCCCATCGCCGTCCCCACCCCGCTCCCGCTCCCGCTCCCTCGGCTGCACTCACCCGCCTGCCCCTGTCGTGGGGCCGCGCTCTCTGCTGCTGCTGCTGCTGCGGCCGGGGGCCGGGGCCGGGGCCGGGGCCGCTGCCGGCCGGCGAGCCGCCCCTCCAGTGTGCGGGCGGGGACACGCTGCCGCCGGAGGAGCGGGAGCTGGAGCGGCGCCGCTTGATGAAGGGTGCGGGCTCCTGCGCCCTGGCCGCGCGGGTGCGGGGTGCGGCGGCCCGGGGCCGGGGCCCGGGGCTGTGCGGGGCGGGCTGGCGCTGGGGGCGGCGGGGGCCCGGGGCCTCCATCACTCCTGGCGGCGCCTCGGCCCGACGCTCGCTGGCGCTGGCGCTTCCGGGGCGGAGGTCAGCTACGTCACTGCCCCCCCCCCCCACAATAGGGGCAGGCGGCCAGTCGGCCCCTCCAGCCAGCACCGCCATTCAGTGAGCACGGCTGATCATCTCACACCAGTACCCCGTTCCTGCCTTCTCCCCACATCTCTCCATTCCTTTAGTTCTAAGAGTTAAATGTAACTCTCTCTTGAAAACATCCAGTGAATCATCCCACACTGCCCTCTGTGGCAGAGAATTCCACAGATTCACATTTCTCTGGGTGAAAACGTTTTTCCTCATCTCAGTTCTAAATGGCCCACTGTGAAATATAGTGAGTACTCACAATCACTACTCAGAGACTAAATCGTGGAAACAAGAAATGCTTTATTTGCGAGTCTGCAGAGTCAGGTGCCTCTCCAAGTCGAGACACACCGAAGTCAGGAAAGTAAAGCCCCTTTATATACACAATTCTACATTTAACCTCCCCTTCTGGCTCTCCCCAATCAGAGCACTGAGGTGCACAGTCTATAGGTACGACCCCCCAGTACCTCCCACATCATACATCACATGTTCATGGTAATGAGCAGTTTCTTGACCAGGGGCGTATTAGTAATATTCATTTATTTCATTAAGCATGCTCAGTTATAAATGACCTGGCCCAGTTTGCTCACCTCCAACTGACCTGTCTCAGTTTTCTTGTATCTGAATTAAAAGCTAGCCTACTGACAAGGGTCACATCCATCACTAGTCTCTACTGATAAGGGTTGAATCCATCACTCCCCTTCTACAGCTATACAATGCCATCAATCCTTACTCAAGGATAGTTCTGGTAACTTCATCCACAGCTGTGTCAGAATCCTCTCTCTGGCCTCTATCGGTTAGAATCCTCTCCTGAACCCTTACAATAGTGGGGTTTAATAGTAAGATTAAATGAGAACTTGCCAGTTCGAAGTTTGATCGTTATTTTATGAGGAGTGACAATGAGGGATTAAGTGAAGAAGCCCCGCCTGGCGCTTGATCGGCATACTTCAAAGCAGCGGCATGAAAAACACAGAACGTAATAGCCAGACTAAGATAGTAAGGCTCAACATAGATTTAGATTTAGATCATTTATTTGATGAGGGTCGGTAGTGGAGGGCACGTAATCCCTCATCGTCACTCCTCATAAAATAAGGATCAAACGTCGAACTGGTAAGTTCTCATTTAATCTTACTATTTTACTTCGGAGTCACGTGAGTGACTATGTGAAGATTTTGTAGCTTCTGTGTTTTTTATGTCGTAGACTCATTCCATACGACAATCTGGCTCAATCAACACAGTAATGAGCAAATAACACATTTTTTCCCCAAACATTGCCTCAGTTTATGTGATAAATTGTTTCCCATTATAAAAGAATGAAAGTAATGCCCTTTCCATTGAAAGGCAAATTTATCACCAAAATATCAATTGATAATATAATTTGATAGTATAAACAAAGCAACAATTATAGAGAACCCAACACTCCGTGAAAATGAATTAATGGATTTCACTGCAATGCCCTACAAACTTTGTGTGCTATTTGAGATCAGGACCATACAAACAGCATTTATATAGAAACATAGAAAATACTGTAGGTGCAGGAGTGGACCAATTCGGTCCTTCGAGCCAGCACCACCATTCAATATGGTCATGGCTTAGCATTCAAAATCAGTAACCCATTCCTGCTTTCTCCCCAAATTCATTGATTCCGTTAGCTCTAATAGCTATGACTTTTATGACCAACATAAGCTACTCTTGAAAACATCAAGCTGTATATCCTTCAACATGCATGTCTTCCAATTACATAGACTGGGGGGCAGTGTTAGCTGTGAGGAGGATGCTAGGAGGCTGCAGGATGACTTGGATAGACTGGGTGAGTGGGCAAATGCATGGCAGATGCAGTATAATGTGGATAAATGTTAGGTTATCCACTTTGGTGGCAAAACCAGGAAGGTAGACTATTATTTGAATGGTGACCGATTAGGAAAAGGGGAGATGCAGCGAGACCTGGGTGTCATGGTACACCAGTGATTGAAAGTAGGCATGCAGGTGCAGCAGGCTGTGAAGAAAGCGAATGGTATGTTGGCATTCATAGCAAAAGGATTTGAGTACAAGAGCAGGGAGGTTCTACTGCAGTTGTACAGGGTCTTGGTGAGGGCACACCTGGAGTATTGCGTACAGTTTTGGTCTCCTAATCTGAGGAAAGACATTCTTGCCATAGAGGGAGTACAGAGAAGGTTCACCAGACTGATTCCTGGGATGGCACGACTTCCATATGAAGAAAGACTGGATAGACTCGGCTTGTACTCGCTGGAATTTAGAAGATTGAGGGGTGATCTCATAGAGACTTACAAAATTCTTAAGGGGTTGGACAGGCTAGATGCAGGAAGATTGTTCCTGATGTTGGGGAAGTCCAGGACAAGGGGTCACGGTTTAAGGATAAGGGGGAAGTCTTTTAGGACCGAGATGAGAAAATCGTTTTTCACACAGAGAGTGGTGAATCTGTGGAATTCTCTGCCACAGAAGATAGCTGAAGCCAGTTTGTTGGCCATATTTAAGAGGGATGTGGTCCTTGTGGCTGAAGGGATCAGGGGGTATGGAGAGAAGGCAGGTACTGGATATTGAGTTGGATGATCAGCCATGATCATATTGAATGGCGGTGCAGGCTCGAAGGGCCGAATGGCCTGCTCCTGCACCTAATTTCTATGTTTCTATGATTAATTACCAAGTGGGACCTTTAAAATAATGAAGGCAACATCAATGGATAAGCTGCAGGAAAGGCACAACCAAAGGCTATTCAACTATATTACCTATTCACCAGGTGTAACTGAGATTGCCCAAACATAGTGCGTGTATGAGGGGTATCCATTGGGAAATCCGAGAATGAGAAATTACCAGATAAATCCTCAAGAGTTTCTCCACAAGCTGTATCACCTATATCTTGTTTCCCTGCTACAAAACCATGAACCATGTGATACAAATGCTTGACCTTTAAACAAGAAAAATGTTTCGATCGAGATAAATCATAGTTTATCCCCATATGGAAAAGACGGTAATTTTTCTTATTTCAAGATATACTTTTTCATAATATATATAGTAAATGCAATGGGTACTCGTTTTTCTCTACATTTATTGTACCATCGTATTGTTCCTTGAAGGTGGCGTCACAAGCAGATAGGATGTCAAAACGGCTTCTGGCAGAGGTGAGCTATACAAGAGGGATGGGTTGCACCTGAACTGGAGGAGAACCAATATCTTGGCAGGCAGGTTAGCAAGTGCTATACGGGTGGGTTTAAACTAGAGTGGTGGGGGGAGTGGGGGCGGGATCCACTGCAAGACTGTGGCAGGCGACTTGCTGGATGTTGGTATGGAAGGTGATGAAAGGAATTTCAGTGGATAAAATGGGGAGGCGCATGGTGTGGACTGAGGAAGGACTGCTGGATTGAAAGCCTGAAAATGTTTTACCCTCGGGTAAACACAATCCCCCTGGTACAAAACCATGCTGACTATCCCTAATCAGCCCTGTCCATCTAAATGCATAAATATCTTATCCCTCATGATGCTCTACAGTGATTTGCCTGCCGCAGATGTTAGGCTAACTGGTCTATAGTTCCTTGCAATCTTTCTTAAAGCAAGGCACATTAACTACCTTGCAGCCTTCTAGCACTCGTGTCTAATGGTGAATCATAGATTCCAGCCAGGGAACCTGAAATTTCTTCTCTAGCTTCCTAGTGTCCTAAAAAATATCTGATCAGGTGCAGGAGGTGTATCTACTTTCATACGCCATAGAACATTCAGCACCTCCTCAACTGTAATAAGGACCATCCTAGAGACATTGCCATTAATTTCCCTGGTCTTCATTTCTGTCTCCACAATAAAAACAGAGAAACCTTGTGTAGGAAGGTGCAGGTGCTGCTATACACCACAGATAGACACAAAGTGCTGGAATAACTCTGGGACAGGTAGCATCAATAGATAGAAGGAATGGGTGACATTTCGGGTCGAGACCCTTCTTCAGAAATAATTATTGAGGACCTTCCCTATCTCAACACAACTTGTCTCACTTTTCTGAAAATTAGTCCTGGGTCTGAAATATTAATTGTTTCTCTTTCCATAACTGTTGAGAAAGTATTTCCTGACATAGCCTTTGCTGTTTCATTTGAAATTGCCAGCAGCCGCAGTTAAAAATAAATTCCTTTCCAGCATTGTATTTTGTTTTAAGCCAGGTAGGTGATTTGCTCATTTGTGCAAACGTACCACTGAGGACACTTGGGTGCTTTAAATGCTGACAGCATTTCTTCCCCATTCTGCTCTGTGGCTGGCTCACAGCCTAATGACAGATGTGTTGTTTCTGAGCATTGATGGTTCGTTGGGCAGACGGGCTAAATGCCCACCTGCTCTCTGGGTATGGTGACCTTCATCTCACAAGCTGATCCATCTTTAGGCATGGCCCTGCTGTATTCCTTTTGTTTTATTCATAAAACATATATGCAGGAAAGACAACCTTTTTTAGTTTAGTTTAGAGGTGCAGCGCGGAAACATGCCTCTACAGCCTACCGGGTCCGCGCCAACCAGCGACCCCCGTACATTAACACTATCCTACACCCACTAGGGACAATTTTTACATTTACCAAGCCAATTAACCTATACTCTGTACGCCTTTGGAGTGTGGGGGAAACCAAAGATTTTGGAGAAATCCCATGCAGGTCACGGAGAGAACATACATACTCCATACAGACAGCACCCGTAGTCAGAATTCAACCCGGGTCTCTGGTGCTGCATTCACTGTAAGGCAGCAACTCTACAAATACAACAAACAAACTCTACAAACAAACTCACGCACAGGTGTCTTTGTTCTGTGAGCAGCACAAAACTTCTCAAGCCTTTCGGCGATCGGGGAAGGGCGACGGGAGCAGGCCACGTGATGGCTGGACGTTCCTAGTCAAGAACCGGCATGGAAGCGGTGAATACTTGATTCAATCGCTTAACTTTGGACAGAAGCAGGAAAGTTGTTTAGTAGCAGTATTCATGTCTGAGCAGCCCTATTTAGGATCCACTCTGCTCACCCTGAACTAGGAAGGGGCTAGAGAAGGTGCCCTAACAATAGTCTGCTTCGTCTTGTCTGGAAAGCCGCATCCAGAGGGATCACCATCATGCGGTCGAAGGATACAAAGGACATTTATTATCACATACACCAATTGCTGTAGTGAAATTTGACTTGCCATTGCAGCACGAATAAAGATAAGACACAACATTAAGAATTTAACAATAAACATAAAAAACATCTCCCCACAATGGTTCCCACTGTGAGGGAAGGGAGCAAAGTCCTGTCCCATCCCCTGTTCACCCATAGTCGGGCCTATTGAGGCCTCCGCAGTCGCCGCTACGGCAGCCCGATGCTTCATGCCCTCTCGTCGGATAATGGAACTCCAGCGTGGGAAGAACACTCTCAGCGGCTCGGAGTGTCTGGAGCGCCCGCTTCCTCCCCAGAGACCGCGGCTTCCGAAGTTCACGGGCCGCGCTGGTCGGAGCTCCAACACTGGCGATCTCGGCGAGAGATCCCAGGCTCCACGTTGTTTAAAGTTCAGCGGCGCCCGTAGCTGGAAGCTCCACAGACAGCAGCTCCGCGATGTTGGAGTCGGCGGTCTCAGCACTCTGGAGCCCACCGCATGGCAACCCGAGAAAGGTATCGCCCGCTCCGCGATGGTGCCTCAGTGTTGTGCCACCGCCGAAGCTGAAGTCCTGGCCGGACCTGGCAGGAAACGCCACTCCAGTCCCGTTGGTAGGCCACGAGGAGGGGGCGAAAACATGGCTCGGAGAAAAGCCGCATCTCCGACCAGGTAGGGACTGAGAAAAATAGTCTCCCCCTCCCCCCCCCCCCCCCACATAAAAAGACTAGAAGACCTCGAAAACAAACATTTTTAACTCACTAGAAATTTAAAAAAGGGTGAATGGACTAACAGCTACTGACAAGGCAGCCATACACGATGGTACCCCTGATACAACCGATCAAGAAGCGAAACTATGAAACTCGAAGCTTGTAATATACGAACTCTGATGGACAACCCAAACTCAGACCGACCTGAGAGAAGAACTGCCTTTGTTGCTCGGGAACTCCGAAAATTCAGCTTTGACATTGTTGCTCTGCGTGAGACCCACAGAGCTGCAGAAGGGCAACTAAAGGAAGAACCAGGTCAATGCACCTTTTTCTGGAAAGGTCTTGATCCTAAACAACCGAGGATCCATGGAGTAGGTTTTGCCATCCGAAACAGCCTACTTCAGAAGCTGACAGAGCTACCACTGGGAATCAATGAACGTCTTATGACTCTACGAATCCAGTTCTCAAGAACCAATACACCACCATCATCAGCGCCTATGCTCCAACTCTGGACATTGAAGATGAAGTAAAGGAGCACTTTTACACCCAACTTGACGACGTCCTTTCCTCTGTTCCCAACGGCGACAAGATAATTCGCTTAGGAGACTTAGAGTTTGGAAAGATCGTAGGCTCTGGACCAGAACAATGGGCAAGGTCAATGCCAATGGAACACTCCTGCTCACCAAATGTGCTGAACACAACCTGGTGATTACAAACACCTTATTTCGGCAGAAAAACAGGCACAAAGTCTCCTGGCAGCATCCACGCTCCAAACCCTGGCATCCCATTGACTACATCATCGTACAATCCCGTGACCAACAAGATGTACTGAAAACAAGAGTTGTTACTGGTGCCGACGAGAGCTGGACAGACCATCATCTCATCTCGTCCACCATGAGAATGAAAATTTGGCCCAAAAGGAGACATCAAAACCAGAACACCATCAAGAAATACAATGTTGACATCCTTCAAGACATCAACCATGTACAGAAGTTTCAACAAAAACTTCAAGAACAACTGCCTCAACAAATCCCACCATCTGTCGAAGAACACTGGAATCTATTGAAGAACACCATCATCGCCTCATGCAAGGAAACAATTGGGTTCAAGTAAAAAAAAAATCAGCATTGGTTCGATGATAATGACAAACCACTCCAACAACTCATCGATGAAAAGAGAAAAGCTTTCATCACCTTACAAATTGACCAACAGGCAGCTACCAAAAGGAAGTGCTATCAAGAATATAAGGCTGCAGTCTAGATGAGCACCCAAAACCTGAAAAACCAATGGTGGAGGGAGAAAGCTCAGGAAATCCAACAACTAACAGACACCAACGACACTTGAGGTTTTTTCTACGCCACCAAAGCCATTTTTGGTCCATCCATTCACGGTCAAGCCCCTCTCAAAAGCAAAGATGGGTCAACCATCCTGAAGAGCAATGTTGACATCAATTCTAGATGGAAGGAGCACTTTGAAGATCTAAATCAACCGCCTCATTTGACAGGAATGTGATCAACAACATTCCAAAACAGCCTGTTGACGACTCCTAAGAAGATTACCATCACTTGAAGAAGTCAAGGAAGCCATCAAAACCTTGAAAAACAACAAGACAGCTGGACTTGATGAAATACCAGGTGAGGGCTACAAAATTGGAGGTAACCTGCTCCATTACTAACTGCATCAACTTCTCATCAAGGTTTGGATAAATGAAGACGTACCAAGAGACTTTAGAGACTCAGCAATCGTTACCATCTACAAATGGAAAGGCGATCGATCTGACTGCGGAAACTATCGTGGAATTTTCCTATTAGCAACAGCAGGCTAAGTCCTCGCCTGCATCATGAACAACCGACTCAAGCCTTCAGCCAGAGACACAAGCCGGTTTTAGACCATCACCTGGAACAGCCGATATGATCTTCACAATGCGTCAACTCCAAGAAAAATGTTGTGAACAACTTCGACCTTTATACATGGCATTCATCGACCTCATTCATTGGGCCTTCGACTTGGTATCAAGGGAACTCTTATGGGACATCCTATCCACCTTTGGATGTCCTGAAAAGTACATTAGAATCCTGAGACTCCTTCATGATGACATGCTTGCCACAGTCATGGCCAGCAACAGCAACTGTGAGCTGTTTCAAGTCAGATCAGGAGTGAAGCAGGGATGCGTGATTGCCCCAACACTGTTCACCATCTTCATTGCGACAACCATCCACATCATCCAGGACTTCCTACCCACAGGAATCGAAATCGTCCACAGAACAGATGGCAGACTTTTCTATATTGCCTGTCTCAAGTCCAAAACTAAGACATCTATGAGCTCCCTCATCGAGTTCCAATACGCAGACGACAACTGTATGGTAGCTCTCTCAGAAAATCATCTGCAACAGATCCTGACTGCCTTCAACAGTGCATACAATAATCTTGGGCTTACCATCAACTCCAAGAAGACTCAGGTTATCTACTAATCGTCACCAACTGAGAAATCGGAAAGAACCATCAATTCAACTTGGTGGAACAACCCTGGAAAATATGGATCACTTTCCGTACCTTGGAAGTCACCCTCTTCCAATGTCAACCTTGATGACAAGATCCAACATCGTCTTAAGTGTGCTGGAACAGCTTTTGGACATCTTCGAACGAGAGTCTTTTAAAATCGTGACATCCGAACAGACATCAAATGTGTACAAGGCAGTGGTGATTCCAACGCTCCTGTACGCATCAGAAACCTGGACACCATACCGACGCCATCTGAAAACACTTGAAAAGTTCCATCAACAATGTCTTCTAAGCAGCTTAAATATCAGTTGGGAAGACAGAAGAACCAACGTCAGCGTATTGAATGAAGTGAAAACATCTTAGCATTGAAGCCTTTGTCATCATGTTGTTCGGGTTGAAAACAAGCGTCTGCCAAAGCAAACCTTCTACTCCCAGCTTAAAGAAGGCAAACGTAAACGAAGTGGACAAAAGAAGAGATTCAAAGATGCCTTAAAAGTCAGCATGAAGAAATGTAAAATCGATATCGACAATTGGGAAAACAATGCCAAGGACGAAACTCTGGCAAACCACCATCCAAGAACGAACAGCGACCTTCGAAGCCAAGAGATGTGCAGAATTAGAAGAAAAGGTAAGAAAACGGAAAGAGAGGCAGCAACAACCAATGCCCGATCTGCCATCTGGAATTACCTGTCCTGAATGTCGAAGAACTTTCAAAGCCAGGATTGGACTCATAAGCCACCTGAGAGTCCATTAAAACACCAGAACTAGACCATCATCCTCGACCTCGAGGGATAGCAGGGCTGCCACTCTCACGCTTTGAGCGTGTGAATCACGCATTTGAAGAAACTCTCACGCCCTCACGCTGATCAGAAATTTCTCACGCTCTGTGGTGAGAAATTCTGTGATCAACGAAAATTTCAGATGCGGACGGAAAGCCGGGGCTGCCGAGTGTTTACGGGGCTGGCGAGTGTTTGCGGGGCTGGCGAGTGTTTGCCGGGGACAGATGCCGGGAATGGGACTGCCGAATGTTTGCGGGTCCTGCGAGTCGCTCGCTGCATTTCCGGCCATGGAGCAGTGCAAGAGTCCCTGGCCGATCGGAGGCGTCGGAAGCATTGCGCCGCTGCCGCGAGAGTCTCTGTGCCGATGGGACAGAGACTCTCAAAGGGAGGTGGAGAGAGAGAGGGCAAGGAGACAGGGAGACAGGGGGGAATGGGAGAGAGAGCGGCTGAGAGGAGAGAGAGGGGAGAGACAGAGGGGGAGTGAATGGGGAGAGAGAAGAGGGAGAGGGAGGGGGAAGAGGGGAGAGAGTGAGGTGGGAGAGGGGGGAGAGAGAGAGGGGGGAAGAAAGAGGGAAGAGAGAGATGGGGTGGAGAAGGAGGAGAGGGTAGGGGAGAATGGGAGAGAGCGGGAAGAGGGAAAGGGGGAAAGAGAAAAACGGGGGAAAGAGAGGGAGATGGGGGCAAAGAGAAATTAGAGATAAAGACAGAGGAGAAAGAGGGGAGAGAGAGCAAGAGAGAGAGTGAGATGGGAGGGAGAAATGGGGCAGAGAGAGGATGAGAGGAGAGAGAGGGAGGGGAAAGAGAAAGATTAGAGAGAGAGAGGAGAGAGAAAGAGAAGAGAGAGAGGGGAGAGTGTGTGGAGAGGGAGCGAGGGGGAGAGAGAGGGGAGAGGGGGGAGAGGGGGAAGCGAGGGGGAGAGAGAGGGGGAGAGAGAGGGGGGGGAGAGAAAGTAGAAAGAGGGGGAGAGAGAGAGAAAGAGAGGGAGAGAGAGAGAGGGAGGGAGAGAGAGAGAGAGGGGGAGAGAGAGAGAGAGAGAGAGGGAGAGAGAGAGAGAGGAGAAAGAGAGGAGAGAGAAGAGGGGAAGGGGAGAGGGGACAAGAGAGAGGGGGAGAGTGAGGTGGGAGAGAGGGGGAAGAGAGAGAGGGAGAAGAGAGAGGAGAGGGGGAGGGAGAGAGATGGGGAGAGAGGGGAAGAGAGGAGAGGGGGAGAGAGGTGAGGGAAGGGAGGGGAGAGAGAGGGGTGAGAGGAGAGAGAGGGGGAGACAGAGAGGGCAACAGAGGAGGGGGGGAGAGAGGGATGGGGTGAGAGGAGAGAGAGGGGGGGTGTGAGAGAGGGGAGAGAGAGAGGATGAGAGTGAGGTGGGAGGGAGAGAGAGAGGGAAGAGAAAGAGAGGTGGAGAGAGGGGAGGGGAGAGCGAGGAGAGAGAGAGGGGGACAGAGAGAGGAGAGAGTAGGGGGAGAGAGAGGGGCGAGAGCTGGTGAGAGAGAGGGGAGAGAGGGGGAGAAAGAGAGGGGAAGAGAGAGAGGGGGAGAAGAGAGACAGGGAGAAGAGAAAGGGGGAGAGGGAGATAGAGAGAGGGGAGGGAGAGAGAGGGAGACAAAGAGAGGGGGAGAGATAGGGGGGAGAGAGAGGAGGGAGAGAGTGGCATAGAGCGGCAGGCCTGCCAACTCCCATGCATTGAGCGTGAGAATCACACATTTCGCCAAATTCTCACGCTGATCACAAATGCCTCACGCTCTGTCTTGAGAAATTCTGTGATCAACGAAAATTTCAAAACTCATATCAACTGCATGGGCCATCGGAGTTGGAAACAGAAGCCGCTGTGAGGGATAAAGTGATTAAACCCCACTATTGTAAGGGGCTTTAAAGAGGATTCAAACCGATAGGGGCCAGGGAGAGGGTTCTGACACAGCTGTGTATAAAAGTTACCAGACCCATCCTTGAGTAAGAAGTGATAGCATTGTATAGCGGTAGAAGGGAGTGATGTAGATAGCTCCCTATCAGTAGAATGGGGTGATAGATGGGACCCTTGTCACTATAGCTTAGCTTTAGTGCTGATATAGGAGGACTGAGAGAGTTCACTTGGAGGTGAGTAAAACTAGGATAGGTCATGAACAACTGAGCACGCTTAATAAAATAAATGAATATTACAACACACCCCTGGTCAAGAAACTGCTCATTACCATGAACATGTGATGTATGATGTGGGAGGTACTGGGGGAAGTACCTACAGGTTGTCCACCTCAGTGTCTGATTGGAGCGGGTCCAAGGAGGGGAGGTTGGATGTAGAATTGTGTGTATAAAGCGGGATGACTCTTGTGACTTCGGTGTGTCTCAACTTGGAGAGGCACCCGATTCTGCAGACTCGAAAATAAAGAATCTCTTGCTTCCAAGATTTAGTCTTTGAGTTGTGATTGTGAGCACATTGCATATCTCACAAACTGGGGGCTCGTCCGCGATCGCCACTCCGGCTGCTCGGTGGAGGCAAAGAAGGAAGGGAAGGTGCACCCTGCTGATTTCAGCAGTCTCTGATCTCCTTGCTTGCCATCAGCGGTTTGAGCGAGTGAAATTCGGGCAACAGACTCAGGAAGCAAGAGGGAGTGTAAGGTAAATAAATAAGGGACGGTCGAGCGATTCTTGTGCACAAGACCCAGGTAAGAAAACTGACTATTAAGTATTGCCTGGGCGACCGGGGTCTGTCGGACGGGAATAGTCCGATAAGATAAAGATAACCGGAATGGGAAAAAGTAAGAGTCCGGGGGGAAACAGGACAAGGCTCACACTGGTGAAGAGCCGCACATTCTGCCTGATAGTCCATTGAGGCGAATGTGGCAATCTTGGGGAGAAGGAAGCCCCGGGGGTAAAAGAAAGAAGAAGCACATGAAAGACCTGGGTGTCATGGTACACCAGTCATTGAAAGTAGGCATGCAGGTGCAGCAGGCTGTGAAGAAAGCGAATGGTATGTTGGCATTCATAGCAAAATGATTTGAGTACAAGAGCAGGAAGGTTCTACTGCAGTTCTACAGGGTCTTGGTGAGGCCACACCCGGAATATTGCGTACAGTTTTGTTCTCCTAATCTGAGGAAAGACATTCTTGCCATAAAGGGAGTACGGAGAAGGTTTACCAGACTGATTCCTGGGATGGCACGACTTCCATATGAAGAAAGACTGGATAGACTCGGCTTGTACTCGCTGGAATTTAGAAGATTGAGGGGTGATCTCATAGAGACTTACAAAATTCTTAAGGGGTTGGACAGGCTAAATGCAGGAATATTGTTCCCGATGTTGGGGAAATCCAGAACAAGGGGGTCACAGTTTAAGGATAAGGGGGAAGTCTTTTAGGACAGAGATGAGGAAAAAATTCACACAGTGGTGAATCTGTGGAATTCTCTGCCACAGAAAGTAGTTGAGGCCAGTTCGTTGGCCATATTTAAGAGGGAGTTGGATGTAGCCCTTGTGGCTGAAGGGATCAGGGGGTATGGAGAGAAGGCAGGTACAGGATACTGAGTGGATGATCAGCCATGATCATATTGAATGGCGGTGCAGGCTCGAAGGGCTGAATGGCTTGCTCCTGCACCTAATTACTATGTTTCTATGTTTCTATGAAAGAAATATTGAGCTGTTTCATACAATCTCATTGAAGTAAGAATGGAACTAATGTGATGTGTGTGTAAAAACCAGTTTTGTATGAATGAGGAAGTTTGTATATGTGATAGGTTTGTTTGCTGTAGGCCACATGCCATGTAACAATTACCAGGGAAACAGGCCCTAGGTGTGTGTGTTAATTTAAGAAATTCCACTTTACTCTTAAATGTAAGCAATGGGGGAGGTTACGAACAGCTGTAAGGGAAAAACGTATCCCTTTCACATTTTAAAGGACAACGCTGTATCATCGCGACTTAAAAGTACACCATACTCCAGGGAAAGTTGGAAATTTTAATGCTAGCACACCAAAGGCTTTCTTTAGGATTGCTTGGCATTTGTTGTATTTCTTTTCAGTTAAAGTTAGCCCAGTTAGAAAAATTGTTAGTCGTATGTATTTAAACTAGGAATTGGAATTTGGAGTTTGAGAGCTTTACCCTCTCAATTTCCCTAGTTTGAACAAAATGAATCCAAGTTAAAACAACAAGCAGCTTATTATGGTTTGTTTAGATAAACATTCTCTAATGGTTGGAGAAGGGTAAATTAAATTAATGGGGCCCAGGGGAAAAAAAAGGAGTTGGCAGACAATGATGTCAATAATGGGAAGTTTATTTACTTCAGAAGAAAGACAGATGGTCAGACAAGCAGGAATACAGATCTGGGAAAAGGGGTTGCAGGCTCCGGGGGTAGCAGCAGACGCAGGTCAGCAATTACTAAAGGTTAATTTCGTAACCAAGTCATGGCCCGATATTAGAAAGAAACTGGAAAAATTGGAGGATTGGAATGACAAACCATTAAATCAATTGTTATCAGAGGCTCAGAAAGTATGTGTATGATGGGATGAGGAAAAACAGAAGGGAAAGGCAAAAATGATGTTGCAGGCAGTACAGCAAGGGGTAAAGAAGAAGGGAGATGAAGGTGATAGAAGGCCGGGTGCTCATGGAGACCGGGGAAGGGGAAGTGGCAGAGACAGCGGACGAGGAAGAGGTGAATGGAGGGAGAGGATATGGTATTTATGGTAATTCGGGAGCGGAGAGATCAAGTGGAACTAAGGTACCAGAAGAAATTGGATTGGGTGAAAAACAAGTCAGAATCTTGGGGGTAGGGGGGAAAGTGATGACTGCCCCCGAGGTAGAAGGGGTGGTGGTAAAATATGAGGATCGAGAAGTCAGTGGAAGGTGAATAAATTTGCAAAGGAGGATAAACTATCTGAGAAGTAAGACATTGAGTTTAGAATGAGAAAGAAGGCAGATCAGAAAGGATTAAAGTGGGAAGCAGAGGGATAAATTGATGAGACTGCTTTAAAAAGAAAGAGCGTGAAAAAGGAAAGACAATGTTGTCAGTAACAACAGACCTGGTTGAAAAGTCTGAAATAAGTGATGCACCAACACACAGTGAGTCCTATGACAGAGCCAAACAGGGGCCAGAGATTCCATGCCAATAATAAATGTATTTGGGAGAGTGTTTCCTCAAATTGAGGCCCTACAGGAGTGAAATAAATCTGGATATAAGCCCAGACAAGGCTAGTAAGGAGATAGGTAATGGATAAGGTGTGTTGGGGATGTGAACAGGTACGATAATCAGGAAATAATAATAATAATATTAAGATAATGGTGAACATAGCTATGGTAAGAACATTAAGAAGAGGTATTAAATACACCTAGGCTTGGATGCGGCAGCGTTTTAAATACTAGTGCCGTGTTTTTAATCAGATGTTGTAGGCAGATTTGGAAGGTGTTGATATAGTATGTGGATGATTTGTTGGTTTGTTCCACAAGTGAGAAACAATGTGAGAGAGAGACATTGTAATTATCTTGGAAAAGATGGCACAGGAGGTCATAATGTATCAAGGAAGAAGTTGTTGTTTTGTCAGCAGCAGGTAGAATATTTTGGACGAGTAATATCTAAAGAAGTAAAAGCTATAGCGCAGGATCAAATTGGAAGCTTGCCTGCAATCTTGGCAGGAATTAAGGCTTTAAGAGCAGCATATGTATATGGAGTCTGGCACATGTTTGGAGCAGTAGGGAAACAGAAAGGCTTTGAGAAAAGCAACGGAGACCCCATGCAAAGTTAGCAGTGTCCCCCTATGAAATGTTGTTTGGGTTACCTTATTTGGGAAAGATAGAAGGAATACCCACCATAGAGGGCAGTGATGTATTCTTAAGGAACTATTTACTGGCAGTATCTCGTTCCCTTACAGAATTAAAAGCTAAAGGACTATTGGCTCAAAGTCCACCACTCGACTTTCCAATACATGCTGTAAAGGCCGGCGACTGGGTACTGGTCAAGAATTGGAAGGAGGAGAAACTCCAGCCCAGGTGGACCGGCCCATACCTAGTATTACTGACAACCGAGACAGCAGTACGAACAAAAGAAAAAGGGTGGACCCACACAATCCGGGTTAAAGGACTCGTTGATCCACCCGCTCCTGATAAGGAGGAACAGTGGATGGTGAAGCCAGGAAATAAGCCCCTAACATTAACTTAAAAAAAAAAAATTGAATGCATAACTGACAGTATGAAAGGAGCAGTTGTGGTATTGTTTGCTCTGCATGTAATTATGGTAAAAAGTATTAATAACTGTGATAAATGTTATCATCCTATCAGATACGGAGGGCGGACAACCAGATCATTTAGAGAATAGAGGATATGTAGGGAGGTTTGGGTACGTTACCTGCCCAAAGGGGGAGAGATGGGTTTGTATGACTAGGACAGGGCAGTTAGGTCTCCCTTTCCATGCCTTAAGATGGACATTAGACAAAATGAAGGAGGAAGTAATAACAAGGTTAACGAAAGTAGTGGTTACCAAGCCTCCCCCTCCCCCACCTACTCAGCCTCAATTGCACCAGACACTGTACGAAGAAATAAAGAAGCAGATTGAGATCCCTGAAGGAGGAAAAAAAACCTGTTTGTGGACTTGGCCCTCCGGATAGCTGGAATCCTGAATGTGACTAACTGTTGGGTCTGTGGCGGACCACTGATGAGCTCACGTTGGCCGTGGAGAGAATCCATTGTTGAAGTATGGGACCTGATGGAGTGGAACCTGACTGTTTGGACAAGACCGAGATCCCCAGGCATGGGTCCTGACAGACGGTCCGGTTGGGACTGTGTGTATCGCTAGGCCCTGGGCAAAGGATGCCGTCCTAGTAGGCAGCAGCCCCTGCCAACGCATCATCACCCAGTGGCCAAATCAGTCCCGAGTGTGGTGGCCAGAGGAGCCTAAATGGTATCCAACTAAGAAAGACAGGAGAAACTGCACTAACTAGATGGAGACCAATGGAATGGAATCGACTGGACTATGGAACTGCACCGGGAACAACCCTTATCAAGGAATCCCAGTGTTGCGAGACATATGGAACAAGGTTACCTCTAGTGGACCTGGCCCCTGAAGGACTGTTATGGATATGCGGATACAAGGCATACTCGGTGTAACCGACAAATTGGAGCGGGACTTGCTTTATTGGACTGGTAAAACCGGGATTTAAACACCGAAGAAGGGCGGTCGCTAGGAACACCTGTATTTGACGACCTATATCGGAAGAAGAGGAAAATAGACATTGGAGAATGGGAAGATGATGAATGGCCACCAGCAAGAATCATCTCATACTATGGACCAGCCACTTGGGGACAGGATGGATCCTGGGGCTACCGAACCCCGGTATACATGTTAAACCGGATCATAAGATTTCAGGCAGTACTGGAGGGAATTACCAACCAAACTGCGGGGGCACTGGAGATGCTGGCAAAGCAGCAGACACAGATGAGAGCAGCAATATACCAGAACCGGTTGGCCCTAGATTATCTCCTGGCAGAAGAAGGAGGGGTATGCGGGAAATTCAACCTCTCTAATTGCTGTTTAAACATCGATGACAATGGACAGGCAGTGATGGACATATCAGAAGGAATCCGTAAGTTGGCACATGTTCCTGATCTTTATCCCCCTGTTGCATCCCTTGTTTTAGGGAACTTATTACAAGGAGTATAAGTCAGATGCAGGCTGTAGTCATGCCTATGGGAGAGAAAGGGGAAATACAGAAAATAATGATAATGCGACCAGGGAAGGTCCAGGATCCACAGGAAAAGGAGATTAGGACAATGTTACGTCAATTCGAACTGAAGGAGCTTGAAATTGAGGTTTAATCAATTGTGTGTATAAAGGGGGATGACTCTTCTGACATCGGTGTGTCTCAACTTGGAGAGGCACCCGATTTTGCAGACTCGAAAATAAAGAATCTCTTGCTTCCAAGATTTAGTCTTTGAGTTGTGATTGTGAGCACATTGCATATCTCACACCGCGACGGGGACAGATGCAGAAGGGGAGTGGGGCTAACGAGTGTCTGCCAGGCTGGCGGGTCGCTCACTGCAGCTCCGGCCATGGAGCAGCCTCAGTGCAAGGAGTCGGAAGCGTTGCGCCGCTGCCATGAGAGTCTCTGTGCCAAATTCGCCCAGGTGATCGGCATGGATCGGGCTGCGGCTCGGTGCATCCTGGAGGACAACAAATGACTGCTGGAAGTGAGTACCAGGCACTGGGTAGAAACGGTGGAAGATGGAGGACGTCAAATGGGGTTGGTTGGAGAAAGCATCCTGCTTGCCTGCTAGATTTTCACTTACTGTAACTGCAGGAAAAATGTTCCCGTTGTTGGGGGTGTTCAGAACCAGGGGTCACAGTTTAAGAATAAAGGAGGGGGGGGGCAGTTAGGACTGAGATGAGGACAAACTTTCTTCACACAGAGAGTTGTGAATCTGTGGAATTCTCTGCCACAGAAGGCAGTGCGGGCCTTCTGTGACAGAGAAGGCCATTCACTGGATGTTTTCACGAGAGAGTTACATTTAGCTCACGAAATCAAGGGATATGGGGAAAAAACAGGAAAACAGGTACTGATTCTCGATGAATAGCCATAATCATATTGAATAGCAGTGCAGGCTCGAAGGGCCAATGGCCTATTCCTGCACCTATTTTCTACGTTTCTATGCTTGAGTATATGGCAATAAGACTCGATCACTTGATTTTGAAGCATTCATGCATAGTGGAGGTATAATGTGGTCAAAGAGTGATACAGTGTGAAAACAGGCCCTTCAGCGCAACTTGCCCACACCCGCCAACATGTCCCAGCTACGCTACCTGCTTTTGGTCCATACCTTCAAACCTGTCCTATCCATGTATCAGTCTAACTGTTTATTAAATGTTGGGATGATCCCTGCCTCAACTACCTCCTCTGGCACCTTGATCCAAACACCCACCACCCTTTGTGTGGATAAAGTTACCCCTTAAAAAGTTACCTCTTAAAAATACTTCATACAAAAAACATTGAAATCATACTTCTACAATGCACTAAACATGATTTTAATACATCAAATTTCAAAACGTTCCTACCCTAGGAGGGGGGACACCCTTCTTCCACACCCTCTGCCCACTCGGTTGCTCCACTCCCTCATCGGGTACCCCCAAGGCCAGTGATCAGTGATCGCTCAGCCTCCCCACTTTCAAAAACGCTCCGCGGCCCCTGGTTCAGATGGAGAACACTGCCAGATGTGAGCAGGGAACTGAGGCCAGTTGTCCATGATGTTTGGATCCCAATGCCCAGCGCTTCATGTTTTGGAGTTGGTGAATGTTATTGTTTTGTAATCAGCCTGATGACTTCAGGACAGTTTGTTACGAAAATGAAAGAAATGGTATCAGAATACTTATAAAGCTGAGTGAGTATAATTTTATGTTCATGGGAATTGTGTTCAACCAATTGATGACTTCTTTGACAAAGTGACTAGCATGTTAGATAACAAGGAAGCCAATGAATGTAGCAAATTTTGTTATCCATAATTTGGTCTGTGAAGTGCCCCATAAAGGATTACTGCATTAGCTAAGCACCTGTGGACTTGAACGTAATAGGTTAAGTCCAGGGGGTCAGATATGGGGCTTTATGTGTGGGCCAGATATATTGTCAGTGCAAAGGGGCTAGGAGCAAGGCCAAGTGTGCATCCAGAGTCGAGGTCTGGAATAGTATTAGGTGTACAGTCAAAGCTGGGACCAGGGATGTGTTCAGCACTGGAACCTAAGCAGGTAAGCAGCTATGATCAGGGTAGAATAGTGGGCCAGGTGTAGGGCTGGACTCAGGGACAGGAATTGGAGAAGGTATGCAACTGGAGTCAGAGCCAGGAGTAGTACCAGGTGTGCAGTGAGACCCAAGTTGGCCAACATGGACCAAGTGTTTGATTATAATCTGATTTCCATACATGAGTACACTAAGATCATTCATGTGCTGCACGTATGGATCAGAGCCTGGGCTCTACTGTGGAATGTAATTAGGAATGTAATTTAATCCAACCTTATTCACAGTTAATCCAATTTAAAGCATATATATTGCATGCAAGTGTAAGTTAAAAGACTCGCTATAGTATGTACCATATTACACAATTTCAAGCTGAAAAATGCAAAAGTTCCGTACCAATGGGAGGGGGGACACATTCCTCCCGCCATCCCCCCCCCCCCCCTCCCCCGGTCGCTACGCTCCCTCGGGCTTGGTCTCGCAATTTCTCACTCCCAACCCTCACCCAATGTTGGCAGCCCTGGGATAGCCACGACGACCGCTGCGCCACCGCGACCTTGTGCCATCACATTGTTATCAGGCAACTGAACCATCCTAACACAACTAGCGGGCAGTCCTGAATTACTATCTACCTCATTGGAGACCCTCTGACTATCTTTGATCGGACTTTACTGGCTCTATCTTGTGCTAATTGCTGGATTGTAATCATGTATTGTGTTTCCTCTGACTAGATAACACGCAACAAAAGCTTTTCATGTACCTCGGTACTCGGGGCTATAAACTAAACTAAACATGTACATTATCACCATGCCCCTCATGCTTCAGGCCTCCTGATGCCCAGACAAGTGGGTGTGGGGCTGCAGTAAACAGCTCAGCGGGCCGGGCCGGGCCGGGCCGGGCGGGCAGCGTGTGTGGAGGGAGATGCACAGAGCATGTGTCACAGAGGAGCCGTGACACCTCACGGAGCAGGGGGGGGGGGGGGGGTGAGAGGGGGAGATACTGGCGGTCCACCCCCCCCCCGGGTCAAGTTGTCCCGGCCGCAGTTTCCCTCCGGACCGCTCTCCCGGGAGCACCCGTTGTTGACCGGCGCCGTTTCCAAGTCGTGTTTCCATGGCAACAAGGCGCTGCCTGCAGCCAGACAACGGCGGCCGGGGGGGAGAAGCAGAGATAGAGGCAACAAGGGAACAGTGGGAGAGTGGGAATAGGAAGCGAATACAGTGCAGGGAAAGGATAGGGTACACAGATACATTAGGGAGTAAGGAGTGGAGAATAAGGTGAGAGAGTGGTATAGAGATTAATTGTGGGGTACATGGGGATGGGGGGAAGTGAGGGAGTGGGAGAGGAGAGCAGGGCATAAAGTGGTGTGTGGGAACATAGAGTGGGGTTTATAGATATACACATATATATATATATATATATAGTGAGAGGGTAGAGGGTATATATAGTGCGGGGTATAGAGGAGAGAGGGAGGAAAGTAGAGATAGAGAGAGGCTATAGGGAGAGCGTGGTATAGGGAGAGCGGGAGAGATATGGGGAGATAGAGAGGGGTATTGATAGAGGGGAGAGAGTGCGGTATCGGAAGTCTACCGTATAAGGAAAGAGGGTACACAGAAATAGGGTTTAGGGTGAGTGGAAAATAAGGGAAGATAAATAGTGGGGTGTGGGGAGAGAGTGGGGTATTGGGAGAGGTATCGTGTATATACTAGTATAGAGAGAGAAAGGGTGATAGACTAGAGAAAGGGAGTGAAGGATAAAGAAAGTGAGAGCCGGACTGAGAGTAAAGAGTGGGACAGAAGAAGGAAGAGAGAGAGTGGGACAGAGAGTGGCGACAAAGAGCTTGACTAATATAGATAGGGATAGATTAACAGATAAAGAGAGGGAGGGCAGGAGAGAGGGACATAGAAAGAGAAAGGGAGATAGAGGATAGATTGGGAGCTGCGTGGGATAAGGAAGGGTGAAACTGTGTGTCTGAGGGAGATAGCAGGAAAAATTGGGACACGCTCAGAGGAGAGAAATAAATCAGGAGAGGGGGTAGAGGAGACTGAAACAAATAGGGATATTGGAGAAGTCCAGAATAAACTGGGATAGAGAGAAAGACTGGAAGAAATAGAGAGACAGGCCAGAGACAGATAAACTAGGTGAGGTCAAAGCAGGCCTGAGCTGCAAATATGATTCCCCCAATCGACTCTCTGTTGAAATACGATCATCCACTGCTTGTCAGCAGGAACACGGAGAAAAAGTCAGCCAAGGTGAGCGGGTCTGTCTGTATTCCTGTGACCTTGTAATCCTCCACCAAGCCTCCATTTTTGGCTAGTCTCACTGGTTCCAGGGAATAACCATTGTGAGTGTTATTTGCACCTAATTCACTCTCAGCAAACCTAACAACTACACTTATCCATTGTATTCCTGGGGAAATCAAGAATACATTTATCGGTATCCAATGACTTACGGGAAGTGCATGACTTATGTGGCAGACATGTTGGGAGCCCCTTCTGCTCCTTATCACATTGATAAAGATATATGTCTGTTTAGAAACCTTCAATGGATTGCCCTCTAACATTGTCAATTATTGCCTCTCCTAATTGTTATCCCTGCAAACTAGTGTCATAATCTTCTCAAACTGGTTTGTTTCTCACATTATTAATTTTTTAATTCTTCATTTTTTATATATCCTTCAGCTAATTCCATACACATTTTAAATCCAATTTGTCCAGATCCTTGAGAACATCCTAGCCAAAGCCTTTAATGATTTTCCATGTGCCATTTGGGGAGCTTTTTTTGACCTTCTTCAGTGTATCCCTTTAGTAGTACTGCACTCAGTCTTTGACTTGCCTTACCAGTCCATCACACCATTTTCTCCCTGTACAGTATTTCTTTTCATCATGGGCTATTATTTCAATTTTAGCATATATGGCGTAATAGTGACTCTGCACTGCACTTTGCTGCACTATATTCCATCTGCCACATCTCTGCCCACTCTCCCAACCTGTCCAAGTCCTTCTGCAAGGTCTATTCCCTACACTACTTTCTCTACACTACCCGTCCTTCCACCTTTTTTCGTGTCATCCGCAAACTTGGTCACAAAGCCTTCAATCCATTCGTCCAAATCATTTAAATACAACGTGAAGAGTAGCGGCCCCAGTATCGACCTCTGCGGAATTCCCCAGTATGGGAATGGGAAGGGGAGTTAGAAACAGGGCAATCCAGCAAGCCGTGACGGTCATTCCACCTATATTGCTTTCCCTGACTTCGCACATATTCCATCCTTATCTCATAAATTTTGTCTTTTCATCTCTGTCCAACCATCTGCCTAATCAAAGATTTCCCTTTCCATGACTTGGTATAAGGTTTTTTTTCACGGGGGCAGAGTCTGAATGAAAGGCTCCCAGGCTTTAATCTTCTAGGTTATTCATTCTATTTTAATACCAGAGTTGATTTGATAATCTTTAGTCATTACCAAAATGTCAGGAGCAGGCTTAGTGAGCATTTCTGGCAGGGGGATCAAATGAAAAAATATTTGTAAGACCTATGCTGAAATTGCCTTCTAATAATTCACATATATATAAAGGATGGCTTTATAGCCATCAGATACTCCAGAGACTTCAGATTATGGAATCTGGTGCAAAGGACAAACCGCTGGAGCAATTCAGCAGGACAAGCAGCACAAACGAATTGTCGACGTTTCAGGTGGCTCGGCATCAGATGGAGAGAGTGATGAGGGAAGATAGCCAGTATAAATACGAGTACAGGAAAGGTAAGATGATATGTGCAGGAAGGAACTGCAGATGCTGGTTTACGCTTAAGATAAACACAAAATGCTGGAGTAACTCAGCGGGACAGACAGCATCTCTGTAGAAAAGGAATAGGTGACATTTCGGGTCGAGACCCTTCATCAGATTGAGAGCTTAGATGATAGGTGGACTGAGGAGGGTGTGAAAGATGAGCAGATTGAGCCAGTGGCGATGGGGAGGGCTAGTGGTGGAATTAGGAGGTGGGTAGGTGGGTGATAGGTGGAAGCAGAGCAGGAAATGAAAGTCAAATGGAACCAGGTGGGAGGAAGGTGGGGTGAATGTGGAGATAGCTGCCGGAGGATGATAAGCAAGGACATAAATCTATTAAATAAGGAAGGTGATAACAGGAATTGCTAAGGATAAGATGAAGGGCAGATGGAACCAGAAAATGGAGGGACATGGGTAGGTGAAATATGTGGGTAGTGCCGTGGTTTTAAGACTCACATTTGGATAAGATGACACAGACACAGAGAATTCTTCAAGAAGACGAAAGCCTTTATTTGCAAATATCAGCTTGGAACATTCAGAGATGACACCACCTGTCCGTTCTCTAATTGCTCTCTGCTTCACAGAAACAAGCAGCTCTTTATTACAGTTTTTCAGCCTTATCTCTGCTACATTATCTTTCAAGCTGAACTCCTTTCGCATCAATCTGTCTTTGATTCTAGTATCTCTGTCTCGCCACCATTAACTTCCGACCTTGGTTCATTCTTTACATTTCCCCTCATATCTCTTCCTCTCTTGCAGCCCTGAAATTCCAAACTATTGCTTTTTAATCTCCCAGTTATGTTTTAGCTAAAGCCATTTTATACTGTTCCACACACCATTTTAGTTTATGTTTAATACAAGGATATCAATGTATTTATTAAGAATACAAAAGTAAAAATAAGTAACCTGTTTATAACTTAAAGTAACTTGTTTATAACTTCCATATAACTCCCTCCTCTGAGACTCCACCGAGTCTCAAAAGACAAAGAAAACCACACACGCATCCCCCAGGTCAAATCACCCATAGAGTCCTAAAATGCGGGCTATTTTAATTAAGTTAGTGTAATCCTGTGCAAAGTTCTTTCTCTGGCTCCCTGAGAAACTGGGCCAAAAACCCACCCCCATTACGTGAGGCAGGAAAAAAAAATCCAGCTTCCCTTACAGACTTCGTTTAACATTTTCCTAACACTTCTTCTCCATCGTAGTAGTATTCTATCACCGAGGTCCACTTTCCTTGAGGGCCCGATTCATCTTCACCCGTTATCGTTGGCAGTTGCTTCACAGTAGCTTTCACCAGGAGAGACTTAATACAGGGGAAAACACAGCACAACATGATTGCCACTGCAAGTAGTACGACCCCAATGGTCAAACCAATTGTAATCAGCCATGCTCCCCAATCCCCCAACATGCTCTCAAGCCATCCAAACAATTGATGTCTGAACCCTACGGTTCTTTTAACCTCACTCCTTAGGTTTTTAGCTTATCCATGGCTTTAGTGAAAGACCCCTCCGGGCTAGTATTATTACGTATGAAGGTGAAGCATTGTTCCCCAAACAAGACACATACACACCCTCATTCTGACCTTATTTACACCAGTCACTAATGTCTCCAAAAACCTCACATTATCTTAACCATATAACAATTACAGCACGGAAAAAGGCCATCTCGGCCCTTCTAGTCTGTGCCTAACACTTATTCTCTCCGAGTTCCATCTACCTGCACTCAGACCATAACCCTCCATACCTTTCCCATCCATATACCTATCCAATTTATTTTTTAATAATATAATCGAACCTGCCTCCACCACTTCCACTGGAAGCTTATTCCACACAGCTACCACTCTCTGAGTAAAGAAGTTCCCCCTCATGTTACCCCTAAACTTCTGTCCCTTAATTCTCAAATCATGTCCTCTTGTTTGAATCTTCCCTACTCTCAATGGAAAAAGCTTATCCACGTCAACTCTGTCTATCCCTCTCATCATAACCTTCTGCGCGCCAAGCAATAAAGACCTATCTTGTTCAACCTTTCTCTGTAACTTAGTTGCTGAAACCCAGGCAACATTCTAATAAATCTCCTTTGTACTCTCTATTTTGTTGACATCTTTCCTAATAATTTGGCGACCAAAATTGTACACCATACTCCATAATTGTCCTCACCAATGCCTTGTACAATTTTAAAATTACATCCCTACTCCTATACTCAATGCTCTGATTTATAAAGGCCAGCACACCAAAGCTTTCTTTACCACCCTATCTACATGAAATTCCACCTTCAGGGAACAATGCACAGTTATTCCTAGATCCCTCTGTTCAACTGCATTCTTCAATTCACTACCATTTACGTCCTATTTTGATTTGTCCTGCCAAGATGTAGCACCTCACACTTATCAGCATTAAACTCCATCTGCCATCTTTCAGCCCACTCTTCCAAATGACCTAAATCTCTCTGTAGACTTTGAAAATCTACTTCATTATCCATAACACCACCTATCTTAATATCATCTACATACTTACTAATCCAGTTTACTACACCATCATCCAGATAATTGATGTATATGACAAAAAACAGTGGACCCAACACAGATCCCTGGGTCACCCCACCAGTCACCAGCCTCCAACCTGATAAACAGGCATCCACCATTACTCTCTGGCATCTCCCATTCAGCCACTGTTCAATGTATCTTGCTACTCCACCAATAATACCCAACAATTAAACTTTCTTAACCAACCTTCCATATGTAACCTTGTCAAAGGCCTTACTGAAGTCCAAATAGACAACATCCACCACTTTACCCTCATCAATTTCCCTAGTAACCTCTTCAAAAAATTAAAGATTAGTCAAACATGACCTTCCAGGCACAAATCCATGTTGACTGTTCCTAATCAGTCCCTGTTTATCCAGATGCTTATTTATATTATTTTAAAGTATCCTTTCCATTAATTCGCCCACCACTGACTTCAAACAACGTTCTTGTTAGAACTCTGCTCTTCCCTCACGTCTTTGTCCTCCTGTTCACTTACCTCAGGGCTATTATCGAGTCATACCTGCGGGACATCCCTCATGTAAGGATTGAAATGGTACCAGGTAGACCAACCTTCCACCTGAACAGCGGTGGGTGGTTCGGAAAGCTCATACATACACCTACTCCAGGTTTAAAGGGTCCTTCATCCTGGTCCACCTCCAACTGCTTTTACTTTGCCTGTACATAAATAGACTTGTATATCATAATTAACTGTTACATATACTTCTTAAATTCTACCTCTAACTGTTCCAAACTCGGTCCCTGGTAGGGACCTCTCCATTGTGCCACCGGCATGCGTCGGCCAATAAGCATCTCATGTGGTGTTATGTGGGTTATTCGGTTAGTTTTGCATGCAACATCTCTTCAGTGGCAATGGCAGGGCATCGATCCAATTCAACCTTGTAGTTACACAAATCTTATTTATATTAACCTTCGATGCTCCATTTATTCTTTCCACCATGCCCTGTGACTGCAGGTGTTACACACCCAAATCTTTGGTTTACTCTAAGGGCCTGTAGCGTTCCTGCACCTAAGTCTATCTAAATTTACCCTAGGTGCAATAACAGCTGATCATCCTCCAGATTCTATTCTGGCTGCTTTCTCTGCACTTTGATTTCCTTTCTTATGTGCTTGGCAATTAATGACAGCTAGTGCCCCTGGCTTCATCTTTCCCTTTATCAGGTCTGTACTTTACTGCTAACTTTGCATGGGGTCTCTTTTGCTTTTCTCAAAGCCTTTCTGTTTCCCTACTGCTCCAAACATGTGACAGACCCCATTTACATATGCTTAGTCGGTATAAACTTCATCTTTCTCACCTTCCCTCATGTCACATTCTGCTCTTGAAGCCTTAATTTCTGCCAACTGAGCTAAGGAAGATTGCAGGCAAGCTTCCAATTTAATTACCTTAAAGTCTAATTCATCCTGATGCACCACTTCAAACCCTGCATACTTGCTATTATGATCCCTTTCACAAGCAAAACCTTTTTGTCCCCTTCATTCAAAGGCTCTGACTGTAAAACATTTCTCAGACTAGTGTGTCCTTCTTCCTTCATTATTTTCCTTAATAACATAACAATTTCAACATACTTTCCAATCTAGTCTGAACTATATCCTGCCATTCCCAAGATCATCATCATCTATCCTCCTGTCTGAGGTTTGGGAACTTCAATTATCGCTTCAATTTGATCCTGCGCTATAGCTTTTACTTCTTTAGATATTACTCGTCCAAAATATTCTACCTGCTACTGACAAAACAATAACTTCTTCCTTGATACTTTATGACCTCCTATGCCATCTTTTCCAAGATAATTAAAATGTCTTTCTCACATTGCTTCTCACTTGTGGAACAAACCAACAAATCATCCACATACTATATCAACACCTTCCAACATCTGATTAAAAACATGGGGCTAGTATTTAAAACCCTGCCACATCCTAGCCTAGGTGTATTTAATACCTCTTCTTAATGTTCTTACCATAGCTATGTTCACCACTATCTTAATATAATAATTATTATTTCCTGATTACCATACCTGTTCACATCCCCAACACACTTTATCCATTACCTGTCTCCTTACTAGCCTTTCTTGACCTCCTCCTTGAGATCTCTCCCTCCCTCCCTTTGGGACCACAGTCCTGTCTAGGCTTATATCCAGATTTATTTCTCTCCTGATAGGGCATTTGAGGAAACACTCTCCCAAATACATTTATTATTGGCATGGGATTCTCTGGCCCCTGTTTGGCTCTGTCATAGGACTCACTGTGTCGGTGCATCACTTATTTCAGTCTTTTCAACCAGGTCTGTTGTTATTGACAACATTGTCTTTTCTTTTTCACATTCTTTCTTTGTGAGCTCTTCAAGTTACATTTGCATCATTTTTCGCTGCACCTCTACCTGCTGGTCTGGAAGTCTTTTTCCTATCTTTGCGATATTTCTCGACCTCATTGACCAAATGATTGCTGAATTGGGGGTGGGGAATAGATGACAATCCCACCACCTCCTCCAATCTAGACTTGACTTTAGGAGGAATGACATCCACCACAGTGGTTCAGAATATAGTGTTCATTAACTGGTTGCCTTCTATTTCTTGTTCAGTTTCCAGTCTCCACCTTTATAGCTGGTTCTCCAGATAGACTGCTGGATTATTTGCCTCTCCCAGTGGATCTCCCCTTTATTCCTTGGGGTCCACCTTAAGTTGGTAACATTGTCTGAGGGCCTGCCATACAGGGTAGGCAGTCAGTCGGCTTTTAAAAAAAAATTAAACTGCGCATGCGCAGATTGTTCTCTCCGTCAAAAATAAAAATAAAGACAGTAACAATTCAATTTGCCCAAGGCTTCCAAGTCTCCTTTATTCTGAATTACTGAATGGGTGGGGGGTGAAGGGTGATGGCAGGTGGACAGATGGTGGGAAAAACGGGAGCACAGGGAAAAGTTGAACCAGTTGTCATCTAATTGAATGACAACACTTGTTCAAGGAACCAATTGGGGGGAGAGCTCCTTTCACAGCGTGTGGAGAGTCTGTGCCAGGGGTAAAGTTGCGGGGAGGGCAGGAGTGTTGGGTCGGGGATAATGCCAGTAACTTACTCACTCACCGCTGCCGCGGCGCTCCGGGGCCACCGCACTGTAGCCGGAGATAGAAGCAGCTCGGATAGCTGCGAACGGCCGCCGGGACCCCACAGCAGAACTGACCGCCACTTCAGCATCTTCTGCCGGCCCGCTCACCTCTGGCAGTGCTCTCTGTCTGAACACCTCTCACCTGCCACTCGCTCATGTCAGCGGCTTCCTGAAAATCCTTAAATTCCCACAGCCGAGTAGCCTCAACCTCAACCTGATATGAGTGAGGCCAGTGAGTGGCAGGAGAGTTTTTTAGACGGAGAGCTGCCAGAGATGAGCGGGGGCCGGCAGAAGGAGCTAAGGTGGTGGCAGCTCCGCTCTCCAGCACAGCAACCTGAGCTACTTCTCCACCCCCCCCCCACCGGCCTCAATGCGGTGGCATTGCACGCCTCCGTGCAAGGAGCGTCGCAAGTGGCATGCTCCCGACCCCTCCTTCACAACATTCGTGCCCTCCCCGCAACTTTACCCCGGGCCAGACTCCCCAAATGCTGTGAAAGGTGCGCTACCCCCACCCCTACACCCCGGGAAATACGATATTTAAAAACATAAACACAAGATGTACTTACCACATTATTGGTACACAAACTCCATTCCTCTCTCTTTGTTATCTAACATACACTTAAAATAATGACAATACATATTTGAAAACCCCGCCAAGAAACCAGCGCTGCGTAGTGCAGCAAAGGCAGAATTCTGCTGCCTTCAGCCCAGCTTGAAATTGACGCTTGAAGCAGCGCTGACGGCGCGTGGGCTGCACAGACCTTCGCGTGTTACAAGTGCTGCGGATGAAAGGCACGGAGAATTATGCCTACCTAAGAGATCGATCTCTTAGATAGGCATAATTCTCCCATGCTTTATTATTTATATTTAGTAATGACTATGTTATAATTTTAGTCAGGGTAGGCAGTGCCTACTTTGCCTACCCTGACGGCACGTGCCTGCCTCTGCATGACTGTGTCAAACAGCATGCCATTGTTTACTACATTGTTCACAGCATTTTTATACCAGCCATCTTCAGGAGTTCTGTCAGTTTAGTGATTCCTATCACTTTCACCAACAGTGCCTTCAAATCTCCCATAGCCAATAATCGTCCTCCAAAGCCCTAATCCATTTCCTGCCCCATCAGGAACATTGGGTAAGGTATTTTTTAGCCCTCTCAGTTTATGGGTGGCCCAAACAATAATCTGTGTCTATCCTGCCCTTTTCTTTTTAAAGCAGTCTCATCAATTTATCCCTCTGCTTCCTACTTTAATCCTTTCTGGTATGCCTCCTTTCTTATTCTAAACTCAATTTCTTACTTCTCAGATAGTCTAGCCTCCTTTGCAAATTCATTCACCTTTCTTTTAAAATCTTCCACTAACTCCTCCTGATTTATTACTTTCACACCTGTCGTTTCCTACTTCTGTTACCACCTCACTGCCTCTCTCTTCTTTTCTCTCTAAACTGCTTAAGTACATCTAATTCCTTTCCTCTCTTCTTTTCCCACCTTTCCAACTTATCTGTGGCATATAATTCATAATTAACACTTCCATCTTGTCACACATTTATCTTGAAAGTGCCTTCCTTGGGCCACTGTACCTGCCTTCTCTCCATACCCCCTGATCCCTTCAGCCACAAGGGCCACATCTAATTCCCTCTTAAATATAGCCAATTAACTGGCTTCAACTCCCTTCTGTGGCAGAGAATTCCACAGACTCAACACTCTCTGTGTGAAAAATGATCTTCTCATCTCGGTCCTAAAAGACTTCCCCCTTATCCTTAAACTGTGAACCCTTGTTCTGGAGTTCCCCAACATCGGGAACAATCTTCCTGCATCTAGCCTGTCCAACCCCTTAAGAATTTTGTAAGTCTCTATAAGATCCCCCCTCAATCTCCTAAATTCCAGCGAGTACAAGCCAAGTCTATCCAGTCTTTCTTCATATGGAAGCCCTGCCATCCCAGGAATCAGTCTGGTGAATCTTCTCTGTACTCCCTCTATGGCAAGAATGTCTTTCCTCAAGATAGAAGACCAAAACTGTACACAATACTCCAGGTGTGGCCTCACCAAGACCCTGTACAACTGCAGTAGAACCTCCCTGCTCTTGTACTCAAATCCTTTTGCTACGAATGCAAACATACCATTCGCTTTCTTCATAGTCTGCTGCACCTGCATGCCTACTTTCAATGACTGGTGTACCATGACACCCAGGTCTCGCTGCATCTCCCCTTTTCCTAATCGGCCACCATTCAGAAAATAGTCTACCCTCCTGTTTTTGCCGCCAAAGTGGATAACCTCACATTTATCCACATTATACTGCATCTGCCATGCATTTGCCCACGCACCCAACCTATCCAAGTCACCTTGCAGCTTCCTAGCATCCTCCTCACAGCTAACACTGCCCCCCACCTTCGTGTCATCCGCAAACTTGGAGATGTTGCATTCAATTCCCTCATCCAGATCATTAATATATATTGTAAATAGCTGGGGTCCCAGCACTGAGCCTTGCGGTACCCCACAAGTCACTGCCTGCCATTCTGAAAATGACTCCTACTCTTTGCTTCCTGTCTGTCAGCCAGTTCTCGACCCACATCAATACTGAACCCCCAATACCGTGTGCTTTAAGTTTATATGCTAATCTCTTATGTGGGACCTTGTTGAAAGCCTTCTGAAAGTCCAGATATAACACATCCACAGGTTCTCCCTTATCCACTCTACTAGTTATATCCTCGAAAAATTCTATAAGATTCGTCAGACATGATTTACCTTTCATAAATCCATGCTGACTTTGTCCAATGATTTCACCACTTTCCAAATGTGCTGCTATCGCATCTTTAATAACTGACTCTAGCAATTTCCCCACTACCGATGTTAGACTAACTGGTCTGTAATCCCCGTTTTCTCTCTCCCTCCATTTTTAAAAAGTGTGGTTACATTAGCTATCCTCCAATCCTCAGGAACTACTTCAGAATCTAAAGAGATTTGAAAATTTATCACTAATGCATCCACTATTTCTGGGGCTACTTCCTTAAGTACTCTGGGCCTGGGGATTTATCGGCCTTTAATCCACAAAAGGTGGGTCAGAAGGAGAGACAGAGGGGAGGAAAAGATTACATGAAAGAGGGAAATTCACCGTTCATAGTATTGGGTTGAAGACTACCAGACAGAATACAATAGACAATAGTGCAGGAGTAGGCCATTCGGCCCTTTGAGCCAGCACCGCCATTCAATGTGATCATGGCTGTTTATCCCCAATCAGTACCCGGTTCCTGCCTTCTCCCCATAATGAGGTGATGCTCCTCTAGGTTGTGTTGAGCCTCACTCTGGCAGTGGAGTACTCTACAGTTGTAAGGTAGAGAGCATATGGACTGGTTGCATCAAGGCCTGTAAACACCCTGCTATAAAGGAGATAACAAAAAGTGTGGACACTGTACAGTCCATCACAGGTACTGACCTCCCCACCATTAAAGGTATCTATAGGCAGCCAACATCATCAAGGACCCACATCACCCTGGTCACCCTCTCATTCACTCCTGTCATCGGGAAGAAGAAGGCACAGTAGTCTGAAAACGGTGACCTCCAGGTTCAGAAACAGCTTCTTCCATACAACCATCAGGCTATAAACACTGTCAAGTCTTCTAATGTTTTTGTGCAGATTCCCCGTTTGAAAGGGATCTGATTCATCCACCCCGATATGATGAACCGGATTTCTCTCAATGACCAAACACTTCTTTTCCATTTTTTTTCCCCCTTTTTATTTTGGCAGATTCAGCAATTAATTTACAGTTCCACTTGATTTATTGCTTCAGCCATTACTTTGAAGGCATTTGTATGTTGTAGGTCTTAAGGTATTTAACAGTTTAGTCTTTTAGCAGTAAAAAACCGGCTGCTAATCGGGAGCTGTAGATAATCAGTCCTGCATGCCTTTGCTGGCGATCGCGGCAGTTTTTAGGACAGTCTCTTCTGTTCAAGTTTTAGCCGCAAGTCAACTTCTCTCGCGGGCCTGTCCGCTTTTCTGTTCACGGTCGGGCTGACTCTGATCCCGACCGGGCTTTCTCTGTTTTCTCCCCCCACCGGGTTGACTGTTCCCGGTTGGGCTGAAGACTCAGCCTCTGTCGGTGGCTCTCTGGACCTGTCCGTGGCCTTCATGGTACTAGGCCCCCACCCGACGTCTGTGGCTGTTGCTTGGGCTTGGCTGTGGCTGCACAGCCCTGGATACATTCCAGGTAAGCTGACACCGTGCTTGGTGACCCTTACTGCCCCTGCTTGTTTTCCCTAGCTCTTCCCTGAGCTATTGCTTCCGTTCCTACCTTTTTTTTCTTTTGGCGCCAATTCAAAACCATTTGGCTTGGTGCTGTTCCACTTGTTTCCAAATACTACTTTTATTTTTAACTTTTGTTTTCGATTCTTCTTGCTGGCCTTGTTCTTATCTTCGTTCTTTTATCCTCGTCGCCAATTGTTGTGTATTCGGATGCTTTGAACAGTCTTGAATAAAGGCTCGGACACGGGAGGAATCATACAAGCTTCTTTACTGCAGGACGCCACACCCAGTCTCTTTCTGCTCATGCGTACTTGCCCCAAACATCACAAGACACCAATTACTTATCCTAATTATCCCATACCTAACACTCCTCCCCCTTTAACTCCATTTCACCTGTACGGTATATGCTCTTCTCCTACTATTGTGTGCTTGTGATTTTAATTTAGCATTAGTCCTTTCATTACAGTTTGACTTGACAAATACCAACAATACTCCGAACTGTCTTGGTTGCATTGGGGACTTCAAGTTTTTGTTTTGTTTTGCACTAATATTGGGTTTCTTTTCTTTTCTTTTTTTACTGAACTGTTTTTGTTTTTGTTTTATTATGCTATGTATTGAGTACTATGTTAGTACTGAGTAATGTATTGAGTATCTGTTATGCTGCTGCAAGTATGAATTGCCTTGTTCCATTTTTGGTACATATGCCAATTGTACCCATCTGAAGAGGGGTCTCAACCCGAAACATCACCTATTCCTTTTCTCCAGAGATGCTGTCTGACCCGCTGAATTACTCCAGCTTTTTGTGTCTATCTTCAGTTTAAACCAGCATCTGCAATTCCTTCCTGCACAGTTAAACATTTTTGACTTGGTGCAAGCTAAGGTTGGTTGGGAAGGGGAATTAAAATGGCATGCAACTGGTGCTCAGCACGGCCACCTTGGAGAGAGCCCAGGTGCTCTGCAAATCTGCCAACCTGCTCAGTGCTTGGTCTTACCATCATGAAAGACACCGCATTGAGGGGACCAAATGCAGTCGGTGAGGTTGGTGGATGTGTTTGTGAATCTTTGTCTCAATTGGACGGGATGATTAGGTCTCTGGTTGGTGGTCTTCTTGTCGAGTCCACACACAAGCCAGAGCTGAACACACTTCTCGGAATCCGCATACAACGGTGTCTGTCTTGCGCCTCTTGTGCTTCTTGTGCGCGGTGGTGGAAAGATTGGTGGAAACAGGGCCGCGACGTGAACGCTCTCTCCTTGACCCCTCTGGTTGGTGCTGAGGGAGGTGGTATTGAAACCAGTGGTACACCTGCTCTGGTTGCAGCAGATATGCCAAGGATCCAGATTTGCAACATGGCCCTAGTACTAGTATAATGTTGTGCTCAAATCTTTGGTCATGCCTTGAATCAACTACCTTCTAACTTAGAGCCAAGAGTCTCACTGACCAAATTCCATAATAGACAAATTGTCATTGTCTTGATTCATTTGTGGCCATAATTTTTGTTTGTTAAAGAATATGAAAGATTTTACTTTGGAATTGCACAAGTATTAACTATCTGTATTGTGTCATTTGTAACCTAAACTACTGCAGCAGGAGGCTAATTAAAGTGTGTAGAATGTTAAAGCAGATTGTCGTGTTGTACTAGAAAATACCAATAATCAATGAATGGAATCACCCTTCATGGAATCACCACTTTGATCAGTGGTTAAGCAACTCAGGTCAGAAATTCCCACATTTCAGAAAGGGTTTTTGACTTCTTATTTGTAGGAAAAAACTGCAGATGCTGGCTTATACCGAAGATGGACACAAAATGCTGGAGTAACTCAGCATCTCTGGAGAAAAAGAATAGGTGACGTTTCAGAGTCTGAAGAGCCCAAAACATCATAATTTCTTTTTTTCCAGAGATGCTGTCTGATCGCCTGTGATACTCCAGCATTTGGTATCTATCTCCTGACTTTGAATCTGTTTCCAGGGTATCTCTCGTTCAACTCATCTGCCGTGATTAGTGGTTGCTGGGATTACACACCTCTAAATGTCTAAGCTGCATAAATTATTTTTATTTTGTAATTCCAGGCACGTGCATTGAAGGTGAGTCCCCAGCAACCCATATCTACATCACCTATTCCAAGTCCTCCAAAGCCCAAAGCGATTGCAGTGGATGTCACCAAGCAGACTGAGGAGATTTTAAATGCAATTTTACCACCCAGGTAAGACAATTGGAATTATCTGGCAAGTCACTTGGCCTTTGGCTGATAAATATGAGGATGCTAGCCCACAGAAAATTGTTATTACGTTATACAATCCATTTCATTGTTTGCTTGATAGCGTATTTCAGATTGATTTTATTTCAGCCAGTGTGGATGTTCAGCATAAGGCCCAATCTCTCATTCATTTCACTGAGCACACTGGCTGTGATGTGGAACTTGGTCTCTGAATGTGCACCTACACAAGTATTGTATGTGTATTGCAGCTCCGATAACTGAGTTAGGAGTGTCTCTGCTGATATTCTGAAACCTGGCGAAGAATAATATCAGACAAAAAAATTAGCAGCTCTTGGTATCCAAATCCTTGCTGGCCCAGCTTGCAACAAAGTTGCAATCTAGGAACACTCAATCCTTCCAGCAAGTTTTTAGCTGAACAGGAGGGGGAGTAATTGCGGGGGAGTAAGGGGAAGTGCAATATTTTTTTAAAGTCCTCGAAGCAAGATGAGGGGCAGTGCTGGGGGATATGCCCCTGCATAGTTGGGGGCTATGAGTGAGTGCTGGAATATGGCGGAACAGGTGAGTGGTCGAATATTGCGTTGGGGGAATGGATTGCATTGGGGGACCAGGCGTCCCGTGTGACAGGGACCCATTGGGTGCCACTTGGTCTAGTATATTACTAAAACTCTCATCTTATAGTGGTGAAAGTGGTGAAATCATTGGACAAAGTCAGCATGGATTTACAAAGGGTAAATCATGTCTGACGAATCATATAGAATTTTTTGAGGATGTAACTAGTAGAGTGGATAAGGGAGAACCAGTGGATGTGTTATATCTGAACTTTCAGAGGCTTTCGACAAGGTTCCACTAAAGAGATTAACATACAAACTTAAAGCACCCGGTATTGGGGGTTCAGTATTGATGTGGATAGAGAACTGGCTGGCTGACAGGAAGCAAAGAGTAGGAGTAAACGGGTCCTTTTCAGAATGGCAGGCAGTGACTAGTGGGGTACCGCAAGGCTCAGTGCTGGGACCCCAGCTATTTACAATATAAATGATTTGGACGAGGGAATTGAGTGCAACATCTCCAAGTTTGCAGATGACTCGAAGCTGGGGGGCAGTGTTAGGTGTGAGGAGGATGCTAGGAGGCTGCAAGGTTACTTGGATAGGCTGGGTGAGTGGGCAAATGCATGGCAGATGCAGTATATGTGGATAAATGTGAGGTTATCCACTTTGGTGGCGGAAACAGGAAAGTAGACTATTATCTGAATGGTGGCCAATTAGGAAAAGGGGAGATGCAACGAGACCTGGGTGTCATGGTACACCAGTCATTGAAAGTAGGCATGCAGGTGCAGCAGGCAGTGAAGAAAGCGAATGGTATGTTGGCATTCATAGCAAAATGATTTGAGTATAGGAGCAGGGAGGTTCTACTGCAGTTGTACAGGGTCTTGGTGAGACCACACCTGGAGTATTGTGCACAGTTTTGGTCTACTAATTTGAGGAAATACATTCTTGCCATGGAGGGAGTACAGAGAAGGTTCACCAGACTGATTCCTGGGATGGCAGAACTTTCATATGAAGAAAGACTGGATAGACTCGGCTTGTACTCGCTAGAATTTAGAAGATTGAGGGGGGATCTTATAGAAACGTACACATTTTTTAAGGGGTTGGACAGGCTAGAAGATTGTTCCCGATGTTGGTGAAGTCCAGAACAAGGGGTCACAGTAAGGATAAGGGGGAAATCTTTTAGGACCGAGATGAGAAAAACATTTTTCACACAGAGAGTGGTGAGTCTCTGGAATTCCCTGCCACAGAAGGTAGTTGAGGCCAGTTCATTGGCTATATTTAAGAGGGAGTTAGGTGTGGCCCTTGTGGCTAAAGGGATCAGGGAGTATGGAGAGAAGGCAGGTACGGGATACTGAGTTGGATGATCAGCCATGATCATATTGAATGGCGGTGCAGGCTCAAAGGGCCGAATGGCCTGCTCCTGCACCTATTTTCTATGTTTCTATGTTTCTCTGCCTGTGTTTGTGTCTGTCTGTGTATGTGATCCCGGAACTACGCCAAAACGGTACATGATAGCGCTAAAGTCTGCACCACCTTACTCACTATTGTCCTGTGGTGGTTTGTGTCAACTTTCGTTCAGACTGATGTTATATTTTACAAGTTATTAACATTTTTAGTTTTACAAAATCCCTCTTTGAGAAAGATTTCTTCAGATCTGCACTGGCAGCTAGCAGCTATGATGTCACAATGGGATTATAGCCCTACCGGCCACAACGTTGCTATCCCAGGACAATGAGTCCTTGGCAGCAAATGCCCTGCAGGGGAAGAATCTGGCAGCACATGTGTGATTGCAAAGCCTTTTAATTACTCACTAAATCCAAAGTTTAATGATTAGATTTGGATAACAAAAGATGGCCTTGTCGGTGGCACCTACATCACATTAGAGAATAAAACAATGTTCGTGCAATAGAATTATTTTATAAGGTTTTATAAAATGAGGGAGGGTGAAAAAATGAGCAGACCTGCACAGTTGGGGGCTATGGAGTGGTGGAATATTGTGTTGGGGAAAGGGTTTCATTGGGGGAGCGGGTGAGTGGTGGAATCTTACGTTGGGGAACGGGTTGTATTGGAGGACCAGGCTTCCCGTGGGGGCTGTGGGTGACTTCGTGAATATTGCATTGGGGGAACGGGTTGCGTTGCGGGAATGGCTGAGCGCGACTCCGGGCCCTGGGCTGGGGTTCCAGCTGGTGCGGGGTCCGGGGGCTGCTGCTCCGGGCCCAAGGGGAGGCCTCTCCCCCCCCCCCCCCCCCCCACCCCCCCCACTCCCGCGGCCTGTTGCATTGGGGGAACGGGGCCCAACGGCTCCCACTTGGGTAGGGAAGGGAGAGGGGTTATGGACAATGTTAACAAAGACAGGACTCCCAGTCCAATGAGAGATTTGTAATATTATTGTAAGGTGCACTTGGGGAGGGTTGCTGTGACTCACGTCACAACAGGGATCTCTGGCGTCACAACAGGAACCTGTCAGCCACGCCTGCATATTTGGGGGCTATGGGTGAGTGGTGGAATATCGTGTTCGGGGCCAGCCCTCCCGTGTGACAGGGACCCAACGGGTCCCACTTGGTCTAGTAACTATATAAAATTATAGAGGCATTGTTAGAATAGATAGTCAAAACATTATTCCCAGGGTGGAAATGTCAAAGATTAGAGGGCATAGCTTTAAGGTGAGAGTGGCAACATTTAAAGGAGACTAGATCAAGTGCAGACCCGTTGGGTCTGAAAGATTCCACCATTCACCCGTTCCACCAACGCAAGCTGTTCCCCCAACGCAATATTGCACCACTCACGCGTAGCCCCCAACTACGCAGGCGCGGCTCATTTCTCCTCATCCCCAGCACCTCCTCCTCCTCCTCTTCACCCTCCCTCAAGAGTGGGGCTGTAGAGAGGGAGGGGGAGGGGGTAGAAAGGGAGGGGGAGGGAGCAGAGAGGGAGGTAGAGAGGGAGAGGGGCAGAGAGGGAGGGGGAGAGGGAGGGGGTAGAGAGAGGAGGTAGAGTAGGGGGGACGGAGGGGATAGAGGGAGGGGGGAGTAGAGAGGGGGGGGTAGAGAGAGAGGGAGTGAGGGTAGATAGGGAGGGGACATCTCCCTCCCCACCCTCCCATCTCCCTCAACCACCCCACCCCACTCCCCACCTCATCTCCCTCCTCCTCATTTCCCTCATCCTCCCCTCACTCCCATTCCCTGCCCCAGGACCTACCCTGGTCGTAGAGCAGCGCCAGGGCCTGGTTCTCGTACTCGGCCTAGTTCTGGTTGTAGATTCCAGCTGAAGATTGGCTTCTTTGTCGACCCCGATCACGGCCCCATGGCAAGCCCCAGGCTTCTCTCTCACTCCAGCCCCAGCACCACCCACCCCGTCGGGAGCGGCCGCCACGCGAGTGCACTGGAGTGCCCCTCCCTCGTAGATTGTGCCGTACTGCCTTGCGAGTGCATTGTGACGTCACTCACGTGCGCTGGAGGGCCCCTCCCTCCCAGAGTGACCCGTCCTGCCTTTCAAGTCCATTGTGACGTCACTCGGGTTATTTTTTCCAAAACTGGTGAGTTTACAGGCTATTTTTAAAACTTTAAACGATTAAAATGTTTGGAAATGTAAGTGGGAATGCGACGGGAAGATGTTTATTGCCTTATTGGGAAAAATGTGAGTAGAATGTGTGAAAATGGGAAGGCTGTGTCCTAGAAGAAAATGGGAAAATTAACCAGATTCACACACACAGCCACAAACAAGACAAAGAGTTTTAGTATTATAGAGGTGTGTGGACAAGTTTTCTGCACAGGGTGGTGGGTGCCTGGAAAGTGCTGCCAGGGGTGGTGGTGGAGGCAGATATGATCGTGACATTTAAGAGGCTCTTGGATAGGCACATGGAAATAAATGGAATGAATCACATGCATCCAAAGAATATTTGGCCAAAAGACATGCTCAATGTTCTGTTAATGGAGAGCCACAATTTAGGCTCCATCAGAAATTAATCTCCATTGTACCTCTGCTACATGAAGTGTACAACAAGTCTACAACAGACACATGATAATGTGGACTGATGTAAAGCAAGGCTGTGTCATTTTTCCAATCCTTTTTCTGTCTGTCCAACTGCTTTATGACATCTCTCCTTCCCTCCAATAAACTCCCTGCTCAAGAACTGCAAATTGACAGGACGTGGGAAATCGTTCAGCCTACGTAACCTTCATTCCAGAAGTAGAATAATCCGAAATGTGTGGCATTTAGCAGTCCATAAATCTTTTAAATAGGGCACAATATTTCTGCTATGCTCTGGCCATAACTCAGAAAATAAAGCCATGGTTCAGGACAGACACCCCATGTTTACTGACACATTCAAAATGTCAAATCTGCTGTTGGTTCTGTTGCTGAAGTCCAGCAGCAAAACCCAGTTTCACTGAATACCCCATCTTTATCCACCTCTCAGATGCTGAATGAGGTCAGGTTAGCAGTGGGCAGGATTTCCTCATGGTATCCTACACACACACACACACTCGCACTCACACTCACACTCACAGTACCTCCCTCATTGGAGAACCCCGGACTATTTTTAATCATAATTTACAGGACTTTATCTGGCATTAAACATAATTCGTTTTATCCTGTATCTGTACTCAGCAGGCCACTTGATTGAAATCATGTAGCCTTTCGCTGACTGGATAGCACACAACAAAAAGCTTTTCACTGTACCTCGGTACATGTGACAATATACTAAATTAAACATACACACAACAAAAAACAGCACTCTTTTCCTTCTAAAATTATAAAGTAATACAAGCAATTATTTGTATTTGTGATATACAGTTGGACAAACATTTAAAATAATGCACATTTGTAAAGTCAACTGAATTGTCATGATTTTGTGGTCTCTTCATTCACTGAATTATTCCTCGTATGTTCAAGTTCACGTGAGTTTATTGTCATGTGTCCCTGATAGGACAATGACATTCTTGCTTTGCTTCAGCACAACAGAACATAGTAGGCATTGACTACAAAAACAGATCAGTGTGTTCATATACCATTATATAAATATATACACACATGAATAAATAAACTGATAAAGTGCAAATAACAGATAATGGGTTATTAATGTTCAGAGTTTTGTCCGAGCCAGGTTTAATACCCTGATGGCCGTGGGGAAGTAGTTATTCCTGAACCTGGTCGTTGCAGTCCTCAGGCTCCTGTACCTTCTACCTGAAGGTAGCGGGGAGATGAGTGTGGCCAGGATGGTGTGGGTCCTTGATGATGCTGCCAGCTTTTTTGAGGCAAAACATACTTGGCAAATAAAGTACTATTCTGATTCAGATTATTCACTGCGTTGCCCTTCTCATCTCTGAAGTATGCAGTCATTAGTAGTTTAAGTAGATCAATTTCTGACAGGGGCTTGCTCATTCTGAAAATACTCAGCAAGTCAGGTAGCATTGTAGAGAGAGAAACACGATCCAGAGTTAAACAATATCCACACTGAGTGTTAACTCTGTTTCTTGTCATCAACATTAGTTTAGTTTAGAGATACAGTACGGAAACAGGCCCTTCGGCCCACCAAGGACGCGCCTACCAGCATTCCCTGCACACTAACACTATCCTACATAAGCATCCTAGTGACAATTTATAATTATACCAAGCCAATTAACCTACAAATCTGTACATCTTAGGAGTGTTGGAGGAAACTACAGCTCCTGGAAAAAACCCACGCAGGTCACAGGGAGAACGTACAAACTCCATACAGACAGCACCAATAATCAAGATTGAACCCAAATCTGTAAGGCAGCAGCTCTTAGCCATTGTGCCACACTTGAAGGCAGTAAAATAAAAGGGATTATAGCTGTTAAGTAACCTTCCCTGAGAATGAAGCAAGAGTTATCTTTCAGACTGGAGGGTAATGTGCAGTGGCGTTTCCCAGGAATTAGTACCAGGCCCACTGGCTGAGATGTACAGGGCTGGAATTCCAAATCATGGAGGGGGAGGTAGAAGAGGTGGTATAGACCAATAGTCATGGTCATTAGCTCGACAGCACGGAAACAGACCCTTCGGCCCATCTCGACCATGCTGACCAAATTAATTAACCGAGCTAATCTCACATGACTGACCTGTTTCCCTCCAAATATTTCCTATCCATGTACCTGTTCAAGTGCCTTTTAAACGTCCTAATTACACTCGCCTCTACCATGTATATTTGGTCAATGAGAGTTGTTTTTAAATGTGCTATAGAAATAAAATTGACTTGATTTGACCTGAATGTATATGATCGTTCATTCCATGTACACACCACCCTCTATGTAAAAATGTTGCCCCTCAGGTTTGTTTTAAATCTTTCCCCTCTCACCATAAACTTATGGCCCCTAATTTTCATTACTCTATCCAAAGGAAAAGACTGTGATTATTCACCTTATCTATACTCCCCATGATTTTATGTACCTACAAAATCATCCGTCAGCCTCCTGCGCTCCAGAGAAGAAAGCCTTTCCAGCCTCTCCTTACGTCAAACTCTCCAGACCCAGCAACATCCTTGAGGATACACAAAAGGCTGGAGAAACTCAGCGGGTGCAGCAGCATCTAAGGAGCGAAGGAGATAGGCGACGTTTCGGGTCGAGACCCTTCTTCAGACTGGTGACGTTTCAGGTCGAGACCCTTCTTCAGACCTTGAGGATTTATTTTAATGCCACCTTTCCAATGGAAGAGTGACCAGGACTGTGCACAGTTCTCCAAAAGTGGCCGTGTATAGCTGTAACACAGGGTCCCAAGTCCTGAACTAAATATCCCAACCGATGAAAGCGAGTCTTAGAACTATGTTCATCGAACTATGTACCTGACCCCTAGGTCTCTCTATTATACAATACTCCAGAGGGCCCATCACTTACTGTGCATGTCCTGCCCTGGTTTGTCCTGCCAAAATAGAACACCTCACATTCATCTGAATTTTGGGCGGCATGGTGGGGCAGCGGTCGATCCTGACTACAGGTGCTGTCTGTATGGAGTTTGTACGTCTCCCCGTGACCGCATGGGTTTTCTCCGGGATCTCCAGTTTACTCCCACACTCCAAAGACATACAGGTTTGCAGGTTAATTGTATAACTGCACCAAATACCAGCTCAATCAAAGCACCAGCCAGAAGAAATATAGTATAGTATTGAGTATAGAAGTTTGGATGTCATGCTGCATTTATATAAGATACTAGACTAAGTGGGACCCATTGGGTCCCAGTCACACGGGAGGCCTGGACCCCAACGCAACCCATTCCCCTACGCAATATTCCACCACTCACCCGTTTCCCCAACGCACCCTGTCCCCCCAATGCAATATTCCACCACTCACCCATAGCCCCTAACTGTGCAGGCGCGGCTGATGGATTTCCGTTGTGATGCCCCTGATCCCCCCTCCTGCCCTCACCCTCCTCCCCGCACGCCACCCCTTGCCATTCCCCCCGCCACGCACTCACTCCATGCCCCCTCAACCACCCTCGCCATCCACTCTTAGCGGCTCTCCAGTGGCGCAGCCATTCCCAGCCATTGGGATCCCATTATGACGTAGAACATGCAGGTATTCCTGCGCAGACGCAGCTGACGGGCACGGCAAGTGGAAAAGGGATTTAGTAAAGCTTAAAATGTGAATAACTCTTAAAATATAACAACAATTTAAACGTTAAAGATGAGATTTATTCAGTCCATTCTTTCTTGTTGCATCTCTTGTTGCGTTCTGCAGCCGGGGAAGGGGGATGGTTTCAGGCGGGGGGCTGTCGGGGGCCGGTGGGGGGGGGAGCGTCCCTGCAGCCGGGGGGATGGGCACGGCAGCAGGTGGGGCTGTCAGGGGGCGGGAGGGGGGGGGGAGCGCTGCTGTGGCCTACCACTGCCGTCGCCAGCATTGCCTACCGCTGCTGCTGCCATGGCCTCCCGCAGCCGCTGTCTAGTGCTGCTTACCGCTGCAGTTCCCTATCGCTGTCGTGGCCTACCGCTGCCGTGGTTGTCGGGGGCCGGTGGGGGGAATCGCCTGCAGCCGGGGAAGGGGCACGACTTCAGGCGGGGGCTGTCGGGGGCATGTGGGGGTGGGTGGGAGTGTCCTACAGCCGGGGGAGGGGGACGGCTTCAGGCGGAGTCTGCCGGGGGCAGGTGGGGGTGAGGGGGAGCTTCCTGCACTCACTTTGTACTCCCTCAACCCCCACCCCCCCCCCATCTACTCTTCACCACTCTCCAGCGGCACAGCATTTCCTGCCCATTGGGTTCCCATTGTGACATTGAACACGCAGGTATTACTGCACAGACGCAGCTGACGGGCACGGCAAATGGAAAAGGGATTTATTAAAGACCAGAGGGGAAGGGGCTGGAGCTGACGGTGCGATGCGAACTCACAGCGGGCGCTGGTTGTGGTCGCTGGTCGTTCTCCTCCGCCGAGATCAGATTCTCCACTTTCTGTTTGGCGACATCTCCCGCGTCGGGCTTCAGGTCCCTCCGAAAATTGTATGCGAAAAAAAATTGAGAATAAAAAAATAAGGCAAGCGGCGTCAAGACGCTGCATACGCCCGTCGAGATGCCGTGTACGCCCTCAATGCGCCTGCGGGCCGACAGGTCGGTGAGGCGCCGGCACTGTCACGCTGGCTGAAGCCAAAGATCGGCTGTTACCCCGCTGCTCTTCGCCGTCCTCTGTCCGTGGACTGCCAATCTTTGGCTTGAGCCAGCGTGACAGAGCCGGCCGGGTTGGGTGGGGGGGGGGGGGGGGGGGGGGGGGGGGTGGGATTGTGGAGGAAGTAAAATCGCCAGCTAAATAAGAAAAATGTCGGCGTTTTGGGGATCAGCAGCCGTTATGGTCGCTGGCCTGCAGGAGGCGACAAAATGAGTGAGTTGGGGAGGGGGGGGGGGGGGGATTTTATTTTAAAATGTGTACATACAAATGTCTAAATGTAATGAGGAGTGGATTAGTGAATGTAAAAGTTAAATCGCTAGCGTTTTTGCAAGTGGTTTTTGCGGACCAAGGAATCAAAGGCCAAAAATATCTCTCTCTCTCTCACTCTCTCTCACTCTCTCTCTCTCTCTCACACACACACACACTCACTTACTCACTTTTAGCAGTATACTAGACCAAGTGCAGAGCCGTTGGGTCTGTTTCCCCAATGCGCGTTTGTGGTGGGGGGGCCGTGGCGGCATGCAGGGAGGGGGGGGGGGGGTGGAGGGAAGGGTGGGGAGGGATGAAGGGGGTTTAGGGGAGGGCAGGGGGGGTTAGGGGAGAGGAAGGGGGAGAGGGGTGAGGGGAAGGGCAGAGAGGGGGGAGAGAGAGAGAGGGGAGAGAGGGTGAGGGAGAGAGAGGGGGGTGAGGGGGGAGAGAGGGGGGGGAGGGAGAGAGAGAGGAGAGGAGGGAGAGAGGGAGAGAAAGAGAGAGGGGAGGGAGGGAGAGGGGGGGGGAGGGAGGGAGAGGGGGGGGGGAGGGAGGGAGGGGGGAGGGGAGGGATGGAGGAGGCGGGGGGAGGGAGTGAGGGGGAGAGAGAGAGGGGGGAGATAGGGAGGGAGAGGAGAGGGGAAGAGAGATGGGAAGAGAGAGATGGGGAGGGAGAGAAGGGGAGAGAGAGAGGGTGAGAGGGGTGAGGGAGAGAGATAGGGGGTGTAGGAGGGGGGAGGGAGAGAGAGAGGATGGGTTAGAGAGAGGAGGGGAGGGGGAGAGAGAGAGAGAGGAAGGGGAGAGAGGGAGGGGTGGGAGAGAGAGAGAGAGGGGGGAGATGGAGAGGGGGAGGGAGAGAGAGGGTGGAGAGAGGGAGGAAGGGAGAGAGGGGGGGAGGTAGAGAGAGAGGGCGAGAGATAGAGGGGGAGAGAGAGGGCGGGAGAGACAGAGGGGGAGAAAGGGGGGAGGGGGAGAGAGAGAGAGAGAGAGAGAGGGGAGGGAGTGGGGGGAGAGAGAGGGGGAGAGAGAGGGGGAGGGGGGAGAGAGAAAGAGGGGGGGGAGAGAGAGGGGAAAGGGAGAGGAGGGAGAGAGAGAGGGGGAGAGATAGAGGGGGAGATGGAGGGAGCGACAGAGGGGGGGGGAGAGAGAGAGAGAGAGGAGGGTGGGGAGAGAGAGAGAGGAGGGAGGGGTGAGGGGAAGGGGAGAGAGAGAGAAGAGAGGGGTGAGAGGGTGAGGGGAGAGAAAGAAGGGGAGGGAGAGAGAGAGGGAAAGATGGGGAGAGAGAGGGAGGGAGAGACAGAGAGGGGGGGAGAGAGAGAGGGGGAGGGAGAGAGAGAGGGGGGAGGTAGAGAAAGAGCGAGGGGAGAGAGAGAGGGGAGGGGTGAGGGGAAGGGGAGAGAGGGAGAGAGGGGAGAGAGAGAGAGAGAAGAGAGGGGGTGAGGGAGAGAGAGAGGGGGGGTGGGAGAGAGGGGGAGAGAGAGGGAGGGAGAGAGAGGGGAGAGAGGGGGAGGAAGAGAGAGAGAGAGAGGGGAGGGAGAGAGAGAGAAGGGGGAGAGAGAGGGTGAAGGGAGAGAGAGAGAAGGTGGAGAGGGAGAGAGGGGGAGGGAGGGAGGAGGCGGGGGAGAGAGAGAGAGAGGGGGGAGAGAGTGGGAGGGATAGAGGGGGGGGAGAGGGAGGGATAGAGGGGGGAGAGAGAGGGAGAGGGGGAGGGAGAGAGAGGGAGGGGGAGAGAGAAGGGGAGGGAGAGAGAGAGAGAGGGGGGGAGAGAGAGAGGGGGAGAGAGAGTGGGAGAGAGAAAGGTGAGGGAGGGAGAGAGAGAGGAGGGAAATGGGAGAGAGGGAGATAGAGAGAGGGGAGAGAGAGAGAGGGAAGAGAGAGTCAGCAATTGTGATGTCAGCAGCTCGTGAGTCCTGTTTAGATTTTAAAATGAGTGAGTGTGGGGTGGGAGGATTTTATTCAAAAATGTGTACATAAAAATGTCTAAATGTAAGGAGGAATGAATTAATGAATGTAAGAGTGTAATGTCTAGCAAAATTGAGTTTTAGCGTGTGGTTTTGGCGGACGAAGGAATCAAAGGCCAAAAATCTGACACAAATAAACACATACACACACACACAAAGAGTTTTAAAAGTATAGTAGACCAAGTGCAGACCCAACGTGTGGTTGCGGGGGAGGGGGGAGGGCTGGCGGCATGCCGCATCACACATACTAACTACCCCCCCCCCACACACACACACGCTAACAACCCCCTTGATATTATATTGATATTATTAATTTGCTCCTCTTACCCCATAATTGCCCTATCCACTGACGCATAGCCCCAACTCGCAGGTGTGTCTAGGGGGGGAGGGGGTTAGAGAGTGAGGGCAGAGAGAGAGAGTGGGGAGAGACAGTGAGAGAGGCAGAGACAAAAGGGCAAGAGACAGGGGGGGAGAGAGAGAGGGGGGAGAGAGAGGGGGGGAGAGAGAGATGGGGAGGGAGTGAGAGACGGGGAGGGAGAGAGGGAGGGAGGGAGAGAGAGGGGGAGGGCGAGAGAGAGAGAGGAGGGGGTGGGCGAGAGAATGGAGGGGGGAGGGAGAGAAGAGAGAGAGAGGGGATGGGGGGGTCGCAAGGTTTATTTCAAGTTCGGTTTGCAGCTGTGAGCGCATGGGCGGCTGTGAGCGCATGGGCGGCTGTGAGCGCATGGGCGGCTGTGAACGGTCACCTCCGGATCTGCAGAACGCTCGTTCTTTCCAAAGATCCTCTAGCCGCTTAGCCGCTAAGGGATCTTTGGTTATTTCTGCACAATTTGAACAACGGGGAGGGGGGGTTGGAGCGAGTGGGGGGGGGGGGGGGGGGGGGCGTGCGATTCCAGCTGCGGGTTGGAGCGGCGGGCGGCGTGCAATTCCAGCTGCGGTTGGAGCAGGTGGGCAGGCGAGTCCAGCTGCGGGAGGCGCGGCGCGTGCGTAGTTGGAGCGGGGTGGAGCAGAGCCGGGCTGCCAAAACAAGAGAGAGAGAGAAGCGGTAAGCATGTGGGATTGTGATGTCAGCAGCTCATGAGTCCCGTTTAGATTTTAAAATGAGTGAGTGTGGGGGGGGGGGGGGGCGTGCATTTTATTCAAAAATGTGTACATAAAAATGCCTAAATGTAATGAGGAGTGCATTAGTGAATGTAAAAGTGTAATGTCTAGCAAAATGGAAAAAATCTCGGAGTTTGTGCGTGTGGTTTTGGCGGACCATGGAATCAAAGGCCAAAAATCTGACACAAATAAACACACACACACACACACACACACACACACACACACACACACACACACACACTTTTAAAAGTATATTAGACCAAGTGCAGACCCAACGCATGTTGGGGGGGGGGGTGGCATGTAGTGTCACACACACTAACCACCCCCAAACTAACTACCCCCTTGATATATTAGATCCTTTTACCCCATAACCGCCCTAGCCACTGACGCATAGCCCCCAACTCGCAGGCGCGTCTAGAGAGGGAGAGGGGGGTAGAGAGTGAGGGCAGAGAGAGAATGGGGAGAATGGGGGCAGAAGGATTTTATTTTAAAATGTGTACATAAAAATGTCTAAATGTAATGAGGAGTGGATTTTCCAATGTAAAAGCGAAATCGCTTTGGCGGACCAAGGAATCAAAGGCCAAAAATCTTATGTGAAAATCGAAATGTGACGTACACCCACATACACGCACACAGAGTTTTAAAGATAGATAGATTACGATAGATAGATAGATTACGATAGATAGATAGATAGATTACGATAGATAGATAGATAGATTACGATAGATAGATAGATAGATTACGATAGATAGATAGATAGATTACGATAGATAGATAGATAGATTACGATAGATAGATAGATAGATAGATTACGATAGATAGATAGATAGATAGATTACGATAGATAGATAGATAGATTACGATAGATAGATAGATAGATAGATAGATAGATAGATAGATAGATAGATAGATAGATAGATAGATAGATAGATACATACATACATACATATTTAGAGTATTGCGTTCAGTTTTGGTCACCATGTTATGGGAAAAATGTTGTCAAACTGGAAAGGGTGCAGAGACGATTTTCTAGGATGTTGCCAGGTTGAGCAGGCTAGGACTAATTGGAGCGAAGGAGAATGAGGGATGATCTTTTGGAGGTGTACAAAATCATGAGAGGAATAGATCAGGTAAGCACAGTCTTCTGCCCAGAGTAGGCAAATTGAGTACCAGCGGACATAGGTTTAAGGTGATGGGGGAAAATAATTAATCGGAACCTGATGGGTAACATTTTTACACAAAGGGTGAAACAAGGAGGTAGTTGAGGCAGGTGTAGATGGACTTGTGTAGATGGGACATGTTGGTGGGTGTGGGTAAGTTGAAGGGCTTCCTTCTGCGCTGTATCTCTCTATGACTCTCTGTGACGCTAAATGAATCGACAGCCAATTTGCAAGCAGTTAAAGAGCCCAACAAGCCCAGATCAATTTGCTTTGTGTTTCAGAGAATGGACGGAGAACTCGCAGATGTGGATTCAGCAGGTGTCGAGCACTCCCTGTACTCGCATCGATGTGGTCCATCTGCAGGAGCAACTGGACATCAAGCTGCAGCAGCGGCAAGCCCGAGAGACGGGGATATGCCCAGTCCGCAGGGAGCTGTACTCACAGTGCTTTGGTAAGTCACTGGCCACCTGTTTAACAAACTCAGTACATGAATAACGTCGCTGAGGTCAACGACAATTCAATAAATGTGGTGCTATTGCGCAAAAAATGTAACATAAAAATGTCATGTTCTAATTAATGGACAATGAAAACACGCATTTTCAGTTGGCAGGGGTTGGCTATAAACACGAAAAGAAGCCAAATGACATCAGCACTCCTCCAGTATGCTTTTATGAACATGAACTGGCACTCGTTTGAGACTTTCCAATGATATGGGGTTTGTATATACTGGTGTCAACTTGGCATATTCCCACTGTAACCAATTAGCATAAATTAATAAACGATGTTAACAGAACCTGATTTGCTTCTATCAACCCTCCCATGGAAAGACACTTACACATGCCACTGTACAGTGATGCCATTCAGATATAGTGTCAGGTGTGGTAAAGGCAAGCTATTCAACTGCAGGACTATTTTTTTTGAAGCCGAAGAGAATGGTTTAGAGGTCCAGTTAGCTTTAACTTAACAGAAGGTACATTAAAATCATGAACTGTAATTCCTTGTTAATATTTTTATACAGTTGTGGGTGGCATGGTGGCAGAGCGGTAAAGTTGCGACCTTACAGCTCCAAAGACCTGGGTCCAATCCTGTCTACAGATGCTGCTTGCATGGATTTTGTACGTTCTCCCCATGACCTCCGTGGATTTCATCCCACACTCCAAAGAGGTTAATTGGCTTTAGTTAAAAATTGTAAATTGTCCCCAGTGTGTGTAGGATAGTGTTGGTGTGCAGGGATCGCTGGACTCGGTGGGCTGAAGGGCCTGTTTCTGCGCTGTATCTCTAAAGTAAACAAAACAAAACCAACAAAAAATAATGAATTCAATTTCTTTGCCGTGGGTGGGGAGCATGGATAATGGGAGTCTGAGCTGGCGTTGTTGAGTTGTACTCTGCTGTCTTTGTGTTTCCGCAGATGAACTGATCAGACAGGTGACCATCAACTGTGCTGAGCGTGGGCTGTTGCTGCTGCGGGTCCGTGATGAGATCCGTATGACCATCGCTGCCTACCAGACCCTGTACGAAAGCAGCGTTGCCTTTGGCATGAGGAAAGCTCTGCAAGCAGAAGAGGGCAAAACCGACATGGAGAAAAGAGTAAATTATAACCACGTGACCCACATGAATGGATTAGTAATATCACTTTTATTTTCCCCAGACGTCTGGCACTATTAGCAAACACTACGAGGATGTTGCCAGGATTAGAGGGTCGAAGCCATAGGGTGAGGTTGAGCAGGCTAGGACTTTATTCCTTGGAGCGCAGGAGGATGAGGGGTGATCTTATAGAGGTGTACAAAATCATGAGTGGAATAGATCGGGTAAATGCACAGAGTCTCTTGCTCAGAATTGAGTTCCAGAGGACATAGGTTTAAGATGAAGGGGAAAAGATTTAATAGGAATCTGAGGGGTAACTTTTTCACACAAAGGGTGGTGGGTGTATGGAACAAGCTGCCAGAGTAGATACAGTGCATTCAGAAAGTATTCAGACCCCTTCACTTTTTCCACATTTTGTTACATTACAGCCTTATTTTAAAATGGACTAAATTCTTTTTTTTAATCATCAATCTACACACAATACCCCAGAATGAACAAGCGAAAACACGTGTTTAGAATTTTTTCCAAAGTAATTATAAAGGAATAACTGAAATATCACATTTACATAAATATTCAGACCCTTTGCTATGATACTCAAAATTAAGCTTAGGTTCATCCTGTTTCCATTGATTATCTTTGAGATGTTTCTACAACTTGATGGGAGTCCACCAGTGGTAAATTAAATTGATTGGACATGATTTGGAAAGGCACACACCTGTCTATATAAGGTCCCACAGTGGACAGTGCATGTCAGAGCAAAAACCAAGCCATGAAGACGAAGGAATTGTCCGTAGACCTCCGAGACAGGATTGTGTCGAATCACAGATCTGGGGAAGGGTATAAAACAATTTCTGCAGCGTTGCAGGTCCTGAAGAGACAGTGGCCTCCGTCATTCTTAAATGGAAGAACTTTGAAACCACCAGGACTCTTCATAGAGCTGGCCGCCCAGCCAAACTGAATCGGAGGAGAAGGGCCTTGGTCAGAGAGGTGACCAAGAACCCGATGGTCACTCTGACAGAGCTCCAGAGTTCCTCTGTGGAGATGGGAGAAACTTCCAGAAGGACAACTATATCTGCAGCACTCCACCAGTCAGGCCTTTATGGTAGTGGCCAGACGGAAGCCACTCTTTAGTAAAAGACACATGACAGCCCGCTTGGGGTTTGCCAAAAGAACTCTCAGACCATGAGAAACTAGATTCTCTGGTCTGATGAAACCAAAATAGAACTCTTTGGCCTGAATGCCAAGTGTCACGTCTGGAGGAAACCAGGCCAATACCATACCTACGATAAAGCATGGTGGTGGCAGCATTATGTTGTGGTGATGTTTTTCAGCGGCAGAAACTGGGAGACTAGTCAGGATTGAGGGAAAGATGAACAGAGCAAAGTACAGAGAGATCCTTGATGAAAACCTGCTCCAGAGCGTTCTGGACCTCACACTGGGGCGGAGGTTCACCTTCCAACAGATCCTAACAAACACAGCCAAATAGTAGGAGTAGCTTTGTGACAAGTCTGTGAATGTCTTTGAGTGGCCCAGACAGAGCCCGGATTTGAACCCGATCAAATCGGACCTGAAAATAGCTGTGCATCGACGCTCCCCATCCAACCTGACGGAGCTTGAGAGGATCTGCAGAGAAGAATGGGAGAAATTACCCAAATACAGGTGTGCCAAGCTTGTAGCGTCATACCCAAGAAGACTTGAGGTTGTAATCGCTGCCAAAGGTGCCTCAACAAAGAACTGAGTAAAGGGTCTGAATACTTGTGTAAATGTGATATTTCAGTTATTTCTTTTTAATTACTTTGCAAACATTTCTAAACACCTGTTTTCGGTTTATTATGGTATATTAGATTGATGATTAAAAAAAAGAATTTAATCCATTTTAGAATAAGGCTGTAACGTAACAAAATGTGGAAAAAGTGAAGGGGTCTGAATTCTTTCTGAATGCACTGTAGTTGAGGCAGGGACTATCCCAAAATGTAAGATACAGTTAGACGGGTACATGGATAGGACAGGACTGGAGGGATATGGACCAAACGTGGGCAGGTGGGACTAGTGTAGCTGGGCAAGTTGGGCCGAAGGGCCTGTTCCCACCCTGTATCACTCCATGACTCTACATCTTTCCGATAGGCACGTGGATATGGAGGGAGGTGGATCATGTGCAGCAGAGGAATTAACTCAGCATCATGTTCAACACAGGCATTGTGAGCTGGAGGGCTTGATCCTGTGTTGTATACACGGCTTGTTGGAAAGTTGTTCATTGCTCTTAAGGGAACAACATGATCATGTGGATAAAACCCCTCAAAATACCTCTTAAAATGAATAGAATAACAAAATGCACTTCTCTTATATTTGAAATATATATATATTTTTTTATTTTGTTATCAATAGGAAATTTAAAGAGCTAGTACCTGCAAAGACTTTATTACATTATAAAATACTGCCCTTTCTCTCTCCATTCCTCCAACCTCCCTTCCATTGATTCCATTTATACCTCATGCTGCCTCAGCAAGGCCAGCAGCATAATCAAGGATTAGTCGGACCTTGGCCCCTCCCTCTTCTCCCCTCTCCCATCAGGCAAAAGATGTAGTAGTGTGAAAACGCACACCTTCAGATTCAGGGACAGTTTTTAATCCTGAACAGTTTCTTTCCGGCTGTTATCAGACAACTCAAGAGCAGTCCTGAACTATTATCTACCTCGTTTGTACCCCTCAGACTATCTTTGATATGGTTTTACTGACTTTACCTTGCACTAAACGTTATTCCCTTATCATGTATCTGTACACTGTAAATGGCTTGATTGTGTAATCATATGTTGTCTTTCTGCTGGCTGGTTAGCACGCAACAGAAGGTTTTCACTGTACCACAGTACATGTGACAATAAACTCAACTCTACTTGAGATTAAAATATTACGGTTTCTGATTGGAAACTTTTCCTTGTTAGATCGTGGATTTGGAAGCAGAAAAGAAAGACCTGGAGAGACAGCTGAATGAACAGAAAGCCAAGTGTGAAGCAATAGAGAAAAGAGAGAGTGAAAGACGACAAGTGGAGGAGAAGAAGCATGCAGAGGAAATTCAGTTCCTCAAACGAACCAATCAACAACTTAAGGTGAGCCAAACAATTTAAACTGGAGCTCGTCTCTGACAGCTTCGAGTGGAGAGAGCAGCACAGGTAGCTTGGACCCATTGTCATTTTATTCACTGCTAATTTGCCTATGGGGAAATGCTCACTCAATTTTATAACCAGAGTTAGTGTCATTGGTTAATTCTCATATTAAGATACGGTGAAATTGTTTGTTTTTTTCCATTTTTAGTTTATATATCAATGTACTTTAGCAAACTTGCATTTCTTGTGTTGCCTTAATATCTGATTCTGTGTGATTAAACTCCAAAGTCCAATCAATTTACCAACTTTTCATCAATTGATTTGTTTAATCCACACCAAAATGGATTGATTGATGCTTTATTAATTTATCAACACACATGACATGTCACAGTGAAATGTTTGGTTTTGCAAAGAGTCACCACGTTTGGAGCACAATCCAAGGTACAAAGTTACAGACAGATAGATGTTAGGGAAATCACATTCTGCTGTTAGTGGACAAAACAACAGTATGAAGTTCCTATTTTCCACCCCTTCATTAAGTACTTGGCATGCTACATGTTATTCACCTCACTCGCTGGTCATTCGGTTGCATGCTTGTTACAATATGGCACTTAGTGTATCAATTGTAACACTGATTGTGACCTGTCACAATGGATGGGTCAGTGTCAGGATTATAACTGGGATAAATTGGAATTGGTCTGTCCCTTTAAATCAATATCAATTCAATTTACATAATTGAATTAATTCAATGTATTTGTACACTTGAAAATACCCTGCGTCTGGGGATTATTAAAATGCCATTTTGGTTGTATGTTCAAGTAATGCTTGAGCACCTAATAGTTATTGTTGGAAATAGTACATTGTGTGCCTCAATGTTGATGAAAAAGCAATGTCAGTTTTTAAACATCTTTTCATCTTCTAGGCACAACTGGACGGCATAATTTCTCCAAGGAAATGAAATCATCCCTGCAAAAACAATCTTTTGAGCAGACTTTTCATACACACTACTACTGTGATATCAACAGTGTACACTCTCCTCACAAGCAAAGGTTGGTGTTTATGGGAAAGAATCTCAATGAAAGGTTTTTGTCAAGAATTGGGCCAAGATGCACTGCATTTGTAAATGCATTGTTTCAAGTAGCTACAATATATCACTTATTTCAACATTAATTATGACCTCCATTAATCTTGCTCTGCTGGCAGATCCATGGAAATCTCGACCATAGTCCTGGCAATGTTTAAATGTCACCATATTTACCACAGTACCTGAAAAAGCACTAAAATCGGATTACTCAATACAATACGCCAGGAATGAAATTTACACACCAATAATTCCACAAGTTTAAATTAAAACAAATCCACTCAAAATTATTAAGTAGATTTCAAGTTTGTTTCAGTTGTCATTCTCAGTCAATTTTTAAAACATGCAAATGTGATTAGCGTAATTTAAAATCACTCAAAAAGTTGCAAAGTAGTTCACTTTTTTTTCAAAATGTAAGAATACTGATTTCATTTCAGCAGTAATTCATTTATCTGATCCTTAGTGTTTTGTAAGATTTTATGATATCTAATATATTCTTGGGGATATTTATCAACAAGTAATCTCACAGAGATACCACACAACTGCAACTATTGATCTCAACTCACCTTGGCAATTTGTATAAAATACCTGAAAGAAAAACCTAAAATACACAAACATTATCTACTGATTAGAATAGAATTTCTTTGGCATTTTCAAGCAAGTAAAAATAGCAAACCATTCATCCTTTATGACTCCTTTAGGCATTGAGATTCTGTTCTATATCTTATCTTTTCTTATAACAAAATCACACTATTTTCATAACAGGATAATTTTTTGTCATGGCAGTACCAACTGCTATACATTTTAGAATAATGTACCTATTCTTGTTTCGTTAAATAAATTTCTTAAACTTGTATTTGAAGTATGCTTGGTTTATTAATTCATTTATTGGGTTATACAATTACAGTTATCAATACACATTCAGTATTGTCTTGTTCTAAATTGAAATGTATTTTAAGTCATGTCATGCCAATGATACAACATGTCCATTCTTATAGAAACATATACAATTCTTAAAGAATTGGACAGGCTAGATGCAGGAAAAATGTTCCTGATGTTGGGGGAATCCAGAACCAGGGGTCACAGTTTAAGAATAAGGGATAGGCCATTTAGGACTGAGATGAGGAAAAACTTCTTCACCCAGAAAGTTGTGAATCTGTGGAACTCTCTGCCACAGTGGAGGGCAATTCACTGGATGTTTTCAAGAGAGTTAGATTTAGCTCTTAGGACTAAAGGAATCAAGGCATATGGGGAAAAAGCAGGAACGGGGTACTGATTTTAGATGATCAGCCATGATCATATTGAATGGCAGTGCTCACTTGAAGGGCCGAATGGCCTACTACTGTACCTATTTTTCTACGTTCTATGTTTACCATTTCCATAGTTTTCCATAGATTAATACCACTGAGGGCACAGAGAGCAGCAGTAGAGTTGCTGCCTTACAGCGCCAGAGACCCGAGTTCGATCCTGACTATGGGTGCTGTCTGTACAGGAGTTTTTACGTTCTCTCCGTGACTGCGTGGGTTTTCCCCATGTGCTCCGGTTTCCTCCTACACTCCAAAGACGTACAGGTTTGTAGGTTAATAGGGCTTCGGTAAAAATTGTAAATTGCCCCTAGTGTGTAGGAGTTGGTGGGCCAAAAAGCCTGTTTCTGCACTACTTCAAAACTGAAGATGGTGGGTTATACCGAAGATAGACACAAAATGCTGGAGTAACTCAGCGGGACAGGCAGCATCTCGGGAGAGAAGGAATGGATGACATGTCTGAAGAAGGGTCTTGTCCCTTAACGTCACCCATTACTTCTCCTCAGAGATGCTGCCAGTCCCGCTGAGTTACTCCAGCATTTTGTGTCTTTCTTGGTGTTAATCTAATCTAAACCACTGCTACCAGTAGGTGGCAATAATGCTCTGTGGTAGTATTACTGGGATATGTACAAAGGCTGTGAAATAAACGCTGGTCACAGCAGGACATGATCAGCCTATAGTGGATTCCAGTTTATTGTCCCTTTCTATCATACCTGTCTAGAACATGTGTTGGAGGTTACATGTATCTTCACCCTTTGCAAAATGTAGCTTTGAAATTTAAAGCCTCTCAACATTTACAATTGTGAGATATGGGAAAATTATTTATTTGAATTTGAAAAATGACGGCCTTTTAGAGACATTGAAGTGTTGCATCGAAGAGTGTTCAGATTGAGCATAATTGCAGGCCTGGGCACAACAATTGCACTGAGGTAATTTTTTCCACTGTTTTCTGTTCAAACAGCCATCATCAAGCAATGAGTCAATCAGTGAGAGCATAAAGGTCCCACCACTTTAGAACTTCCTTTAAATATTTGGATGAATACCTTTGTATATTTAAGGGCAGTAACCCCACTTAACTTTATTATTAAAGAAAATTGAGTTAAATTACACACCAAAAAAAAAAAAATCAGGAGTTAAAAGTTCACTACCTCAGTAACTGGATTCCAGATAATGTAAAATTACCGTAACAATGCTTTCTGGAACTATTTAATAGTTATATTGGTTTACCATAATTTCTTAGATTTAAAGGTTGCAGAAAGTTGTCTTATTTATTCCCTTGCACCTAAAATAAGAATCTCCTCAATGCTCCCAAACTGATGCAATTCACAGATATTCACAACAGCGATTAATCACCAGAGTAGTTTAGTTTAGAGATACAGCGCGGAAACAGGCCCTTCAGCCCACCGGGTCCGCGACAACCAGCGATCCCCGTACAGAGGTAGAGTAAATGTTCACAAAGTCAGTGTCATGCTTTGGCCCACCAAGTCATCTCAACCACATGTTATTCACCTCAAGATAGACACAAAATGCTGGAGTAATTTTGAGCGGGAGAGGCAGCATTTCTGGAATAGGTGACGTTTTGGGTCGAGACCCTTCTTCAGACTGAGAGTTAGGGGAGAGGGAGACACAGAGTTTGAAAACGAGACATCAAAGGGGATGTAGATCAAAGAAAATGTAGAATACATCTTGTTAGCTAGGGGAAGGCGAAAAGGAAGCATACAAATATAAAGTAGACACTCAGACTTGTTGGAGAGCTAGGATGGGGAGGGAGGGAGAGGGAGGGTTACAAAGTTATTCATACCATTGGTGCCCAAGTGAAATATGAGATGGTGTTCCTGCAATTTGCATGTGGCCTCACTCTGACAGTGGAGGAGGCCCAGAACAGAAAGGTCAGTGTGGCAATGGGAGGGGGAGTTAAAGATTTAGCAACTGGGAGATCATGTAGGTTTAGGCAGACTGAGCGGAGGTGTTCAGCTAAATGATCACAGAGCCTGCGCTTGTTCTCGTCAATATATAAGAGTCTCCACTATTTTCCCCACTTTCCCATCAACTCCCCCAGGTTCTGTTACTCAGCTACACACTGGGGCAATTTATAGGGGCCAATTAACCTACCAACCATGTTTGGAATGTGAAAGGAAACCAAAGCACCTGGAGGAAGAAAACTGGAAGAGTGGGGGAAAACTCCACACAGACAGCACTCAAGATCGGGATTCATCACAGGTGGATGGAGATATATAGGGCAGCAGCTGCATCACAGCACTACTCCTGTTTGTAGGAAGGTGAAGAATTTGTAGATAACATTCTGCAATTTCAATAGTTTCAACCATAAATAAGCTAAACATTGCACAACGGAGTGTAAAGCAAGGACCTGCAGGTTGTAATTGATGTAACCAACAAAAAGACAGACATCGCTAAGGACGAATGTGACACATCGAAAGGACACAATGTGCTGGATTAACTCAACGGGTCACGCAGCACGTCTGGAGAACATGGATGGATGTAATTTTGTGTTGTGACTTCTTCAGACTGTTGTAGGGAGAGGGGTGGGGGAAGAAAGCTGGAAGAGAGGACAGGCAGGACAAAGCATGCCTGCTAAGAGGTGGACACAGTCGAGGGTTTGTTTTGAAAAGCAGGTAGTTGGAACAAAGTCAGAAGAAGGCTCCAACCTGAAACATCACCTATCCATGTTCTCCAGAGATGCTGCCTGTCCCGCTGAGTTACTCCAGCCTTTTGTGTCTATATTAGCCTTTCTTCTTTCTTCTTCCACTTTTCCCTCACCCACTCCTTGATCCAAACGTATCCTGGCACCATTCCCCAACTCTGCTCTATCAACAACTGCATTGAGACTGCCTCCTACACCCGAATGCAGAAATCATTCATCTCATCAACTTTACCACTAATGTCCACCCTGCTCCCAAATTCACTTTAGGTTTATCATAGTCACGTGTACCGAGGTACAGTGAAACACTTTGTTTTGCATGCGAACCAAACAGATCAGATATACCATATATAAATACAATCAAGTCGAACTGAAGTACAATAGATAGAGCAAAGGGAATGATAGAGTGCAGAATATAGTTCTCAGTATTGGAATGTATCAGTTCAATAGACACAATGTCTGCAATGGGATAGAGGTGAATCAGACAGTACCCTAGCTCATGGAAGGACCGTTCACAAACATGATAACAGAGGGGAAGAAGCTGTTCCTAAGTCTGGTGATGCACACTTTCAATCTTCTGTACCTTCTGCTGCACAGGAGTATGGGGAATAAGGATTGATCTGATTGGGACAAGTATTTGATGATGATGTTTGCTTTTCTGATGCAGTGTGAAGTGTAGATGGAGTCAATGGTGGAGAGTCCAGTCTGTGTCATGGACTGGACTACATTGACAATACTTTGCAATTTCTTGCCTATTGGGCAGAGCTGGTCCCAAACCAGGCTGGGATGTAACCTGACAGTATACCTTCTACAGCACATCTGTAGACATGTGTATGTCACTGGAGACATGCCAAACTTCCTCAAGAAGTAGAGGCATTGGTGTATCTTCTTGGGTTTCGCATCAATGTATTTGGTCCATGAGACATCGTTGGTAATGCCAAGGAACTTGAATTTCTTAATCATTTCTACTTCAGCACCATTGATGCTGATTTGGGCATGTACTCCTGATGTGCTTCCTGATGTCAATAACCAGCTCCATGACATTGACATTGTGTGAGAGGTTACTGTCCTGATATCATTCACTAAGATCTCAATCTCCTTCCTGTATTGCGTCTTGTCATTGTTGGTGATACGGCCCACTACAGTGATGCAATCTGTCTCTCCACTCTGTCCTACATTTCTACTCATGCTCCCCCTTCCCCAGACAGAACAAGGATCTTCATCATAATGGTCAAACCCTGGGAGGAATATTTTATTTTCAGAAACAAAAATTTGAAGTGAACATCACAATGGGTGCAAAGGTGAATCCAACGACAATATATCCTTTTAAAACCAATACATTCACATTTAGGGATCTGTGTTGGGTCCACTGTTGTTTGTCATGTACATCAATGATCTGGATGATGGGGTGGAAAATTGGATAAGTAAGTATGCAGATGATACTAAGATAGGTGGTGTTGTGGATAATGAAGTAGATTTTCAAAGTCTACAGAGAGATTTGGGCCATTTGGAAACGTGGGCTGAAAGATGGCAGATGGAGTTTAATGCTGATAAGTGTGAAGTGCTACATCTTGGCAGGACAAATCAAAATAGGACGTACATGGTAAAATGGTAGGGAATTGCGAATGCTGTGGAACAGAGGGATCTAGGAATAACTGTGCATAGTTCCCTGAAGGTCATGTAGATAGGGTGGTAAGAAAGCTTTGGTGTGCTGGCCTTATAAATCAGAGCATTGAATATAGGAGTAGGGAAGTAATGTTAAAATTGTACAAGGCACAGGAGTATGGTGTACAATTTTTAGTTATAGGAAGGATGTCAACAAAATAAAGAGTACAGAGGAGATTTACTAGAATGTTGGCAGGGTTCCAGCAACTTGTTACAGAGAAAGGTTGAACAAGTTAGGTCTTTCTTCTTTGGAGCGCAGAAGGTTAAGTTGATTGAGAAAATGGATGAAAGGGATAGACAGAGTTGACGTGGATTGAGGGTAGGGAAGATTCAACAAGAGGGCATGACATGAGAATAAGGGATTTCGGGGGTAACGTGAGGGGGAACTTCTTTACTCAGAGGGTGGTGGCTGTGTGAATCAGATGGTGGAGGCAGGATCGATTTAACATTTAAGAGTAAAGTGGATAGGTTATAAGGACATGAAGGGAATGGAGGGGTATGGTCTGAGTGCAGGTAGATGGGACTAGGGGAAAACAAATGGTCGGCACGGACTGAGAACCTGTTTTCCGTGCTGTAATTGGATATGGTTATATGGTTATATTTATTCTTTAGTCTCTATGCCCAGACAGAAGGCACACTCATAATCAAATCTAGTTATGGCAGACATTTTATCAGTTTTTTTTAGTCAAAAGTTGATAACCTTTTGGGAAAGTCTTGAATGTAGAGAAACTGTTGAAAAACATAGAAGCATTAAATTAAAACGAAGATGAGGTGAATTTGTTCTCTGAAGGATGAGAGTACTTGCAACTCTTGCTCAAAGGGCAGCAGAAGCAGAGCTGTGGAACATTTTTAAGGAAGTTAGATTCTTGATTAAGGGAGTTACCAGAATAAGAGGGAAACATGGAATCGATGTTATAATCAGGTCAGACATGATCTCTTTGAAAGGCAGTGGACAGGAAGGTTCGAATGATGGGGTCCTGTTCCCAATACATATGTTTATACAAAGAAATTATCAGTGATTATTATCAGCACATTACGTGGCCATGTGAGGTGAATCAATAATTATTTTCATTGTAGACACTAGATGCTGGAGTAACTCAGCAGGTCAGGCAGCATCTGGACAAAATGAATAAGTAAGTTTATTGGCCAAGTATTCACATACAAGGAATTTGCCTTGGTGCTCCGCCCACAAGTAACAAAATGACATACAGTGACAGTTACGAGTGACTCAGAAAACACTAAACATTAATAATAATAAAACATTAATGATAAAACACCATTGATCAAGCATGTGAACCAACAAAATACCAGATCAAAGGGAGGCTACAGATTTTTGGCTGTTGAGTAGAGCAACTACTCATGGATAAAAACTGTTTTTACATCTGGCTGTGGCAGCTTTGACAATCCGGAGTTGCCTTCCAGAGGGAAGTGATGCAAAGAGTTTGTGGCCAGGGTGAGAGGGGTCAGAGATGATCTTGCCCACTCGCTTCCTGGCACTTGCAGTGTACAGTTCAACAATGGAGGGAAGGTTGCAACCAATAACCTTCTCTGCTGATCGGACGATTCGCTGCAGCCTCCAGGTATCGTGCTTGGTGGCTGAACCAAACCAGATCATGATGGAGAAGGTGAGGACAGACTCTACGATGGCCGTGTGGAATTGGACCATCATTGTCTGTGGCAGATTGTGCTTCCTCAGCTGCCGTAGGATGTACATCCTATATTGTGCCTTTTTGTGTGTTTCGGGTCGAGCGTTCTTCAGATAGTCGGGAGAGGGAAACTGGAGATATATTTTAATTGTGGTCTTTTACAAAGCCTGTGACTGAGGTAAGGTTGGGAGCAGAGGGCCAGTGATTGAATGCCCAATGGAGCGGGAAGTGTTGCCGCAGGAGATTAATGTGTGGGATTAGAAGGTGTGGGTGAAGGGCTGGGATTCAGGGCAACTGGGACTTCCTCATCTGGGGTAATCTAGTTCCCCAAGAACAGAAGGCAAGTGTAGAATGCCTTTTTGTGGGGTTTCAGTTCAGCACTTGAAACAATGTGCCTGGATTTGTGCCTGGAAGGTCATGTTTGACAAACCTTCTTGAATTTTTTGAAGCGGTAACTAGGGAAATTGATGAGGGTAAAGCAGTGGATGTTGTCTATATGGATTTCAGTAAAGCCTTTGACAAGGTTCCCCATGGAAGGTTGGTTAAGAAGGTTCAATCTTTGGGTGTTAATGGCGGAGTAGCAAGATGGATTCAACAGTGGCTGAATGGGAGATGTCAGAGAGTAATGGTGGATGGCTGTTTGTCAGGTTGGAAGCCGGTGACCAGTGGGGTGCCTCAGGGATCTGTGTTGGGTCCACTGTTGTTTGTCATGTACATCAATGATCTGGATGATGGGGTGGAAAATTGGATAAGTAAGTATGCAGATGATACTAAGATAGGTGGTGTTGTGGATAATGAAGTCGATTTTCAAAGTCTACAGAGAGATTTGGGCCATTTGGAAACGTGGGCTGAAAGATGGCAGATGGAGTTTAATGCTGTTAAGTGTTGAAGTGCTACATCTTGGCAGGACAAATCAAAATAGGACGTACATGGTAAATGGTAGGGAATTGAGGAATGCTGTGGAACAGAGGGATCTAGGAATAACTGCATAGTTCCCTGAAGGTGGAATCGCATGTAGATAGGGTGGTAAAGAAAGCCTTTGGTGTGCTGGCCTTTATAAATCAGAGCATTGAATATAGGAGTAGGGAAGTAATGTTAAAATTTGTACAAGGCATTGGTAAGACCAATTCTGGAGTATGGTGTACAATTTTGGTCGCCTAGTTATAGGAAGGATGTCAACAAAATAGAGAGAGTACAGAGGAGATTTACTAGAATGTTGCCAGGGTTCCAGCAACTATGTTACAGAGAAAGGTTGAACAAGTTAGGTCTTTATTCTTTGGAGCGCAGAAGGTTAAGGGGGGACTTGATTGAGGTCTTTAAAATGATGAAAGGGATAGACAGAGTTGACGTGGATACGTTTTTTCCCATTGAGGGGTAGGGAAGATTCAAACAAGAGGGCATGACATGAGAATTAAGGGACAGAAGTTTAGGGGTAACGTGAGGGGGAACTTCTTTACTCAGTGGCTGTGTGGAATGAGCTTCCAGCAGAAGTGGTGGAGGCAGGATCGATTTTAACATTTAAAAGTAAAGTGGATAGGTATATGGACGTGAAGGGAATGGAGGGGTATGGTCTGAGTGCAGGTAGATGGGACTAGGGGAAAACAAATGGTCGGCAC